>OZ001661.1:12972946-14172946 GCA_963924145.1 Pyrausta purpuralis | reverse complement strand
CTACGGAACCCTAAAAAAGGCAAAAGCATTTAAGTGCTAATTATTATCATTTTACAAAGACGTTTACAGTGTAACATAAAGTCAGTAAGCTTTTAATAACTGTTGTTTTATAATTGGCGATACCAATATATCGGCCGGTCGGTATCTTTACATCGCTAGTTAAGGCGTTACTTAAACAGTCCATCTCTTTCCAGGACCTATACGACTTCGTGTTCAGCCACCCGCAATCGCCCGAAGAGTTCGAGATCACGACCAACTTCCCCAAACGAGTTCTCAGCTGCGGCCCTTCGCACCTCTCCGATGTCGGACTGAAAGATCGTGATGTGCTCTTTGTGAACGATGTGAACGCTTAAACGGTAACATAAAATATGCTTTAAAAAATGTGTCAACTTCAAACTATTGGTATCGGAGCGTCTTCGCACTTATCCGAGTTCGGTGCATAGGTATTTTATTCGAGACTATCTCAAATGAAACAAAACAACTTTCCCAAAATGTTCACTTCAACTTGTCAACGATGTCAACGCTTAGTGCTATGAAGGCTCATATTAGAGCGACAGCAGCGCGTCTCTCTAATATGAAGGGCTTACTGTTGTCATTTTATGTATGAAATTGACAGCAGCGCGACTGCCGCGCGAACGTCGCGCTGCTAAAAACGCCTTAGTGTGAATGCGCTCTTAAACTAATACCTGTGTCATTGTCAAAGTACTGGTAAAGAGGCATGTCCATCCGCACCCTAGCTAGTACGAATTTGATTCGCAAATAGACTTGCTAATACAATAATCAATCACCCCCCCACCAATCCTCACTGTGCCTGCGTGGTGGATTATGGCTCAAACTACCTCATAGTTGAGGTAAGGCCTTTGCCCAGCAGTGGGACAGGCTGACTTTACTTAACCACCCCAAGTCGTTGAGGCTTTTTACCAACTGTCAAATTGTCTAATCATCCATAAATAAAGATTGGAAGCAAAGGCATCTTTTTTTTTTGACTCACTTTTAATGGTTTACAAAGCCATTCAAAACTGAGTAAATTAAAGAAATATGAACTATTAAAGTGTGTCCTAAATTGTATTTTATATTTATAGTCTTGGAATTGTGAAGCGTAACCGTCCATCCCAGTACTATAGTCAGCGCGTTAGTAACTGAGTCTTGAGGCCCTATTATAGATACAGAAGAATATACAGCGCACCGCTTTTCTGATGGTGCAAGCGAGATGGACAAAACACGGATTCGGTCTTACTTCAACTATGAGGTAGTTTGAGCCATACTCCACCACGCGGGCTCAGTGCGTGTTGGTGGAGAGGTGTTTGCAAGGCAAGCGACTAACCCTGCTGTCAGATGTTATCAAGCCGCCCATAAGGCCTCTGACTAGGCTTAACGACTAATATCAACCGATATTAGCCGGGACCAACGGCTTAACGTGCCTTCCGAAGCACGGAGATGCTCGTGATGTATGTCACTTATATTGTCGGAATGGTCACCCATCCAAACACGACCGCGCCGTAGGTTGCTTCACTTCGGTATCACTGCCAAAGCGCTGCTACCACTGCGCTACGAGCACCTCCGAGCACCGATAATACGCCGACTGTAGTCAAACCGGATCAAATACGTATCGGATAAGGATAAGTGCGTAAGCGCCCTGACGGATCAATTATACGACTTGGCGCCGCGACTGATGAGCATTGAGCACGGCTTTCGGATCGGTATGCGGTTTTGATCACTGAGTAAATAATAGGCGCTGTTTTTTAATACCATAAGACGTTAGTTTTAGATTAGTAGTCATTTTTCATTTTGTTTATCTATTTTTGCATAATACTTATGACATACTAGAAGTACTAGTATTAACGGAACGTATCTAATTATTTCAAGGCTCATACATAAATCATATCAGATTGCCGTAATAGTCTTAACCATCTAGGCACGTTCTGTGATTTAGCCCATACCGATCCAAATGAGATATTATTTATTTGGCTGTAATGAACCAAACGTGAATAGGATGTCTTGATTTGTAAATACAAATCGTGAATAAATATTTTAAACTCAATGCAGCACCTAGAAATAAAGATTTACTCGAGCTTAATTAATTTTCCTAAATTGATATTTTGAAATGTGTAAATGGGTCAAAATCACCAAGGTGGCGAATTCCAAATTCGGTTTTGTGATAAATTCACCAAGCAGCTATTACTTTGATGACCAGCCTAAATGATCCCTTAACTTATGTTTTAATCATATTTAGGTTGGCAGAGCATAGAACTGATTACTACTTCTGTAATTTAATTTTTAATGTGAGCTATCGCTAAAAAAGATCATTTCGGGAACGTTTTTGTGAGGTTAAAAATGATATTAAAATATTACTTAAGTATTTATTTTTTACCTTGTTCAATAGCGGATGTATGCTATTCATTAATAAAAAGTAAAGAAATGTAGGGAAAATGCCAATAAAGACGTTTAAAAGCTAATCATAGTATAAATGGAGCTATTATTACTGTTTTTTTGGCTAAATTATTAAAATATAAGAAATATCGCTGACTTACATATAAAAAAACATATTATAGGTATAAGAAGTTTGTTTTATTTAAATATTATCACAGCCTGTTTAAGTTTTTTTAATAAATAAACATATTATCTGTGATTTTCGTGATGTTCCCGGAAATGATGAGGTGTTCACGAAATGATGCTTGTGTTCCTTAAATGACGATATAGGTATTAGATCGATCCAATTTTACGTTAATAAAATAATTAGCGATGTGTACGTTCTACTTATTAATTAATTGTAACATTAACGTTCTTAATTAACAACATAACTTAACAAAACATAACGTAACTTAACAGTCTTTTAACTGCTGGGTAAAGCTGATTAGAAATTTTTAATAATCATATTAAACTTTTTATTATGCTTGTAGTAATCAAACCATCTAAACATGAAACTTTTTGTTTTGTAACCAATATTAAATAAACTTTAAATTAAAAACAACTTCTTATCATATTCATGAAACACAGTAATTTAACATAAGATAATAAATAAAAAGCAACGAACATTAGAATTTTTCATAAACATCTATATCAGTCTCAAAGTAATAATACTCTATATCTATTCTTTCTTTGGATTTTTTCTTAAAGTACAGCTCTTTTCTTCTAATTGTGTTGTCAGTAAGTACTTCGTTAAATAAGAGGTTCTTGCGCGCTTCAGGAGGCACGTCGATATTTTTAATCAATGCGTCTGCTGCAATGCTGTTAGGAGTAATTGGTTCCTGAACATTTTCCTGTTCTCTCTTTTCTTTCCTTCTTAGTCTTTTCTTTAAAGTTTCATATTTGCGTTTTATGTTAGCAATTGTTTTTTCGTATTGTTTTATTTTATGATATTGCTTTGGCTCTATCCTTCCGATCAATTTTCTTCCCACTGTTCTTTTTACTGAATGCCGTGTTGCAGCTGATTCATTATCAGAATTGGGCGGAGTATTGTTTATTATACTAGATATTGCCTTCTTCTTTTCTCTGTATTTTTTTTGATGCTGCTTTTCAAATTTTTCTTTGCTTTCGCTTTTCTCTCTCAGTCATCTCACTAACATTTTTAAATTTCTTTTCAGCTTTTTTTTTCTGATAATACCTACTCTCTATCTTTAGTTCTTAAAATTTCTCATTCTTCCTCCGTCATCTTATCTAAAAATTTCCTTTTTGTCCTCGCATTTGGTTTTTCTCGTTGTTGCAAATAAGCTGAACTATTTTTTTTACTTGCTTTTTCGGACGTTTTTATATCTTTTTCATCGACAAGAACCTCCATATTGCTAAAAAATAATGAAAATGATATTAGAAAATACGTTTGGCCAACAAACATTAAATAAATTATTAAACAGTTATAATAACAGGATGTATTTCACTAAGTACGTCATTCCGAGAACGCCATCATCATTCCGAGAACGCTCCGTCAAGTCCGGGAACGATCCCGATATGACCGTTCTCGGAATGACTTTTTCATATAATTGCGCGGTTTTAAGACGGCAGCTACTTTTGACATCCTGTTTGGATTTGTCATTGTAAAATATTTGAGGTTACTAATGGCTACAAAACACTACAAAACGTATTTTTTCATATTCAAAGTTAGAAAACGCGTTCCCGATATGATGACGAATTGATGTACGCTACATAAATAATGAATTGAAAGTTACTTACAACTTATTTTCAATTGTTTTGACGAAAACTTTCTCGACGCTCAGTTTGTTTACATAATTTACATCACTATACCATACCAACCAAAGGGATAGTTCAAAAACTGATTTTTTTTATCGAGAATCAAAGTTACGTTCACTGAAATGACACTTATATTGCTGGACACAATATTTTAGATTCGTATGCTTTAATTAATTATTATTTTTTAATAATAATGCCAACAAATTGATATTAGATAAAACTATAGGCCATTTAGTAAGAAAAACGTTTCATTTTATTTTATTTTATGAATATTTTCGAAGTTTGTTTTCTAAACATTGGTTTGTAGGACACGTTCCCGGAATGATATTTTGTAGTTATTTCATGAAATAATAATGAATGTGCCTTATTTTTGCTTTATAAAATATGATGTACAGTTAATATGAGCAGAGTTAATAATATTTACACTAGAGGTTTGCTTAACTAAACTAAATTCTGACATTTATTTGCTGGCAAAGCAAATTCTCCACCTTGGTGATTTTGACCCAAATGAAAGTGCAATACGTTCGAGAATAGAAAAAATGTGCCGTGAAAATTTAATAATCATAACTACTTGTAGAAATGTACGAAATTTATTTGTTCAACCAATTCTGCGGTTCCTGTTTTCTAATTGGCCGATAATAAGTTAAGGCATGTGTTAGGCCCTAGGCTAGGGCTATTGAACCAGAACATGATTTTGCATTTTATTTTATAATCATATAGGCTAGTCAAATAAGTATCGTCAAACCTTGTAGAATGAATTTCAAGGAACACTATTCTTGATTTCGTAACTTTGTTTAGACTAGTAAGGAGGTCAGCATACCAAAAGTCCCAGCCCTTAGCTCTTAAACCGGGAAAAGGGGGAGAATTAAATGGTAATTTATAGGTTTTTCGCTTAATTATCGGAAATTATGCGTCACAGCGACTTGATACCTACAAAATGAAAGCTGATAAAATTTGCTACAAGTTTAACTCATTCAAGTTTGAAACTGACTTCAAAAAAGGAGGTTCGATTCGACATGTATTTATGTCACGTCTTTGCAATTTGAAAATATTTGAGTATGAATGATGATCCATTAAATCTTCTAAACACGCGTGCTAAATCGTGTAAGTGTATGTATGTTTGTATTCTCCTAACTAGTCGAACCAAAGTTACGTAGTATAATATTGTGTTCCAAGCGATTCCCTCTATAATCCTTCTTTTTCTGACCTAATACATGAATTCGTTATAACGTTTTAATAAAGATATTTTAAATTGGAATGAATTGGTGTATAACAATTTATAGTATTGAGTTTTCATTGCCTTCAACAAAAATTGGTAGCCATTGAAAAGATTTTATTGAATTTGAAACTTAGGAATACAACAGACTAAACTCAACCCTTTGTCCACCATATAATTTAAACTTATGATTTAAACACAATCTAGATTTTTCTAGCTAGCTTATATTTTAATGCTGGTCCTGTGACAGGCCCAATTTTCACTATTAAGACGTTTGCTAAGGTTTTTTGAAGTTAACTAATAAGTTTTTGATACATTTATGTTGTTGTGTGATTTTTTGGCTGGTTCCATTATTATAGCTTATTTCCTAAATAATGATTTGTAATACTTCCTACGTTTAATCGCAGACAGCCACTCACTCATAGAATGCATATCTTTTTCATAATAAATTTAAAAATCAAGGTAAAACCGTTGTAATATATTTATAAATTTATTATACGAATATCCAGTTTTGTTATAAAATTCCTGTGAAAATTATTTTAAGTTATTTGGTATCGTTTGGATGTTGGGGTTATGTCGTTTAATTTTATCTTTATTATATTAACATTAGTGATTGAATTGTCAGACAGAATAATCTTTTATTTAAAAGACAAATATTGTTATGTTACTCCTAAGCATTCGAATGCTCTCATTGATGGACCCAAACTATACTATTTTGTGCATGTATCATATGTCGAGTAAATAACTTCAAGGTTTACGAATATGAATAACACGAACATCGTCCCTTACTTTGCAACAGCGCATTAGTAATTTTACCAACTATACAGGACCTTCAAAATACTGCGGTTTTATGAGGCAAACCTATTGGCGCACTATCAAATAGTGCAGTGCAAGTGCACTATTTGATTTGCAAGTGTCGGAAGCTAAGGGACGATATAACCCTGCCGTGGTTTGTTTTGGTTCTGTTGTGTATTCGGGTCCATTTTCCATATGTAGTGCTACGTAAGTCGTCATTGGTATTTAGTAAGTTAGCATTATAATAAATCAAGGAAGTTTACGTAATAGTAATTGTTGTGCATTTTGAGTTTTTATGTGTCCTGGTACACGAATTTGTATACGGAATTCACATACGGGGTGATGAAAATAAGTACTACCTGGTTATTTTAAAATAATGGGCCTGTCAAACATGTCATATTCCTACCGCTTCGCCTCTCACCCGACCGCGTTCGTCCATTTCGTGTCAATACAGTTCATTTTTGCACACTTCTCGCTGCGCAGTAACATTAACAGGTCCATTTCCATTGTTACGATAACCAGGTAGTATGAACAGATGTGTTGTCGATGCAAACTGTACAGTCCGAAGCAGACACTTTTGGATCTTATAAACATCTCATAAGGAAGAAAACATAATAATAGTTAACCTGGTAAATGGGTCCTTTTGTGTTGTAAATATAATAATAATAAAGCATAACAACTAAGTGTTCAGTTCGTTGCGTTTCAGTTCAGAGGTGCGGTGCATTGGGTTATGACTGTACAAGCATTTAATTCAAAATGTGTATGTATTATATGTTTTGTTATATAATAATAACGTTCCTTCCTTACCTGGTCGTTTCATTTCAGTGGTCCAAATGTTATTTCCAATGCGGGCATGACTCAATGAAAATACTATTATATTGTTCTATTTTTAATTTTAAAATCATAAAGTAACAACACCAAAAAATAACAAAATATTTTCGACCTGGAATGAAGGCACTTTTTACATCATTTTAATTAACCTTCAAAATAACGACAAACAAAAACTTCACAGATTTGCAAGTATACAAAACTCGCAATGTTACAATAATTTGTATTTTACACTCTTGAAGTTATTTACTATACATTACACTAAATAGTGTGAGGATGTGCATTTTAAAAATAGAAAATATTTATCTAACAAAGATGTAAACTATATGTCAATAATATAATACAGATGGATGTAAGTATTACAAAGTAATAAGTAAATATACAAGTTTTATAATATTTTGCATTTAAAAATATTGGGACACAATATGCCAATGTAGGGAGTAAGTACCGACACCAATAGAAAAGTGAGTGAATTAAAACAACTTACTATACAGGGTGTTTCAAAGTTACTAGTTAGGAATTAAGGGAAACCTGATTCTGAGCTATCAGCTACTCAGAATCAGTAACTTAACAGCTTTCTAATAGAAACATCGGTCAGGTCTGGCAAAAACACGACTTCACAGAATTCAGACGGGTCACGCATGACCGATTTAGTATGGGAAGCCCTATTTTGTGTTTTTTGGAAGAAAGTTGATAATTTACTAATTTTATTCCGAGTAGCTCCCTTCATTCCTAACGGGTAGTTTAAAAACATCTTTTATTGGTAGCGCAACGGGTCGGACATAACGAGATAACAAACTTTGACGTTTAAGAAAATGATATGTTGTTAAGTACTTACTATGCTGTCCGGTTTTAATTTAAAAATGTAGAATTTTTGCACTGAATCAAACGCAAAATGAACTTAATTTCCTTCTTCCATGGTGTAGTTTGCTGCGGTATTGCTGCCGTGGCCCAAAACGTTATTTATAAGGTATTACACGTATGTGTAATACCTTATAAATAACGGTACTCTCTCATTTCGGTACTCAGACAGGTGCCGTGATCTCGACATTGACGATTTTGGTATGATCTGTAGGAGTGGACGGACATCGATCTACTCTCTTACGAAGTCTTTTTATTGCGGTCCCGTGCGCTTTGGTACCATTGCATAATTGATTAAAGCCTATTTTTCTTTGCTTGGCGAATATTGTTATAACAATCTTGACAACTTTTCAACGAAATTATTACAATTAGATGAACACAACTCACAACGTACATAGGTAATTCAACGTTGAACACAGATTTATTAAAATCAAATTGGTTATTATTTTTTCACTATACTTATTATTTTAAAGGTAAAAATAACATTTGACTAACTCCTTATTTAACTTCTAAGCAAAAAGTGAAAAAAAAAAACAAAATAATGAATTAGATAACAATCCTTACGAAACTATTCGCTGCTAAAAATATTTAAGATACAATACTCGTGTGTCCACAGAAGTACTAAGGATGTTACAAACTCATGTCTTGACTCTAGTAAATAGACGGAAAAGTGTTTTAGAAGTAGGTATACTGTAAAAAAATATACACAATATACTTTGAAACACTTGCAATAATCAGATATGGAGGGAATAATTTATACTTAGTAACAACTACGTTTTTTACCAATCAGACTCAGACAAAATATTGAGTCCTGGCAGACGAATTTGGAGATTGTATATTGTACTAAATGTTGTCTTTATCTGAATTACCCTAGGATAAAATCATGTTTTATACATAATTGTTATTATTTTATAAAACTAATTTATCACACGTTTGTTTAAATCTAATTATGATACATCTTGTCTTAAAGTGCGATTTACATGGCCAAAATTTCTTATTATTTTACAAAATATGTCTGGAATACTAATTAAGCTGTCACGTATAATTAATTTCTCACTCTTGGGACATTTAAATATTAAAACTGCATGACTAACAAGTATCAGGAATTTCGAATTTATCACATTTGTATAAAGTAGGGGAGACCGAGGGGAGTTGAAACAATTTTCACATTTTGTTTTATACACGAAATACTATACAGAGAAATCGTATGATATTAGTACCAATCGATAGGTCATTCTTTACACTTGCATATGGCTAACATAAAGAATTTGTAAGCGTTAAATATTGTGGTGAAAAATCGACTCAACCGTTACAAGTCAACTTGTTTCAAGTCTCCTCATACCGAGGTAAGATGAAACAGAGGCCAGGGAGAGTTGAAACATATGATTTTTGAAATTTATTAAGGGCTTAAAAATAAAACTGATGATAAAGTTTAAAGGTATTTATTAAAATTTTAATTCTCAAGTAATAAACAAACTTTTTATTAACATTTTGTACTGATATATCAGTTAAGTAGGTAATTAACTACCTGACCCATTCGAAATGTCAATTGATCCAGTGGGTCCATTGCGTATCATCATCATCATCATTATCAGCCAAAGGACGTCCACTGCTGAACATAGACCTCCCCCACGGCTTTCCACAGTGACCGATTACTAGCGGTCTGCATTCAGTTTGAACCTGCAATTTTTACAAGGTCGTCTTTTCATCTTGTCTGTGGACGTCCTACGCTGCGTCTTTGGTTGAAGGGTCTCCAATATAGGAGAACTTTCTTGCTCCAACGGCCATCAGCTCTTAGCGCTATGTGCCCTGCCCATTGCCACTTCAGCTTACTGATTCTCAAGGCTATGTCCATTACATTAGATCTTCTACGTATCTCCTCATTTCTGATTCGATCCCGTAGAGAAACACCAATCATAGCCCTCTCCATCGCTCGTTGTGTGATTTTAAGTTCTTTATAAGGCCCATAGTTAGAGACCATGTTACGGATCCGTATATCACCACTGGTAACACACACTGGTTGAAGACTTTCGTCTTCAGACACTGAAGTAGATGAGATGAGAAGACAGTCTTGCGCAATTTACCGAACGCTGTCCAGCCGAGTTGGATTCTTTGATTGACTTCTTTCTCAAAGCTGGACCTACCTAATTTTATTTATTTATTTTATTTTATTTATTTGGTGCAAACAACAGATCTACAACCATTACATTACAAACAATATAATACAATTTTTTTACATTATAATTTGTTGCAGCTCCAAGAGCTAATAATATCACTTGTTCAAATAATAATTAAATCACTTGTCCCAGGTAGACGAAGGTACTCGTCGACATCTTCAAGAGTTGAGTTTCCAACGGATACTGGAGTAGCTCGAGCGATACTTGTAGGTTGAGGTAGGCTCAGAGAAATTACATCGTTTCATAAACGAATCCAAACTTCTCCAGTCATTTCATGCTCAGTCCAAGAAGAAGTTTTTTTTTAAATTATATTCTACAGCCAACTTTAAGGCAAAAGCTCTGGCTTCCTTTGTTCTTAGGTTCTTAGTTAGCAGCACCGCAGTTTAAAACATTCTCACAAAGTACCTTTTCTTCTGAAGCTGTAAAAACAGTTTTTTCGAGATATCCAACCGTTGAAGTAGTCGCCGTTTCGTAAGCATCATAAGCAGTTTTTTAAGCCTTTGTTAGTCTTACTTTTATAATCAGTAGGCTTTCTGAAACAAAATAAACAAATTAAATAAATGTATTCTTGTGCCCGTAAATTAAAAACGAGGAGAGTTGAAACAGCCTGTTTCAAATCTCCTCAGTAAGGAAAATGCTCCCAATTTATATTTAATCCACAATCAAGTAGCAAATACAAAGAAATCAATTAAATCAAACATATATAATAAATCTTTAGATATTGAGCTTTCGAAACATATATAACTTAAAGCAAAATGTAAAACCCTAATCACAATATAGGCATCGTAAAAAAACGGTAAAAACTTACTTTTCACGATTTTTGTCACATGGCACGCAGAACTCCACAACCGCACGACTTACGCCACCGAAGCGAACTGACACGTCCGCGGGCAAAGGTAAGTGAATAAAAAGCGACGTCGCCAACTCGCTAACGGTTTTAAGTTTAGAGAAATCTGCTCTGTTTCAAATCACCTTTGTTTCAACTCCCCCCGGTCTCCCCTAATTATTACTTATTAATTTATACGGCAATAGCGAACCATCCGTACTTACGAGATAGAAACTCTGTCCTTGCTCCATCTTAAGCATCCTTTTCTTATTTCCCAATCTGAATTGAGGTAGTTTTCATAGATGAATATTTTGGTTCTCTGTATCATCAAATGTGACTTAATTATTATTTACAACTTATCCCATAAAGGCATGTATACAATCGTCTTTTAGAGCGAATTTCTTTAACATCTGTAGGCCGGCCTGGGTGAACTCAGTGGGGCCACCACATAGACACGCGAAGTGCGTGCAAGAATCCCCACACCACGGCCCCACACTTCAGGGACTCCTTGCCCAACATTTGCGCAAGGAGTTCTTGGCTGATCCGGCCTTTTGGCCCGGTCCAGGACGACTTGGGGTCTGACAGAATATGTGTTACGGCAAATCTAAAAAAAAACGAAAATAATTTTAACATAGGTACTGTTAAGTCTATCTACATAGCTTACATTTGCGGTCGAAATATACTTGCGATAACGTTTTCCAACCCGTCAACTTATATAGAATGAAACAAATTTGGTATTTGTTTTATACATCTTAAACTTAGCTTGTACGTATACGATCTTTAAAAATTAGGGCTTGGTTGGATAAAAACGGTCGAACTTCTGAAGAGTTAGGCAGATATTTACTGACATGACAACAACATGTTTTTTTATGAAGACCTACGAGCATAGTTAAAGGGTTGAAAAACGTTATCACTTTTTGTATGAAAACTCTCGCGCAATCTATCCTTCTTTAAAGGTAATAGATATTAAAAGGTCGATATAATACACATACCATAATGTTACTTCATGCATATTTTTTACCAGGAAAAGTAATTTTCTTAACAACAGCTCAGTAGCTAATTTTATCAGTAGGTACCTATAGAAAGTAGGTTACGTAGTGACCGTAGTAGTAGGGTACTTACCCATCTTGATGAAAACCTTTATTAGTCTACTTAACCTAAGTGGCCATTCCAAAGTCTATAGGTTTATTCACTACTTTCCATAATCCATACCTATGAAGACAACGTTAGCTGCTCTTTTATGTTAAAATGCCAAAAAATACATCAAACAAATGAAGAGAAAAAGCTTTACCTGTTATCCTCTTTAGCCATTGTTTCGAATTTATCGCGGAAAAGAATGTCCTGCTCCGTTTTGTTGAAGAATAACAAATGAGCAAGTTCACTGCAATGAAAATATTAGTATTTTAAATTCATACGGAGTCTAAAATAAATCAACAATCGGACGAGGATATACACGCATAGAGTTTCTTCTGATTCACAAATACGCGGGTTAAGTGGGGATGAGAGCCACTGTGTAACATATTTTTTATAGAACGTTTTAATTCAAATGCAGAGACCTTCAGCTATTTGTTGTATGATTTCAAACAATATTATGATTTATAACAGTCTCTCAAAACATAAAATTCAATAAAATATTACGTCTTACCATCTTGGCCAAGCATTGGTGTGATACCCGTTCCTGCGGCTATGAAGTAACTGCTTTTAACTATAAGAAAACAGAAAAACGTAGGTATAAGGTATTAGGTACCAATATCAAGAGTACAATAGTTAGGACCACCAAAGTGATTGACTATCCAGCCTTGACGCAATTCCTATATATTTTAGATCTTATGTGGTAGCTAAGTCTGGAACTAAATTCAGCAGATAGGCAACAGACAACTATTACCTCTAAGCTTAGAATTTATATCTATCGGGTTACCTTTTCTGTTGATACAATGCTCAATAGCGCGAAATATTTCCTAAAATCATATAGTGAAGTGGAGGGTAAGTATTAGTACTTATGTTCACTCAAGCTAAAGTTTTTCTTCGGGTCTTGGGTATCCCTCATTTCTATTAGAGATGCTATTTTTAGACACGTCCTTAATGTACTTACACCCTTAGGTTTTATGTAAGGCGTGGCTTTCGTGGTGACCTCGGTAAGTAAAACGTTTATTATGTATCAAGTATAAGCCACAATGTTGTGATTTGATATTACCTACTTTGATTTTCAGGCAGTGATTTAATTCAGTGTGGTGTAAGTACATATGTAGGTTATAGTAATAAGTAGGTAAATAAATAGACTAGCGGCCTTATTCACAATGTCCTTATCAGCTGGTTAGTGATATCAGTCAATACTTTGTACAAAATGACATTCCATAGGTACTTGAATTATTTGTTAATTAGTGCTAATTTGTCGATGGTAGAGCAGCCTAAGACTTGCAAAGTTTTAGCCGTGATTTGAATACTATACACATGAAAACATGTTCATATGATATCTGGTAAAGCTTACAAAAAGCTTACAAGGAGACGTTAAATACATCAAATTACCTTTTGCAATTGGAAGTTTCCGTACGGTCCTGAGAGCGTGACGGAGTCTCCTTTACTCAGCGAAGTGAGATGTGGAGACAGTGCTCCCGTAGAATACTTCTTCACTGCCAGTCTAAGAGCAGCATTGCTTTCTTGAGAGCACCAGCCATCGCCGACAGGCGTGTACGATCTGACGCACTCAAAACCTAGAAGTGTGTGTGATATAAGTAAGATTGGTTGATAAGTTGTTCCATCAGTCGGTATTATGGTGATTCTACACAGCTCGGCAGCTTGATCATTATAAGCCAATAGAAAAGATTCTTTGGAAATGCTGCCGCCGGCTTGTTCACTGGCTTATGATGACGGGCTGTATATATACACCTTCAGCTGAGGAAATAAATTATTTTAAGTAAGTAGGTACCTATATACCAGGTCAAAATTACGAATCTACCTTTTACCGCCACTGGCATATCCGTATCTTTTTTTTAAACAGACTAGAAAACAGATGGTTTGGCTACATGCCCTTAGAATAGTAATTTACGAACTTTAAACTTTTACCAGTGGGGCACTTTCATTATAGTATCAGCTTCATGTAACTACATGTAGCTGATACTATAATGAAAGTGTCCATCGTCAAGGTAAGATACTTCGTCCAATCCTGTGCCCTTATCTTTAATCTCTAATGTTATTATTCTGGAGTATTTATACAGGTATATCCATCTAAACTTGAAATACGGAGCGTTTAGACTCTCTTACCATTGACACGCCTGTGTACCCTGACGTGGTGATCACGCGGCACCACGACAGGTCCAGAGCGCGGGCTCCAGAGCCAGCATGGCAGTGTCTCGGGTCCCGCACGGGGCCCACGGCCGCTGCTCGACACTACACGGTGCATAGGGACACCCAGGGTGACCACGTAAGTGTCATCTAACTTTAAGGTGCTATTAAGGGCACTGCTGCCTTACCAGTTTAGGCCCCGTTTCCAGCAAAGCAGAGAGGGGAGGAGACGGAAGAAGATGTATTTGAATAAACCAATCAGATTTCGTTATTTTCACATCTCTTCTACCAACTTCCAATAACCTGCCAACTTTGCAGCACATCTCCTCCCATCTCCTCTCGTCTCTGCTTTGGTGGAAATCGGGCCTTAAGAGCCAAAATGTCTTGCACTTCACGTCGTCTTTGTTAACTACGCCTGCTTTTGTATCGTTTGAATCAAGCGTCCAAGCGATCATCGTTTAAAAGTGGCAAGGCGGCGGTGTCCTCGACCATGCCTAGCTAAGTACCTAGTTGTGTTGTATCCTTTCCCATTAACTCGTCTTGTACCTTGGCGTGGTGACCAAACTGCAGGTAGGTTTACGTAACTCAAGAAAGAGTACCTAATTTTTAGTAATGTTGGTTCCCTTACCATTGACTCGTCTGTGCACCCTGACGTGGTGACCCAGTGGTACTAAGACAGGTCCGGAGCGCGGCTGTAAAGCCAGCATAGTGGTGTCGTGGGTCACGTGGCCCACGCCTACCACACGGCACTCTACTGTGCGTGGGGACGGCACGTAGGTGGGGACACCCAGGGTCACCTCCCCGCAGACTTTCCATACTTGAGGCTCCGCTTTTTGGGCTATCACCTAGAAAAGTAGAGTAGATACAAGATACAACACATGAATTATGTATATGTTACAGGAAATGTATGACATCCGTCATTGTGTACAATTCCTAGGAAATGTATAAATTCCTAAAATCACACGGTAATGTTTGACCTAAATCATATTAGACACATTCCTAGGAGACCTATATAATTCGTAAATAGCAATCGGAAATGTAATATGTTTCAATTGTAACTTGTACCGGGCCATTATTTTAGCACCGTTTTTTGATGGTCACACGTTTGTAATTCCAAACATATTCAATGTTTAACTAAGGATTTTTTTAAATGTTTTATCATGTATCTATTTATATAAATTCACTATAAAACGTGTTGTTATATTTTTAGTTTTGTAGGAAAAAATATTTTACCTTCGCAATCGGGAGTAAAGCTGCTGTTCTTCGCGCGTCACACCGAGTTGGCGCTCAGTTTAAACACTTATATCTTGCTGGGCTTTTACACTATATTAACATAATATATGTTAAAAAATTGGTCATATAGTCAGGATCAGTTATATTGAGGTGAAAAAATCCGTCTTTAGATTTACATTTAATACAATTAATTTTGTGCCGGTCACACGATTTAACCATTTTCGAAAATGTGACACATAAATGCTCATAACTTTAAAAAGGTTCAACCTATCGATCGACACAAACCATAGGTGTGCAGTAACTTCAGACGTGCCAAAACTCCAATAGAAGACAAATAAATATCTTACAGCTATGATATAGCCAATACAGCTCCTTGATTTTTATTTTTTTTCTTCAGACTCTAGTTCATGTGACCCTTCATGGGTGATGTTTTAAGATTATAAGTCAGCGTTAGGAATAAATGTCTGCTATTGAATCATAATACTCATAGTCAAGATTCATTTGAGCTGATTAGATTACATAAGCGTTAGTTACTGGCTGGCTTACGAAATTTCAAAATTAAATATTTACATGAATAATAAACCGATTTTCATGATTCTAACAGATTTTGTTACAGTTTGATAGTTTCTTTAAAGCAGTATTTTTTTATTTGCATAATATCAGTATACATTTTCGCCACGAAGGAGACGCGAACACTTCCTGAAGAAATGCCCTACCGAAGTCTTAATGAAACCCGAATTAATTATACCTATATTTTTAACCGACTTCAAAAAAGGAGGAGGTTATCAATTCGACTGTATGTTTTTTTTATCATTTTTTTTTTGTATGTATGTTACCTCATATCTCAGTCATTTGTCGACCGAATCGAAAAATTTTTTCGCCTACTTAGAGGATGTACCTTCTAGTTGGTCCCATTTTTTCCTTTTTGGGATCTGATGATGGGATCTTGGTGTAATCGAGGGAAACCCTCAAATTTTAAAGGCACGTATAGTGTTTCTTTACTAGAATCTTAATGTTGACGTGTTACGTCTGATAGTCAATATCTTGTGGGGCTGAGCTGATGGTGGAACTCCTTAACGCTTAGGAGTTCAGTAATTATAATGACGGTACTTATGAAAGGTAATTTGTAGCTTTTAAAAAATAGATTCATAAGGTGCAACCCGCCCCCCCCTCTTATGTAATCACTAAAAATGAAGAAATAAAATAAACTTTAAAAAAAGTAAAAACCGACTTCAAAACCAAAATGCACTAAAAAGTATTAAATAAACTCTTCACCATTAAAAGGAAAGGAATCCATTTTAGGCAAACAATTTCTTTTTGGAGTCGGTGCCATCACTTTGACCATCAAGCATCAACTATCACAGCACTGACTCCAAAAAGAAATTGTTTGCCTAAAACGGATTCCTTTCCTTTTAATGGTGAAGAGTTTATTTAATACTTTTTAGTGCATTTTGGTTTTGAAGTCGGTTTTTACTTTTTAAAAAGTTTATTTGTATGATTGTTATATAAGAGTAGTTGTATCAATGAGGACTGTTTCCTTAATTTAAAACGTGTAATATTTATTTTATTCGCAGTGTTCGTTTTATACATTTCCTATAACGATATTGGAATTGTACTCGTATATATCTTTTAGGAAATCTATGCATTTCCCATATATCTTCGAAATTGTATACATTTCCTAGAAATTGTTTACTTACAATTTACACATTTCCTGTAACATACATAATAAATAAATAAATGTGCGCCAAACAAAGTACCAATTGCTTTGGTTTTGAAGTAACAAGTCGTGCAAAGGTCACTATAATACCATGTGCAATGGCCAAATTTATTTATCTTGAAAAGCCTCGTTAAGCACCTAAATACAAGTAAATTATGAGCTTACGTCTATTTTTCCACTCTCGGCGTATATCCGCAGCTGCAAAGGCTCCTGCAATTTGCCCTCGGGCACCAACTTGAGTGTTCTAAGCCAGCCGTCAGTCGCCACTTCAATTAGCAGGGCGCCTTCCGCTATTCTAGCACACCCGCCCGGGTTGGCCAAGGGGCCCGTATACACCGACACAGTCAATTTCGTCGACGTCTGAATCCAATCGTACTGCAAACACGGAACGTCTGATTTCTCCACCGTTTTGACAGGACTAGATGCAGCTCTACGACTTATCGACACAGGCAAATCGCTGGAATGTATCAAACTTTGCATTATCTTACTCGGAGGACTACCTTTAACGTTCTCTTCGCTTTTCGACGACATTTTCTTTCTGACTGGCGTTATGCAATTGGCTAGGTTCTCCATTGATTTTCTAGGTTCTCTGAGACGGTCGGATTTAGGTGAAGGAGTTGAGGAGTCGAAGAGTTCTTCAGCGTCGGGCAAATCGTATCGAAGTGGTCCTACGAGACACTTCGCTAGAAGTGAGACGTAGTTCACCCATGGATGGACTTTGTCGAATAACTGAGTGGCATCTATTCCCGCGCCACGCATAAGCTCTTCGGGGCCTACGAAAAATCGAAATATTTTAAGTGAGCCTTATAAAAGTGATCAAAACTTTACGTAAATTAAGTCTATATATCTTACCTCCTGGATGGTAAGGTAAGTAGTGAGTGATGTTATAGACTCGCCCGCGAATAGCTAACCACGCGTCCTCTGAAACAATGAGGAAAAGTTAAACAGTTTCTGTATTGATTTCATTGTAAGTTTATAATATAAAGTTTCAATATTGGCTTTGGCTCTTTTTGACATAGGTAGCTACATTCTTTACTCTGGGGAATTCGTCAGCAAATTTAACGTGGAGACTGGTATCTAAATTACCTAGGGTACCTGCATATTATTTACAGAAATAAAGGTGTTGGCTGCATAAAGGATTATTAAGGGCCTGTTTCGCAGTCGGCACTAACCAAAAAACAATAAAAAAATAACGTATTTTCTTATGAAGTATTGGACAGATAACGTTAACCATAACTTATTACGACATTGTGAAACGGATCATTACTGTTAAAAATGACGGTCTTCATCTATCTTATAACCTGTCAATGAATCCATCTATGTAGTAAACTTATATTAATATAATGTATTTTAGTATTTTGAACTTTACTTTTAGATTTGAAGTCTTTAGTTTAGTTTTAGATGATATGGCTTAGTTAAAGTGATACGCATCTTAACTTATGTAAGTAATGGCATGACATGAAACTTAAGTTAGTTGTTATTTGCTTGGAGAATATTGTAAATAATGTTGATATTCTTTTTAACGAAATTTTTAGTAATTAATTAATAAATATTGGATACCGACCAAATACATTGCTCTGATCCCAAAGTAAGTAGCTAATGCACTTGTGTCATGGAAATCAGAAACAACGGTGGTACCACAATACCCAGACCTATATTATATTATTTGGGCCCAGACCCGCGAAAAGAAAGTTCTGATTTCTATATAGATCCGACGGGGAATCTAACCCGGGACCTCAGAGCGGCAACGCCTTGAAACCAAGCGTACTGAACCACTTTACCACGGCGGTCTTCATTCGATTCATCACTACATAGTATAAAACAAAGTCGCTTTCTCTGTCCCTATGTCCCTTTGTATGCTTAAATCTTTGAAACTACGCAACGGATTTTGATGCGGTTTTTTTAATAGATAGAGTGATTCAAGAGGAAGGTTTATATGTATAATAACATCCATTAAATAGTGGAGAAGTTCTGTTATTTTTGAGGTTTCTAATGTGATGTCGTAAATAATAACATTTTTTCCGCTTACATTGCAAACGCAGGCTGAACCCTACGAGCTTTATCAAAATAATGTACTAAGTATTGTACACATTGAAAAGGTCTACAGAAAAGTCCGTGGTGGTATATGTCTATCTCTTATGGATAACCCACAATAACTTTTTTGTCATTTACTTTTTACGACAAATAATGGCTAATTTTCGAAGCGATTTTAACCAATACAGCATTAATCCTTAACCAATTAAATATCTTGAATACATTGTTCATTTAATATAGATTTATGTGGCCCTTTACACCGTATGATTTAAGTGAATATTTTCGAAGATATTACAGATATTTGAGCGTTGACTGTTTTACACATGGACAACTGTATGTCGCTCTTTCAAGAGTGACCTCCAGAGAAAACATGTTTGTATTGTCTAATGACAAGAAAGCTGTGAACGTTGTTTCTAAAGACATTCTGTAATATGTTGTAAAAATAAAATAAATAGTTCAAAATGTAAAAAGTAAATAAGTAAAAATGTAGTGTATGAATTTAGATATTCCAAAGATAGCAGGAAATCTTCATGGTATAGGGAAAGGGGGATTGTTTTACTCCAAATTTAACGCGTGCGGACCACGGGCAGTAATGAATAAATCAAAACTATTGGATCGATTTTAATCACATAGGCTATATATTTTATACCCGTGCGGAACCGCAGCGGGCCGCTATGTTTTTATATACAACGTTCACCATTACGTTCACAGTTTTTCTGTAGTGTATTTAGTATCAGCATTGCACACGTGCGAAGCCGGGGCGGGTCGCTAGTTTTAGTATAAGATAAACACAAAACCACTGGTACTACATACGTGATTAATACATTCGTTGAACACTCAGCTATTTTTAAATCGCATAGCTAAATTGATTTTATTCACTGACATATTATAAAAAATATAAAAAGATTGAAAGAAAAACGGATTTAAATTACTCTGTGTGTTGTGTGCGGCGAGCTCCGCAGGACTGACGGGGCGGACTCTTCCACCAACTCCAGTGAGGTCCTTCCCGGAGTTGCCCAGACGGATCCAGTCCATCAGACTGTGGCCTGGCTGCAGCGCACATTTGTTCCGGGGGTTGCCTGTAACAAATAATTCATTTTTCAGTTGTTTTCCGTGAGTGGCAATTCACAGCTCTTAGTACAAATTAAACTTATCTTACATACAAAATTATCAGCCAATAACGAATTGTTTTTTATAACAGAGCAAGAAAATCAAAAATTCCAGATTACTGTAGTCCAATAAGTCCCTAACTTTCCTTTGTCGCACAAAGGTTTTCTTGGTGGTTATTTTGTCCATTAGGTACTTAGTAAAGATGTAAATATGGTTGCTTAAAACTAGATTAAATCAGTACTTATACTAAGTAGCCATTATCGTACACTTTGTTTTTATACTTTGATTTTTTCTGTGAGTTGAATCGACGGCATGAAAATTGACGATGCGCGCCTCAATGTTTTGCAAGTCATCTTTTAGGATACAGAGAGACAAGATTCGAGGAAATCACATCCATACCAAAGAACAAATTGCAAAATTACACTGAAATAAGTAATTGCAACACGGGATAGCACTTCCAGAAATAAGGTCAGGCCAAGGCAACGAGGTAATAGGAGTACAACTCACATTGTAACTGGTGTATTGCGTCACCAAATCATGGTATTTACTAACACATTTCTACATGAAATTTCATATTTTTGACTGCCATTGACTTATTTTTTTTATTAATAAACACAATATTAAAGTTCATCCAAAGTTATCCTCAAGCATTAAGCAATGGTCTTCGTAGCACGTACTTTAGTCTGTAGCACTACTACTACGCATAACCGTAGCGTCGTAGCATAGCTAAATACCTACTACACCAAGCTAGATAGAAGATTTTTCTAGGATTATGCTAAAGGGGAATGCATTAGTGCCGTTAACACTACAAAACAAGCAGCTACGTTCAAAGCTTAAAAGCTTTTCTTGCTACATGAGTTTATGTTGCCTTCACCTGTTTAGAAACGAAAGTTATGACACTGTTGTTAAATTTTCTTGTCATTTTTGTTAGGTGAGGCTGTTTATCGTTGGAGCGAAGTTCACGTAAATGAAACGAATGTGACATCTACTTATTGCCTATTTATGTATATGATACAGGAAATATGTGACAGGATAATTCCTAAAATTACCCGGAAATGTGTGATGTAATATAAATTAGACAAATTTCCTAAACAGCAAACGGAAAATTATTAATGTGACCCTTAATAATAACTGTGATCCTTAAATTAGTTTGAAATAAAGATAAATTATAAATGTCTCAATGAGACCATTACTATCTTCGGAATTGTATACTAGGAAATCCTAGAAGTTGTATACAATTCCTAGAATTGATACATATCCTGTATACATAGATGAAACTGAGATTTTCATGTGCCAAGGCAAAGATGCTCGTAATGTTTATCTTTTATTGAACACAATCTCTAAATCAGTAAAGGTGAGAGCAAAGTTTTTATAAGTAATGTACGTGTGTGTCAGGATAATCATGGAAACAAAGCAAATCCCCAAGGCACGGATCAATAAATCAAAGCTTAAACTTTGGTTATAAGGCCTTCGAAATTGTTCCTCCTAATGCCAATCAAAAGGACTTTTGCAGGACTTTAATTAATTTTCTGGTTTACAGCGAACTCTGGCCATTAGGAAAGCCATTGTGTCTGTGTTCCGTTCTTCTCGCTATAACGGTAGATGAGAAAATGTAAAATACTTAAGTATAAAATAGTCTACTACACAGTAAAAGCAAGGTTTCATTGTAAGTGTACCATCTTATTTCAAGTATAAGAAACGTCAAAAAGCTCTATATAAGAAAAAAAACAAGTAAAAGAAAGTTCATAAATATATATTTAAATTTAGTCACCATCATCAAAGCTATAAATAACAGTCTGTATCACCACCGACAAATTGGTGCTAAACTAATTAACGAATAATTCAAATATGGAACAAAATACACGCGGGATATGCAGGTTATTACCGTAAAATGCTGCAACTTTGCCTGGATTTTGACGTTTTTTTCTTAATATCATTGAACGTAATAATTTTTATACATTATAAAATGTTTAAGTAGGAAAACAGACTTTATGCAATGCCAAATAAGCGCCAAATTTTCTTAAATCAAGTACATTTTTCGTATTACAGCCGTACAAAATCGTAGGCAATGTTGAATCTCAAGGACACAACTTTGCCTAGAAGAATATCTCTGTAGGTTATCTATTAATCGTGTAGTTTATTTTTTCTGTTTATCACAAAAGACCGTTCTTGTTTCTAATAGTCAAATCACGGGCATAAATGTAATAGTTTTTGTTTAGCAAGTGACAGGCAAAGTTGTAGCAGGTACTGCAGAATTCCCATACAAAAAGAAGTTGGATGTAGGGTTGTGCCAAAAATACACAAAAAATATATTTCAAATTCTTTAGTGAGAATATTTGTCATATCAGAATAATAGAATACAATTCTTATTCCAAATCATAAGTACCAACCTAGTTACTTATATAATAAAAATATTATTAACAACATAAAAAAAACAAACAGTACCACTTATAGATTGACGACCCGTCTGGTGTAGTGGTTAAGAAATCGCCTACTACGCAGCGGGTTGCGGGTTCGATCCCCCACAATACAAACATTTGTGTGCATGAACATGTCTGTTTGTATTGGTCTCAGTGTTTTCTATGTATATCATGTATGTATTTACAAACAAAAAGTATTTAAGTATTATATCCGTAGTCTGGCACCCATAACACAAGTTTTGAGTAGCTTACTTTGGGACTAAATGGCGATGTGTGGGAATGTCCAAAGGAAAGGAAAGGATAAAGGATAGATAATTATTATTTGGCGACGGTAAAAAGGTAGGTATAAAAAAATATGCAAACAGTACTTCTTATAGATTAATTGTTATTTGGCGACAGTAGGTAGGTATATAAAATAAAAATAATCTACTGTCTTAAAATCGTGTGCTTCATACGACAAAATAACTTTATCACGCAGTAGGTCTGGAGCAACTTCTAAAGATTCCTGAGAATAATCAGAATATTTACGAGCTCCTGGTTTTCTTCTTTTTCTATTTTTGTCAAACCCCATTTTTGTATAAGTAACTGAAATAAAAGTAAGGTTTATTTACTTATGCCCCGTTGCTATATTCAACGAACCGTTATAAGTAACGGTAGATATGTCACAACGGACGACATTAATAGAATTACTTTTGTTTTAATTAGTTCATCATCGGATTAGGTCTAGGTATAAGAATTTATTTATATCATTTAAGCGTGAAGAAAAATATGTATATTTGCATATGAAAAAAATAAGTTGCTTATTTTAGGTAAGTGGCCTAACCAACTAGCTTTGCCCCGGACTTCATTCTCTTCGTAATTTTATACTTATGAATAAACACAAAAACAAACAACCAATCTTTTATATGATAGGGAAATAATCACATTTGCTTATTTTTATTTACCAAAGGATAATTTAAGAATTCATTTCTGATTATAATATTTGACAACCCTAGACCCAGGCAAAGATGTGTCACTTGAGTTTTCAAAACACTGCCCAACATTGCCTAGTGAGAACATTTGATAAAACCATGAGATTTTATCGAAATATAAAACCATACATCAAAAAGAACATATTTTCTTACCCCGGGACGTTATCACAGCACGAAAACACTATTTTTTGGCGACATAATCCCAAAAGTTTTGAGACACCGTAAAATTTTTCGTTCACACAATCTCAATTTGTGCGCTGCTAACGGATAAATCCATGTAGTTACCATAAAATAAAAAACAAAAATGTGTTGCCATACTAATGTAAATTTACTAACAAATGGTAGAAAGAAATAAAAAATTAAGAAGACTGAGATATAAAGATCGGAAAAAATTAGGCAAATTTGCGCTTACTTGGCAAAGTTGCAGCATTTTACGGTACTTGTATTTGTCAGCTGGGAATTGTCTGCTATTTATTCGCTGTTTGTCAACATATAGCCGTTGTGTTTCAGAAAGCGTTGCTTATTAGGTCCCTATAACTAATAAAGAATATAGTATTTAAGACAAAGTTTTATGTATGACACACCTATTTATTATCCAATCCTTACTACGAAATGTTTCGGATCTGAAACAAGATTCTTACCTAATGGATATCAAAAAGAGGTGTCCGAGTCCAACAAATAAATATAAATATCATTCCCACACATCGCCATCTAGTCCCAAAGTAAGCTACTCAAAGCTTGTGTTATGGGTGCCAGACAACGGATATATAATACTTAAATACTTTTTGTTTGTAAATACATACATGATATAAATAGAAAACACCCAGACCAATACAAACAGACATGTTCATGCACATAAATGTTTGTATTGTGCGGGGATCGAACCCGCAACCCGCTGCGTAGTAGGCGATTTCTCGACCACTACACCAGACGGGTCGTCAAAACAGTCAGAACATTGCTTTTCTCTAGTTCTGTTCTTACCAATATTCTAGGATGATTGTAGCGTGATGGTGCGGATAATAGTGCTCACTAGTGACAACAGACTTCTTCAAGTAAACAGAATGAAGCTCTTGTGTGCCAGAACGCCTTGGACGAACTTCACCAAGTAAAATTCTTCGAACGCGTACCCGTGGGAACAACGCCTTACGCCCGTCACGGCCCTAATGTGACGTGAGCCGTCTGGGAATTACCCATGATCCATTTATTGCCGACCTATATATTTACTTATATACAAGTATGTTCTTGTGTACAAAGAATAAGTCTATTGATGCTTATAAAAGGAGGAATAACGTATTGTATATTTTTTGCCAAAACCGCTCAATGGTCGAAGGAATCTACTAGTCACATCTTAGTTTCTTTAAGTAGGTATGTCGAGTCTAAAACCGCTCCAGATAAGATATAAATTGTCTGTGTACGAGGGTCAAACTGAAAGTTCTTAGAAAATCAAAAACTGATTACATTAGCCAGTTATTAGTTTTATTATCAAAATATTGTCCATTGACGTTAATACACCGCTGCATGCGATGGAACCACTGGGAAAAGCACTTTGCCCACTCGTCCTTAGGGGTCTCTTCAATGGCATCGCGATACGCAGCCACCGCTTTTTCAGCATTCATAAACCGCTTTCCTTTAAGTTTTTCTTTAATTTTTGGAAATAAATAAAAATCACAAGGCGCGAGGTCGGGGCTATACGGCGGGTGACCCAGTAATTCAACGTTTGATGTCGCCAAATAGTCGATCGTTCGCTTGGCGGTGTGCGACGAGGCGTTGTCGTGGTGAAGGAGGATCCTACTGCGAGGTCATTTCTCTCGAACTTTTTCCAAGACAAGTGGCAAACAGTTGGTAGTGTACCATTCTGCAGAAACTGTTTTTTGATCCTCTAACACAATTGTTGCGAAATGACCTATCCTTCCAAAGAACGAGGCCACCATTTTTTTTCCCGCACTTCGATCTCTCTTCACTTTAGTTGGCAACTCCTCGAAAGGAAACACCCACTGAGCAGATTGTCTTTTGGTTTCAGGATCATAACAGTAAATCCAGCTTTCGTCACCTGTTAGTATGTCGAACACAGCATTTGAGTCACCTCCGTTAAATCTTTCAATCATTTTACGGCACCAATCCACACGATGGAGTTTTTGAGCCTTAGTCAAATTATGAGGTATCCACCGGGCGCAAAGCTTCCTGACCGCTAAATGTTCGTGGAGGATTTTGTGCACTTGACTCATACCGATGCCTAAGCTTGTCCGAATCTGCTGATAGGTCACTCTTTTGTCAGTCTCTATCATACGCCGCACAACACAGATGTTATTTTCAGTCGTCGCCGTAGAAGGCCGTCCCTCACGTACATCATCAGTGAGATTAGTGCGACCACGTTTAAACTCATTAAACCAGTTGTAAACAGTCGCACGAGATGGGGCTTCATCGGGAAAGGCCAATCGTAGTCTATCATAACTTTCTTGTTGACTTAAATGACATCGAAAGTCATAAAAAATCATTGCACGAAAACTTTCTGGTGTTAAATTCATGTTGACGTGACACAGACAATTTTCAATTTGCCGCTAAATCGTAAAACAAATGACAAATGAATGAAATATATACTCAGTAATATTGGCAAAGAGTTCTATTTTCAAATTTTAGAATATTTTTTTTATTATATTGTTTATAAGTGGCCAGTTCTAAGAACTTTCAGTTTAACCGTCGTATTCCAAGGGGAGTTTGTAATAAATAGCTGAACACTAATATTGAGTGAGAATGAATTTATAATAAAATAGTCTCGAATAGTAATCGAACGTCTGAATAAAGTCAAATAAATAAAAGTTCGTTTTGGGCCAACTGATCAATTTTTTTCCTGAAAATAAATACGTTCTTCAGTTTCAAATCAATTTATCCTTGATGAAATGATATGAGCTAGAGTTATTGGATTGTGTTATTTTCCTCCTTTAAAAAAATGAGTTACGGATACAACTGCTCGGTCCGTTCTAAATTTCCTCTATGTTAATCAAGGGCTAAAAGCCTAGCACTGTTTTTTTTAATTCACTTACGTACCCAGGTACGGATAAAAGAATCCTATAGAACACACACTCGCGTGTAGCCCGACCACAGCCTCGACAATAATAGTTTCAACAAACTCCCGCTCTGGATCAATATTGGCTAACTTAATTCAACATATTTGTTTGCTGCGAACCGCAGAGCCTACATATTGAATTACTACTACATTGGAATCGAACTATCTTAATCTATTTTAGTAGGTAACTAATATCATTATGACTAAGTCATGCTAGTTAAGATCGTAGAAATCTATCTTTTATCTGATTTGCATGAAAGAAAGTGGTTTAAGTTACTCGACTGAAAACTCGAGAACGGTTGGACTGATTTTCATGATTTTTACTTTCTTGGATTTGTCTTGGCCCAGAATAGGATCAAATGGGGCCAGAGAAACGAATTTCGTTGGGACTGCTAGTTGAGAAGATTAGACATACAACAGAACCTCCTAGACTTACGTATGAATCTACGATATTCACAGATACATTTTATAAAGGCAAAACAAAGGTTTCTTTTCATACATAGTTTGATAAATCAAAGTAATTATTTGCTTATATATTACAAGGAAGTTTTCCATGTCAGCTTTGATATTTTATTGTGAGGCCGATAGGGACACAAAACTGATATCTGCTCTGTAAGTTTCATTTGGTCTTACGTTCTGCGTAACGTAATTAATCGAGTCCTAAAAAAGGCATAAAATAAAAAATAAAATAAAATAATTAGTTCAATTAAAAATAAACTCGAGGAAGTAGAGATGGTGCGGATAACAGGCACGTCGAGGTTTTCAACAAAAATATATAAACTCTGTGTTGTTGGCACTTATTTTTTTGTTCGCTGAAATCCGTAAAGTCCGACTAAATATGGACCCAAATTTGTTGATCCACATAAACCCTTATAACCTAGTTTCTCATAAAACCTTCGCAGACGATTGGCAGTAGAAGGGTTTTGCGAAATACATGACTTGCTAATAAATAATAACTGTTCAAATACAGGGTGTTGTTTTGGTCAGTGACATCCAACGCAAGGATGATTATATGAGTTATGCTTATTTTTTTTTAAAAAATGCTTTAAATTTGATCTGAGCAAGTTTTATACAAAAAAACCTCTTCACAACATAAAAAAAAATACAAAACTAATGGGAAAACTCGCACCCTAGCGCTTAGCTAGCGCTTATCTACGAAATACTACGCCGTAGCTAGTAAGCTACGAAGAGGCTATCTGGTGTTGGTAGTTTAAACTCGATTGCTGTACCGCATAAAAAAAACCCTAACCTTAAAAAACTGACTTAAAGCTAATCTGATGTCAAGGTAACGTTTTACACCAACAGTCTACACACATTATGCACCGACTTCAAAATAATTTGTTTCTCCCAAATAGAAGACAAATGCGTTATTTTAAGCTTTTTTTGAGGGTGGTTCAATTTTTTTTGATACTTTTTTACGGGCTGAATTAAACCAAAAGAGTTAAAATTTTATAAATATACAACATCTAATATATAAAATTCTCGTGTCACAATGTGCGTTCCCGTACTCGTCCGAAACCGCTTCTTACCAAATTTTATATGCGTATTCAATAGGTCTGAGAATCGGCTACTATCTATTGTTATACCCCTAAGTGATAAGGTTGTTCACCCTTAAATATATATTTTTTTAATTTTTGGACGAATTTTTTTCTTTTTTTTCAATGTGGCATTAAAAATACATTCAACCCTAAATTTTTACTTTTTTTATCACCAACCCCTATTTTTTATAGTCATTTTAGTGATTTGATATTTTTATTCCGCTCGATAACTGATCAATTATAGTATTTTTCTTAACTTTTAAAATAAGAAGGCTGGGCGAGACGGGGACGGGGCGGGACGGTGCAAAGTTCGCTGGGTCAGATAGTAGTATATAAGTGGTGTAACTAGCACGACTTTTTTATGTATACAGGGGCTATCTAAATATATTCTGTGCATGCTATTCGAATTTTCCTAGTTATCAAGATATTATTATTTAGCCCTGGCCGTAAGGAATCAAAGAAAAAAATTAACTTTAAAAAAGTAAAAACCGACTTCACTTTGAAATTGTTTGCCTAATGGATTCGTTTCCTCTCAATGGTCGAGAGTTTATTTAAGACTTTTTAGTGTATTTTGATTTTGAAGTTGGTTTTTACTTTTTTAAAGTTAATTTTATTTCTTCATTTTTAGAGATCACAGGAGAGGGGGGAGGGGGAGTTGCACCTAATGACTCTATTCCTAAAGAAGCTACAAACTACCTCTCATAAGTTCTGTCATTATAATTACTGAACTCCTAAGCGTTGAGGAGTTCCACCATCAGACAGCCCCATAAGATGTTGACTATCAGACGAAACAACACGTCAACAATAACATTCTAGTAAAAAAACACTATATGTGCACTTAAAATTTGAGGGTTTTCCTCGATTACACAAAGATCCCATCATCAGATCCCAAATTGTCAACAATGGGACCAACAAGAAGGTATACCCTCTAGGTAAGTGAATCAATTTTTCGAATCGGTCGACTAACGGCTGAGATATGAGGTAACATAGATACAAAAAAAAACATACAGTCGAATTGATATCCTCCTCCTTTTTTGAAGTCGGTTAATTAACGTCACTTTTTGGACCATCCTTTATAAAAAAGTACAATAAATGAATAAACGTACTTATACTTTTGCACGATACATATAAATCAGCCTTAGCTGAAGTTTAGCCAAAGCTATACAATGTGTTAATTTTACACTTGATCAAACTTTCAGGAAGTGCTCTACTCACCGTTTTGAACAACTTTAACTATGGGACCAACTTCGAAATCGAGAAAAAAAAAACAGCTGGCACATATAAAAACTCATTTCATCTCGGAGCAAATGTTCAAAACCATCATTAGAGCACTCCCTAAAAGATTGATCAAGTGTAAAATTAACACATTGTATATTCCCTCTACCTATCCACACCTTGTAACCTACCCGAACATTATTATAGCAAAAGGAACTCTGAATATTAATTTTCGAGGTGTGAAGCACTTTAAGTTAAATAAGGTTGTTCGGTTTCCCTTACAAATTATTGATTGAAAGTCTTAGAATAATGAGGGATGTATTATTAACTCTTTAACGGACAGTACTCCAGACACAATAGAAGTTTTATTGTTATCCCTCCTATAGGCGGTCACTGTCCGTGAAAAAGTTAATCTTACTTTTATTTTGATGATCTTATCATTTGCTAACTAATCAATACACTGATAGAGACATCGATAAATGTTTGTCTAGTCATACAGGCGTTCTGTCAACTTGGTTACTAAACTCAAATATTGGAACTATTAATGAATCTGGATACTGCCTTGCATGTATGATACAAGGTTGCTTGATTGGAATTGGCGCACTCATGAAACATTAGAGCAGTATTGAGTAATATACGTGCGGATATGATATGCATTATCGACATTATTGGCTATTGGCTAATGATGAATGCTTCAGGACCACAGAAACATATCCGCAACTACGTACATTTAGGAGAAATTTTCTTTGAATATCTTTGTTTATTGCGCCTTTTGGCGAACTAGAACATAGCTAATTATTCAGTTCAAAATAGAATAAGCCATAGGGATTACACAAGGGACACACAAAAATATAGAAAAAGACCATGGGCCTTGAAATGGTAGAGGCGAAGCCGATGATTTCACGTAAATATCTTTTAAAATTTACAGGGTGCTGTTATTAAAAAATAACTGTTTTTTTAGATGTTTTAAACTCTATTTTCACAAAATATAATAATATGTCCAGTTTCTTTGATGTATGTATACGGAGACACCGTTAAATTATTTTCATTTAAAAATAGTATATTCGTAGACATAACTATAGTTAACTATCTGCGTGATTAAATGGAAGCCATAACAACTATCCAGGGAATTGATAGCAGACATTATATTAATAGCAGTGGTTATATTGGCATATATTCATTCTGTGAACAGCCCAGCAGATCGTATCAGGCAGTAGGCCTGTAGCTAATTTATGAAGAGGGTCGGATGAATGATCCCATCTGGCATTTGGAAAACAGCCACTTATTATGAATGAAGAGTTCCGTAACTTTCAAACATTTAGATAATAGAAACGTGGCTTTTAATTTTTTTATGAACACAGCCAGGCACCTGGGATTCTATTCACTTGTGAGAATACAAAGTCTTACAAATGGTTTGCTGTAAGCCAACAGTAGACACCAATAAATAAACTCTTTAAAGAACTCCGTTTAAAGCAATCTATTTTTTTTTGGGGGATGAAGCTTGAGATGGCACCGACTCCAAAAAGTAATGATTTGCTTAAAATAGAGTCCTTTGCAGAGCTTATTTAAGACTTTTTGGTGCATTTTGTACTCCTTACAGCTTAGTAGTTCAATGGTTATTTTATCATAAGCTCAGCTTCAAATAATGTATTTTTACTAAGACACTAGTACAAAAACATTATAAGTGGGGTTTCTCTCAATTACACCGAGATCGCATCATCAGATCCCGAATTGGTAACAATGGGACCAACTAGAAGGTATACCCTCGAAGTAGGTGAAAAAAGACAAATGACAAATACAAAAAAAAAACATTCGATCTGATAACCTCCTCCTTTTTGAAGTCGGTTCAACATAAACATCGTGGCTGTGATCTAAATTTCACCTGTGATGTGTTCTAAGATGAAGTTTTGTCGATAAAAGTAATTTACGAATAACCTATTTTCCGTTAACACGTCATTTTATTTACCCTATACCCCACGTTGTTATACGTAGGCGTCATTCAATTTATAGCTGAGGGGTTAGTGTCTGTCTATGTAGGTATACTTTATTGGATGATAAAAGACACGCTTTCCGAGGCTGTGTTTATTGCCATATAAACTTTGATAGCGTAATGTCATCAGAGTATTCCCTTCAAGTAAGTAGACACTCATCTACTTACGTAGGTACACTAGTGGATGGGTATCAAAAAATTGAGTTGTGCTTCTCATGTTGCGGTGCTCGCATAGCGCAGTGGTGACAGCTATTTGGTAGTGACACCGAAGTTAAGCAACTTACAGCGCGCTCGTGTTTGGATGGGTGACCATTACGACCATAAGTGACGTGTGTCACGAGCATCTCCAGGCACGTTAAGCAGTTGGTCCCCACTAATGCTTGTTGATATTAGGTGTTAAGCCTAGTCAGAGGCCTCATATGGTTTGATAAAATCTGAGAGCGAGGTTCGTCGCTGTGGAAAATCGTAGGGGATGTTCAGTGGACGTCCTTTGGCTGATTATGATGATGAGGTTCGTCGCTTGCCTTGCAAGCACCCCTGCCTTCACCAATCCGCACGTCTGAGCCCACATGGTGGAGGAGTATCGCTCATACTACCTCATACTTGAGGTAAGGCCATTGCCCAACAGTGGGATGCTTACAGGCTAACTTAACATTTATGTGTCTCACATGGCAACCTTAAGATAGCGATACAAATTTCTAATACAAACACGAATATAAATTAAAGCCATGTTACATAGAAAGTACTACTAGCGGAAAACAGTATGAATTGATGCCACATTATTCTGTTTACAGATATTCACCGAAGTTGTTTACGTCACGGCGTTTCCTTGGATATCGGATATTCAATCTCAAAACGAGCGTGGCCTTGTAATTTACGAGGACCGATAGACTCCGTTTAAATTATCTGAAATTTTCTATCTGGTTAATAAATTGTACAACGGTGCGTAATATTCATATATCATTCAAGATGAGCGTTTTTAAAGGGCGCGTGTGTGGGTGTTAAATATTACAAGCTTTAAAATATTCAGCACTTAACGCTATACCGCAGGGTAGCTAAACAGCCTTACTCATACCTTTTTCTTCTTCTTCGGTAGATTGCGTGTTATATTTTTGTGAGTAATGATTCTTAAAATTCAAAAACAGAATGTTGTAATCTTGTAAAATAACCAATACAAACAATACGTACGATACAAGTTACTATCTACGAGTATGTATGAGCTACTCTTGCCATTATGAGCCATCTATGTTACCAACCATTTGGCCATGCACCACACTATAAAATACGCCAAAACCTGTTATGGGTAAAGTGATGCAACCATAATAACGTATTATAACATAACCCTAACGTTATTATATGATTTTAAAATAAATATACAATTAAATATGATTCCATTTCATTAACGAGAAAATGTGATGCAAGCGCGCGCAATCAATAACGGGAAATATTCCCCGACAACCATCGCAGATAGTATGTAAAATATTGAAGTGGCACAGCTAGACTGCAATATGTAGTGTAACAAGAACAGACTACTGATTTCGGTTACTGCCTTAAAATAATACTGAATGGATCAAAAATGCCAAGACCATGTACTTTTTTTAACCGACTTCAAAAAAGGAGGAGGTTATCACTTCGACTGTATGTTTTTTTTTGTATGTTTGTTACCTCATATCTCAGTCGTTTGTCGACCGAACCAAAAAAAAAACACCTACTTTGAGGGTGTACCTTCTAGTTGGTCCCATTTTTTCCATTTTGGGATCTGATGACGGAATCTTGGTGTAATCGAGGGGAACCCTCAAATTTTAAAGGCACGTATAGTGTTGTTTTACGAAAATCTTAATGTTGACGTATTGTTACGTCTGATAGTCCACATCTTGTGGGGCTGAGCTGATGGTGGAACTCCTTAACGCTTAGGATTTCAGTAATTATAATGACAGAACATATGATAGGTAGTTTGTAGCTTCTTAAAGAACAGAGTCATAAGGTGCAACCCCCCCCCCCCCATCTTGTAAACTCTAAAAATGGAGAAATAAAATTAACTTAAAAAAAGTAAAAACCGACTTCGTTCGATTGCGAGCGCGTTAGAATTTTAAATATTTTTGTACGGTAAAGAAAAAAGTTGAACTATGTTACAAGAATTACATGGTAATTAAAAAAGTAAAAACCGACTTCAAAACCAAAATGCACTAAAAAGTCTAAAATAAACTCTTGAACATTGAAAGGAAAGGAATCCATTTTAGGGAAACAATTTGTTTTTGGAGTCGGTGCCATCACTTTGAAATTTGAATTCAGCCTCACCTGTCGCAGTACCGACTCCAAAAATAAATTGTTTCCCTAATATGGATTCCTTTCCTTTCAATGTTCAAGAGTTTATTTTAGACTTTTTAGTGCATTTTGGTTTTGAAGTCGGTTTTTACTTTTTTAATTACCATGTAATTCTTGTAACATAGTTCAACTTTTTTCTTTACCGTACAAAAATATTTAAAATTCTAACGCGCTCGCAATCGAACGTGAAAAGAAAAAAGGTTGTCGGAGGAATCAACTGATTGCCTGGCAGCTACTTGATTGATTATCGGACATCAAGGAATATTGCTGTATGTTATTATTCCATATTCTTATTATCGTTTTACCGTACATTTATTTAAAGCAAATCAGTCCATAACCATGTCTTTTAGATGTAAAGTACAAGCTTGAAAAGTCAAAATATATGTCGCACCGCCCACATTCCACTTCTGCCTAGACCAAAGTGTACCGCCTAGTGGTAGCTAAACAGCCGCGTCGAGTCATCATGTACTACAATGATTGCGTTAAATAAATAAATATATTATATATGCGTGAAAATGGAAGATGCAGAAATGAGTTGGCTATTTTATTTCTCCTATCTCGCAAGGGAATGCATATAATTTCGCGGCTGCCGGCTAATGATATAAGTTTAGTTAAGGTAGGCGAGATGTAATGCAATATGCTTACAAGTGTTGAAGTAAATGTTAGCACGCACGCTTTAGCACACATCTTTAATGAATATAGAGTCTGCAGAGCGAAGTCTGAGTTTATCTAACAGAGTTATGATTATTATAGCTCAAGTATGGAGGACAATTAAGGCTCAAGGGGCGATCTTGCGGTAATCGAACTTTTTTCGTGTGGTAATTATATTTCGAGTTTAACAGTTTTACCTTAAAAAATCAAGTAACACATCTACACATAAAAAAAACAAGCGCACGAACAAAATCTAAATACATAGAACTCGTCACCCTGAGATACCAAAAACTATTTATTCTTCGACAAAGAAAATTCGATCGGTGAGCATTTTTCGTATACGAATTGCACGATAATAGGGCCCCTGGTTACTTGAAAATTACCATTCGATTTATGGTTACATAGTCACTAACATCAAAATTGATTGTAACGGTATTGCGACAATGTACCTTCTTATTTTTGAGTTTCCGATATTTCGGTATTGCTGTAAGTGCCATAACGGCGTAACTCGAAAAATAAGAAGGTACATGGTAGCAATATTGTTCAAATCAATTCTAACCATCTGATTTTTAGTAAATAATAAGGTCTGCGTTTCCACCAGGTGAGCAGCTCCAGAATCAATTAAATGTAAATTTATCATTTAGTTACAGGTTCAAAACAATTGTAAAAACAAGGTTTTCTTTTTGTAATGCGATTGAATGAAAGATATTTAGTTAAATGTGTGCTCACTCAGTCCTCACAAGCGGTCAGCCATATCTTCATACTGAAATTAGTTGGTCGAGTCATTGAGTGTTCTTTTTTTTGTTACACCTCTATTTAATTGGAGCCTGTAATTTCAGATCGTCAAGTTTCGTATTATAACATTTACTATTAATTTATTGTGCTCACTCCATCCACACGCTATTGTATCTCTATGAACCAACTATAGATTCGCATTCCATCGTTTACATTGTATGAATTGGCTAGAAATAGGACTATTCAGCATAAAAACCAACCACTTTTACTGTGCGTTTATGAGTAAACCGGATGCCTGGTGCTCACTCCGTCCGCCATCGCTAAATACTTAAATATTTTTTGCTAAGTTAACTTAAAAGAAAGAGTGAACATATGATTTTTTTGTGCAAAAATACTATAAAATATTCGGCGTTACACAGTTTAATATTACTTTTTACTTTCATAGATATACAAAATTAGATATTTGGTTTAAATGACATATAATAGGGTGTCTCCACGTGACAATAATAAGAGGACATAAAGTAAGACTGAAAAATGAGACGGTTTGATCCTTAACCAATTTTCGCGCAATTCGTATACGAAAAAGTTCACCGATCAAATTTTCTTTGTCAAAGAAAAAATATATTTTTAAATTTGTCAGAGTCACGATTTCTATATAATTAGTTTTTGGTCGTGCGATAGTTTTTTACATGTATCTACATTCTTGATTTGATTTTTAGGTAAATAAGTTAAAATCGCAATCGAAGTACCACACGAAAAAAGTTCGATTGCCACGAGACTCGGCCTCCAGGCCGCGGAAAACTGCTGGAAGAAATTTAGAGTCGCATATAGATTTTGGTTTTGGATAATGCCTTGTTTCATTCCTCATCAACAGAGTCCAGAAAAAATACTAATAACCCTGAAAAATAAATATGGGTAATTCCCTGTGCCTGGGTAAGGATTTCCTTTTTTTGTCGCTACATATAATTATTGTAAATTAATTTAAATTATATTCATAAAGATGAAATAAGAAACCAAAAATTTGCGCACGGGTGGGACTTGAACCAGCAACCTTTTGGCAAACCGGGCCAAAAAAAAGTTGCTGGTTCAAGTCCCGCCCGTGCGCAAATTTTTGGTTTCTTATTTCATCTTTATGAATATAAAATATGACACTGTGAGTGTTAAAAACATTCTAAAGCATAATTTTAATTACGTTATATATAAGGAGGTTATTTTGCTAAAGTGTTATAAGTATGCAATATATAGAAATGTCAGGAAAAATACCTAGTATTCAAAAGAAAGTTATTTTATGTTGACATAAACAGGCAAAAGACGTATAGTTCCCACAAAACGCTTAGCTCCAACGGGCTAAGGTCATATGTTCCCCACATGATTATTTTCCTTATTTCACAAAGTCCCGCAAGAAATTAACATTTATTTTGTAATTCCAATTAAAAAAACAGAATTTTCAACATACCTAAAAATCGAACGGCGTAGCTTCCTTCGTTTAGCCATAACCGATAAGAATCACGCACATTGACCGAAAATCACTTGTCAGTTAAAACCCAAATGGCAGTCAGTGTCACACACGATCTAATTCTTAACTTATTTTCTGTTCTAGTTCTTTCCTAATGTCCGTATTTTACCATTCGGCTATAGAGCTAGTGTTAAAAATGACTATTAAATAGTCAAAAACGGTCTATTTTTGCTATATTTTTTGGTGTCAAAATTTTCGAGACAAGATTTCACGTTAAAAGCTTAAATGATTATAAAAATTCTCCGTTGCGTTTGTCACGTAGATTATCGAAAACGATTTATTTTGCAGTGAAATTTGCTGGCGGCAGGACTAATATAAAAGGTCCAGCGTAACCCAGAGGTATGTCGTTCGTAGCTCGAAACAAAATTCAGAAAACACGGTAAAAATTTTAGAGGTAGCATACTATGTATCAATACATAAAAGCTGCTAATGTAAGCCAAACAATTTCAATTGTGCAACTGAAAAGTGATAATAAGATAACGAACTATTTCCCTGATGCTCTTTTTAGTTTTTTAATAACCAAATGAAAAGCACATATGAATAGAATATTTGGTAGGAGATTCTTTTAATAGATGTTTATACTCAGGTTCTTGTTTACTTTGCTGGCCTTCGGGATGACAGGGAAAAAATATTTACAATGAAATCATTTTTACACTTCCATAATCCTTAATAATGATTGATCTAAAATTCTCGTAATGTTTATTAAATTTGAAAGGGCAAGTTTATTTTTAGACGAGGTTCTCGCAAATAAATAGTCTTTTATTTTATACTCTGTATAAATGAATGTTTTAACTTCGTTTAAAATATTGTTTGTTAGTATTTTGGTACGCGCGCGACGTTATGACGAAATATGATGTACCTAGAAATTTTTTTTCGGTATAAAAATACATTTTTTTAAAGTGCTGACCCTGACGAGTAGCAGATGTTTTCAGTGTAATTGCTACGTAAGTTATTAATTATTTAGTAATAGTATAATAAAGGGAAAAATAAATTGATTTAGCAAACCGCATACTACCGTCACCTGCAAAGACCGCAAATGCAACACGAGAATTTGAATGAAAATGTGGTATGATTTCGTCAGTGCCATAGATAAAGTGTGGCAATAAAGCACGAGTATCGTATTTACTTTGAAAACATCAAAAATGCCGATCGGTTAGGGTTTCTTTGTTAAAAATTATCATTGTTTTACAAATTTTAATAAGTTATTTAGCAAAATGAGATATAATCTGAACCGCCATATTTTATTAATTAAAATCGGGGCGAGTATCCACCTGAGTTGATAGGTCAAGTTATAAATTTAATAGTCCGCACACGGCATCGCAATCGAATCACTCACCCCTGAAATCCGGATCAGCGTGGAAACGACGGCTAAAAGCAAATTAATCGGGATACACGAGCCCGTACTATCTCGGTTATGTTTAGGCACACCTAATCCCAAAACTCGGAAAGCCAAGCGAGATGGTACCTAAAACTATGTAGAATCAAACTTCCATATGTTGAACAAAATAAGAATACTAAGGGTTGATTTTACCAACGTCGGATAGGACTTATCTAAATAAGTATAAAACGACCAATTTTAAAATGACATTTACATAAATGATTGTTGACAAATAGGTAACCTTTTCAAACCAGGAGTTTTGTATCATATTGAACGGATATTCCATAGATGACGTTGGTAAAATCGAGCCTAAATGTATAAAAGGAAAATTATCACAGATCAGATTAGTTCAGTTCAATTTTAATAAAATGCCTAAATGCATCTAAAACATAATACTATGATATTTATTGTAACTCTAAATCTTGGATAACTGATTGTAGTTACTCGTAATTAAGTAAAATTTTTAATGCCTGCTATCGGCAATGTATGTTGATACAACAACCAAACAACACATATATACATACATAACTACACGTTTTGAGTAAAATAAAGCATATTTTTTTAGTCATTTTTAGGGTTCCGTAGCCGAATGGCCAAAAACGGAACCCTTATAGTTTCGTCAAGTCTGTCTGTCTGTCTGTCTGTCCGTCCGTATGTCACAGCCACTTTATTCTGTAAAGCGAGATATTTGTGGAGAAATATACATACATACAGGTCGAACTGAGAGCTTCTTTTCTTAAAGTCGGTAAAAAATGCTTGCGCTATACGTAAATACAGGGTGACTTTTTTATCAGTACCGATATTTTGTGCAAAGACTCCACTGATGAATATGAACAACTTTTGCTATGGGGGCAATAGCGAAATCGAGAAAAAAAATCAGCTGTTCCATACAAAGTTCAATTGGCGCGCGGTCAAAATGTATGGAACAGCTGATTTTTTTTTCTCGATCTCGCTATTGCCCCCATAGTAAAAGTTGTTCATATTCGTCAGTGGAGTCTTTACACAAAATATCGGTACTGATAAAAAAGTCAACCTGTATATGATAACATCATGAATGTGCATCAGAACTTCATACAAAGAGTTAGGGTGGTTAGCAAATTCGTAATTGCAAGTCACCACGACAGCCGAAAAACATAATTTACGACCTTCGTGAAGTCACTTACATAAGCCCCAAGGCTATACAAAATTACATGTTGCTGTAACAATTTTCCAGTCATTGTGGTCATAATTGCTGCGTAGACAATGTCGTTCACAACATGATAATTAAATTATCGAGTATACAATATACATTACCATCTGCGTATTATTACATTTTTGTTTTTACAGTGTTTTGTCACTATACAAACTTAATAATGTAAATTGCACTTGTAAAAAGCAACTTTGGCTGTGTGACAGACCAGGAATCGAACACCGTGTCTTACGCTATCCGGGCGTATGCCTATACCACTCGGGACCGTCACATTAGCAAGCCTGTTGAATTTTGCAAGTGCTTACTTTAACGCGTAGGCTGCGTGTCGTCATCAATGTTGCGAGATTGCTCTCACAATATCCCTTCTCGATTCGATTCCTCGTCTGTCACTCAGCCAAAGTTGCTTTTTACGAGTGCAATATATATATTTTTAATCTGTGTATATTAAACTTTCGCAAGGAATAAAACTAGCAATCGTAGTTCAAAATCCACTCCACAAATAATGACTTGCTGATAATTATAATGGTATTACAACTACCTGCATTTCAGCTAATATTTCAGTCGACAAAGATATTTCTTTTGTCACAATACCGCAGTCAGAGATTCAGTATATTTGAACGTCACGAGAATTCCGACGCATGCGATACATTTTAATTTTATCTCTTTTGTTCTTGATATCCTTTTGAAAGTAGTTATTCGCAATCTGTCGCCAATAGTCAGTGGGGAATCGAGAGCTCGAATTAAGCGGTTGAGTGTTCTGAATAGCTACTATCTCGCAGAGAACAGACAGGTCGACGGCTGGTATTCGTGTGAGGCCACATGCGTCGCGGGATACTATCTCAAAAGCTACTAGATCGATTTTGATGAAACTTACACTGTACCCTATGTTGAACTATACCTGATTTAACGAAAAATACTAATCTTGCTATTAATTTTTGAAGTGGAAACTTCTTTAGCTGCGTTGAGCACTTTTGTGGGATTGGGGAAAAATGTGAAACTCGCGTCAGGACACGTGAGCTGATCGAAAAACCGTAAGACGGTTGGCGAAATTATGGATGTAAGTTGATTTTTCTGAGAGATAAACTTTTTAATGTAATCTATACTAATATTATAAAGCTGAAGAGTTTGTTTGTTTGTTTGTTTGTTTGTTTGAACGCGCTAATCTCAAAAACTACTGGCCTGATTTGAAATTTTTTTTTAACGTTGAATAGTCCATTTATCGAGGAACGCTTTAGGCTATATAACATAAAGATACGACTCATAAGACCACAGCAGCAATGAAAAATGTTGCGAAAACGGGAGAAAGATATTCTTTTTGAGAGCTTCCGCTGCGTACGCTGCGGAAACCGCTTAAGTTACACAAAAAGCATGTATGACAGGATTGTTCAGCATTAAGAGTTCTATAATAAAGTCCGCGACAGCATATGTCTATCTTTTATGGTTGACTTACTACAACCTTTTTTATGTTAATAAATTTGTAAAAAAATAATGCATTATTTTTAGTGGTGTATTATACACACAGGTATTTATTCTTATCAAAAAAAATACATTTATCATCAGGAGCATTTCATTGAAAACAAAGTTGCCCTTTATATCATATGATTTCAATAAATATCTTAGGAGCTATCACAGTTTTAACATAACTCCGCACCAAATAATGTTCGCAGCTTAAGTAGAACGTGCGCTTGCGCTAATATATTATAAAGCTGAAGAGTTTGTTTGTTTGAACGCGCTTATCTCAGGAACTGCTGGACCGATTTTAAAAAATATTTTTGTGTTGAAAGAGAAAGGCTTTATGATATAAAACATCACACTGCGACGGGAGGGGAGGGAGCAAACTCAAAACGCGCGGACGAAGTCGCGGGGGACCGCTAGTATATTATAAAGCTGAAGAGTTTGTTTGTTTGAACGCGCTTATCTCAGGAACTGCTGGACTGATTTGAAAAAATATTTCTGTGTTGGATAGCTTATTTATCGAGAAAGGCTTTAGGATATAAAACATGACGCTGCGACGGGAGGTGAGGGAGCAAACTCAAAACGCGCGGACGAAGTCGCGGGGGACCGCTAGTTTAATATAATATAAATTGTAATGTTTGTGTACGATAGCGCAATAAATAAATATTGTATTCTATAAAAATATTATATTATTATTATTATTATTATTATTATTATTGTATTATTATTATTATTATTATTGTATTCTATCACAAAAATTATAGTACTTTTATATTGATAATAAGAGCAATTCATTCAAAATTCCAAAAAATCAAAAATGCACAACGTTGATATTCAAGTTTTCACTTCTGCTGGCACTCCCGGAGTGCATTTTTTTTTTTGAGAAACCCTGAGACAAATATACAAACATTCATACATTTACAAAATTGTGCACACTTGTTAATAAGCCTTAATAGATCAAAACACTAAAAAAATTCAAATTCTGACGCTTTCACGTACATACAGGTCGAATTGAATACCTCCTATTTTTGTTGTCGACAAAATGGCGTTTTGCCAGCGTGTTTTTATATAAGTTAGTTGTTAAGTCGTTGAATACGAGTGCTAAAAATCAAAGTAAGATAGGTATTTCGATTTCTAACTTTTGTGCCGTCACAGCGTTTAAGCGATAAAAGCGGTTGTCACTTCCAAATGTAACTTCTGAAATGATAGACAGCTACAGGAAAAAACATGATGGAACGTCTCAAATGAGCTTAATTAAGCGTTGCTGAAACTTGTTTCGGAGGATAACTGTTTAATTAGAAATGTAACTACGATTCAAATCTAAAAATAAGGTAACCGTCTGAAAGCAAAAAAGAAACGAATTAAAAGAGTTTTCATTTGTGTTATAGCTGGCTGATTTACACCTGCCTGGGTATCGAAGGAAAGGTATTTAATGATAAGAGTGTTGTAATTACCAGTAAGGCGAAGGATGCGCGTGTCGTGTGACAAACACATTTCTTGTATATTGATACTTGTTCTGAACTCGAGGGAATTTGGAAAATGGGGTTGTGTGGGAAAGAGGTTCCTTAACATTTACCTCTAGAACGTAGGTTTGGTAAAATCACTTTGGATTTTTTCCTTTATAAAACCGTTTGTAAGATTTTCCATGTAGGTATATCAGCACCATTTTTTATTAGCTTTGCAGAGATATCCGTTGAGGTGTGTTTTTGTTTATTTTAACTTTATTGCACAGTAATTTGTAAAATTGGCGGGTCTAATGCCTTTAAGCATTCTCTACCAGTTAACCGCTCGGAAATGCCGAGAGTTTAAATTAGTGGCGGAACATTTACAATAACTAAAAGTGTTGATTAGTTTAACGATGGTTGCAAACAGGTAATTTCACTAATCAACTTTAACTTGGACATGGGTAATGAGTATACGCGATGTCTTGATTTTAGTGTCCAGTTAATAATATGGTTATTTCATTTGCTAGCTGAACCTGTTATTAGAATGACATTTATTAATTGAAACGATGATAAGAAGGGATTGTTTCGTCTGTTTTGTTGACTGATAAAATAATGTTATTATCAATTTATTGCTTCCTTGATACAACTTTGTTGGCAAGGACGTAGTGGAGTCAAGATGGCCTTCAGCCACTCTGGCGCCGACTAACACAACAACTTGTTATGATGCCATAAAAAGGAAAAAAACAAACAATCTTTACATGTTATTCAAATAAGGCTTGGGGACATAAAATACTCTACCTAAAGATATTGTTTTGCATTCCATTTATGACGTTTACTGCTCGGAAGTAGCCTGATATTTAAACATAATGAAGATTAAAGGTTGAAGTAAGTCTTCCCACCCGGCTCGGGAACAGCACCAACCAGGCGTCAACCATACGTAAGGACGTTCCGTGAAGGGAACAGCAACGCCTCGGCATGGAATCGGCACCGGATAGCAAACGCCACGCCTGGGATCGTGTTTGCTACAACTTATGACAGTTCTTCTTGTGAAATACAGCCCGTTTGACAGGTCGAGAGTGGGTCCCAAGTTGATTTCGATCCGAGTCGGTGACGTTACGAAGTTGATAGATGTGCCTTGAATTATGACGTTTCATACAAATAATACTGAATGCCTTGAGTTGTTACGGCGCTGTCACCGTAACGGGTGTATAGATGTGCTACAATCTTAATTAAAAACAAAAAATATGCAGTAGACAACACAATTTTCTTTCGAACTAAATAATTTTCTTCCTCGTGCTACGAATACTACTTAGAAAACGATTACGACGGGGATATCTCCTGTAAATACTTAAATACACATAATCGTATGTTCATGCTGATCATATAAACATTTGCCTCTTTGCGACTGCTGGCATAGACACCAAACGTGGAGATGAAGTATGTTTGCAAGAAACCATCTCTGTAAAAGAATTGCAGCAAAAACTCATTAAATCTTAGAAAGATAGAATTACTGTGTTCTAAAATGTATTCTTCAAAGAAAGAAGCAGACGTAAAAAAGGGACCTAATAATAATTATTGAAATGTCTCAATTCAAAGGTCTTTTTAGGGTTCCGTAGCCGAATGGTAAAAAACGGAACCCTTATAGTTTCGTCCTGTCTGACAGTCGGTTTTTCCGTCCGTATGTCACAGCCAGTTTATTCTGCCTAGGACCCTAGTCGTTATTCACGCTAACAATACAATCACTATGAAAAACAAAGTTATATTTGCTGTCAACAAAATATTGTGGTATTTTACTAAGTGGAAGAAAGTGGATTCCATAATTCAGTTACAATTGGCACGGAACAACTTGTTTTATGTCATGATGGTTTTATTTTGGCTACAATTTCCGCACAAGGTAAAATACATGTACATTCCTATAATTTAGGAAAGCCAGGAAGTCATTTTGCTTTGAATACTATTATTCACAAGTTTATCAACTTATTCAACGCAAAGTGCAATTTTATGCGAGCTCATTTTACTGAACGATTAAGCAAAAACCGCGCGAAGATAATTTGCAAACATTTTTCTGTCGGCGGTAGAGTGCTGCCGTAAGAACATAAAGTTTGCTCATTTAACCCTTCCAATGGAAGTGTAACTTTTGTTTCGCACGTGGAATATGAGTTTGAATACAAATTATTTGTTGTCATGTTAGCAAGGAACATGGTTTGAGAGAAGAATAAGGACAACTACACAGTCCAAGAGGTAATATACAAAAGGTGGAACATTAAGTATCTTTGAGAAAACATAGTACCTTAAGTAAAACACACATATTGGTCTTAGTCTTGGATCAACGCACCTCTTTGCGTAGGAACTGCAATGAGTACATAATATAAGCAATGTTTTTCACAAATATACGGATATCTTAGAAGATACGTTACGCACAATGACTCCTTGAAAAATTGTACAATCCTTTTCGCGCTATCTAAAACGTTCAATAACATGTTATGTAATGTTAAATTAATCTCGGCACTTTTTCATAGAATATCTTGCCCCGTGAGCCAAAATATTGTATGAAAATCCATTACGCCTCGTGAGCTGTAATGAGATTAGAATTTGGAATACGCGCTCGTATGCAGGCAAGGTCGAGCTAGGCCTTTTTCACAATGGGTTATTTAGTAATGTGGCATAATTCGCCTGCACCATAATCCAGCGAACAGGAGATAGTTATAAAATAGAACTTGTCACCACGCGCCGGACAAAGACAAATATATTGCGTAAATAGATATTAGTACTATATATTGCGTAAATAAGTATTATTATATTTGGCAGGACCTTTTTTATTGCCTAGCAGAAAGAGTGAAAACTGATGTTTTAAAACTATTTTACCCCCCCCAAGCTTTGCTCGGGCCTCAGATCTACAATCCTCACGCTTTGCTCGTGATACAAGGTAGCACAAACGCAGAAAGACACTACTATACGCGCTGTGTAAATAAACTACTATTTTACTTACTTCGAAGTAGAAATAAAATCACTTCGAATTTTATTTCGAAAGATTTTTTACTTTTTGCCATAAAAATGAGCTAACTGCTCACTCTGCTAACTCTCTGCAGTCAAACTTTTGAGCTGTCGACTAGAGATAGAAATGGTTATCATACCTTAAAATTTCTTGTTACTTCAATTTTCTAGCAATACAAAATCCTATCTCCGGTTAAGGATCGTTACCTTTGACTATAGTTTGCATAAGGGACCGTTACAGGCCTATCCTATCGTTACTAGTAATATCATATATTGCTTTCGCTTTGGTGTACTTATGCATACTTTTTGAGATATAAGGTGACCATATTTACCAAAGTAATATCTGGGGGCACGGCAGTGCCCCCACCAAGTCGAGCAAAAAAGCGTCACGGCCGTACCATCCTTTTCTCGAAGCAATTCAGACCATTTTCGACCCAGGGGGTCGAAAATGTGTTTTCAGGTGATGGCCAAGTCTCAATATATTTATATAAAACATTAAAGAATTTTAATATTGATATGCGTCACTATATGATGCTGTTAATTATTACGTAACAACTTAATGCTTCGAGTACGGAAATTCCAGACCCAATTGATTTTCAATTGTTATGGACCACGATCGTGGTCCTAGAGACTGGACGTATTAAGACAGAAAGTCGCTTAAGTAGAGACTGAATAAATTAATAACCGACTTGGTATTACATGGATGTCACAACTTTTTACCGCAGAACAACTGAGTTGCGAGACTTGTTTTTTTTGACAAGTATTGTTTTTGATGGGATGAATATATTACTCCTTAGCACCTCGTACAATACAAAATAAAAGCAACGTCCCTTCCCTACGTCTACTTCCTTCCATAAATAGATCGTGCATACATACTCTGATTTTTAGACCAAAATAACAGCTTCAATCAAACATTATATTTGTTGTAATGGTGGTACCAATAGTGTTGTATCTATTTAATTGTACGCGGTTAACGGAACTTGTGGTAATAAAAATAATAGATAAAACAGTTTTTGTAAAATAATTAAAAAATAATATTATATAGAAATAAAAAAAAGAACTTTGTAGGAAACATGATTTTATTTGAATATTTTATAATCTATTTAAAAAAAAAAACATTAATGAAATTGTAAATTAGCGATAATATAGGAACATTAGTATTTAAAATTTCGAAACAGTTGCACCCACTTAATGATAATGTTGGTCTATCTAATTTGAAATCAGAGTAGCATAGTGTGTAGTTACCTAATTACACACTATGCTACTCTAATACAACATACTAATAAATCATTTTTTTACATGTAGATAGACAGATATTTGAGACATAAGATGTCTGAGCTTATTCACTCTTTTCTTGAAAAATATTTTTAACTGTGGTTATAAGTAGGTAAATCAGTTTCAAAACTTACGTCTTGCATTGGAACCAATACAATCTGACGTCCCTGATTGTTAATACCGGAGCACCCCAGGTGAAGATAACGTGGATTTATTAAATTAATAAAAGTATCATTTGCTCAAAATTTACGCGCTCCAAAGATAAGCCGGTGAGCGCTTACACAACAGAAAAGTAACTCGAAAATCCGATAAAAAGCGCTGTCCGCGCTTAATGGCGTCGACATTGGAGCGTGAGTGCTCTATTCGCTTACCAAATAAAACAAAAGGCTTTCACGCGAACAAAAAAACGACTCGGGTAAAACCGGAGACACAGACCCACTTTATTAACGTAGGTATAAGTAAAGGTCCTACGGTCTTATCCCAAATGTTTTGCACGATAAAGAATAAGTCTGAATAAAATCAGGCTGAATGATTGAATTTTTGTGAAGGCCAAGTCAACATCATTTGAATGGAAATGTACACGGTGGAATCGAGCGGGAATATAACAATGAGTTAAGTAGGCTCTGAATATTTAAAGCTCGTTATCGGTTTGCGCCATTCGTTTGTAGGCTCTTTCACCCAGGAATGACGGGCTTCGAGCCAACAGTTGGTTACATAGATACTATGTATCATAAGTTAGTTGCTTTTGTTAATTAAGTTACAAAGTAGCAAAAAGCGGCTCCTCAGCTCTGCAGCGTTGCCACTCAGCCAAATATATCCTCCTTGTAACTGTCGGACTTCGCCGAAATGAAAACATTGAAGCTAACGAACTCAGCGAAGTACCATACCTAACGAATGCCTTATGAGGGTATTTCTGTTGACCCAGAAAAGTGCTTAGACCGTTTTTTGCGCGACGGGTTCCGCTAATGAAACAAAAATATTCAAAAGGAATGCTACAAAGAAACACGATAATGTGAATACTGAAGAGTCTTTTGAGAGTGGGCCTTATTTTGCCTAAAATAAATTAGCCTATAGGATCGGGTTAATTAGAGTTGCCACTTTAGTCTTGAGAATTCATTGACTGAACGACAAAAGTGAAAAAGGTGGCTTTGCTTGCTTCGTACGGTACGAGAATTTTATTTTATTTTTGGTCTATACTATACGGCGTACGCGAACGGAACGCTGAGTGTTCAAATTTCAAATATCGGAATAACTACACGTAAAAAGACCGTACCTTTTTCTCTTTTGCCGATAACAGTTCGCGAGCAACCCTTGATGACACGGCGAGCACTAAAAGGCTAACCCGGTCCTTATTCGAAAATAGCAGTGATTACAATTTTCAATGGCGTTTCAAGAACAGGAATTTCCGCGCCTGTTTCTCTGGAGCGAATGCTTACGGGTAAGTAATGATTTAAGGCACTTATCCAGTAATCGTTGGCGATGTTCGTCCAAACAGATCAGTTTTTTTTTGTCTCAGTACATTAACCTGGGATTCTAAAACCGTAAACGTAACTTGTTTAACGTAAGATTGTAAAGTTTTAGCTGCGCGGGGGAGTTTAGTACAAATTACTAAACTTTGCTGATGTCAGGGTTACAGAGTAACACGAAATTACTCTCAGGAATTATTATTAACCGTATTCGCAAAATGTTTAAATACTAGAATACATAATATTTTCCTCAGGCAACAAACGGGTGCATTCTTTACGTGAACGCGTTATAATTAGAGAGATGCTACCTTGCAAGAACTGAGTCAAGGTTTTAGTGTTAGTTTTGCGTTTAAAAAGGCTTTAATATAAAATAGCTGTTAATTAATCTACTGTTTTTTGATAAACATAATTACCTGAAATGTAGCAATAATAAACACCACTTCATAACATTAATGCTAGGATTTGTTTTCTGAATACTACGACAATGTTACGAAAGCAGCTGTAACCATGCGAGTGTGTATAACAATTAAAAAAAAGTAAAAACCGACTTCAAAACCAAAATGCACTAAAAAGTCTTAAATAAACTCTTCACCATTGAAAGGAAAGGAATCCGTTTTAGGCAAACAATTTCTTTTTGGAGTCGGTGCTGTGATAGTTGATGCTTGATGGTCAAAGTGATGGCACCGACTCCAAAAAGAAATTGTTTGCCTAAAACGGATTCCTTTCCTTTCAATGGTGAAGAGTTTATTTAAGACTTTTTAGTGCATTTTGGTTTTGAAGTTTTTACTTTTTTTTAAAGTTTATTTTATTTCTTTATTTTTAGTGATTACATAAGAGGGGGGGGGGGGGGAGTTGCATCTTATGATTCTATTTTTTACGAAGCTACAAATTACCTATCATAAGTTGTGTCATTATAATTACTGAACTCCTAGGCGTTAAGGAGTTCCACCATCAGCTCAGCCCCACAAAATGTTGACTATCAGACGTAACAACACGTCAACATTAAGATTCTAGTAAAGAAACACTATACGTGCCTTTAAAATTTGAGGGTTTCCCTCGAATACACCAAGATCCCATCATCAGATCCCAAAATGGAAAAAATGGGACCAACTAGAAGGTATACCCTCTAAGTAGGTGAAAAAATTTTTCGATTCGGTCGACAAACGACTGAGATATGAGGTAACATACATACAAAAAAAAAATGATGATAAAAAAAAAACATACAGTCGAATTGATAACCTCCTCCTTTTTTGAAGTCGGTTAAAAACATGTATACACGATCTCATATAAAATTCAAGATAACAAGTTCAGAGAATACACGCTTCAATACGAAGGAAGTTTGAACTATCATACTATGCACTTCCGTCAAGTCTAATAGGGTAGCTAAGTGCCATTCAAGATACTCTATTGAAGTCAACGCTCTGTCCATAACTACAAGATTGTTAAGTGTTCTCATAGCATAAAGGTGCTCGCAAACCAAAGAGGATGTGATATGCTAATTGAGCAGACTTACTTCTTCTATAGAGAACATCACACACAACATACTTAAATTTTTTGCTACTTTACATGTTTGATCACTGAAATAATTGGATTTTACATTTTTGATAAAGGATTGGTCGGAACTCGAGGTCGCAAACTTGTATTAATATTTAGGCCATCATCATGAACGAAGAACGAGTGTGCAAAAAATTGAATCTACCGGATTTAACGCAAGGCGCCCAAACATTCCGCCGATTAATTGACTAGACTATCATAAGACTATAACTAGATACAAATTAGTAAAATGTTGCTTCAAGTTAAATTAAACCTTTAAATAATCAATTTTCCTCTACGTGTCATTAAAATAGGGCACTCAATACATAAATGTCTGGCTCCTTGCTCCTTGTAAGACGAAGCTAAGTATAGTGCATTTTCCGCTTGAAGCACGATTGCTTGAAGTATTCAGCATAATCTTAGCAAAACTTATTACTTGCTTAACTTAGTTCTGCAATGAATATTTCATATCTCATATATCATATATGAAATTTAATTAATATGAACGAGGAGAGTCAACACTTAAGAACATGATGAAGATAGAAATCATTTTGTGACTGAGTATGTCTATTTACACATAGTGTTTGTGGCCCACTAGACCCAAATACTTTAAAGACGTTTTCTACATTTACTTTAATGGGAAAATAATATGTTCGTTTTGATATAGACAAATTTAAATAAATGAAAGAAAAAAAAGAGTGTGAAAGCAAGGTAGTACCAAATTTGAATAAGACCATCACTACACATAGCTTTACGTCATGGTCGAAAACTTAATTAAAATTTCAGATGCACCAGGGAGTCAAATATTAGAATGAGGGTTCCATAGTATTGATTGATGGTCTTATGTAAGATGGCAACTCATATGCCGTTTAAGCAAAAAACAGAAAAAAAAGGTACTTTCCAAGTATATTATGTCACCGTGATATTGGAAAAACAGAGAGATTACACACTAATGGTTTTCCGTTAAGATTAACTCTTTCGCGGACGGTGACTCTAGGCCCACTGACTCTTCATTTCAGTTTACGATATAATGTATGAAGTTCTGTACAGTTCACAAATTATCGACATCATTTTTTAATTTTTTATTTTATTTATTGGACAACACAACAGATTACATCATTACTTACGCTGTAACTTAGAATTATAGTGGTACACAAGATATAATCCTTTTACGTGTTATCACGGCATGGCAAGAAAGAGAAACATTTTTTAAATTAGAATATAAAAACGGTTAGAACAGCTCGTAAACACAGACAAAAATACAAATACTACAACTATATAGTAGTCCGCCTAGCCGATTTCGACTACGGTGGCCAGTCACAACGACTAGCCGACTGCGCGGGACATATTATAGTGCACAAGTGTGTGCGCAAACACAGGTGCACTCTCTATTCCTTTTACTCTCATAGCCCGATGGGACAGTAATCTGACACGACCGGAGAGAGTTCAGGCGCAGGACCAACGGCTTTATGTGCTTTCCGAGGCACGGGGGTGAAACACCGCCAACTTCCAAACTCCGGGCTACCCTAAGAATTTCTGAACAGAAAAACTCAGGTATATATTTTTGGCCCGACCCGGGGATCGAACCCGGGACCTCTGGCGCAGCCGTCACTTTAAAGTGCGACCCTTTTACCGCTGCGCCACCGAGGCAGTTATTACCGATACCGAGTTAGTCACAACTATATATAAACTAATTGGGCAGGGGGATCTCTTTGAGGATGTCTTTTAGAGTGTTTCTGAAGAGAACAAGGCTGGAGTTAAAGATGTCTAGTTTGGGAAAGCGAGTGCTATATTCCTCGTAGAGTCGACACAATCTGGATAGGGGTTGATTATGGGAAATATTATTTCGCGATAGGGGTATGTCAAAAACTTTTTTAAAGGGTCTGCGTGGGTTGTGTTTTATGTTAAAACTTAACAGTTCTAGTACCTTGGGGCTGTCCAGTTCTGAGTGTATTATTTTGTGTAGGTTAATCAAGTCCAATTCGTCACAACGGAGGTGAAGTGGTGTCATGTTAAACTTTTTAAGTCTCTCTTTGTATGACTGAAGTTTTTTTTTAATTAAATTACAATCTAACGAATTTTTAAATGAAATGAAATGAAATGAAATGAAATGAAATGAAATTTATTAATTTGCCTAAAACACGGTTTTACAAAGGTGACCTTAAAATTCAATGTAGGTACTCATGTTTTACCATTGTGTGGCATGCAAATTTTCTCGAATTGTTTATACACCAACAGAATCCGATTTACATACTAAATAAAGGTTTATGTCATGCTATCATAATAATACATCTAAATTATTACAAATTAATCATCATTTACCATCAGATTGTAATCACGCGCTTTTTACAATATTACTGTGACATTTACAAAAGTAGTTGCATCAAATGGCTATGTACTGATGAGATGGGTCTCCGAGTGGTTATTTTTGCGTTGGCCAGACCGCTCGGCCGTGCACCGGTGAATTATACATGAACTTGCAAATACAGAAAGAGGACATGTCTACCCGAGTGAGTTCAGAACTTTGCGGGTATTTCCAGCCTTTGGTTACTAATACTTTCAGTTCTGACTGACTAGCGGTTCACCGCGGCTTCACCCGCGTTACTCGACTTTCGTATCTCGAAAAATATCGTTAGAAATATCATTTATCGTTATAGCCTATTTGCTGTAAGTATAATCAAAAGCCATTGCGTTGTTTTTGCGTGAAGGAGCAACAAACATCGATAAATACATAATCACAAATGTTGACAATAATATAACATTAGCTTGGGTATGTGATGCGAGGTAATGTGATTTTTATGCAGAACTTTGTATTTGCATAAAAGAAAAATGAATTTGTATCTTCTTTTGCGAATCTAATTTTTAAGGGAAATTTAAAAAACAGTTAATTTTATTGTCTTTTAATTTTTTAAAGATGAGTGATCATTTCATATTATTTCTAGCATTGGGTTCACGTAAGAACTATCGACGAGAAACGCGTACACTAGTGATATAAGAGAGCACATGCTCTCCATTCTCATAAAATAGAGCGCACCTTCGCTTTCGAATCTCTTATGTGAAACACTAGTGCACGCGGCCGTAACACAAAAGCGTGGAGTTAAGGCGAGGTTTTTCGGAGACAGATTTTGTATGGGCAGGCAGTATGCAGCGCGAACAGGTCTGTCTAATTAAAAAGATACAAGTCTGATATTTTCTATTCACTAGATAATAAAATAAAATAAATGTTAATACTCTAATATCAAACAATAAGAAAAAAGATGGGGGTGGTGTTGTTATAGCTATAAAAAAATCATACAATTTTGGCGAATTACGCCAATTATCGTGGGAAACGGAATTCGAAGATATTTGGATCACAATTTCTCCAACCGTAGGTACTCGTAGTAAACGCACGTTAAATATTTGCCTTAGCTATATACCATCATATGCGTCTATAGATAGTTTAACTTACTACTACAAAAACTGTCAGTCAATAGTTCTCAAGGCTGGGGTTGGCTAGGAGTTTCTTTGTATCGGCGACTACAACTTACCTAAAATTCATTGGTCGCAAAATTCTAATTCTAATTACTTTACTGCATCTGCTGTCTCGGATTGTAAATCAAAACTTCTTCTTCAGACAATGAACCTGTGTGGTTTTCATCAATTTAATGGCCTTGGTAATAAAAACAACCGTCAGCTCGACCTTGTGTACTGAGACCTATATAACTGTCTCTGAAAGTATCCCATTAAGTAAGCTCGATAGTCATCATCCAGCACTCGCAATAACTTTGAACATTGACGTGTTTGACAAGCAACCTCCACTCCCTAAGCCTATCAAACGCCTAAATTATAATAAGAGCAATTATGAAAATATTCGGACTGAACTTCGGGAAGTGTCCTGGGAAACTTTGCTGTCTTCTGCAGACATAAATATGAATACCTCTCTATTTTACGAAATATTGAACGGAATTGTCTCCAGAAACACCCCGCTCACGTCAGGAAGGAGTTGCAAATATCCGGTTTGGTTCAACCCTCCTCTCATAAAATGTTTGGCTGAAAAGAACAAATACCACAAACTGTTTAAAAGATACCGCAACCCTCGTGACTATGATACATTTTCTCTCCTTCGCGCCCGTTGCAAGCGTTTAATCAACCAATGTCATCGAGAGTATGTTGCCTCGGTCGAGGACGGGATTGGCAAAAATCTTAAGTATTTTTGGTCAAATGTAAATGGCAAACGAAATAAGTGCAATACCCTACCTCGCGTTATGGAATTTGAAGGGCAGCAGGCGACGGATCTCAAGAGTGTATGTGAAATTTTCTCAAGGTATTTTTGCTCCGTTTACGAGAAGAATTGGAATGTTCTTACTCCACTCACATCACCACCTGCAATGTCTAGCTGCAGTCTCTCAGCTGTTATGGTTACGGCTGGTGAAATAGAAAAGAGGCTTAAGGCCTTAGATATTAAAAAGAGCCCAGGACCTGATGGTATCCCACCTCTTGTAATAAAGCAGTGCTCTGAAGAGCTATCTATACCTTTATGTATATTGTCCAACCAATCGCTTCGCCTGGGTGTTTTTCCTGATCTCTGGAAGGTGGCTCACGTAATTCCCATTTACAAAGATGATGACAAAACTCAATGTCAAAATTATAGACCGATTAGTATTCTATCGTGTTTTCCAAAAGTCTTTGAATCTATGGTGTACGATGTATTATATTCTCATGTCCAACCTCTTATATCTAACAAACAGCATGGCTTTGTCAGAAAGAAATCCACGGTGACAAACCTCTTAAAGTATAAAGATTACTTATGTAAAGCTTTCGCTAAAAACATACAGGTCGACTCTGTATACACAGATCTCTCCAAAGCGTTTGACAAGGTAAACCATTCCCAGCTGTGTGCGAAATTGCAGGTAATGGGTGTTCATGGATCTTTTCTTCGTTGGGTAGAGTCGTATCTGTGTAACAGAAGTCAACTGGTTGCTCTTAAGGGGGTGGTTTCCAAACCTGTATATGTAACATCAGGTGTGCCCCAAGGCTCACATTTAGACCCACTTCTATTTAATGTTTTTATTAATGACCTTATCAGCCAGCTTATATGTCCCTGTTTATTGTACGCCGACGACTTAAAGATTTACTCTGTAGTTACCAAACTCAATGACGCACTTGCTTGCAACAGTATCTTGACTCAATATCCCAATGGTGCAGCAATAATCTGATGTTTCTTAACGTTAAAAAATGTTTTACCATAACCTTTACTAGAAAAATAAATAAAATCGTGTACGACTATAAAATCAATAACCACGTCTTAATGCGCCGTAGCTCGGCTAAGGACTTACGCGTGATATTTGACGAGAAGCTGACGTTCAGGGAACATTATGATCTTGTATGCAATAATGCGTCTCGACTTCTGGGGTTCATATTTCGAGTAAGTAAACAGTTTAAAAAACCCGAAATTTTAAAGTGTTTATTCAACACGCTGGTTAGAAGTAACTTGGAATATGCAGCCACCGTCTGGTTCCCATTCTATAAAAAGCATATTGACCATATTGAAGGCGTTCAAAAGAAATTTTTACGTGTGCTGTCATTTCGACAGGGTCTTCACCGCAAACTTAGCTCATATGAGGCCAGGCTTCGTCGTTTTAATATGATTTCCCTAGAGGAATGACGTAAGCGCAGTGAACTCATGTTTTTGCACAAAATTGTTAACTTCCTTATCGACTCCCCTCTCTTACTATCAACCATAAATTTCAACACTGTTTACAGATCTCGTGGCTCTAAATTATTTTCTCTTGACGTTTACCGTAATAATACATCTTTTTATAATCCCATCATCTGAATGTGTCGCCTATACAATGACATTGTGCGTACCCAGCCTGACCTTGATATATTTACTGAAAATCCAAATGTCTTTCAAAGGAGCATTGCTTCACTGTCTTGCTCCTACGGTATTGTCGTTGAGTTATAGATTTATGTGTTTGTTTTTCTTCTTCCTTTTTACATTTTTATGTTCATAAAGCTTTAGACGTCAATAAATTCTAAGCTTATATCGTAAGATGTAACTGCTAGGATGCATTTTTGTTAGGTTACAATTTAGCTCATAAGGTCTAGGTAAGTATACTATATTGTTTATTAATTGTAACCTGTTATGCGTCTTTATCCAATAAAATAAAAATAAAATATCATTCAATAATGTATTTTCTGACTTATAGGCAGTTTAAGTTATACAGGGTGTTGATTTCAATACGAGCGGAATTTTCAGAGGTGATTATGTACCTTGTTCTGATCATGAATCACAAAAAAAATGAGTTCGAAAAAATATTTTTATTTTTATTAAATAATGACGGTTTTCAAAGTAGACCCTAGCGATTTTTAGAGTAGGCCCCCGACACCACACCGCGCCGGCTTGCGTGCGAACGAACGATACCTACAAAGCACAAAGGCACCGCAATCCTTTGTGTTTGGCGCGTGAGCGCCGCTCAGGCTTCCCGCCGCCGCCCGCCATAGCGCCGTGCGGTGAAGTAGCGGCTATCTCTTTTTATCGCCCAGCCCGCGCTATCTCGTTCTCGCCCGTCGCTCATACCTCAGTTGTGCTAATAACATCGCATAGGTAACATGTTTTGCGAATATGACGCAAAATTATTCTAACGGTGAACTCGTTGAAATGGTGCGATTGTATGCAATAACTGACAATAGTTTGAGTGCAGCTGTAAGGATGTTTGGTGAACGTATTGTGTATACCGAAGAATCAACAAACGTTAATGACCTAAGACAAAGAATAGTCAGTGCATTCGAGTTAGTTTGAAAAAATCGTTTTGTGCTGAACAGTTTAAAAGGGAACACCAGACGCCGTGCCAGACTGTGTATTGCTCAGTCTGGTGGACACTTCGATCATTTATTGAGGTTAGTGTAAATTTTTTACTACGCCAAAAATACTTTAGACTCGCGTCATTTAATAATCTTGGGTCCTTTTTTTATTTTGAAACGGTTAAGCATAAATCTAGACAAAAGCTCAGGGTTCGATTTCCGTTTGAACTCCCGAAGTTAGTTAAAATGACTACCTACATGACTTTTGCTCATTAAGTAATAATAACTAAAAAAATCATAAACCATTAAAACTTCTTTTGATTTTCAAAAGATTAGCCAAGCCAATTCCCACCTGAAGGCTCAAATTGTGTTTAAGTTACAGTACAGTACAGATGACTTTAGTTAGCCTAGATTAAGATTCAATTCGTAGTAGTAATTTAGAATTTGAGGTTCGATAGATTCTCGATTGATTGCTCAAATTAATGAAAAACAGTGCGATCGATACCCATTGCGCCATTAATTGATTCAAATTTAAGTGTTTCAGGTTAAAGTTTCAGAATTTCTGATAGATTGCCCAATTTCAGTGAGTTTTATCAAGATAAGGTAATTTGATTTGTTACAGATGAGTTTTAGGTATGTTTGTCGGTCCTAAGCCCGATTAAAGCAGGAGGGGAAATTTGGAATCAACTAATCCAAACACGTGAAATCGCTTATTCTTAAAGTCGGTAAAAATAGCAACATACACACTCGGGCATAACGTACCCGGCAGATAAAGATAAATCAGCACTGACCGCTAGTTAGTACCTACTTGTCGCGTGCTACGCGATTCGCGCCCGCTACGATTACAGTGTAAACATAATGCAGTGTCTGACACCACAACGCAGTAAGGGTTTCATAAAAAATAATCGCTTAAAATTTCAGTTTAATTATTTTGTAATATTTGGTTCCACATACCTGTTCTATATGGGATTATACATTGTTTTTATAAATACCGCTCAGATTGATATCAACACCCTGTATTTATCTAGATCTTTGGATTTGTTTTCTTACTATCAAGTAAAGTAAATTAAATATAATTTTGAGAATGAACATTGTTGTGTCCTAAAGACGAACAGAGGTAAAATTTGAAGCAAACAGGAATAGAGCGCCTTTATAGAAAAGCCTTGGGAAAGCCTCGCGTATTCTGAGCAAAATACCGTGAAATAGTAAGTATGCTATATATTGAAAGTAGTCACTAAATATTGCGCTAGCTGATCTGACAGGACACCACTCACCTAAGTACTGTATCACTAATAATAAAACATAAAATACAGGGTGACATTGCAAACATTAGCAATATTTTAATCTAAGTAGCTACCTACTCATGATTCATAGTCACTTTCACATATTAAAATTAATATCATTTGATTTGATGAAACCTAGAAAAATTATAAAGTATCACGTCGATTTCCGAGATCCATTTAGGCGGAATATTTTTTTTATACTTTAATAATATATTATTCGTCAATTTCAGAAATGTAACTGTGATTTATTAGTTTAATTTAAAGCAAATATCAATTTTAAAGTGTTTAGAGTGATTTTTGAATGCAAATGTGCTTAGAGATCTGAATCGAGATTATCTACCCAAACAACCCAGAACCGATCTCTTTGTCGCAGATGTACTCTTACTGGGAGACCCGACCCCAGAAGAACTGGGATTAAGGCTGGAAATGATGATGATGATGATAACATAAAATGAAAGCAAGGTGTAAAAACACATGAGATATTAAGAAACAAAACCCATTTTAAGAAACGTGGAAGTCAAAAAGGCCTAATTTAGAAATACTAAGGCCCTATTTCACCATCAACAAACAAGTACTTACCAACGAATAATTCAAATATGGAACGTCTTTTCATATGAAGCAATGGAAAGATAACGTCACTGGATACTTAATACGATTTTGTGAAACAGACTGTAAATAGGTATGGAAGACTCGTCTACTGTCTAAAGACACCTAAAGACGATTACTCCGTTAGCTGTGATTCCCTGGAGTGTCTTTGTATAGTTGATTTTGCCTAAGACGATCGATGAGAAGCTGTCATTTCGCTAATTTTAGTAATGTAGCGGTATCGGTAGCTAACAACCTGTGTCAAGGTACCCGGAATATGCCAAGGTTCAGTTGGCAGAGTGCGGCGATGGGTGCTGAGAATTTCTTTGTAGCTTGAAATGAGATTACCTTTCGTTTAGGTGATCTACACCAATAAACAAAACATATTAGTTTACCGCATAATAAAAAGTCGACACAAAATATCGAACATGCAGCTCTAGTGTAAAACGAATAATTATTTCTTTGTACAAATTATTCGTAGACATGCAACACCTGTGTTATTCTGTCATTACTTTTTCAGAGAGCTTTCATGGGCTTCCAAACTGACTGACAGCCGCCAAAAACGGTTCTGCTACATCGCATCTCTTTCTTGTCGTTCTATTCCAAAGGTATAATAATTTTATGGGGATGATGGAATGAGTTATGCTTAATATAAAACAATATTATCTTTATAGCATAAGTTGTAAAGAGGTTATCATTTACCTCTTTACAACATTTTAAAAACACCACGAATGGGAAAATACGCAACCCTCGCGTCGCGCGTGTCTACGAAATTCTACGCCGTAGTAAGTTAGCTACGAAGAAGCGAACGAGAGTCGGTAGGTACTTTTTACTCGCTTTTTATCAATTAAAATATTTATTTTTCGGCATTACTACCGTTTGAACAACCACCCCTGAGTCGGGCATCGCTGACCAAAACAGCACCCTTTATGCAGCTATTACATAAAACATGCTGCATATCTTTGAAATACACACGCAGCTCACTTATAATCCAAGAACATTGAAAAAACACTAGAACGATCCGACATAATGGTATCTGGCATTAAATATATATTTTTTTATAGTGTGCTATAGAGTACTTTTATCAAAATGACCTTGACTCGGCTTTGGCAGGGCACTGCCGTGCTCCCTAATAATTGTGAAGCTTTGATCATCACTGGTACCTAATGAATCAATGAACGTAACTAATGAATCATTATCACATGAGTAAGGTAAATCCGTGGTTTGTGTTCAGTCACCCAAATGTTTAAGACGGTCTTGATCAAATACTTAACCTAAAACGCAGTGACCCGAACTTCTGTTGATCCTCTGTATTTATACATATGAATTTAAGGACCACCTTTATGGATGGTAATAAGATAAGTGCAACCGATTCCCACAAAAACTTATTCTATTTAAATCTATTACTTTACCATAATTATACAGACTTAAATCACCAGTCATATCATTATCAGTTAAAGGAGGCCATCCTTTACCTGATAGCTGTTTTTGCTGAACAATGGCTTCCCTCAACATTTTTCCACAGCGACCAGTTTCGCTGTGTAGTCTGTATCCAGTGTAATCCTGTGTGAATCTTTACAAGGTCGCTGTAAGTCTACTCTAGAGAGACCGCTTCTTTAAAATAAAGCATTTTATTTCAGAATCAAAAAAAACTTAACTGAGCTTTCCTATAAAGTTTATTATTACTTACACAAGTATAACGGGAACTAAAACTCTTGTTCAAACTAAAACCTGTCGAAGCTGTAAGCTCTTGGTATCAGATAAATTCTTATTTCATGGAAATAAAATTCCTCCTTTTACTCTTTTCAGAAGCTTCCATTTTAAAGAAGCCTTTTGAAACAGCGCTAAGATTTTAAGACTTTTCCTTTTGTAAACTAAGGCATCGGTTTCAGCTCAACATGAAAATTTAAGTGGCCAACTACTTAAATCTTTGCAAATTGTTGAAAACAAACAAATCAATGTGCTGAGATCTCAAAAATGCCCTTAATGTTAAATAAAGTCAATCAACCTTAACCTACTAAATAAGTTTTAAATTTCGACCAAAGGGAAAGACTTATACTAAGTTTAATGTTATTGACTACGGCTTCATAGTACTCATTTTGAAAAGCTGAATTATGATTGATAAAAACTAGTATCATTATACAGAATGACTTTTTTATCAGTACCGAAATTTTGTGCAAAGACTCCACTGATGAATATGAACAACTTTTACTATGGAGGCAATAGTGAAAACGAGAAAAAACAATCAGCTGTTCCATACATTTAGACCGCGCGCAAATTGAACTTTTGTATGGAACAGCTGTTTTTTTTCTGTATTTCACCATTGCCCCCATAGTAAAACTTGTTCATATTCATCAGTCTTTACACAAAATTTCGGTAGTGATAAAAAAGTCAACCTGTATCTGATCGAATGGAAGTGAAAACAAACTCAAAAGTGGCAGGTACTGTATTTTTTGCTGCACAAGTGCAATTGGCGCGCGGTCTAAATGCATGAAAAAGCTGATATATTTTTCTCGATTTCACCATTGCCCCCATGGTAAAAGTTGTTCATATTCATCAGTGGAGTCTATATACAAAATTTCGGTACCTACTGATAAAAAAGTCACCCTGTATAAACAATGGGATCTACTTGAAGGTAAACCCTCTATATTGTGAAAACCAAAAGAAATCGGTCCACAAATGACTGAGTTAAGAAGTAACATATCCATAAAAAAAATACAGTCAAATTGATAACCTAAACCTTTTTGAAGTCGGTTCAAAAGCGTTCAGAACGACTTTAAAACGACTGCATTGACGTGCAGCGAAAAACACTTTTTATTGTATCGTCATTTCAGTTCCCGTATCAAAGCAATCTTTAAGAGCGGCTATGCCCGCCATGTTTGCGTTTAAGAGGCATCGCTTTTAGCGAGATCATTAACAATTTTAATTGCCGTATAATCTACTGTACGACTATTGTACTTTCGCGAAGGTTCGTTTCTCTTTGCTTGTCGAATATTGATAACCATATTGACATTCCGTGTTTAAGAAAATATTAATTTTTGGAAAAAATGGATTGAAAATACCTACTATTTTTTTCTATTTACACAAACAAATTCATTTCATTTTATTGACGGACGTAAGCTTGACGTTATGAACTCCAAACGTATTTTTTTCTTCTAAATAGAACATACATCCGTGGGGAAGGCGTACTATGTTCATCAGTGAATGTCCTTTAGTAATGATGACTCGAAAACAAATGCGTTTTTTTGCATTGTAGTGACTTTTTTAAAACCATTTTTTTCCATAATCAATTAGTTGTCATTTTTTTACATATATTATTTTACGATCTCAAAAAAAGATTGTTTACAATATCTGATAAGCAAAAAAACGGACTATACACAACTCAAATGAAAAAAATGCTTTAGGATATTCAACAAAGTTAAATAGAATTTAGACACAAAGAATTAGAAACTCTAAAGACTTAGTTTCCTGTAAATCCACCAGGTGACGCTCGAAAAACGCAAATTCAAAATTTGTGTTTTCGTGTATTTATTGATCGAGAATAATTTTTGAATAAAGCTTAAAAAAATAATAAGATACTTTAGTTAAAAAGATATTAAACGCAGCGGAATATCAGGAAATTGAAATTGATTACATGTCAACAATTTGGCTTTAGACTCCGCCCGGGACGGCAAAGCATTTTGAGTCATTGAAATGGAAATAGAAGTATTTTGACATTCAAAGGACAAAGAAGCCATAAAGTGGAAAATATTTAGGTCGGTACCTAACTTCTAGGTTTCTGTTGAAAATATAGATAAGAGTTGGAGCGGTAAATAAAAAAGTAATTAAACATAACGTTATCTATCATAAGCAGCTAATAGAAGCTTAAAAGCATCTAATTTGGGTTAGTTCCTTGTCGCGCTCTGTTCAGGCATCCGTCAAAAAGAGAGAGTATGTAATCACTTTGTAAGTAGAGCGGTCCATATTATACGGATTGTAATTATTCAGTGTTTGAAATCGTCACAAATGGAAATATTTTTTTCCGTGATCTGAATTCATATTTTAGCGCTATGGTAGTATTTAGATGGGTGACCAAACCGATATAAGTGGGGTATGTCACGAGCATCTCCGTGCTTCAGAAGGCATGTCAGGTAGTTATCCTGGCTAATATCGGTTGATATCAGAGGCTCTATATGTCTATAACGTCTGAAAGAAAGTTTGGCCACTGGCTGCAATCCGCACTGAGCTCTCGTAGATGGGTATATTGGCTCATAACAACTTATAATTGAGATAAGGCCTTTTCCAAGCAGTGGGGTGCTTACAGGCTAACTTTACGTTTGACTTGAGTTACATTCTGATCTTTATAGGTCCTTCGGTGCGGTAGCAATCATAATAGGTATTAATCTAGAAATCAATGTAGAAATCATAATTGGGTCAATGTAGAAATCATAATTTTACCGTTTTGTCTGATTTTCATAAAACAATTACTGTATTAGCTAAGTACTTTGGGATGAGAGCAATGTATGTGATTGGTGCCCAATTTTATATTTATTGGCCTCATAAAGAAGCTCAAAATCACACAACGAGCGATGGAGCGGGCTATGCTCGGTGTTTCTCTACGAGATCGAATCAGAAAAGAGGAGATACGTAGAAGGTACCGGACATATTAGGGATATGTCCATTACCTTAGTTCTTCGAATCAGTAAGCTCAAGTGACAGTGGGCAGGGCACATAGCGTGAAGAACTGATGACGGTTGGGGCAGAAAAGTTCTAGATTGGAGACTTTTCGACCAAAAGCGCAGCGTTTGACGTCCACCAACAAGTTTTTAAACATATTTTTTATTTACCAAATCAAAAACACATTACATAAATATTTATAAAAGTCGCATACTGAAACCAATGAGGTTTGTATTGACGCGATCTGACTCTACATTTAAATTAAATAATGAAAGAAGAAGCTAAGAGATCAACAACACACAGTATTATTATACAACCAATAGGAGGAATCGAAAAAACGCACATCTGCCAACTAATTTAATTATAAGTTTCCTAGTAGGTACAGTTTTAACTTTCGCTTTATATTTTTCATATTTAAGCTGTCGCGCAATTCGGTAGGTAGCGTGTTTATCATTCTTGGCATAATAAAACTCACCGTTCGCTCCCCGTACATGTTGTTTGCACGACTAGTCTGTAGCTTACGGCTACTTACCGCGCGCGTACACACTGGATAATTTATGGGCAGATAGATGGACGACCTTGTTAAGATCGCGGGATCACACTGGATGCAGACCGCCTGTGATCGGTCGCAGTGGAAAACTGTGGGAATTAGCTCTTTTATTTTACAGCCAATTAGGTTAGGATCGGTTCAGATGAGTTGGCACTTCTAAAAGAAAAGAGACTAGTATTTTACAGTAAAAGCCATTAATGGAGATCGATGCTTAAATAGTGCAATAAAAGTAGAAATCAAGATGAAAAAATGACTGCACTTACCGTATTATAAAGAAAGTAGTTCGCGTGTAATTTTAATAAGCGGCGATAGGGTTATATTTAAAGATCTAAATTGACTTTAAGAAGCATGTTCTAATTAAGATAACTTGGCATCAAGTTTCGCTTTTACGCGGTAACCCTGCCAAGATCTAAGGAATATAAACATAAATTAATAAACGCGCTTTTCATTTGAATATCATCTCATTTTTAGGGTTCCGTACCTCAAAAGGAAAAAACGGAACCCTTATAGGATCACTTTGTTGTCCATCTGTCCGTCCGTCTGTCAAGACCCTTTTTCTCAGAAACGCGTGGAGGTATGAAGCTGAAATTTATATCAATTACTCAGGTCTACTGTCCCTTGAAGCTGTGAAAAAATCAAACTTCTAAGCCAACGCAATCAAAAGATACAGCCGTTTATGCCGCAAATTTTCGACACTTGCAAGGGAATCAAAACCTACAGGGTGCTTCCCGTGAACTCAGAATCTTGAAATTTGGTACGAAGCAACGTCTTATAGCATAGATAAAGGAAAAATTACGAAAACCATATTTTTTTAGTTACATCACATAATATATATTTTTTTAATAATTTTAAACTTACTACCCATTTCCTCATAAACGCGTAGAGGTATTAACCCAGATATTCCGGAAAAAATATGTCTTAGATACATAAGGTAATATGAGCCAAATAGGAACAAAACTTGTTTGTTTTACATAAGGTATTACATAGTTTTAGAATATTTTCAAAAGATCATATTTATAATAAATGGGTTGGTTAATGTATTAAGAACAAATTGTTAATTTTTTGAACTTACTTTATTTAGAAACACACGTAAAAGTGATAAATACTCAGCTCCTTGATAAAACTACATGTCATTTCTCATAAATAAGCTGGGTCTTTTAAGGAACAGTAGTAACATCTGGGTATTGAAATTTATACCAAATACTCAGGTCTATAATACCTTTAAGCTGTAACAAAATCAAACTTCTATGTCAACGCAATCAAAAGAAACAGCAATTTAAGCTGCATATTTTGAAAGTCGCAAGTACTCGCAAGGGAATCAAAACCTAAAGGGTACTTCCAGTCGACCTAGAATCTTGAAATTTGGCATGAAGCAACGTTTTATAGCACACATAAAGGGAAAAATCCGAAAACCTTAAATTTTTAGTTACATAACAAAATATATATTTTTTAATAAATATAAACTTATTACTTATTTCCTCATGAACGCGTAGAGCTATCAAGTTGAAATTCATATCAAATACTTAGATCTAATTGTCTTTAACCCGTGAAAAAAAAAATCTAAGTCAACGCAAAAACGCAAAAGTACAACCATTGATACCGATTGTCGTAATGAACGAACTTTGTACACCTTGCAGGTTTGTACGGTCGAACCCTCGGTGCGCGAGTCCGACTCGCACTTGGCCGGTTTTTTATAAAATATTAAGTATCTGTTAAGCACCAACGAGACCGCAAAAATGATTTCGACGAAAACTCCTCGCTCTTCCTCTACAAAGTCGAAAACTCATAATTTCGGATAAAGATCTCTAATCCTCACTTATTTGACTTAAGGGCTGGTTTGTCCAACTTCAGATAAGGAATATTCGTCGAATAAATTACAATACGCCTCACTTGAAAACGTCACCTTTTTGTCAGCAATAATTTATGTAAACAATTATTATAATCAAATTGCTGGTTTTATAATTATTCAGTCTAGATTTTTCCAACTTCAGATAAGGAATATTCGGCGATTAAAATACAATACGCCTAATTTGAAAACGTCACCTATTTTTCAGCAATCATTTATTGTCATTTTAAAATCAGTCTTTTCATACTTATTCAGTTTGATAAGTCTTATCTGAAACTAGAAAATCGACCCTAAGGAGCGCAATAACCTTCAAACGTAAAAGAGGTAAATGAAAAATATTCGGCCTCTTTTCAGAAGGATCGGTTGGAGTACACTTTGTTTCTGTCTAGCTTAGGTCTGATGACAGATCAAAGTAAGGATAATCATTATTAGGTTCCATCATATTGGTTTTATCGCGCAACATGACGCTTGATATTATTAGAACGGAACAATTTTTTTTCTCGTCATTTTGGATTCAAGATTATCAAGTTAACAAGTTTATATCTGCTCTACTGAACCATACCCAAACTGCTCGTGTTTTATTTTCGTATACCCAAGCGAGCGGTTTGAAGGTAATTTACTAAGGATTACTCTCAGACATCGTTTTACGTACTTAATGAATTGGTCAGTAGAAACTATTGAACGTGATTTTTCGCAATTGTGTACCTTGCCAATATAGTTGCTCTTTCTAAAAGTTTACGGTGTATTAAGTCACTTATGTTAATGAATGTAAACAATATATTTAAGAGAAACATTTCATACTTAGGTAAAGAGTTTTATAGGTAGAAAAAAATACTTAAATATCCCGCTTTCATATTATATCATTCATTTGTTCCAATATAGTTAAATCATAATAGACAAATTTTACAACCACTTCAGATCACGCCAAACGAATTTATGATAGAGATAAGAGGTTGTATTAACCTTTAACTGGTGACAAGCGGTCTCACAGGCCGAGCGGCGTCAGTAAAACTTCATTTCAACCCCTTTCCCGCGCTTCCTTTGCTTAAGCGCCTTAGTAGCTTCGATATTAGTTACGTCCATGCCGTTGCGGGGGATTATTGCGTCGGACAGGCCCAAATCGGTAAGTAACATGGATGTAAAGTTTGGCAGTGGCCTTTCAGTCCTTATGTCACCACTTACGTAACTTTTTAACATATTTTTGCTGTATTGTTTTTTTCGTTTTTGACAGCTGTTATTTGCAATGAATAATTCTGAACCTCCGAAAAAGAAGCGAATGGAGTCGGAGGCTAGGAATGTAGTGCCAAGCACTAGTAAACAGATTCCATTGGCCGCAAATTCTTAATTTGATCGTCAAATTGAAGAATGGCTAATACAGGAAGACTCAAGTAGATCGGAAGCCGAAGATATTCCCGAAAATTATATCCTGGAGCAAAGTGATCATAACTCTGAAAGGAAGAAAGTGCCTCTGAAGACGAAGAACCGGTAATGCCCCAAGCTACGAGGCAGGAGAAAATCAATCTTCAGAAAGTGACAGTGTCAAGTACACCTGCAGTCGCTGAACGATGTTGATATAAGTACAATGAATGCACATGTTTTGTATCAAGCTGAGAGTGCCCAAGATATTGATCGAGGACTGTTCATAAAATATTGGCCAGAAACGCGGTTTTAGAACACATGAAGAACGATATACGAATCGAATTGGCGCGTATTTTGGGTTCTGATTTGCCACCTGAACCGTAAAACCCCGAGAACATGCCAAAAATACGCAAAACCTGTGCCACTTGTCCTTCTAAGTTAAATCGCAAATCAAATTATCAATGTAATTCGCGTGGAAAACACTTGTGCTTGCAGTTTGCGGAACAGTTATGCCCTGACTGTCAATGAAAATACCAAAGTTTGACCACTGTCAATTTTGTCAAAAGATACTTATGATTAGTTCGTTATTATTTTTTTAGATGATTATTATCTCAACTTTATGGAAATAAAGTTTTTTTTTAATAATATGTGGATTTAATTTTTTTAGACACCAATTGTTAAACTTACATCATTTTTTTTAATTTTAGAGACTAGATACGTTGTGATGGAAAGTTCCTAATAAAAATATATATTCAGAGTATACTACTGTGTTTAATTTGATCATTTAATATACTACTAATCTGTCTTTAAGCACTGTGGTATGCCACCATACTTAATTTCAATGCTATAGACCAGATACGACAGCGGTCTCTCAGACCGCTCGTCACCAGTTAAGTTACACGAAAACCATGTCACCAGTTAAAGGTTAAATATATAACCACAAAAGTCTTAGATCAACAACGCTTAATAAGGTTCAACTACATATTTGCTAACTCATAATAATAATCATGACGTTACGATAATAAAATTTCTCAACGCCAAAAAGGTAATGCTTATTTGCAAAACAAAGCAGGGGTAAATTTGATTTCCCCAGAAACACCAAACTGACTCGCAAGCATTTTAGGGTTGCCGAAAATAGGATCAACGTCGCCGCATTTTTTTTAGGAAAAATAAAACACTTTTCCCAAACTTGATTGCGTACCGTCACTTTCGAAAAAGGTAAGGACAAATAAACTAACATAAACACTTAATTACCATTGTTAAGGAAAAACTGAGGGGATGAAGTTTAATTGAAATTTATTAATTAGATACCCGTGTTTCACGCAACATATTTATATGATATCCTTTGACGCTACACTTCAAAGTGCCTGAAAGGCTACGTGATTTTATAATTATTGTTTATATTTAACATACGATTTATTACATGCATTTGTCACAGTTTTTAGATTAAATAGGGTTCAGGGATTTGTTTAGAAAAATAAGTGATCAATCGAGCATGGTAAGAGGGCACCGGGCTGACATGTTAGAACTCCAAAAAAAATTGTTTACATGGAAATCCGAATATGCGTATATTCAATTAAACTGGAATTGCGTGAGAGCAAAAAATATTGATACCACGAAAATGAAACGTGCCATTTATGCTACGTGTTGATGCTATTTTTTGAAAATGTAACGTTTTGATGTTGATCGAATCATACATGTAGGCCAAGGTATTGTAACATTTTTTAAGCGAATGATCGTTTGTTGTCTATTTTGACATTGATACAATATGGTAGTGAGAGTCAGTAACAAAAGTGTACTTAGGGCCTCTTTTAAAATGTCCAAATAAGTTCTGGTAAGTGCTGTCAGATACTTCATATGAAAAAACGTTCTTACATATTTATTTTCGTTGAGTTTACTGATTGGGAAACAACCTGCGTAATTAATCAAAAAACACTCGTTACCCACACCAAAAGAATTCTAAAACATCATTAATAAATATATCGGTGTAGGATATTTGCAATTGCATGCGTTGTGATTGGTTTAACCCAGTCAATCAATATGCGGTTTGGGATTCAACACGGCATAACATTCAATTGGTTCTCATCTCTTCAATCCCATTAATTGTATTCAAATTGCAGATTTCTATAGATAAAAAAAATGGTTCAAATATGTACTAGTAAATGTAGTTTTGATATTTTGACTCGCAGTGTTATTTTTTTAAACTAGACTCCTTGCACATTGTGACTTTAAGCATCGATGCAGTTACAATCTGTCAACATTGTGACTTTAAGCATCGATTCAGTTACAATCTGTCAACCTTTACACACTGCGCTACTTTTATCATCGATGCAGTCGCTATGCTAAAGCGCGTTAGCATTGATGCATTCGTGATACAGAAGTTGGAAATCAACAAATTATGTACTGTATTTTGCGGCGCTTCTGCATCTATGCAAACGCGCGACTGCATCGATGCTAAAAGTCGTAGTGTCTTAAGGGGTTACACCGACAGGATTTTGTGGGTAGATCAACAGCACGGTACGGTAGTTCGATTGGTAGAAGCGTTGGCCCGGTTTTCCAGAGGTTGCGGGTTCGATCAATCTTGCACGATCGCTAGTTTTTAGTTTCTTTTTTAATCTTACCACTACATGTATTTCTATATGAATAAGGCTCCGCTGCAACTTTTTAGTTTTTTATGAAGCCATTGAGCGTCAGTTGTAAAAACGTAAGATGATGCAACCACCCCTTGTAATTGAGTAACTCGTACCCAATCATGAAATACAAGCGAATAGATATTTTTTACACATGAAAGTTTTTTCCCACTAATCCGTAGCATATCATAACCGTTGACCGTGCTAGGAACGTGTAAGGCAAAATTATATGTTTGTATTGAAAACTATGACACCTTGCTCACAAGACCGTTTCGTCACGAAACCATCCAACACTGACGCGTGCTATACACGGAGCGTCATTACGCCGGTGCTGACACGCTCGGTGGTCGATACGCGACGTTGCTAAGCCGGTGAGCATCCGGGTTGTTACCGTGTTTTATGACCGTTATAAACGATGACCTCCGTGGTGTAGTGGCTAAGCACGCTGGAAGGCGTCGTCGCTCCAAGGTCCCGGATTCGATTCCTTGTCGGGTCAATACAGAAATCATAATATTCTATATTGTCTCGGGTCTGGGTGTTTTGGTACTACCGTTGAGTCGAATTTCCATAACACAAGTGCATTAGCTACTTATTTTGGGATCAGAGCAATATATGTGATTGGTATCCAATATTTATTATTTACTTATTTATTTATTATAAAGGCGTTGCCGTAACTTAGTCTATGCAATAATCGTACTGCCGATACAGACTTCCGGACTGGTCACTACACATCTGGCTCATAGCTTTAGAATGACCTTGCCAACAAAATTTAAACCGAATCATGGCTAGCTCACTACCACCAAATAACATAAAAAATAAAATAAACTCCATACTGGTATCATACGCGGTGTATACGAGCAAAGATCGTTGTCAATCCGTTCAGTGGTCATAGTATCGTGTTGCTGTTTGTGTCTGATATGCTCCTAGCACGGTTAGATGTACGGGGATGTGCATTAACTTTGCACAAAAACCAACAGATTGAACACAGCCATTGTTCTAACTGTCATCTTAAGTCACGTGCACATAACTAAATGGTATTAGCTGAGCCAGGCTCGCGCTCTCGGCTTGATTGACGTAACAAATTGCTTCTATTGTCGCCAGCAAAAAATGGATTGTCGATATCCAATTTGACAGCGTAAAAGAAAGACGAATGGCCGCAGGCGATGGGAATTGTCGATATAAACGAGGTTGTAGTTCGTTTGGTTTGAAATAATAGATGATGCCCTGAAAACAATATTGCTTGCATTTTATCACAACCCATTTATATAAATAAGCAAAGAAAACCAATTTACCATGATTTTTATATTTCAGTACTGAGAGAGAGACTATAAGATATGAGTAAGTGTGTGTGTGCATACGAGTAATTCCAAATGTAAAAGATTCATATTATCAAAAATTTAATTTCTTGAGTTACTTTAAAGGCACTCCTAATACTGAATATTATTCATGTCATGATTACAGAAAATCTACGCTTATAAAAGCTGTTTAGGAATACAATGGAAGATGCATTTACTAACAAATGTAGCAAACTCCCATCAATCATCTCTCTATAGGTACACTGCGCAATAATGTATACGAAGGATATAAATATCCCGTTTATTAAAAATAGATGAATAAATCGATATGGTTGATACGAAATCACATTGCGTGGAATAAAAATTTATTCAAGAGTAAGTATCCATATTTGACCTAAGAGTTTACTGAAATTAGCACGTATTTTTAGCTCAAGAATTTAATAAGCCAACTCAACGGAAAATAACTTGCTTAAGAAATATTTTAAAACAAATTCCAAAGCAAAATGGGAGTAAAAAAGTTGCTGTGTCCCACCGGGCTTAGGGCCATAAATTATCTAATTAAACACCAACAATGGCCAACTCGTCTGTATGGAAATTCGAGGACCCAAATTTCAGCAATACACTCTCCCTTTCATACGCAAGAACATTTAATAAGCATATTAAGTAATAGATATCTAAGGTCAACATTACAGATTACTAACACAAATCTTATTAAGTTTTTTTAAATTTGTAATGTGATGTTTTTCAAGCAATAGTAATAAGGACGTAATTATTTGGTGCACTCTTATCTAGAGGTATATATCCTAATATGTAATAATAAGGAACGAAAACGTTATCCACCATTACTTTTTAAATGACGTTACATATTTGAATTATTAGTGTGAGTTAGTGCTAATTTGTAGGTGGTGAAACAGGCCCTTACTAAGATGTCTGGAAGAGATCGCTTTTAGCAATAAGACCATCTTAGTTGTACTTTTACAATAAGCCTAGAATCGGTTATTTACTTTGTGTTTTGCAATAAAGATTTAGACAGGGTGACTTGAAGATGGGTGCAAAGCTTGGAGTCGAAAGTAGTATAGACCATAAAGATGAAATAAGAAACCAAAAATTTTTTTTGCGCACGGGCGGGATTTGAACCAGCAACCTTTTGGCATACCGGGCCAAACGCTCTTACCAATTGAGCTACCGTGCTGTCAGTCCGAACCGGCGAAATTTGTGGTTTCCTATGAAAACGTCAATTGCGTGACGCTTAGCGCCATCTAGCCGTCTGTTTATGAAACAGATGGCCCAAGCAGTTATTCTTTACAGAATAAATTCAACTTGGAAAATGATGTCGCTTCGCTATCTAATGCTTTAGAATGTTTTTAACACTCACAGTGTCATAATTTATATTCATAAAGATGAAATAAGAAACCAAAATTTTTTTGCGCACGGGCGGGACTTGAACCAGTAACCTTTTGGCATACCGGGCCAAACACTTTTACCAATTGAGCTACCGTGCTGGCAGTCCGAACCGGCGAAATTTGTGGTTTCTTATGAAAACGTCAATTGCGTGACGCTTAGCGCCATCTAGCCGTCTGTTTATGAAACAGATGGCCCAAGCAGTTATTCTTTACAGAATAAATTCAACTTGGAAATTGATGTCGCTTCGCTATCTAATGCTTTAGAATGTTTTTAACACTCAGTGCCATATTTTATATTCATAAAGATGAAATAAGAAACCAAAATTTTTTTGCGCACGGGCGGGACTTGAACCAGTAACCTTTTGGCATACCGGGCCAAACACTTTTACCAATTGAGCTACCGTGCTGGCAGTCCGAACCGGCGAAATTTGTGGTTTCTTATGAAAACGTCAATTGCGTGACGCTTAGCGCCATCTAGCCGTCTGTTTATGAAACAGATGGCCCAAGCAGTTATTCTTTACAGAATAAATTCAACTTGGAAATTGATGTCGCTTCGCTATCTAATGCTTTAGAATGTTTTTAACACTCACAGTGTCATATTTTATATTCATAAAGATGAAATAAGAAACCAAAAATTTTTTGCGCACGGGCGGGACTTGAACCAACAACCTTTTGGCATACCGGGCCAAACGCTCTTACCAATTGAGCTACCTTGCTGTCAGTCCGAACCGGCGAAAAAAATATAATAAAATAAATTTTTGGTTTCTTATTTCATCTTTATGAATATAAAATATGACACTGTGAGTGTTAAAAACATTCTAAAGCATTAGATAGCGAAGCGACATCAATTTCCAAGTTGAATTTATTCTGTAAAGAATAACTGCTTGGGCCATCTGTTTCATAAACAGACGGCTAGATGGCGCTAAGCGTCACGCAATTGACGTTTTCATAAGAAACTACAAATTTCGCCGGTTCGAACTGACAGCACGGTAGCTCAATTGGTAAGAGCGTTTGGCCCGGTATGCCAAAAGGTTGCTGGTTCAAGTCCCGCCCGTGCGCAAAAAGTTTTTGGTTTCTTATTTCATCTTTATGAATATAAAATATGACACTGTGAGTGTTAAAAACATTATAAAGCATTAGTATAGACCATTTAGAACCATTTGTGCCATGGTTGCTTTGCACTCATCTTCAAGTCCATCCATCCATCCATCCATCGCAGCCTTTATTTTAGTCCTTTTAGGATATAGGCCTCCTCCATATGTCTCTCCCGTGCCACTTTCATCCAGTTCCGTCCGGCGTGGTGCTTAATATCGTCCACCCAACGAATTGGTGGGCGGCCTCTACCGCGCGTGTTGGCCCATGGTCGCAACTCCATAACCTTTCTGGTCCACCGGTTTTTGTCCATTCTGGCTATATGTCCTGCCCATTTCTATTTCTGTACGGCTATTGTGTGAACAACGTCCCTGACCTTTGTTATTTGACGAATACGTTCGTCGCTTATCCGGTCGAGTAGAGTTATGCCCATCATTGTTCTCTCCATTTCCCTCTGCGCAACGCGAAGGCTTTCAGTTGAGTTCATTGTAAGGGTCGTTGTTTCCATCCCGTAGGTAAACACTGGCAGGACACATTGTTCGAAAATTTTTCTCTTACTCCTGGAATAATGCCATCATCACACTGCTCCACAAGAAAGCAGACATTAGGAAGATTGACAACTACAGACCAATAAGCCTGACATTTACTCGAGTTATTGTGAATCGACTCCGCAGGAAACTCGACGTATACCAACAATGTGAGCAAGCTGGGTTCCGCTCCGGTTTCGGAACAAATGATCACCTCCAGACACTGAAAACAGTGATTGAGAAGTGCCACGAGTATCGTATTCCACTCATTATTACCTTCGTGGACTACGAGAAGGTGTTTGATACCATAGAACACTGGGAGGTGGAAAATGCACTCGCAGATTGCAGGATAGATGAGAGATACATTAACCTCATTAAGAATTTGCAGCAAAATAGCACGTCATCTGTCAGGCTACACAAATTGACACAACCGTTCATGCTTGGTCGAGGAGTCTGCCAGGGCGATACAATATCCCCAAAGTTATTTACAGCGGCGCTGGAAAATGTGTTCAGAAAGCTACAGTGGAAAACTTGTGGCAACTTTAACTGAATTAGGGAATTCACTTACATCTACTAAGTAAAATACCACAATATTTAGTTGACTGCAAATATAACTTTGTTTATCATAGTGTTTGTATGAAATACAAAGTTATGTTTGCGGTTGTTGAAAATGTGCTTTATCTCAAAAACTCCTCGTTCGATCCCGTCCGAACCAATTTTCGTTAAAAGTATTTGTTAAGGTCTACATCATACATTTTTCTCAAAATTAATACTTGCTTGGTTTAGAAGTTAGATGGGGGGGGGGACACGCCCATTTTACCACTTCGGAAGCGTCTAGCTATAAAACGTTAGACTTTAAAAGAAAATGGTTTTAGAAACCTTGATGTCTCTAAAAGACCTATCCATAGACACACCACACGCAAAGTTTTTTTTTGTTTTAGTTTTATGTATGGGAGCCCCCCCTTAAATGTCATTATTTTTTATTTTTTGTATGAGAATCGGTAAGCGGTTAACACGATACATCTTCCTACCAAATTTCAACAGTGTAATTCTTATAGTTACAGAATAAAATGGCTGTGACATACGGACGGACAGACAGACAGACAGACTTGACGAAACTATAAGGGTACCGTTTTTTGCCATTCGGCTACGGAACCCTAAAAATGAATACCTCTAAGACGAAAATCATGACAAATATCCCGGATGCAGGATTACACCAAATGCCAGTAGAGGTCGTCGACCATTACATCTACTTGGGACACAAATTAACCTTGGGCTTTACCAACCAGACAGTCGAGGTTGAAAGACGTATAGCACAAGCATGGTCAACTTTTGGTGCAAAAAGCAAATCTTCCGATCCAAAAAAATATTCCACTTCAAGTCACAATGTATTAAACTAGGGTTTTATAACATGGACACAGTAGTGGAGTGGTTTGGGGGAGGCTTTTATCCAGCAGTGGGACAGCAATAAGTGGTAACAATAATAATAAAAAACATGAAGAAATAATCAAGAAAGAACAAAATCACATTAATTATCCAAATCATTATACAGTGAACAGTAACATCCAAGCATGCAAGTTTTATAAAAGAAAACCTCTGAACAACATTTTAAAAAAAAACTCGCACCGCGCGTAGCTCGCGTGTATCTACGAAATACTACCCAAAGCTAGTAAGCTACAAAGAGGCGATATGGTAGTTTTGACTCACACGCTAGTATCGCAGTTTTTTCCATAAAAAATGGTTTTTGGCATCAGTATCGTTTGTATGAGTCGTGCGTCGCTGATTAAAGAACACCTGTATTATGTTTGGATTCTATATATAAACATCATAACCTTTTCTATGGTGTGATAGTATTTCAAAAATCCTTCATTACCGGGTCAAAAATAGATTGCTCAGCTTGGGTGGCTCAGTTTATTATCCTCTGCCAAGGTTGCCAGTAAAAACTCTTCTAATATTAAATTTTTAATGAAAATGTTGATCAAGTCTATAACTTTCCTTCATAGCCTCTGGTGGACAATTATTCAGCGTTTGCGGCGTAATGGAAAAACTAATGAACCGGTAACATCATCAGCAAATTTTGTTTAAGATGGAATTGTATTATAAAATATAAATGTAGAGAGATATCGCCTGTCGATAAGGTGACATAATACCAGATTAATATAGGTCATTAAAAATATCTTGAATAACATCACTAATTAAAAAGCTCCACGCTACGTGTTTGTTTCCATCCAATATTATTTAAAGTCCTCGGATACAGGAAACTGGCAATCCTTCGTAATTAAAAGTTTGTGGAGTTGCTAATTATCTAGAGTCAGATTACACAGGAACAAACTGCAGTTTAGCGAGAAACTGAATACGTGGTCTGCATCTAGTTTGAGCCTGCGGTCTTCACAAGGTCGTATGTCCATCTTAAGTCCATCATGTAAGGGTCTCCAATCTAGAACTTTTCTGCCCCAACAGCCATAAGTTTTTCGCGCTATGTGCCCTACCCATTGCCACTTGAGATTACCGATTTTCAGAAACTAATAAAACGCTTTATTCGTCGAGGGTCCTAACTCAATCGTACCGGAAGGCAGTCTCAAGAATCCTTGACGACAGCGAATCCTCTTAAAAGTTCCCGATATCTTTTATTTATAAGAACTGTGCGAACATTACAGCTTTGGTTTCAGGTTATATTTGTCATCCGGTACTCACCGTTCTTATTAACTTTAGTAAGTAGTGTTATCTTTAATGTAATTCAACAACGAAATAATATAAATTACATTTGTAAAAAGCAACTTTGGCTCTGTGACTATGCTAATGGATAGCGTAAGACACGGGGTTCGATTTTTCTTCTGTAACAGAGCCAAAGTTGCTTTTTGCAAGTACAATTTATATTACTAAATTTGTATAGTGACAAAACACTATAAAAACAAAAATGTAATTAATATGTTATTCAACAACGATTTAAAATGGATTCTAATATGAAAACGTAAGGGGTATTTTATCTTCTTAACGAGGCATAAGCTCTAAAGCCCGTTTTTCTTCACTAGTTGAATAATGTAAACAATCTTTTAAGAAGTTTTAAAATAATATCAATGAATAAAAGTGATTTACTATTTGCTTTACACATTTCTCAATACTAAATTATCTATGTAGTTGGAGAGATTTGTGTTTATTTTTAATTTAAAATGAATTATTTTGGTATATAGGAATGACAAGGTTGTTTACAATATTCGACAAGCAAAAAGAAACTGACTTATATATAAGTTGCTGATGCGCTAGAACCTTGTAAAAATAACCTCATAATCTCCTTTGCAACTTGAAAGAAGTATCCCAAAATCTAATAAGCAAAAATGTTAATAAATAATATATTTAAAAAAAGGATGCGAAAGCAATAACAATGACAATACGTTACGAAAATGGCTGCCTGGCGCATGAACATTTGGACTCAAATCAGAATTTAACCGACACAGCGGATCCCATTTTGTGTTGAATCGAGTCATGCCTACGTGAGACTCTTGTTAAGATGACTCAATAGGATTAGAAAGGATCTTACTCCTACTACGGAGCATGCCTTTTAAATGACGAAACTTAATTTTTCTTTGTTTGGATTAGATGCTTCATACTGCTTACAAACCCAATACGTCACGTCGATACTTGAAAAATGGGTTCCAGCTGTGAGGATTTTCGTCTTTAACGTATTCTTTGAGTATTCGGATAACAGCAACGATTTATAGTACGTTTGTTTTCGCAGCTGGTTGGAAAAACACCTCATCAGATTTATGCTACTCTTTTAGTAATCACTTTTTAGGGTAGTTTGTTCGTCAGACAAACTAGCCAAGCGAGGCTCAGCAACAACAGTATTTGGCCGGAACCTATACTGCCCATACCGCAGGCCCAAATAAGAATTTGGCTACGTGCAGAAACCGAAGCAGCACATCAAGCAGAGTGGAGAAACGGTAAAGGTTGCAGGCAAACAAAGAACGCAGTCCCGGTAGCTTCGAAAAGGTTCGCCCGCAGCCTCATCCGCTTACCTAGAGACAAACTACGCACAGTTATAGGCACTATAACTGGCCACACTCTTTTAAACAAGCACCTATTCACAATAGGTGTCACAGACAGCCCCCTATGCAGAGGGTGCATGGAGGCAGAAGAAACACCACACCATGTGCTAATGGAGTGCACAGGAGTGATGCAACAACGGGCAAATACTCTCAAATCCCCAGCCACTTTCCCGGACGCCATTAACGCACGCAATCTAGGCAGATTGCTAGCCTTCTGGGAAAGTTTGGGGTGGTTAGAATAAAAAAGAGGAACATACGTACAATAACCCGATCGTGTCGCTAAGTGCGGACAAAACCCCGGCCAAACTAACTAACTAACTAACTAGGGTAGTTTGTTTGTGCCTCGCCGTATGTAAAAAACATGTATGAGATAAACCAAACATTTACTACCACTATCACTGGCTTACTTAGCCCTTCGACCAAAGACGCGGCGTAGGATTTAGACTGACAAGATGGACGGAAGACCTTGTAAAGATCGCAGAACCTGTACCCCAATCACGAGCTTTTGACGTATTCGTCACGTTAGCGTAGCGAGTTTACGCAGTACAACGTTAGTCGGCATCACGAAGCACTCTCGTGTCGTGTAGTAAGCTCGATAGCATTGACGAAGATGACATCATACTAACGTAAATATGGCCGTTGAATAACACGTCTAGAAACAAGTTCAGCCATCTTTTTTTATGAATATTATCTAAATAAATTATGATATTCCAGTAAAATCTAAGAGAAATCAATAACGGAACAAAATTACGATCAATATGCTTGGCAGGGTTTGTAAATGTAAAATTTTGGTCTATTAAAATAGGATAATATATGTTTTCTGTAATCTTTAGATTTTTGAACCGTTTACTAGACTGTCATTTGACAGATTGACGTTATGCCATCATATTGTGACAAATTCAAAAGTTTTACAAAATATTTAATCAAAAATGATGAAAAATATTTAAAATAACGAGAACAAGTCGTTTGCAGTAGAACGTAACAATATTTGAGTTTTTGAAAAAGTAAGTACGTAAAAGTAATACAAGGATTTGTGATTAAAGTGCTTTCATTCATTGGCTATTAAAGCGAGATAAACTCTAGCTAGATCATATTTCTCAAGATATTGTGATTTATCCAAGCCCTCAGCTCTCCAAGAGGACGCTGTTTCTCACAAATGGAATGAAAAGCATTAATGTCAATATAATATATATATATATATATATATATATATATATATATATATATATATATATATATATATATATATATATATATATATTATTTTTCAGAATGAAGACCGACCAAAATACAATGTATAGAAATACGCCTACCCAGCTAGAAGAATTAAAGTGAGCCTAGCAGTTCCGACGGTCTTCGTTACTCCCTTATGTCATAATCAGAGCAAAGATGAACCCAACAAGATCAAAATCGATACACCGGTTAAAAGTGTCCCCGTTCCTGATTTCTTTTCAAGTTAAGAATAAAGAGTAGAAGATAAAAACTTTTGTTATAAATTTCATATTTCTACTGCAATGTCTTAATTTTTAATTACAAATTACAAGTGTATTATTTATTTCACATGTTTCTTTATTTCTCGCCAAAAGCTAAAGCTCTGTCTGTTGTAAAATGTGAGATTTTGAGCACATATAGTCAGAAATTATGTGACGGATCCGTATGTTTTCACACATACACACACACCCGTTGAAGACTTTCGTCTTCAAACACTGAGGTTAATGAGACGAGAAGACGCTCTTGCGCAGTTTCCCGACCTCTGCCTAGCCGGCCGCGTTGGATTCGTTGATAGACCTCTTTCTTAGAACCACTTGTTGTAATCTATGTTGTAGGCTCGGTCAAGGCTTTCGACTGTAGTTCCAAAATCTCATCTTCTGTTGCACGGATAGTATGAGTAAGAGATGTATTTGCTATTGACGTTAATGCCGAATCTTTCCCATTCCAGGAGCTTGAATCCATCTTCAAATGCAGCTGTATGATTATTTTAGAAAAAAAAAACTAATTCGTAAAAAGTTAAAATAAAAGGTTCTAATTCGTAACGTTACCTAGTTTTTTTTCGCTCATTGTCGACACTCAGAATCTCAAGTCATCTTGTTGCAACTCACGATACTATACGTCAAAGAAAGGTTCGTGATCGCAAATCCAGTTAAACACTATAGAAAATGTTCACGCACAATAAATGTCAAGTATTTGAGCTGCCAAATTTAGTTTGTTTTACGTCCGATAGAGGCGCTTTCAGATTCTCATACAAATGATTACGTTACTATACGAATACTTTGACGCAAATTATTCGTGATCGCAAACTGGATGCAGACCGCGTGATCGGTCGCTGTTTGTCGTCAAATGTATGTAAAGTAATGGAGTAGTGTGAAACTTTTTTTACAATTGTTGGTTTACGTTCCGTATCACAAAGATAAGCAGCCTCGTGTTTAAATCCCGCTCGCACGACCTTAACTCTTATGTCTATGAACATGTATGTTATTATCCGTCTCTATTATATAAATATAAAGAACATCTTTAACTTTAAAACAACAGTGTAGAAGCTCACGCATCAAAATGTTCCGTAAAAAAGAATAACAATAGGCTTTTGATAAATACATCCGTGAGGGATAAAGGAATTATCCCATTCACATGATGTCACACGAGTATAGGTATTAATAAATATTTTTTATTCATTTATTTAATAAATAAGGATCGTAAGTATTTTTATTAATGTAATTTGTAAAAAATATACATGTGGTCACGTGATCGTGAATGCCTAGCAGTGAACCTGACTCTGATGTTGGCACCATGACATTCCAAGCATTCATGAGGCCCATTCAAATTTCATTTTTTAGATTATTATTTAAAGGTAATGTTGTACATGTTAAAGATTTGAAAATATACAGTTTTTTGTTGACTATCAAGCTAAAGTGTTAACTCGTTTTTAATATTAGGTCAACGAGATTAGTATGTAGTGTACCCACCTACATACTTTAAAAATATATTAAGAAAGCACTCTATTATGACTCTGTTCCGAAACTCATATCTGATGTGATGGATGTCAATCCATTGACATCCATTAATCAGACGGTGCCATATTTGAGTACTTTTTTAGTTCGAGAGGTGTCATCTACATCTAAATACAATATTATTGGCATTATCCCCAATTCTGATTAATTGAAGAAGTTTGTTAAGACAAGAGACTTATCCATTGACGCGCGTGTTTCAAAGGGATGCTTTAATATTTAGCTTCACTACGCGCCCTGAATGCCACCAATCGCCGTCTACGACCAACCGAGTTATGCGAAGAACCAACGATTACCCATTTCATGGCTAGGGTTGTCAAAATAGAAAGAATTGAATCAACCAAAAGATGCTTGAAGTAGCGCAGTGTGTAAAGGTTGGCTGACATTTTGCGACTGCATCGATGGTAACGCCGCGCGTTAGCATCGTTGCTAAAAGTCGCAGTGTGTAAATGGTCTTATGGTAAGTAGCATACAAAACAAGATATCAAAAGACATAGCAATGAGAATACGTCAAAAATGGCTTTAGGTAATTAGAAGGGCTTAAAAAATAGTCCAATGGACTGATCTTCAAGCAACTTTTACCACAACATTAACACTCAAAACACAACACCACCTTTTATAATGGTTGTTCATTCATCTAAGGGTGATCTTTAATAGTACGATGTTAGAAAGCGAAACTTTTTTATACGCATTGTGTAGTGTGGTTAAAAGTCGGTTTAAAAATGACAGGCTTTAGACTATTGCCTTCTTGAAGGACAATTTTTCAAACTCCAGATTATTTATTTTTCTTTAAATTGCGAGAAGGAAAATATTTCATTTCAGTATAACATTCACTCAATAAGCAGAATGGGTACAAACTCATAAGTACGAATAAAAAATGACGGACTAATTAAAGCACCTTTCGTCCAAATCTTTGAGGGGATCTTTTTTAAACCCGCTGATTAAAGGCACTTCGTTCGACCTTGAAGAAGTTACATAAAAATGTAGTAATGTAGAGATATCGAGGTTCTAGCAGCCCTACTTGAGACGGCAAACAGTAATCGATAAAGTAGATTATTCATCGCGACAGACTCGCGTTCATGGCAACTCATTGATAGTTGTTATGTTATGATAACCATTATCATAAAAAACCTGTTAAAATAATAAATTTTAAAATTATTATTCCAATCCCAATAACCTCCCCAGCACACCCATGTTTAGTTAACTAATTCCACTAATTCTTTGTTTTGCTAAAGTTGGACAGACTATTTGCCTTGCCTACTATCTAAGTTCAAAACTTAACTCGACTGGACCTCGTTGACTATTTGATTCGATTAAGAACACAAACTGTTTGTTTAATTGAAGGACTATTCAATTGAACTAATTTGGTAAATTAATTTCGAATGAATTCTGTCTGAGGTAATATTATTTTGTAACCCTAAATTTAAAAAACTTATGACCTATTTTTGTTATTAAGTCTATTATATTATTTCGTTTATTACTAGTTTAGAGAAGTTGGTAAGTACTTACTTATAAATTTGAAGAGTGTTACTTCGGTAAGTACTGCAACATTTTCCAATTTCACACATTTTGTGTCGGAAACTTTCAGAACGAAACATGAAATGGCTGCGAAACTCGCATTTGTTACGTTATTCGTTTCAAATTATACGTATAGCTACATCGAAACTGGTGCGGAAATAAATTTCATCAAAGAATGTTTGAATGTTTTCATATTTTAAGAGCTATCGCGATTGCAAACGTAGCGACCGAGCGGCGTGTCTCGATTAGTTGCATTTTATAATACACTTTCATAGCACTTGTCTCCAAATTCCAGTTGTACCTACATACCTACACTTTACCTATCTACTATTGGGATTCATAAAATAAAGAGCATTTATGTGCACTTGTTTAGTTTGTTGCTAGCTAATCTAAAAATAACTGAAAAACGCGGAGTGCTGTTTTTTCTCACTAATATGTCCATGGTTATCTGGATTTCCGTTTCCAACCTTCCTACAGGTCACGCCACGGTAATACGACCTTGTAGACTGCAAGTTTATGTCAAGGAGTAATTATTTAGCTTGACTGTCTGACTTACAAGAAGCCTGCTGAAGTTTTTTTGTTAAAACATATCGCGTAAGCTTCACACGCATACCACATAAATCCAATTTAATAATATTTTCCAACACAACAATAGTAATGGTGTCATCAACCTTTAGGCGAAAATGCCAGATGCACTGCAGCGAGAGAATCTAAACATACTACCTACCTACAACATTGTATCTACCTTCAGTAAACGGCGAAGAAAGGAAAATAAAGCGCGGTGGAATTCTGTGAACCCTCAGAAGAGAACCAAATTAATGCTTAACTGAACAGCTGAACTTATCATCAGGAGCTCATGAGCTAAGGCATTATAGCTATCTTGAAACAGGTTTTTAAAATATGTGGTTTTGAAACAACGTAATCTGACAACGAACTCGAATTGAAAATTCTAACGAAAAAAAACTTTTTTAAACGATTTCTATCAGAGCATCAGCATGGTTTTGTTTGAGCAAGATCTACATGCACTAATCTTGTTGAGTTCAGTGAACAACTTATCGAAGCTATGGACGCCAACAAACAGATTGATACAATCTATACAGACTTTAGCAAGGCTTTTGATAAAGTTTCACACAGCACCCTACTGTCGAAAATGACGCACTATGGTTTTCACGGGGTTTTACTGCAATGGTTCAAGTCTTACCAAACAAACAGAACTTTTTTTGTAGTCATAAATGGCAGCCAGTCATCCATACACCACTTAACGTCCGGGGTACCTCAGGGCTCGCATTTGGGTCCAATTTTATTTAACATGTTCATAAATGACTTACTAGACAACTTAAGGCATTCCTTTTCTTCCCTTTTTGCAGACGATTTAAAACTGTGTCAAGTAATCGAATCACGCCAAGACGTTGCTCTGTTGCAGGAGGATATTAATGTATTAAGTGCCTGGTGTAGTGAAAATGGATTGGACCTTAATGTCAAAAATGCTTCCATATTAAATTTACGCGCAAACTGTCTGTTATTCCCTCTGTTTACCGAATCAACAGTATACCTGTTACGGAAGTTGATCTTGTAAGAGACCTTGGTGTAGTCCTAGACAAGAAACTTACCTTTGTGCCACACATAGACAGTGTAACAAAGAGGACCTACAAGATGATGGGTTTTGTTATCAGGAACTCAAAAGTATTTCGCAACTTTAAAACCAAGAAAATCCTTTATAAAATATAATAGTCTGGTAAGGAGTATTCTAGAATATTGTAGCACAGTATGGCGCCCCCATTTCACTAACCACTCACTCAAAATCGAGCGAATACAGAAACGGTTTGTACGTCACCTTTCATTCACAGTTGGCCTGCATAACCGAAACATCAGCTATGCAGAACGGCTAAGCAAATTAAATATGACCAAGCAGACAAAGCGTTTTGAGTTGTCGGATCTCACATTCCTGCACAAGTTGGTCGGCAATGGAATCGGCTGCCCTTCGCTGTCTCAACAGATCAAGCTCAGAGTCCCACGTCGACCACCATGGAACCCAATTAAGCCTTTATTTACCCCCACTAGACGTACAGTTTATGGCGTTTGTCGACTATACAATGAAAACAGTAATAGCCTCGACGTCTTTGCTTGCTCTTTAGCCACCTTCCGAAGGGAGGTCATAATTTTACTGAATTGTCATTAGTTATGTTTCCAGTTGTTTGATTTTAAAAAACCGGCCAAGTGCGAGTCGGACTCGCGCACTGAGGGTTCCGTGCCAACTGTAACTGAATTAGGGAATCCACTTCTACACTACACTGGTATTTTACTTCTACTAAGTAAAATACAGCAATATTTTGTTGACTGCAAATATAACTTTGTTTTTCATAGTGTTTGTATGAAGTACAAAGTTATGTTTGCGGTTGTTGAAAATGTGCTATATCTCTAAAACTACTCGTTCGATCCCGTCCAAACCAATTTGCGTTGAAAGTATTTATTAAGATCTACAAACCATATTTTTTTCAAAATTTACACTTGCTAGGTTTAGAAGTTAGATGGGGGGACGCCCATTTTACCACTTTGGAAGCGTTAGCTATGAAAAGTTAGACTTTAAAAGAAAATGGTTTTAGGGACCTCAATGTCATTTTAATAGACCTATCCATAGACACCCCACACGCATAGGTTTGACTTAATTTTTTTTGTTTTTTGTTTTAGTTTCATGTATTGGAGCCCCCCCTTAAATTTCATTATTTTTTATTTTTTGTATGAGAATCGGTAAGCGATTTCATCTTCTTACTAAATTTCAACAGTGTAATGCTTATAGTTACAGAATAAAATGGCTGTGACATACGGACGGACAGACAGACAGACAGACAGACTTGAAGAAACTATAAGGGTTCCGTTTTTTGCCATTCGGCTACGGAACCCTGAAAACAGTGCCCTGGTCAAATAATCATCACTTGTTCTTTTTTATTGTTAATTAAAATAAAATAAAATTTATCTATTTACAACTTTACTAGGTACATAAAACTATTTTTTTAACTTCTTTTTAATATATTGTGCAGGTTATGTTTACCTATACTTGACTGTGCATTTTGCAAATGACACAATTGTTATCTTTATTATCCAAGATTTAATGTAACAGTTGTTGGTAATCCTAATAAATAAATAAAATTCCACTCGGCCACGGACACATTGGCAATATATAAGTGAAAAACAATAGATAGAGGGATACGTAGATGCTTATTACCCAAATGAACATCGATAGTTTAACGGTCGTTTAGCCATGTCTTTTCTTTTAGAAAAACTTGGTTTTTTTCCATGTTATTCCAAATAGATTTCACGTTTAGCTGCGCACGTTACTATTTTTCCCTACACTCTTCGGCACTGAACCCTATATGGGTTGAGGCTGACACTTCGTTCATCGTCCGATCGATTTCGAGTACCTACCTACGTTCAAGAATCATTAATTATTAGGCTTTCACCTTAATCATGCGAGAAATAAAACACTTTTGCTGCATTTGCGACACGAAACTTTAAAATAACGCGAAGAAACGCTTCCAAAACGTAAAAGTTATGGATTAAAGTTACTTCCCAAAAAAGTCAAGAAAGAAAAAATATGTTAGAATTTGATATGCTGATAAGCATGCTTTTATTACAACTTCGTTGTAATTAAAGTTTCACCACAAGCAGTTAGTCAACGAAATAAAGATTTATGAATAATATAAAACTAATTATGACACAAAACGAAAGATAGAAAATTTTCTTTTTGATTAAACCATTATTAATGCAATCAAGGAAACCATGCCGGTATATATTTTTGAGGAAATATTAAACACGAATCGAACAAGGAAATAATTTTCTTCATTCTTCCTTCCTACTATGAAAAGCAAATTGTCAAAGTGATGGCAGCTTTGAAGTCGGTGGTCGCAAATTAAAATTTTTATTGCTTTGGACAGAGAAATTTCGGAGTAAACCTGAGTAGACGTCGTAAGCCGTCCGTCAAATGTTAATATTTAAATAGAGGATTCACCTTTATGATTGTACCAGTAATAAAAAGACCTTTGAAGACCTCTGATAGCCAGGCTGTTAAGTATCCATTACTTAGTCCATTACAAAGTGCCATTTACTTAGATTATCATTTCATAAACTGTTATTTTAGCAGAAGAGGTTAGTGCAATTTTCCACTCCTGTTAAGCCTCTGACTGTCACAGCTGGGACCTACTTGATATCTTAACGATAATCTGACCAGCGAAACCTTGGGTGCTTTTAAGAGACAAACTTGTGATCGATTCATTTGAGTCGGATTACATTAAAGTGAAACTTCGTTTTGTTTGAGCATCAGCCCGCAACGTTTTTATTAAGATACGTCGTTAAGCAAAAATGAGATAAATTTCTAATGATATTAAATTAAAACAATGATAGGAACCGCACTCAAGAAAGAAAATTTAGTGTAATTCCAAAAAAAAGCTAATTTTTTTTCTCCAACTCATTTTTCATTCGCAAGTGAATTTTGGAAAGTAATTTCAAATAGTAATTTCAAATAGACTTCAAAACATTTTTATGGTCGATTTTGTATAATTTGAATATTTTTAATTAATTCATTATTAAAAAAGTGGTTTAATCTAATGTCCTTTGTTACCCATGATAAAACTTTATTCATTGACATGAAAATCAACTTAAGACAAATAACTGTAATATTTAATTCGTAACTTCAATCAATCACAAGTTCTTACAATGCAGTAAACAAATACTGCTATTAACATTAATAACAAAACATTTCACATAAGTGTCCATTATTTAAGCTGGCACAAAGTAATGAAATCCGTCAAGTTTTAATAGGTGAAAAATAGGGAAGTTCCGCCAAAAAAGTCCACTCCAGCTACGAAATCAGAAGAACTTTAGGACCGAAAATGTTCCATTTACAAAGCCCTTGTCTGCGGTTTAGAAACGGTATTATTTTATGAATAATATTGTACATTTACGACAAGGTAAAACGCCAATTATTTCGCCTAAACGACTTTATGACTGTTTCATAAAGTCGTGTCGTCGTGTGGGACTGTATAATACGTTTTACCATTTCAAAGTATCTTGTGAAATGAAAAGTTTATGCTGCTTATGAACTGAATGGACGTGGAATTAAGGAAATGTGAGAAAAAAAACAACATTATAATTAAGTAACAACATTTACATGGGAAATAAGGCATCGTCATATTCATCATTCAGTCACATTCATCATGTCATACATCATCTAATAAGCTTAAATTAACTCTTTCGTGGACAGTGAACGTCTATAGACGTCATAACAATAGATAACATTTATATTGTGTCTGGAGAACTGTACGCAAAAGTGTTTGGATTAAAAACATCGCCCTATATCTATTTCTTTGCTCAAGTTGACATAAAACGTTATCAGGGTTGCGAATATGTACATTATTTATGAAGTTAAATTAGAAGTGTTTACTCATAAACGTTGTTTGCGAAAGCATAACGTAAAATGAAGGAGGCAAATAAATAGAGCTCCCGTGAGAAGATTTAGATTCGTAACATTAGGTAATGTAAATGAATTATTTTATATTACGACTGAGACGTTATTCGTGTATATCATCTACATACAAAACTAGCTAATGAGATAGAATTATGGAGGGTCATAACTCCTTCTTATTGTAATTGATTTCACAGTCATTTTGTTTCAGTAATGAAGGAATATAAATATGTAATGGATAATCTGATATGTTAAGTAATATTGTAAGTATTCAAAGTTTCGCAAGTTTAGGATTTAATTGTATAATTTATGCTTTATTTTACCACAATAAGCTTAACTAGTACCAGCGACACGCCTTTAAGTAAGTAACGTTCTTGCGGAAAATTCCATTTGCTTTAAATCTATCAATAATGGTTCCACGATAATGTGATAAAAAGCTATCACACTAATATAGTTAATGGTTTCAGGGTAACTCACTAACCTAGCTCGACGTACAAGCCTATACATTTTCTGGGGGCGATTAGCTTAATGCGTTACACGTAAGGGATCCGCGCAAAAACTCCATAAATTCAACCAGCTTAGGGAAAGGGGGTTCTGCCAAGACAGCATGTTTATCTTGCCCCAGGAAACTTGGCGCCCAGCGCTCGTCACTGATATTTGTTTACCAAGGGTGACCTTAATTCATGGGTCATCATAATATAAGCTAGGGTCTTGTCGGTGGAGTTATTTTTTATAAAACTCCGAATTAGGAAAGGTGGTGGTTTCCCACTGACCACTGCGGGCCTGAGATGCGCGCCTATTTATCATTTATCGCAGCAATCTATAAATTTCAAACGTCCTTTTTATCACATATAAAAAAGGTTTTTATGAACTTTGTTGTATTTATTTGTTTCTAAAAGCAATAAGGATTGATTTACAAGTAGAAAAAAGGTGGGAAAACATGTAGTTTGGTAAAAAAATATTTTAATTAACTTTGTCGAGGCGCGCATGTTAGGCTTACTGGTTTCATAGGTACATGTCTTGTATCGTCTTTGCAAAAATGAGTTTACAAAAGGTATTTCAACGAGAAAACGTGTTAATTTTTAGAAAGTGCTTAACATCGTCAAAGTACGACGTAAGTAAGTACGGCGAGTAATTTAACTCAAGTAACTCATTCATCATACTTTAGGAGACATCTATTTAAAAGTTGGAGTATATCGTAAGGTATTAGGATACCATTATTTGAAATGAAGCTAGACAGAGAAGAAAGTTTCATACACAACTAAGATCCACTAGGTTATTTCAGGAACAGACTCTAGTTTTCAGACTGGGGAAAGTCGAAAATAACGTTCCGAAGTTTACTCGGTATTTTTAAAACTGCTTATTGTAAGATCTTTACTTTTATTTTGATATAAGAATGATTTAGACATAGTAAGACAGTTTATAATCTCTATCAAGGATATTATACGAATCACATGGACGGATACGGATAACATTTGGTGGCTCGCGCTATCGTAAATCTGAATTTAAATCGTTTGTCAGGATTTGCAGAGGATTTTCGTGTAAATTTAAAGGTGCAAAGCGCTGTGTAGATTGTATCTAAGTATTTGAATAAACTGGTACTTTAAATATAACTTTCAGTATCCACACTACAAATTTGTAGGCTCGCGCATAAAGTAATAATACATTTTTTCTCGACCCACCGTTTCGTTTCATGGCGTATTTATAAAACTTGGTACATTTTGCATACATTTTACGTTTACTAGATAATTAAGTAATTAACCTTATTAGGTACTTCTATATTATCATTTCTATTAAAACATTGGAACTGTTTCTTAAACAGGATTTAGACATAATTTACTTGTATTGTTCTTCGTCAAAGATTTAAACAGATTAGCTACAACATTGAATGATTAGAACCCACACACTGTAAATTTTTGCATCGATGCAGTCGCGCGTTAGCATCAATGCAGAAGCGCGACTGCATTGATGCTAACGCGCGTTAGTATCGATGCAGTCGCCAATATACAGTACATAATTTATCAATGTCCAACTTCTGTATCGATTCTTAAAGCGCAAGTATGTAAAGGTGTACATTTTGGTCTGCATCAATGCTGCATCGCGACTGCATCACTGCTGCATAAACAGACGGGTAGATGGCGCTAAACGTCACGCGTAATGGCGTATCCATAAGAGACCACAAATTTCGCAAAGTCGGACCGAAAGCACGACTCAATTGGTAGAGCGTTTGGCCCAACTGGGCCAACCAGCAACTTCTTGACTAACTAGTCAAGAAGTTGCTGGTTCGAGTTCTGCCCGTGCGCAAATTTTTGGTTTCTTATTTCATCTTTTAACACACTTATGTGGACGCCTAAACAGATTTTCATACCAAAAAAATATCCTTGAATTCGGTTCAAAACTTGACTGAGCAAAACTTGCTGTAAATTATACAATTATTTGCTTTGATTCTGGAGGTGTCATGTCGCTAGGACGCATAATTTCCGATTTATTTGCGAAAAACCTAAAAATTTTACCTTTAGACTCTCCCCCTTCTCCAAGCTCAAGAGGTATGGACTTTGACTTTTGGTATGTTAACTTCTATCGAGGCTAAATAACCCTTTATAGTTAGGGAGGCGAATAGGGGAATTTTCGGTAATACTCGAGCGTGGCAGTTTAAGATATGAGAGATACCTTGGACCTAATAGAACAACCGTGTAAAGTATTTAGCTCTATATGTAGTGACGCGCACCTAGGATAGACGATCAGATTAGTAAAAAAAATCGGTAGTCTGTAATACTCGAGCGCGTCAGATTAAGATATTAGGGGTTGATTTTAGTGTTTTAAGACTAAATTTAACTAATCTGACGATAAGTCCTTGACGCCGCTGAGTTATAGGGTCGCGAACTTGTAAAAAAAAAACGTTGATCCGGCATTCTCGAGCGCGATTTTTTTTATTTTTATTTTGAAGAATATAATCTAAAACGTACTAAAAATACAAAATCTGCCGGTTTCCGCATGACCAGGAGTGTGGAGGAGCCATTTCGTCTCCCGAAAAACGCGTTGCGGCATATAAGTCGCGAACGGTACATTTTACAAAAAAAAAGTTTAAATAAACAAAAAAGGTAATTTTATTTTACACAAAAAAGGTCTCTTTACATTTTTGGCCAAAGTTAAAACTTTTTGACTTGAAGCTTGATAAAAACTCAAACTTCCGGTTTTTTGAGTATATCTTGAAAACTGAGGGTGTTAAAAAAAATGATATGAAATAACGATGATTAAATTATGTTACTTTTATCTCAAATTTTTTTTTTCTAAAGCTTCTCGACAATTTTTGTGGACTTGGAAAAGGTTACGCGTATTTGTATACAAAAGTATTATTAACATGTACAGTTTCATGTATGTATATTATTCAATAGCCTGTTGATCCTCAAATTGTTTTTTGGACGTACCGTCAGCAAAACGAAGTGAAGAATTATTAAAAAGAAAGAAGAAAGGAAAATAAAAGTAACAAAAAAACCTTTCCGGTCAGATTAAGAGAACCCACCAACATTTTTGTCAGATTAAGAAAATATGCTTTCAGGATACCGAGATGAACCTCCCCTATGAAAATCTGACGCGCTCGAGTATTTCAAAAAAACTATTTTTTTTTGCATTTTCAAAAATTCATCGTAACTTATGGTCACGCCAAAATCGTCAGTTTTTTTAAAGGGAGCTTCCTTGGGGCCTACTTAACACCCCTTCCGAAAATCTGACGCGCTCGAGTATTATTATTTTTTTGCATTTTTGACTACTTTATACGCCTACCCCCACCACGCAAACCGGCAGATTAGTATACCGTTGTTATCAGAGGCACTTGGGGCATACGTAGTAATAATATCTGACGCGCTCGAGAATGCCCAAGTAACTGTTTTTTTTTACATTTTTGAAAAACCGTACACGCCAAACCCACCGCTAAAATGGTTTTTACCATACGAGCTTTTCTTTTCGAAATTATTTTATCTTTCGATTTTGATAGGTCTCGACGGCGCCGTTGAATTACGCCATTTAGCTACCTCGCCTCCCTAACTATTAGAATAGTTCCCTTCAGAATCTTTCATTGAATGAACTATTATTATTTGATATTTACAAAGGCCTACTAAATTCGACTCAGTTTTTAGATGCTTTCGTGTTAATGGGCTTGTAATAGGCGTAAAACTTTTGAAAGACGAAAATTTTCGCAATTACAAAGTCTAAAGTTACAAATTTTTTTGAAATAAAAATTTATTATTATTATTATTATAAATTAGTCAATTTTCGGCGTACTTCAGGCATTCCTGTTACGACAATATTGAAATTCTGCTTGGCGCACGAAATTCTTTACCGATAAGTTAAACCTCAATTAAAATAGTTAAGGCAGCTTTTTTGGTTATTTTTAGAGGTTATTGTTTTGTGTTTTAGCGGCTAAATATTTGAAGTTTGTATTGAGTTTCAGAGAAAGGGGGTCGGAAATGTGGAAAACAAATAGATTTTTTTTAAGCCGATGATGCTACAACAAGCTGTTCTGTATAGTACTTACAAAGTTAGTTGACGTTTTTATTTCGATTCTTGTTTTCAACCTATCCTCACGAGTAGCTCAGCGTACGGAGGAGGAACAGAACAGACGAAACAGACAGACAGACTTGCATAGTAGGGTCACAACTCGACCCGAATACCGTACTGATGAGCAATTTCGCGGACTGCTGACTCGAGTTGTACTACAACACACACAAATTCAGTATTCACTGTCTTTGACACCACGTTTATTGTTTCTTATTTAGGTATATGAATAGCCAGACATTTGGACACAAACTCGCCTGATAGTAAGTGATTGCCTTAGATGGATTATGTCCGACTTGTAACAGCGGTGTACTCACTTGCTTCTGGAAAGCTTCCAAATTATTCTGAACGCAGGCAAGTCTTCTATCGGTAGCGTATTGGGTTTTTTAGAGCGGGTTTCGTGATTGATACCTATCTCAACTAATGGTTAATTATTATACCAATGGCAACAACTTTTAACCATAAGTAGTATCGATCACGAAATCGCAAGTGCGCAAACGAGTGCGCAAGAGAAATGTAGAAATCTATCGTAACTGATCGACTACAGAGTACAGATTGGCTTGTGTGCCCACTAATAAGAGCGGGCATCATAGGTTACGGATTAACGCACACAGACGTATAATCACGTACATTCCATCTCGATTAATCGAATTAATGTGTTTGATTATCTTATTAGGACGGATTCGTGAGACGTCAGCTGCAGACAAAGATGAGTATTTGCTCCATTGGGCTGAGAAAGATGTACTAGTGTACATTGGTACCTTTTTGTCTGTGAGTCCAGAATTGTGGGCATCTCATGAGTTTAAGTAATGGTTTAAGACTGTTTTCATATGCAGAATCGCCAATCGGTTAATTGTTTTTCACAGCATAGACAGTCATGGAAGACGATTTAGGTACATCATAAGCATCTCTATCTGAATCTCAACAAAAAAAACAAAATCCAAATTATTTAAACACTTACTGGAGCCATCCATGTCAGAATCTGATGAACTATCTCAACACTGTGATTTTTTGCTTGAAAATCCGCAACACAACATTTTAATGGTATCACCAAGATAAAATTAATTGAAATTGGGTCCATACGAGTTTATTTGGGCCTAAGTAACAGCTGACTGACCCATAGAAGAATTATTTAGGAACATAACCAATCAATATGTAATTGGGATGTACACACTATTGTCTCTCTTATTTGGTAAGGCGCTACAAATTATGTAATCAATTTTTTAACTTTGTTTAGACTAGTAAGGAGGTCATCATCATCATTATCAGCTAAAGGATGTCCACTGCTGAACATAGGCCTCCCCCACGGCTTTCCACAGCGACCGATCACTAGCGATCTGCACCCAGGTTGATCCTGCAATCTTTTTAAGGTCGTCTGACCATCTTGTTGGTGAACGTCCTACGCTACGTCTTTGGTCGAAGGGTCTCCAATCTAAAACTTTCCTGCCCCAACGGCCATCAGTTCGTCGCGCTATGTGCCCGGCCCATTGCCACTTGAGCTTACTGATTCTCAGGGCTATGCCCGTTACCTTAGTTCTCCTACGTAACTCCTCATTTCTGATTCGATCCCGTAGAGAAAACCCAGCAAAGCCCTCTCCATCGCTCGTTCTTAATGAGGCCCATAGTTAGAGACCATGTTTCGGATCCGTATATCATCACTGGTAACACACACTGGTTGAAGACTTTTGTCTTTAGATACTGAGGTAGATGAGATGAGAAGACACTCATGTGTAATTTACCGAACGCTGCCCAGCCGATTTAGATTCGTCGATTGACCTCTTTCTCGAAGTTGGACCTACCCAATTGTATAACTTGTCCCAGGTAGACGTACTCGTCGACAACTTCGAGAGTTGAGTTCCCAATGGATACTGGAGTGGGTGCAACAAGGGAACTCGACATAGTTTTCGTCTATTCCATGTTCGTTTTAAGACCCACTCGTTGGGAGACTCGGTCAAGGTCTTCGAGCATAGTGCCAAGATCGTCCAGCGTCTTTGCCACAACGACTATATCATCGGCAAATCGGAGGTGTGTGATGTATTCGCCATTAATATTGATGTCGATTCCTTCCCATTCCAGAAGTTTGAAAGCGTCTTCCAATGCCGCTGTGAACAGTTTCTGAGATATAACATCTCCCTGTCTCACACCTCTCCGCAGTGGAATCGCCCTCGTGTTCTGCTCCTGTACTCGGACCGACATGGTGGCGTTATTGTAAAGACACTTTAACACCTCTATATACCTATTGTCTATAGTGGCACCGCTGCAGAGACTGAAGCAGCGCCCAAGTTTCGATCGAATCAAAGGCCTTCTCATAGTCCACAAACGCTAAGCCTAAAGGCATATTATACTCCTCTGACTTCTGTATAATTTGCCTTAACGTATGGATGTGGTATATGGTACTATAGCCTTTTCGGAAACCGGCTTGTTTGTGAGGCTGGAAGTCATCGAACCTACATGCGAGACGATTCGTGATGACCCTTGAAAACAGCTTGTAGACATGGCTCAGGAGTAAGATAGGAGTAATAAGGTTTTGGCATATTTTTGGAAGAACAGCACCACCACACTCCTGTTCCACGCCTCGGGTGTGATTCCCTCCAGCAGCACGAAATTAAAGAGTCTCTGAAAGACTAAGTACCGGTGTTCCACCCGCCTTCAGAAGCTGAGCTGTGATTCCTTCCTCGCCAGGTGCCTTGTTGTTTTAGGGCCATTGAGCTGTTTAAGGGCCATCGTAATCTCGTAGAGGCTGATGTCCGGGATGTCTTCGGTGTAGTGTCGGGTCAGGATAGCTCGTGGGTCTCTAGCCGAGCTATCAACGGCATATTAGAGCTATATTTGGCAATTGAAGTGTACAACTGTCCATAGAACTTTTCGATCTCCCTCAAAACCTCTGCTTTCGTCGACGCTACACTGCCGTCCTCCGTCTTGAGCTTCGTCAACAGGCTTTCCCAATAGACATGTTCCTTGCAAACACTTTGGAGCCTTGGTTCCGCTCTATCGTTTCTTTAACACTATTAGTGTTAAAACAACGAATGTCATGTCGCAGGGACTTCCATATTTGTCTATTGAGCTGCCTGTAGTTTTCAGCATTAACGGAGGTCTGCAGTGCCATAGATCGACGTTTTGCCATAAGGTCGAGATTGTGGAACGACAGTTTTTGAAGTCTATTTTTCGGCCAGGCCTAAAAAACTTAGATCCCACCGTTTGGATAGTTTCCACAAACCCGTCGTTTATTTCGTCCACTGATACGCAACTGTTTAGGCTATCGAAGCGCTTTGACAACTCGAATTGAAAGCTCTCGGGATTTTGGATATGAACACGAGTCGGTCGGAGCGTTGACTTCATCAGGCAGGACCTTTCCAATTTGACATTTATATTCAATGTGCCTCGAACCATTCGGTGATCGCTACTGGTTTTTACCCTGTTGATCACGGAGACATCATTGAATAACCTTCTCTTGGAAGTCATGATGAAGTCTATCTCATTTCTCGCGTTGCCATCCGGACTCAACCAAGTCCATTTCCTTTGAGGCGGCTTCTGGAAGAAAGATTTCATCGCAAAGAGTCCCTCTTTCTCCAGAAAGTCGGCCAGCCTCTGTCCCCTGGCGTTCCTTTGCCCGTATCCAAAAGGTCCCACCTTCAACTCATTCTCGCCTCGCTTGCCCAGTTTTGCGTTGAAGTCCCGCATTACAACAGTAAAATAGGTTTTGGAAGTATGTATGTCAGCGAATACCTCTTGGATATTCTGAGTATAAGGGCTATCACCCTGCTCGACACACTCTCGATGGTCTCGATATTGTTGACGAGGGACTTGTAAACGAGAAACCCGATACCACCTTGGGATTTTGTTGGTTGCCTTCCCGGTAGTAGAGCAGGTTGCCGGGCTGCAGAGTGTGTCCTCGCCCTCTCTACGGACTTCTGATAGACCCATTATGTCCCAGTGTAACCTGCTCATTTCTTCCTCCAGCTCGAGCAACTTCTCGTGTGTCCTCAGTATGCACGCGTTATAAGTTACCAGGGCCAGTTGTCGTCTGGGGTGGCAGTAAGGAGGTCAGCATATCAAAATTTTCAGCCCGTAGCTCTTAAACCGGGACAAGGGGGAGAATTTGATGGTAATTTATAGGTTTTTCGCTTAATTATCGGAAAATTTGCGTCACAGCGACATGAGACCTACAAAATGAAAACTGATAAAATTTGCTATAAGTTTAACTTATTCAAGTTTTAAACTGATTTTGAAGAAACAGGTTATCAAGTCGACATGTATTTATGTCACGTCTTTGCAATTCGATAATATTTGAGTATGAATGATGATCCATTAAATCTTCCAAACACGTGTGCTAAATCGTGTAAGTGTATGTATATTTATATTCTATAGTAAAGATATTTTAAATTGGAATGATTTGGTGTATAACAATTTATAGTATTGAGTTTTCATTGCTTTCAAAAAAAAATGGTAGCCATTGAAAAGATTTTATTGAATTTGAATCTTAGGAATACAACAGACTAAACTCAACTTTTTGTCCACCATGTAATTTAAACTTATGATATAATCACAATCTAGATTTTTCTAGCTAGCTTATATTTTAATGTTGGCCCAATTTTCACTATTAAGACGTGTGCTGAGGTTTTTTGAAGTTAACTAATAAGTTTCTGATACATTTATGTTGTTGTGTGATTTTTTGGCTGGTTCTATTATTAAAGCTTATTTCCTAAATAATAATTTGTAATACCTCTACGTTTAATCGCAGACTGCCGTTTATTCATAGAATGCATTTTTTCATAATAAATTTTAAAAATCAAGGTTAAACCGTTGTACTGCATTTATAAATTTTTTAAATGAAAATCCAGTTTTGTTATAAAATTCCTGTGAAAATTATTTTACGTTATTTGGTATCGTATGGATGTTGGGGTTATGTTGTTTAATTTTATCTCTATTATATTAACATAGTAATTGAATTGTCACACAGAATAATCTTTAATTTAAAAGACAAATATTGTTATGTTACTCTTAAGCATTCGAATGCTCTCATTGATGGACCCAAACTATACTATTTTGTGCATGTATCATATGTCGGGTAATTAAATACTTGGAGGTTTACGAACATGAATAACACTAACATCGTCCCTAACTTTCCAACACCCCATTAGTAATTTTACCAACTTTACAAGACCTTCAAAAGACTGCGGTTTTATGAGGCAAACCTATTGGCGCACTGTCAAATAGTGCCAGTGTAGGAAGCTAAGGGACGATGTAACCCTGCCGTGATTTGTTTTGGTTCTGTTGTGTATTTGGGTCCATTTTGCATATGTAGTGCTACGTAAGTCGTCATTGGTATTTAGTAAGTTAGCATTATAATAAATCAAGGAAGTTTACATAATAGTAATTGTTATGCATTTTGAGTTTTGTGTCCTGGTACACGAATATGTATACGGAATTCACATACAGGTTGATGAAAATAAGTACTACCTGGTTATTATAAAATAATGGGCCTGTCAAACATGCCATATTCCTCCCGCTTCGCCGCTCACCCGACCGCGTTCGTCCGTTTCGTGTCAATACAGTTCATTTTTGCACACTTCTCGCTGCGCAGTGACATTGACAGGTCCATTTCCATTGTTACGATAACCAGGTAGTATGAACAGATGTGTTGTCGATGCAAACTGTACAGTCCGAAGCAGACACTTTTGGATCTTATAAACATCTCATAAGGAAGAAAACATAATAATAGTTAACCTGGTAAATGGGTCCTTTTGTGTTGTAAATACAATAATAAAAAAGCATAACGTTAAAGAGTACATTAGAACCAAAGGAGCAGAATGTATAGATGTCCATTTACTTACTCAAAAACAAGACCTTGATTTTAACTCATTTAAGGTGATCGTACCTAAACAGAGTATTGCCTTGTTTTTGCGAACCGATTTTTGGCCAGCTGGTATCATTTTTAGACGGTTTCGAGAACGTCCGGTCAACGTAAACAAATCAACTAAATATGCATAAGTCTTCTATAGATATGATATCTTTTAACTGTAAAAACATTAAAAGGTCATCGCAACAGGTGTCTCATCTCTGTGATCAGGCGGATTTAGTGGCACTCCAGGAGACTTGGTTACTGCCGCATGACTTGAACTTCGTTAACGGCGTGAACAGTGATTTCGAATGCGTAGCTAAATCATCTGTCGACACTTCGGCGGGCGTACTACGAGGAAGACCCTACGGGGGGCTTGCACTTATGTGGAGGAAATCTACTTTACCTAATGTTACCGTCGTGGAGTGTTCTAGTGACAGATTAATTGCAATTCGTGCGAGTGTTGGTGGCGCATGTTTCCTAGTGTTTAGTGTATATATGCCAGTAGATGATCATGATAATCTGCCCGAGTTTACGGATTGTCTAGCTCGAATAAATGCGATCATTGAGGATAATAACGTATCAGTTGCGTATATATTAGGAGACTTTAATGCCCACCCCTCTGCTCGTTTCGGGCGGGAAATGTTATCTTTTTGTAAAGAGCAAAATCTTGTCTGCGCTGATATTGAAGTTTTAGGAGTAGACTCAGAAACCTTTACTTTTGTTAGCGATGCGCATGGAAGTAGACGATGGTTGGATCACTGCGTGACCACCATATCTGCGAGAGCCACTATAAAAGATATAGTTGTAATGTATGACGTTTACACCTCAGACCATTATCCATTGCGAGTTACTTGTGATGTAAGTTGTATAAGGTTAGGTACCAGTGACCAATATACGAAGCATGAAAATAAAATTATGTGGGATGTAAGAAATGCTAGTCAAATACATGAGTACTTTGAGTACTGTAATTTTATGTTAAGTAAGTTAAATGAACGACTATTTTGTGTTAATTGTGACAGGAACGAATTGTGTAATCAGCTCCGTGACCACTATGTATTTATTGATAAGCTTTACTGTGATATTGTAAGTATTCTTCAATCGGGTGCAATACAAACCGCAGATTCGCCTTTGCGTGTAAGACGAAAGTCAAAAATTAAAGGATGGAATTTTCTTGTCGCAGAGTACCATACAATTGCAAAAGAGCATTTTAAATGTTGGGTAGTTGCTGGGAGGCCGTTTACGGGTAAAGTGTACGAAGACATGATTCAAAGTAAAAAGGACTTCAAAAATAAGTTAAAATGGTGCCAGAAGAATCAAGATATGATCGAAATGGACATATTGGCTTTACATCACAAAAACAAACAATTTCCTAAATTTTGGTCTAAGGTTAAAAAGTTTAATAGTAAAACCAGTCTGCCTGTATCCGTAGACGGTCTCACAGAACATAAAGAGATTGCAAATATGTTTGCAAGAAGGTTTAAAATTGAGTCAATGCCTGTAAATAATGATCTTATCAATAAAGACACAAATGATAGTAACCTATTTGGCTCGACGGTGCGGTTTACATGCAAGGAGGTTACTAATGCTATTAGACAAATAAAACGCGGGAAATCACCGGGACATGATGGGTTAAGTATTGAACACATAGTTTGCGTTGGAGAGACCCTGCATATTAAATTGTGTGGACTATTTCATCTTTGTATGAGATATACTTATCTTCCGGATTCTTTAATGAAAACTTTAATGGTGCCTATTGTTAAAAATAGAACGGGGGACCTTAACGCACCTAGTAACTACCGGCCAATATCGCTCGGCACAGTATAGGGCAAGATCCTAGAGCGACTAATACAGCCCGAGCTGCTGCGTAATGTTAAGATTGACGACGCTCAGTTTGGTTTCCGTCCAGGTTTATCAACCGACTCGGCCATATTAAGTTTGAAACACACAGTTAATTACTATCTGAGTAGAAACACTTCGGTATACGCCTGCTTTTTGGACCTGAGCCGCGCGTTTGATCTAGTGAATTATAATATTCTTTGGAGCAAACTTCGTGGCTCGGGTGTCCCGGATGACGTGGTAAGACTCCTTGAATACTGGTACGGAAATCAGACGAATAACGTTAGATGGGGCGACACGACATCTAATGACTTTAGATTAGAATGCGGTGTGCGTCAAGGCGGGTTGACATCTCCGGACCTCTTCAACATCTATATGAATGACCTGATCGATGAGCTGAGATGCACTGGAGTCGGGTGCCATCTTGGAGGTGTAAGTGTCAACAATTTGAGTTACGCTGATGACATGGTGCTTCTCAGCCCATCGATCGGAGGTCTAAGGAAGCTACTTTCAGTTTGTGAGCGTTATGTTAAGGCTCATGGGCTGAAATATAATGTGAATAAGACCGAGATGTTAGTGTTTAGGTCTGGGAGAGGTCCGGATAGCGTTCCTAATATTTGGCTTGACGGCGCGGCGGTTCGGGTGGTTACCACCTTCCGGTATCTAGGACACATTCTTACGGATGATCTTAAGGATGAACAGGACATTGAGCGAGAAAGAAGGGCACTCTCGATTCGGTGTAACATGCTTGCCCGCAGGTTCGCCAAGTGCAGTGTGGAAGCCAAAAGGACCCTATTCAGGGCGTACTGTCAGTGTTTCTATACGTCTCAGCTGTGGGTAAAGTACAAAAAGTCATATTTTAGCACTTTGAGGGTGCAGTACAATGATGCTTACCGCATCCTCATGAAGTTGCCGAGATACTGTAGTGCCTCTGCCATGTTCGCCGAAGCGAGAGTGTCCGACTTTTTTGCTGTAGTTCGACAAAGGATTGTGTCCTTTTGGAATCGACTACGCTGTTCTCAAAACGGGATACTGGTGGTGGTCAATGAGGATATATATGGGAATCCTATTTACAGGCATTGGCTCGAAACCCACCGGGAGGCGAATCGGCGGTAGGTATATTATGAAACGTGGACCTGAGATAGGCCTATTTGATATGACTTACTATTTATTTTATTTTATTTTTCATATGTATGTGCAAATTAATGGGACTAAGCACCCGAAATAAATGATTTATTATTATTATTATATTATTATAACAACTAAGTGTTCAGTTCGTTGCGTTTCAGTTCAGAGGTGCGGTGCATGTATGACTGTACAAGCATTTAATTCAAAATGTGTATGTAGGTATTATATGTTTTGTTATATAATAATAACGTTCCATCCTTACCTATTCGTTTCATTTCAGTGGTATATGTAGGTAATGTTATTTCAAACGCGGGCAAGACTCAATTAAAAAACTATTATTTTGCCCTATTTTTAATTTCGAAATCATAAAATAACAACACCAAATATATAAAATAATATTTTCGACCTGGAATGTAGGCACTTTTTAAATACATCATTTTAATTAACCTTCAAAATAAGGGCAAACAAAAACTTCACAGATTTGCAAGAATACAAAACTCGTTATGTTACAATAATTTGTATTTTACACTTACTATACATTTCACTATTTTAAATAGTATGAGGATGTGCATTTTTAAAATAGAAAATATTTATCTAACAAAGATATAAACTATGCCATCAATGTAACAAAGATGGATGTAAGTATTACAAAGTAAATATACTAGTGTTATAATACTTGGCATTTATAAATATTGGGACACAATATGCTAATATAGCTAGTGAGTACCGACACCAATAGAATAGTGAGTGATGTGAATTAAAACAACTTACTATACAGGAGGAAACCTGATTCTGAGCTCTCAGCTACTCAGAATCAGTAACTTAACAGCTTTCTACTAGAGACATCGGTCAGGTCTGCCAAAAAACGACTTCACAGAATTCAGATGGGTCACGCATGACCTATTTAGTATGGAAAGCCCTATTTTGTGTTTTACTTATTTCATTTCGAGTAGTAGTTCCCTTTATTCCTAACGGGTAGTTTAAAAACATCTTTTATTGGTAGCGAAACGGGTCGGACATACCGAGGTAACTAACTTGGCGTTTAAGAAAATGATATGTTGTTAAGTACTTTACCATGCTGTCCGGTTTTAATTAAAAAAATGTAGAATTGTTGCACTTAATCAAACGCAAAATAAACTTTATTTCCTTCTTCCACGATGTAGTTTGCTGCGGTATTGCTGCCGTGGCCCAAAATGTTATTTATGAGGTACTCATTTCGGTACTCTGAGAGGTGCCGTGATTACGGCATTGACGATTTTAGTATATGATCTGTAGGAATAGACAGACAAATCGATCTACCCTCTTACGAAGTTTTTTTTAATGCGGTCCCGTACGCTTTGGTACCATAGCTTTGACAGTTTGCATAATTGATTAAAGCCTGTTTTTCTTTGCTTGGTGAATATTGTAAACAATCTTGATAACTTTTTAACGAAATGATTAAAATAAGATGATCACAACTCACAACGTACGTAGGTAATTCAACGTTGAACACTGAGATTTATTAAAATTAAATTGGTAATATTTTTTTCACTATACTTATTAGATATTTAAAAGGAAAAAATAACAAGTTAAGATTATTCGACAAGCAAAGTAAAACGGGCATCACTTGTTTCCTCGAACCTGTTTCTGACTTTTATCAACCCGCAAGATCTTTAGGTTCTCCAATGACAACTTATTTACTCCTGATTGATTTACTCCTTATTTAACTTATAAGCAAAAAGTGAAAAAAAAAAACATAATAATGAATATGATAAAAATCCTTACGAAACTATTCGCTGCTAAAAATATCAAAGATACAATACTCGTGTGTCCACAGAAGTACTAAGGATGTTACAAGCTCATGTCTTGACTATAGTAAATATACGGAAAAGTGTTTTAGAAGTATACTCTATAAAAATGTACACAATATACTTTGAAACACTTGCAATAATCAGATATGGATGGAATAATTTATACTTAGTAACAACTATGTTTTTTACCAATCAGACTCAGACAAAATATTGAGTCCTGGCAGAAGAATTTGGAAATATATTGTACTAAATGTTGTCTTTATCTGAATTACCCTATGATAAAATAATGTTTTATACAAATTTGTTATTATTTTATAAAAACTAATTTATCACACGTTTGTTTAAATCTAATTATGATACATCTTGTCTTAAAGTGCGATTTACATGGCCAAAATGTCTTATTATTTTACAAAATATGTCTGGAATACTAATTAATCTGTCACGTATAATAAATTTCTCACTCTTGGGACATTTCAATATTAAAACTGCATGACTAACAAGTATCAGGAATTTGGAATTTATCACATTTGAAATAAAGTAATTATTACCTATTAATTTATACGGCAATAGCGAACCATCAGTACTTACGAGATAGGAACTCTATCCTTGCTCCTTCTTGAGCATCCTTTTCTTATTTTCCAATCTGAATTGAAGTGGTTTTCATAGATGAATATTTTGGTTCTCTGTATCATGAAATGTGACTTAATTATTATTTACAACTTATCCCATAAAGGCATGTATACAATCGTCTTTTAGAGCGCATTTCTTCAATATCTGTAGGCCGGCCTGGGTGAACTCAGTGGGGCCACATAGACACGCGAAGTGCGTGCAAGAATCCCCACACTTCAGGGGCTCCTTGCCCAACGTTTGCGTAAGGAGTTCTTGGCTGATCCGGCCTTTTGGTCCAGTCCAGGACGACTTGGGGTCTGACAGAATATGTGTTACGGCGAATCTACAAAAAAACGAAAATAATTTTAAATTACTGTTAAGACTATCGTGAGCAGGCGGAACGCAGCGCCTACATTGCCAATATTTGCGGTCGAAACATACTTGCGATAACGTTTTCCAACCCGTCAACTTTTATGGAATGAAACAATTTTGTTCTCATTCGTTCTATACTTTTTAAACTAAGCTTGTACAAGATCTTTAAAAATTAATTGGCTTGATTGGTGAAAAAAGGTTGAAATTCTGAATTTTTTGTAAAAAAGTTAATGTTTAGATTACTGAACGGATATTTACTGAAACATATTTTTTTATGAATAATAGCATAGTTAAAGGGGTGAAGAACGTTATCACTTTTTGTATAAAAACTCGCGCGCAATCAATCCTCCTATATTGGTAATAGATATTTAAAGGTCGATATAATACACATACCATGATGTTACTTCATGCATATTTTTTACCAGGAAAAGTAATTTTCTTAACACCAGCTCAGTAGCTATTTTTTTCAGTAGGTATCTATAGAAAGTAGGTTACGTAGTGACCGTAGTAGTAGGGTACTTACCCATCTTGATTAAAAACCTTCATTAGTCTACTTAACCTAAGTGGCCATTCCAAAGTCTAGGTTTATTCACTACTTTCCATAATCCATACTTATGAAGACAACGTTAGCTGCTCTTTTATGTTAAAATGCCAAAAAGTAGATCAAACAAATGAAGAGAAAAAGCTTTACCTGTTATCCTCTATAGCCATTGTTTCGATATTATCGCGGAAAAGAATGTCCTGCTCCGTTTTGTTGAAGAATAACAAATGAGCGCGTTCACTGAAATGAAAATATTAGCATTTTAGATTTATACGGAGTCTGAAATAATTCAACAATTGGACGAGGATATGCACGCTTAGAGTTTCTTCTGATTCACACAAACGCAGGTTAAGTGGGGATGAGAGCCATTGTGTAACAAATTTGTTATAGAACGATTTAATTCAATTGTAGGGTAATAATAACAGTTCCCCTAGCCGATTTCGACTACGGTGGCCAGTCACAACGACTAGCCGACTGCGCGGGACATATTATAGTGCACAAACACAGGTGCACTCTCTATTCCTTTCACTCTCATAGCCCGATGGGACAACAATCTGACACGACCGGAGAGAGATCAGGCGCAGGACCAACGGCTTAACGTGCTTTTCCGAGGCACGGGGGTGTAACACCGCCAACTTCCAAACTCCGGGCTACCCTAAGAATTTCTGAACAGAAAAACTCAGGTATATATTTTTGGCCCGACCCGGGGATCGAACCCGGGACCTCTGGCGCAGCCGTTGCTTTAAAGTACGACCCTCCGCCACCGAAGCAGTAGTAGTGATTGTAGGGTAACAAAGGGACGCATTAACCTTTCAATCCAGTGGAGACTTTCAGCTGTTTGTTTATGATTTCAAACAATCTTGATTATCAGCCAAAGGATGTCTACTGCTGAACATAGGCCTCCCCCATGGCTTTCCACAGCGACCGATCACTAGCGATCTGCATCCAGTTTGATCTTGCGATCTTTTCAAGGTCGTCTGTCCATCTTGTTGGTGGACGTCCTACGCTGCGTCTTTGGTCGAAGGGTCTCCAATCTAGAACTTTCCTGCCCCAACGGCCATCAGTTCGTCGCGCTATGTGCCCTGCCCATTGCCACTTGAGCTTACTGATTCTCAAGGCAAACAATATTATGATTTATGAAAGTCTTTCGAAACATAAAATTTAATAAAATATTACTTCTTACCATCTTGGATTAGATCTTGATAGCATGAACTTTAGCAGGCCAAGCATTGGTGTGATACCCGTTCCTGCGGCTATGAAATAAATACTTGTGACTGCTTTTAACTATAAGAAAACAGAAAAACGTAGGTATAAAGTATTAGTCCGTACCAATATCAAAAGTAGAATAGTAAGGACCACCAAAGGGATTGGCTATCTAGCCTTGACGAAATTCCTATCTATTTTAGATCTAACGTCGTAGCTAAGTCAGGGACTAAATTCAGCAGATAGGTAACAGACAACTTTACCGCTAAGCTTGTAACTTATATCTATCCGGTTACCATTTCTGTTGATTCAGTGCTCAATAGAGCGAAATATTTCCTTAAAACATATTGTGAAGTGGAGTGTAAGTAGGTTTTAGTAGATGCTTATGTTCACTCAAGCTAAAGTTTTTCTTCGGGGCTTGAGTATCACTCACTACTATTAGAGATGTTATTTTTAGACACGTCCTTAATGTACCCACACCCTTAGGTTTTATGTAAGCGTGGCGTTCTATGACCTCGGAAAGTAAAACATTTATTATGTATCAAGTATAAGCCACAATGTTGTGATTTGATACTACCTACTTTGATTTTCAGGCAGTGATTTGAATCAGTGTGCTGTGGGTACATATGTAGGTTATAGTAATAAGTAAATAAACAGACTAGCGACCTTATTCACTATATACGATAGGTATCAGTCCAATGTGAACCAATACTTTGTAAAAAAATGACGCCATACTTGATTTATTTGTTGGTTAGTGCTAATTTGTCGATGGTAGAGCAGCCTAAGACTTGCAAAGTTTTAGCCGTGGATTAAATACTACATACGAAAAGGTAGAAAAGCTTACCAAAATCTTACAAAGAGACGTCAAATACATTATTCAAATTACCTTTTGCAATTGGAAGTTTCCGTAAGGTCCTGAGAGCGTGACGGAGTCTCCTTCACTCAGCGAGGTGAGATGAGGAGACAGTGCGCCCGTAGGATACTTCTTCACTGCCAGTCTAAGAGTAGCATAACTTTCTTGAGAGCACCAGCCATCGCCGACAGGCGTGTACGATCTGACGCACTCGAAACCTACAAGTGTGTATGATATGAGTAAGATTGGTTGTTAAGTTGTTCCATCAGTCGGTATTATGGTGATTTCACACAGCTCGGCAGCTTGACTATTATAAGCTAATAGAAAAAATATTATTGAAAAGATTATTTGGAATGCTGCCGCCGGCCTGTCCACTGGTTTATGCTGACGGGCTGTGTAGAAAAACCTTTAGCTGAAGAAATATAAGACGAGATCGAATCAGAAACGAGGAGATACGTAGAAGAACCAAGGTAACGGACATAGCCTTGAGAATCAGTAAGCTTAAGTGGTAGTGGGCCGGGCACATAACGCGAAGAACTGATGGCTGTTGGGGCAGGAAAGTTCTAGATTGGAGACCCTTCGACCAAAGACGCAGCGTAGGACGTCCACCAACAAGATGGACAGACGACCTTAAAAAGATCGCAGGATCAAACTGGATGCCGACCGCTAGTGATCGGTCGCTGTGGAAAGCCGTGGGGGAGGCCTATGTTCAGCAGTGGACGTCCTTTGGCTGATAATGATGATGATGATGATGATGATGACGATGAAGAAATATATTATTTTAAGTAAGTAGTTAACTATATACCAGGTCAAAATTACGACTCTACCTTTTACCGCCACTAGCATATATCCATATCTTTTTTTAAACAGACTAGAAAACAGATGGTTTGGCTACATGCCCTTAGGATAGTAATGTACGAAATTTAAGTACCACATCAGTACCTAGCTACTGCCTGAAGCTGATACTTTAATGAAAGTGTCCTTCGTTAAGGTTAGATACTTCGTCGAATCCTGTGTCCTATTATCTCTAATGTTATTCTTCTAAAGTATAATTTATACAGGTATATCCATCTAAACTTGAAATACCTAGCATTAAGACTCTCTTACCATTGACACGCCTGTGTACCCTGACGTGGTGACCCAGTGGTACTAAGACAGGCCCGGAGCGCGGCTGTAAAGCTAGCATAGTGGTGTCGTGGGTCACGGGGCCTACGCCTACCACACGGCACTCTACTGTGCGTGGGGACGGCACGTAGGTGGGTACACCCAGGGTCACTTCCCCGCAGACTTTCCATACTTGAGGCTCCGCTTTTTGGGCTGTCACCTAGAAAAAAAGAGTATGATAACACATGAAATATGCATATGTTTTAGGAAATGTTTGACATCCGTCATTGTGTACAAATCCTAGGATAATGTATAAATTCCTAAAAATCACACGGAAATGTAAGACCTAAATTATGTCAGACACATTCCTAGGAAACCTATTCAATTCGTAAATAGCAAGCGGAAATCTTATATGTTTAAATTGTAACTTGTAAGTCTTAATGACGGCCGAATTAATTATACCTACACTTTTGTATGATTGTTATACATATAGTTGTATCAATGAGGACTGTTTCCTTAATTTAAAACGTGTTTTATTTATTTAATTCGTAATGTTCGTTTTAAACATTTCCTATGACGATATTAGAATTATATATCTTCTAGGAAATGTATGCATTTTCTATATATCTTCGGAATTGTATATATATCCTAGAAATTGTATACAATTTACACATTACCTGTAACATAAATAATAAATAAATAAATATGCGCCAGACAACACACCAATTGTCTTGGTTTTGAAGTAACGAGTCATGCAAAGGTAACTATGATGCCATGTGCAATGGCCAAATTCATTCAAAGTATTTAAACACCTTAATCTTAATAATATAGCACAACATATAAGTGAGCACCTAGTTTTATCTTGAAAAGCCTCGTTAAGCACCTAAATACAAGTAAAATATGAGCTTACGTCTATTTTTCCACTATCGGCGTATATTCGCAGCTGCAAAGGCTCCAGCAATTTGCCCTCGGGCACCAACTTGAGCGTTCTAAGCCAGCCGTCAGTCGCCACTTCAATTAGCAGGGCGCCTTCCGCTATTCTAGTACACCCGCCTGGGTTGGCCAAGGGGCCCGTATACACCGACACAGTCAATTTCGTCGACGTCTGAATCCAATCGTACCGCAAACACGGAACGTCTGATTTTTCCACCGTTTTGACAGGACTAGACGCAGCTCTACGACTTATCGACACAGGCAAATCGCTGGACTGTATCAAACTTTGCATTATCTTACTCGGAGGACTACCTTTAACGTTCTCTTCGCTTTTCGACGACATTTTCTTTCTGACTGGCGTTATGCAATTGGCTAGGTTCTCCATTGATTTTCTAACGAGTTCTTGGGCTTTAGACGGTTCTCTGAGACGGTCGGATTTAGGTGAAGGAGTTGCGGAGTCGAACAGTTCTTCAGCGTCGGGCAAATCGTATCGAAGTGGTCCTACGAGACACTTCGCTAGAAGTGAGTCGTAGTTCACCCATGGATGGACTTTGTCGAATAACTGAGTGGCATCTATTCCCGCGCCACGCATTAGCTCTTCGGGGCCTACGAAAAATCGAAATATTTTAATTGAGTCTTATAAAAGTGATCAAAACGTTACGTAAATAAAGTCTATATATCTTACCTCCTGCATGGTAAGGTAAGTAGTGAGTGATGTTATAGACTCGCCCGCGAATAGCTAACCACGCGTCCTCTGAAACAATGAGGAAAAGTTAAACAGTTTCTGTATTGATTTTATTGTAAGTTTCAATGTTGGCTTTGGATCTTTTTGACATAAGGTAGCTACATTCTTTACACTGGGGAATTCGTCAGCAAATTTAATGTGGAGACTGGTACCTGAATTACCTAGGGTACCTGCATATTATTTACAGAAATAAAGGTGTTGGCTGTATAAAGGATTATTAAGGGCCCGTTTCGCAGTCGGCACTAACCAAAAAACAATAAAAAAATAACGTATTTTCTTATGAAGTATTGGACAGATAACGTTAACCATAACTTATTACGACATTGTGAAACGGATCATTACTGTTAAAAATGACGGTCTTCATCTATCTTATAACCTGTCAATGAATCCATCTATGTAGTAAACTTATATTAATATAATGTATTTTAGTATTTTGAACTTTACTTTTAGATTTGAAGTCTTTAGTTTAGTTTTAGATGATATGGCTTAGTTAAAGTGATACGCATCTTAACTTATGTAAGTAATGGCATGACATGAAACTTAAGTTAGTTGTTATTTGCTTGGAGAATATTGTAAATAATGTTGATATTCTTTTTAACGAAAGTTTTAGTAATAAATAAATAAATATTGGATACCGACCAAATCATTGCTCTGATCCCAAAGTAAGTAGCTCACTTGTGTTATGGAAATCAGAAACAACGGTGGTATCACAACACCCAGACCTATATTATATTATTTGGGCCCGCGACAAGAAAGTTCTGATTTCTATATAGATCCGACGGGGAATCTAACCCGGGACCTCAGAGCGGCAACGCCTTGAAACCAAGCGTATTGAGCCACTTTACCACGGCGGTTTTCATTCGATTCATTTTAGTATAAGATAAACACAAAAACACTCGTACTACATACGTGATTAATACATTCGTTGAACACTCAGCTATTTTTAAATCGCATAGCTAAATTGATTTTTTTTCACTGACATATTTATAAAAATAATAAAAAGATTGAAAGAAAAACGGATTTAAATTACTCTGTGTGTTGTGTGCGGCGAGCTCCGCAGGACTGACAGGGCGGACTCTTCCACCAACTCCAGTGAGGTCCTTCCCGGAGTTGCCCAGACGGATCCAGTCCATCAGACTGTGGCCTGGCTGCAGCGCACATTTGTTCCGGGGGTTGCCTTTAACAAATAATTCATTTTTCAGTTGTTTTCCGTGAGTGGCAATTCACAGCTCTTAGTACAAATTAAACTTATCTTACATACAAAATTATCAGCCAATTGCTTGCTTGAATTGCTTTTTATAACAAGCAAGAAAATCAAAAATTACAGATTACTGTAGTCCAATAAGTCCCTAACTTTCCTTTGTCGCAACTGTTTTGTAGGTACTTCGTAAAGATGTAAATATGGTTTCTAAAAACTAGATTAAATCAGTACTTATACTATCGTACACTTTGTTTTTTTACTTTGATTTTTTCTGTGAGTTGAATTGACGGCATGAAAATTGACGATGCGCGCCTCAATGTTTTGCAAATCATCTTTTAGGATACAGAGAGATAAGATTCAAGGAAATCACATCCATACCAAAGAACAAAATGAGGAAACGTTATTGCAAAATTACACTGAAACAAGTAATTGCAACATGGGATAGCACTTCCAGAAATAAGGTCAGGCCAAGGCAACGAGGGAATAGGAGTACAACTCACATTGTAACTGGTGTATTGCGTCACCAAATCAAGATACTTACTAAAACATATTTTTTTATTGTTATCGTCTTAATTTTTAATTTATAAAAATTATAAAATATTAAAGTTGACCCAAAGTTATCCTCAAGCATTAAGCAATGATCTTCGTAGCACATACTGTAGTCTGTAGCACTACCACTACGCATAACCGTAGCGTCGTAGCATAGCTAAATACCTACTACACCAAGCTAGATAGAAGATTTTCCTAGGATTATCCTAAAGGAGAATGCATTAGTGCCGTTAACACTACATAACAAGCAGCTACGTTCAAAGCCTAAAAGCTTTTCTTGCTACATGAGTTTATGTTGCCTTCACCTGTTTAGAAACGAAAGTTATGAAACTGTCGTTAAATTTTCCTGTCATTTTTGTATTTACAAACTCAACCATTTCACAAAAAACAAAAATCTGTATTTTAACACATAATACACACAAAGGGTACGTTAGGCTGTTTATCGTTGAAGCGAAGTTCACGTAACTGAATCGAATGTCACATCTACTTATTGCCTATTTATGTATATGTTGCAGGAAATGTATGATTTCTACCATTGTATACAATTTATAGGAATTGTGTATATATATAATTCCTAAAATCACCCGGAGATGTGTGATGTAATTTATATTAGACAAATTTTCTAAACAGCAAACGGAAAATTATTATAAGTGTCTCAATGAGACCATTACTAGCTTCGGAATTGTATACTAGGAAATCCTAAAAGTTGTATACAGTTCCTAGAATGATACTAGGAAATTCTAGACATATCCTGTATACATAGATGAAACTGAGATTTTGATGTGTCAAGACAAAGTTGCTCGTAATGTTTATCTTTTATTGAACAGAATCATTTAATCAGTAAATGTGAGAGCAAAGTTTTTATAAGTAATGTACGTGTCAAAGCAAATCCCCGAGGCACGGATCAACAAATCAAAGCTTAAACTTTGGTTATAAGGCATTCGAAGTTCCTCCTCCTAATGCCAATCAAATGGGACTTTTGCAGGACTTTAATTAATTTTCTGGTTTACAGCGGACTCTGGCCATTAGGAAAGCCATTGTGTCTGTGGTCTGTTCTTCTCGCTCTAACTGTAGATGAGAAAATGTAAAATACTGTAGTATATACTCTACAGTGGAAGCAAGGTTTATTTGTAAGTGTACCATCTTATTTCAAGTATAAGAAACGTCAAATAGCTCTATATAAGAAAAATGCAAATAAAAGGAAGTTAATTAATATATATTTTTTATTTGGTCACGATCATCAAAGTTATAAATAATAATCTGTATCACCTAAATTAGTGCTAAAGTAATCATCGAATAATTCAAATATGAAACGAAATACACGCGGGCAATGAAGGTTATTGCTTGTATTTGTCAGCTGGGGATTGTCTGCTATTTATTCGCTGTTTGTCAACATATAGCGGTGGTTTTACATAAAGCGTTGCTTATTAGGTGCCAGAAACTAATCAAGAATATATATTTTAGACAAAGTTTTAATTATGGCACACCTATTTATTGAGCATAGTGTTTAGTATATCTGCTGAGCTGAACTGAAAAAGAAGTCACACGATCATTGTTTTGCGGATCCAATCCTGACTACGAAATGTTTCGGATCCGAAACGAGAATCGTAGTTGGTCCGATCAAGACTTACCTAATGGATATCAAAAAGAGGTGTCCGAGTCCAACATACACACATACATACATATAATAATACATTGGACACCAATCATATACATTACTCTGACCCAAAGTAAGTAGCTAATTCATTTGTGTTATGGAAATCAACACAACGGAGGTACCACAACACCCGGACCCGAGACAATACAGGAAATTTTCATTTCTATATTGACCCGACTGGGAATTGAACCCGGGACCACGGAGCGGCGACGCCTTGAAACCAGCGTGCTTAGCCACTACATCCACGGAGGTCGTCGTGTGTGACTAAAGCGTGATGGTGCGGATAATAGTGCTCACAAGTGACGACAGACTTCTTTAAGTAAACAGAATGAAGCTCTTGTGTGCCAGAATGCCTTGGACGAGCTCCAACCAAGTAAAAATTCTTCGAACGCGTACCCGTGGGAACAACGCCTTGCGCCCGTCACAGCCCTAATGTGACGTGAGCCGTCTGGGAATTACCCTGATCTATTTATTGCCGACCTATATATTTACTTATATAAGAGTATGTTCTTGCGTACAACGAATTAGTCTATATATGAACTTAAAAGGAACCGCTTAATGGTCAAAGGTTAATCAACTAGTCACATCTTAGATTTCTTTACGTATGTCGACGAATCTGAAACCGCTCCAGATAAGATATTAAGTGGCTGTGTATTCCAAGGGGAGTTGGTAATAAATAGCTAAACACTAACATTGAGTTAGATAAAGTATGAATTCATAATAAAATAGTGTCGAATAGTTATCGAAAGTCTGAATAAAGAAAAGTAAAATAAAAAATTAGATCAGTTGGCCCAAAAAGGGGCCAAGTGATCTATTTTTTTTTACTGAAAATAAATACGTACTTTAGTATTAAAACAATTTATCCCTGTTGAATTGATATGAGCAAGAGATATTTGATTGTGTTATTTGCCTCCTGTAAAAAAACAGTTGGAGATAAAGATACAACTGCTCGGCCGGTACTAAATTTCCTCTATGTTTATCAAGGGGTAAAAGCTCAGCACTGTTTCTTTTTATTCACTTACGTACCTAGGTACGGAAAAAAAGAATCCTACAGAACACACACTCGCGACCCGACCACAGCCTCAACAATAATAGTTTCAACAAACTCCCGCTCTCGATCAATATTGGCTAACTTAATTCAATATTGTCTATACATATTTGTTTGCCGCGAACCGCAGAGTCTACATATTGGCTGGAATCGAACTAGCTGAATCTAGTTTAGTACGTAACTAATATCATTATGACTTAGTCATGCTAGTCAAGATCGTAGAAATCTATCTTTTATCTGATATGCATGGAAGAAAGTGGTTTAATTTACTCGACTGAAAACTCGAAAACAGTTGGACTGATTTTCATGATTTTAACTTTGCTGGATTTCTCTTGGCAGAATACGATAAAATGAGGCCGGCGAAACGAGTTTCGCTTGGACTGCTAGTTAAGAAAATATTAGACATACAACAGAACCTCCATTCACTTACGTCTGAATACACGATTTTCACAGTTTTATAAAGGCTTAAGGTGTTTTTTTTTATACATAGATAAATCAAATTAATGATTTGCTTCTTTATTGCAAGGAAGTTTTCCGTGTCAGCTTTATGGGGGATATTTTATTGCGAAGCCGATAGGGACACAAAACGGATATTCCGTACCGTAAGTTTCATTTGGTCTTACATTCTGCATTTGCAGAAGGATTAACAAATAAGGAACGTATGGCGAGAGTGAGTCTTGAATTTGGTCTACACATAAACCACTCTAAGACCAAAGTGATGGTGGTGGTGAGCTCAAGTTTTAAGTCCATTAAATGCGCTTAAGGATTATGAAAAAGTGACGCATTTACATACTTTCGCTGATCTCTAACAGTGGTAACTGCGAGAAAGAAATCGGACGCCGTATCGTAACAGTTCGTACGTTGGTCTTCTCTATCTTCCTGTACGGGGTGGATACTTGATGTCTCAGGAAAAAGGAACGCAACATGATTCATGCCTTTGAAATGTGGTGCTGGAGAGAGCTGCTGAGCATTCCTTGCACAGCTATGAGAACCAATGTATCTATCCTTGAAGAACTAAAGGTCAAAGTCAAAGTCAAAGTTAAAATAATTTATTCAATTTAGGACACAAAATGCCACTTATGAACTTCAATAATTAGTGTAATATCAATCAATTTTGGTGGTTCTAGAACATGTCTCGTTATCTTTTGGGCCCTACTAGCGCTTCGAGACAAAACACAGACAGTTTGGCACGTGCTGAGAAGAAACGCCGGAACAAACTCAGTCACCACTAGCGGCTTCAAAAATGATACAAATCAAAAAAACAGGTCCATACATTCTCGTCATTAAGATCGTCTTAAATTATATAATACCCCTTCGACATTAGGGTAGTTTAAACATGTAACTTAAATTTATGAATAGGTAGATCGATGACATTATTAGGTATATTGTTGAAAAATTTGACACAATTTCCCAAGAATGAATTCATTGTTTTGGCTAACCTGAAGTTTCGAATGACAAGTTTGCTTTTATTTCGTGTGTTATACGAATGTATGTCACTTTTTTCATGAAAAAACAAAATTTCCTTAACGAATTCTCTCAGAGATTCGCGGGGACTAAGTTTTTAAATAGCACGAATGGCTCTTTTCTGTAAAATAAAGATAGTATCGATGTCCGCAGCAGAACCCCACAAGAGAAGACCATAAGACATTGTACTATGAAAGCAACAAAATACACAAGCTTTGCTATTTCAACATCAGTTAATTGTCTAATTTTTCTAACCGCAAAGGCAGCTGAAGCGAGTCTCCCTGCCAGAGCGTCAACATGTGGTCCCCGCTGCAATCCAATGTAATGCCCAGAAAAACAGTGGAGACCAACCGCCTGCTGCCTACGTGCCAGGAAAGGGTTCAGAGTTTCTTTGGGCATCTAATGCGATCTCCCATCTCACAGCCTGAAGAAACTCATCATTCTCGGACAAATGGAGGGGAACCGCGCTAGAGGAAGAGCGCCAGCTAGTTGGGTAGACCAACTCAAGGAGATGACTGGAGGCCAGATTCAAAGAGCGGTACATATGGCGCAGAACCGGATCGAGTGGAGAAGATTGACATGACAGTCAGTCACGATCCTCAGCGTTAACGGAATGACCAGAATGAAGAAACAAATAAGTTTATTAGGTACCATCGTAATTAATCGAGGCCTACAAAAGGTATAAATTAAAAAAAACGAAATAGGAAACTCCAGGAAGTAGAGATGGTACGGACAACAGGCACGTCAAAGTAAATACTGCAGAAGAAACGGCGCATGCGTTCTATTATAAGTTAGTTTTCGACAAAAATATATACTCTGTGGTGTTGGCACTTATTTATTTTTTGTAAGCAGAAATCCGTTAAGTCTAAGTAAATATGAACCCAAATTTCTTGATCCAAGTTGAAGGGTTTTGCCCGTGATAAATGTTTAATTATATTCATGGGAAAATATATTATTGGTTAAGAATGTTTTTAACTCTTACAGTGTCATATTTTACATTCATATAGATGAAATAACAAATCAAAAATTTGCGAACGGGCGGGACTTGGACCAGCAACCTCTTGAACGACCGGGCCAAACGCTCTACCAATTGAGCCACCGTGCTGTCAGGCCGACCTTGCGAAATTTGTGGTCTCTTATGGATACGTCACGGCGTGACGCTTAGCGCCATCTAGCCGTCTGTTTATGAAACAGTGGGCCCAAGCAGTTATTCTTTACAGGATAAATTCAACTTGGAAATTTATGACGCTTTACTATCTAATGGTTTAGAATGTTTTTATCACTTACAGTGTCATATTTTATATTCATAAAGATGAAACAGGAAACCAAAAATTTGCGCACGGGCGGGACTTGAACCAGCTACCTCTTGGCTGATCGGGCCAAACGCTGTACCAATTGACAACATTTCATTTATGTAAATCAGAATCAGAATCAGAATGTTTATTTGCTAGAATACATACATTATGAATAAGGTCTTAATATAAACAGAGTAAATGTATTCAGCCTGCATGCAGACGTGCAAATTTTTAAAATACATGGTACCAATTTAATTTGTCTTAAAGTCTAGAAATTCCTTAACGCTATAGAAACAATGAAACATTAGCCATTGAGTTAGTTTCTTCTTGAATGTCAAACCTTCTAACACTTTTATATCGGCCGGTAGGTGGTTGAATACTAATATGCACATATTAACCACATTATTTTTGTATATCACCTTGTGACAGGGATAGTTATACAAGAAGTGCTTAAATTTGGCCCTTCTTTGCCGAGGTATAATTTCACTACGTTTTTTAAACAAGTCTGGGTGCGATTTTGTGAAAAGACAAATTTCTTTTATGTACATACAAGGCAATGGAAGAACATTATATTTTTTAAATAGGGGTTTACAGCTGTCTAAAAACCAGGCTTTGCTTATTACCCGAATGCATTGCTTCTGTAATTTAAGCAGTCTATCCACATCTACAGAGTTTCCCCACATTATAAGTCCGTAGTTGAGTGTTGAAGATACGTAGCCATGGTAGGCCGCCAAAGCAGCCTCAGTTGAAACCGTTTGCCTTAGTCTTTTAAGAGCAAAAACAAAACGTTCCAGTTTTTTGCATACAAAGTCAACATGTGCTTTCCAGTTTAAATGATTATCTAAATATATCCCTAAAAACTTAAGGTTGTTCACTTCAATTACTTTTTCACCTAAATATTAAATGTCAAGTTGTAAAAAATTGTAATTATAAGAATTAAATTGAATAAAGTTTGTCTTACTAACATTAATGTTAAGGTCATTATTTTTCATCCATCTACCTACATCCGCTAAGGCTTCATGTATATCAATTTGAGCGGTTAGTTTCATCTTTATGAATATAGTTAGTTTATCTTTAGGTTTGATGACAATTGTTGTATCATCAGCAAATAATATACAGTCATAGCTGGTGACATTCGGAAGATCATTTATGTATAAAAGAAATAAAATAGGGCCGATAATGCTACCCTGCGCAACCCCACTATTTTTGATAGTTAGCTCTGACTGAAATTTTTCTTTTGTGTAAATAGTCCTATTTTTATTTGATGTTACTCTGGTTACTTCCGTGCACTGCTTCCTATCATATAAATAGCTAGCCACCCACTCTAAAGCTTTTCCCCTAATGCCACAATGTTGTAATTTATGTAGTAGCATAGTATTATTAACGAAGTCGAAGGCTTTACTCATATCGAGGAATAGTGCTGTAACTGGCGTCCCATTATTTATGCTATCTGTTACAATTCTAATTAAATTAAAACAAGCTGAGTGAAGTAAAACTGTTTTTTTTCGAAATCCAAACTGCCTATCGTGCAAGATTTGATATTTTGAAATAAAATTATTTATTCTTTCCAGCATAGCTCTTTCAAAAATTTTAGATATGATGGGGACTATTGTGATTGGACGATAATTGTTCATGTTTGATTTATCTCCTTTTTTAAAAAGTGGCTTGACCATTGATTTCTTAAGTGGTTCTGGGAAAGTGCCTTCCAGGAAGGATAAATTTATGATATGTGCCAAGGGGTAGCATAACCACGGGGCACACAGATTTTATATTTATATTATTATTGCAAGCCTGGGTCGATGTCCCGCTGGGAAAACAATCATTAAGTATATTACAAATGTCAGTAGGATTTTTATAAGTCATGTCATTTTTAATTATCATTTCAATGTCATTTTTTAATAAATCATTACTATTCATATTTTTTGAAATTATGTCCCATGTTGCCTTACATCTATTTTTTTGACTTTGTATCAAAAAAATAGATGTATGAGTATTTTTTTTCGATTTATTCACACATTTTTTAAAAATTAAATTGTATTGTTTCAGTGTACTTTTGTTGCTATTTTTTATTTTTATTTGCTCTGTATTTCATGTATAGATTTCGTTTAGTTTTACAAGATTTTTTTTTATTCCATTTGTTATCCAAATCATATTCTTGGTCCTATTTGTGACTTTTTCTTTTATCAAAGGAAAACAAAGAGCCCAAATGCCTCTGATGTTTTGTCGGATTGAAAGACATCCGTAAAAGAAAGTGAAGATATACAGTCCCTAAATTTCTCTAAGTTATCTTGGCTATAATCACGTTTAAATTCAAACCAGCTCGAAATGGCTTTCAGTTTGTTCATTTTCAAGGTTATTGATTGGGCGGTTTCATGGTCGGATAACCCAAGATTGTGTATTTCAGATTGAACACTTTTAAAATTACTTGCGAATTGATCCAAACAAGAATTTAGTCGCGTCGGTTGTTTAACATGAATTCGAAAATTGAAGCTCTGTAAGATATTTAACACATCATTTGTAGCTGTATTATTTTTTGGAATATCAATGTTCCGATCCCCGCAAAGACCAATCTTCTTCCTCCTAAATTCATCGGTCAAATAATTAAGCAACTTCATTAGTTTATACAGAAATAGTTCAACTTGAGACTTAGTATGTTTTGGAATTCTATAAATACAAATAACAATTAGATTAAGGCCGATAATTTCTACACCACAACATTCAAAATTAAACGATGTTGGTAGGTTTGATGGCAATTTAAGCGGTTTGGTGTCTAGATATCTTTTGACTAATATACATGACCCTCCTCTACCTTTATTACGACAAAAGGAGGCGGCCAATTTAAAGTAACTTATTTTTATGTTCGCCTCAGTGCCCTGCTTAACATTTGTTTCGGTAAAACAAAGTACATCCATATCTTTGTCATTTTCTATTAAATCCATAAGCGATATTTCTACTAAATCTAGTTTATTACAGATACCAGCTATATTTTGATGGAAAATTCTTACATTACCTTGGTTGTACATAGTGCTTTTATAAATTGTTTTTTATTGGATGTGTTATTTAGTTTAAGACCGAAAAAACTTATTATTAATGGAGACTTGCATATTTTGCCTATTTGATATATTGTTAATGTAATTCTTTTCATATTCAATAAAGTCAACCTCCATATACTTCTTAAAAGTTATCAGTTCCAACTGCGAGATATTCTTGACATAGTTAACATTTAGTTCATTGGATTCAATAAATTTGCAGTTAATATAATTTTTTACAAACATTTTTAACTCAAGGTTTAGCTTCTTAACATTTAAGTAACGATTATTAAAAATATTTAGCAATATTACTTTATATTTGCCTAGTTTACCTAAAGTGTTACATACATTAGTGATTAATGAATATGGATTTTTATCATTACTTCCAACTGATAGAATTATTAAATCATTTTCAGAAATTGAATTAATTAGATTGTCCATATTACTTAAAACGTGATCAGAAGAAGCATCAGGTTACACCATTGCTTGGATATTATACACATCATTCCATTTTCCAGATTTTGACTAAATCAGGCGCGAAGATAAGCCCTTTACTTGCCGATCTCCTATTATGTATATATTGCGACGTTTTTCTGTTCTCGTAATTTGTTTCTTCTTAGTATGCTTAACCGGCGAGCTTTCCGCTTGTTTTGGTTAGGTGACCCCATTGTGTTTTGTTCGAGTGTGAAGTCCAATTTTGTTTTATTTAGACTTCTTCTTTTTTCCCTTGAGACAGGGTTTTTGGTGTACTTTTGCAAATATCTTTAAGTTGTAAGTATGTTTTAATTTCATGTCACATGAGGCAAGCTGCTTTTTTAGTTCAAAATTTTCGGAAACTAAGTTAGTGATCTCATTTTCGGCTATTTCTAACTTTTCTGTTAGACATGAAAGTTTTTTTCCAAATCAATTATTTTCTCAAAATTGTCGGTCCTTATATTTGGGCAGCTTCTATTTAAGTCCAAATCGGGTCTTCCCGTTAGAGACGGTGTTTCTAAATCTTCTTCAAATGGTAATGATTCGAATGAGTTTTCAGTGGATATGATTACTCCGCCTTTTTTACGAAATTTTACTGTATTCTAAGGCGATGACACTGTCGCATGATCTGCCTTCTGCACATCCTTCGAGCATTTCAAACATTTCCAGAGTAATTTTCTCTCAGGTGTCATTAGATTAAACAGTTTTTCCGATTTTTTTATACATGCAATGTGGAAAGTGTTTTTTGCATTTTGAACAATTTAAACACCGCTTATCTGTTATTTTAAGTTTACATTTCATACAATTTGGTTTCATATTCACGTGTTTTAGTTATTATAGCGTAAAAAACAAAACAATAAATAAATAGTAAAGTCGGTAAGCGGATTTGAACCCAGAAATCCAAGATATTATATGCGTTGCTGTACTAATTACACCAAACGCTTCGATACGATGATGACGAATTGTGCGTACAAGTTGGGCCGGTGATGATACTGATGTGTTGTTTTCGGGTATTTCCGTGTATTTTCGTAGTTATCGTACTTTGTCCACTCAGCTGACTCACAGCTGTTTGAGGTCGATGCACGTAATTCAAAACACAACTGACAGAACATTCCCTTGGTTTTTAATTAGTACTGATATTATAGGTTCACCGAGTCACTCTTTGAACTGTTTTATCGTACTTAGGTGAATCGAGGATTAACGCACTTAGTGGTATATTATTTTGACTGTAAATGATATTTTTTTCTCGGTTAATAATTTATTTATACGGAGCTACGTGCAAACACAACTACCGCCGGCGCGGGGCGCAGGGGACATCCCCAGACATCCCCAGACATAAAGGTATAAAAATTCGAAAACCATTTCAAGATTTTGCATTTCTAAACACGTTAAAATCATTTCAGATTTTTTCCGCTCTATTTTTAAAGTTAAATGAAAAAGAATGAAAAGAAAATGGAAGTTGCCATTTTACAGGTTACGCCTTTAAAATGACATTTCATGCAGAAAAAAATGCTTTTGAACTTTGAGCTTGCCGTCAGTTGTCACTTTGACGGTGTTGTTGTTGTTGCCGGTATTATATTGGACATTATCGATAAATTACGATGTGGTAAATTGAGGTTATTTACAAAAAAATATTTCATTCACACTAGAGTCTTCATTGTATCGTTTTATGATATATAAAAATAAACAAAAAACAAAAAAAAAACTAAGACATGCAACATAAGAAAATAACTTAATATCTATCTATTCAAACCGAAACCATTTCATTTTCATTCTAACACATTTTAGGTCAGATACGAAATAACTATCATGATTCCTCATTCGAAATATGATTAATATTTGTAGTTATGAGAAAATATTGGAGTAATTTTCAGATATCATAATAAAATTAAATAAGAAGGGTTCGAAATAAAAAACATACTTCTCAATCATAATAAAATAGCATACGTGGAACGAATCAATGCTACGCGAATCTATAAAAATAAGAAAACATACAAATTTCAACAGAAAATATGGTTGGAATATTCCACCAGCATGGGTTCCAGTTCTAACTAAGACCTAAGCTTCACCACTCACTGCAAGATCACAAGACGCAGGTAGCTCTTTCTGCGTGGATAGGAACGTTAATTAATATTATTGAGTGACGGTTGTGTATTTTTTCAAAACTCTGTAAATGACATAACATCTTAGTCTACCCGTGACCACGAAAGTAAAGTGTTAGAAACGTCGGGATAAAATTAATAAACTCGCGAAAAGTTAATCCGTAAAAAGTGATTCATTGCGATGAGTAATATACGCGTAAACTTCAAAAACAAGTATAAGAAGGGTTGCTATGTTGTTTTATTGGGTTACTTTTAACATAACTTAAATTAGGTAATGTTACATAATAAAGTAAAATTAAATACTCAAAGGATATACCATTGATATCGACATCTTAATTCTATAATTGATACAGACCACATCACTATAAACGTCAGATATTTTTTTATCGAATATAGCAAAGACGTGACCTCTAAACATCCAACTTGTTGTACTTACGCTCTATTAGAATGGAGAGCTTTAAAAGAATAATGATTAAAGAAAATACTGAAAAGAAATGAAAATGAAAAAATATGGGTGCCTTTAGTTTTTTCAGAATAAAAATAAAAATGTGCATATGAAAATTTTGAAATGTTGTCAATTGAGCTACCGTGCTGTCAGTCCGACCTTATGAAATTTGTGGTCTCTTATGGATACGTTTGGCTAAATGGCGCTAAGCGTCACGCAGTTACGTATCCATAAGAGACCACAAATTTCGCAAGGTCGGCCTGACAGCACGGTAGCTCAATTGGGAGAGCGTCTGGCCCGGTCAGCCAAGAGGTTGCTGGTTCAAGTCCCGCCCATGCGCAAATTTTTGGATTCCTATTTCATCTTTATGAATATAAAATATGACACTGTGAGTGTGAAAAACATTCTAAACTATTAGAAAGCTAGGCGTCATCAATTGCCAAGTTGATTTATTCTGTAAGGAATATCTGCTTGGCCCACTGTTTCATAAACGTCTGTTTACGGCTAGATGGCGCTAAGCGTCACGCAGTGACGTTTAGAGCACACCTTCAAAGTTTTATCAAGTGTAAAATTAACACATTGTATATTCCCTCCACCTATCCACACCTTGTAACCTTTTTTTTTTTTTTCTCGCGGGGAATGCGTTACGCATACTCTCCACCCCGGGGGAGGTGGAGGGTTATGTGGGACTCCCGGTATGGTATACCCACTAAACCCCGCGACGTTCCTTCATCGCCTAAGTGGCGATGTCATGGGAGATCGGCAAAGCCTTTGACTTTCCACAACACCGCCGGCGACTGCCCTCCTTACTCGGTGGGCCCTACGTGCCCCCCTAGAGGGGGGCTGACTGGAAACGCTTAGTCATTCCCATTCGGCAGCGGTGGAGACGCGTGCAATGCGGGTGGTTGTATCCCCGTACTTGCCACCTGCAGGTCTCCACCAGGAGGAGGCGTAGAGCTGACATATTGTTGACGAGCTCTTCCCCTCCTACGCCTACGAAGCAAGGGGGCGTGAGGGTCTTCCTCACGTTCTCGCTCCGCCGCCTCTTTCTGCGTCATTACATTCTCGCAGAATGAGGCCATTGCCGTCCAGGCTTCTTTACTCCCCAGCATGGATTTGATTACACTTAGGAGTGAGAGGTCCGGCCCGATCACCGCGACTAGTTCAGTGCGCTCGGTCGACCATGCCGGACACACAGCTAGCGTATGTTCTGCCGTGTCATCAACCGTGCCGCATAAGAGGCACGAGGGAGACTCTTCTCGTCCTATCTTGTGCAGGTACTTCTGAAAGCAGCCGTGCCCAGAGAGTACCTGCACAAGACGGTATGAGAGATAACAGACAGGTGGCCTTTCCAACCAGGGCTTCAACACAGGTGCGAGGGCATCAAGGGTCCAGCGGCCAAATACGGCCGTGGCAAGGTCTTTTTTCCAGAATCGGAGAAGGACCTCCCACGCCTCGCGCCGGATTGCCTCTCGTTCGGTTGCGGCTGGTCTCATACCAAATCTCTTCTGCTCCGCGGTCCAGCTGTACACCCTGGACTGCACCTGAGCATCGAGTTCCCAAGGAGGTGTACCCGCCAGGGCGCATGCCGATGCAAAACTAATCGTGCGGTAAGCTCGCACCACCCTCTGAGCGATGGCTCTTTGGGGCTTCCTGAGGTAAGTTACATTCTCTCTCCTTCCAAGGGAGTCCGCCCAAATTGGGGCGCCATAAAGAGCCATACTGCGCAACACACCAGCGTACAAAAGCCGACATTTGGTCCTTGGGCCTCCCAAATTGGGGAGTAGCCAATTAAATGCCCCAGCTGCCTTGAGAAGGCGCGATGACAGCGCACTAAAATGAGGCCCAAACTGCCACCGTGCATCCAAAATGAGGCCTAAGTATTTAATCTGAGGCTTCACCTCTACCCTAACGCCTCCAACAACAACATGGGCGTCTGCTGGGTGGCGCTGCCGGGGTCTATGGAAGTAAATAGCCTCAGTCTTTTCCAGTGCTACGCGAAGACCTAGCCTTCGAATCCGATTGGCCACTAAAGACCCACCGGCTGACGCTAAACTGGAAGCATCCCTAAAATTACTGCCCCGAGCTGTAAAAAGGGTATCGTCTGCATAGCAAATTATATCCATGCCTGGGAGAAGGTCTCCTCGTAGAAGCCAATTAAATCCAATGTTCCATAGTAGCGGACCCAATACGGACCCTTGCGGAACACCTGATTCTACAGCATAACGCTTGAGCTGCCCATCTTAAGCCACGAAGAGAACTTCACGGTTGGCTAAGTAATCAGCTATTAGTACCCGCAAGTAAGTAGGCACCCTATGGTAACACAGTGCCTCTAAGATAGTAGAGTGGGGGGTGGAGTTAAAGGCATTTGCTATATCAAATGACACAGCTAACACTCCATCCCCGTTTTCTATCGCGTTATGTACCAGTGCTTTTAGTTTAGACAGGGCATCGATGGTGGAGCGCCCTGACCGAAAGCCAAATTGGGCATCCGAAAGATCTGGTCCTGTCTCCCTAAGGTGTTTATTGATCCGAGCGGCAATAATCCGCTCGAAAAGCTTACCGACCTCGTCAAGCAAAATTATAGGACGGTAGGCTGATGGAGAGTCGACTGGGCGCCCTTCTTTACGAAGAAGGCAAAGTTGCCCTTCTTTCCACAACTTCGGAAACCTTCCAACAGCGAAACAAGAGTCGAAGAGACTCCGAAACCTGTCAGTCATCTGAGTGGCCGCTAGCGCGACTACTCTCGCTGGAACTCCGTCCGGACCTGGGGCTGTCTTTTTGGCTCGAAGGCAAGAAGCCACCGTTTCGAACTCATCTAGCGTGACCTTCGGGGTGCCATCCTGTGTTGGGCTCGTTCTCAGAGGCGGTTCCATCGTTGGAGGAACAAACACGGTGCGACTAGGGAAGAGTGCCCGCACTACCCTTTCCAACAAAACTGTATCAAGCGTCTGTGTGAGTTGGGGGCCAATGGGGCGCAACTGGTTACGCGCAGCACGGTATGGTCTCCCCCATGGATCGTTGTTAAGTCCATCGAGCATTTCCTGCCTCCCTCGGTCCTTTGATGTTTTAATGGCAGCTTTTAGTACCCGTTTTACCTCAACATATAGCGAGTATAGGTGTGCCTCGTTCTCTAAATCTCGTAGCCGGCGACGTCGGCTCCTTGTATAAGATCTCCGGGCTGCTACGCAATCAGCTCGATGATTTGCAATCTCCTCTGACCACCAAAAAACGGCGCGTCTAGGAGTTGGCCGACGTGAACGAGGCATGGATGAATCGCAAACCTCAGTCAGAGATTCCCTCAATTGGTGGGTTGAAACATCGACTTGAGAACCATTAACTGGAGGAGAGAACCAATCTTGAACGAAGGCCACCTCTTTTGCCAGATTACGATCCAGTCGAGATAGAGCCCACCTAGGGAAATGCGTTTGCACCGAGTTATTCCACTCACTATCCTGTGTGGAGACTTCCCACCTTATATAACGATGGTCTGAGAGAGTCTCTACCAGCTCTACACGCCAATTCCTAACTCATGCGGCGATAGCAGGGGTGGCAAATGAGAGATCCACTACCGACCCACCCTGTTGGCGCACACACGTTTGAGTATCTCCTCTGTTGAGAAGCAACAATCCGCTAGTGGCAGCCCAAAGCTCTACTAGCTCACCGCGCTTGTTGCATTTGGTAGCCGGATTTCCCCAGGCCACTGATTTTGCATTCAGATCCCCGGCAACGAAGTTTTGGCGAGGTGCCAGGCGACATAGTACCGCTGTCAAGATTCCAAGAAAATCCTCGAACTCTTGGAGAGGGCGGTTAGGCGAAAAATAGACAGCCAAAACAGCCAACTCTCCCCATGCTGCAGCTACGTATCCTGACCCTCTTTCGATGAGTGAGAGAGGTGGTGAGTTTGTGGAGGGCCGTGACACAACAGCTGCTAAGCTATCCTGGTCACCTACCCATTGACTGGGAACCCAATAAGGTTCGGTCACAACCGCCATGTCTACAAGCCACTCGGCCATACCTTGGGAAAGCATATCCTGGATCGCCCGGCAGTGATTGATGTTTGCCTGTAAATGTTGAATTTACCAGACTCGGGCATTATTCGGACATTTCAGCATCTGCTATCGCGGCAGAACGGTTTTCCTCAGATGCAATTGTGGTGGTTAACTGAGTCAAAGCCTTCACCTTTCCCTTCTTTGAAGGAGGGAGGCAGTTCTTTCCTCCCATCACATGACCTCCGGATCGCCCACTATCGATGCAGACAGCACATTGTGGCTGAGCTGTGCAAGAGACGGCCTTGTGGTCACCTTTCCCACAGCGTCTGCACAGGTCCGCCCTTTCAATAGCAGATGGGCAAAGAGCTGGTGTGTGCCCGATGCCAAAGCACTTATAACAGCGTAGAGGCTGATCCTCTAGAACCTTTACCGATGCTGAGCTAAAGCCGACATGCAGTCTCCCTCCATCCAATACTACTTTAGCCGCCGTGACAGGGCACTGCAGGCGAATAGTGCCCATACCAGCGCGACCAGGACGTATCTCTCCGGTCCGTATGGTGTCAACTGAGCAGCCCCCAATGCATGCAACTTTTTTTAATTACCTCTGTCTTTGTGACGGTGTCATCCAATTCGGAAATGACAATGCCCACACATTTTTGTGGTCTTGTGACTTTTGCCACATCCGCCACTACCTCTTTTAGTTTGGCGGCGAACAAGTCAGCGTGAGTTTTACCCTCTGCCCCCCTAAATTCGAATTCTCGAGCCCCAGTTACCGCCTGTCGGCAACGAGTTTGTCCTATCCCCAATTGGGAGGTGTCTCCAATAATATCACGGGCTCGCCTAAGTACAGACTCATATGTCTCCCCCTTCTTAGCGGCTTCGTCCGTCAAAGTAACTACTACGGCTGCTGACTTAGGTGGCACTAATTTCTTCTTCCTGGTCGCGGGAGATATTTTTGTTTCAGGAATAGAAGAGGCAGTTTTCTCGTTGCCTATCCTTCCTTTTCAAGTTTTTAACGATCCGGAGACTGGAAGAGGAGCCGGTGCAGAAGAAGAAGTTATTTTCTTCGACTTTTTTCCTCTCTTAACCACCATTGACCATCCCGCATTTGCAGGAGTGGTAGCCGGTAGCAGCAAGCTATCTGGCTGCAAGGCACATGTAGCCTCTGCATTTGCTACTACTTTAGAGGTACTGGGTAATTGAGAGGAATGGGCCTCAGCAGACGCCATTGACGTCCTATTGACCTTCTTTGCCCTCTTAGATCTGGATTTCTCAGAAGCTGTGGGCTTCTTCACCGTATCAGTATTGGATGTCTCAGAAACCCTGGAGATATTATTTGACTCCACATTGACCTCCATGCGATCCGCTGCAAGGGCTGGCCGTAATCGCTTTTCCGGCAAGAGGCGATCCTCAATACCAGCAAAACATGCCCTAGTGAACGCTCGTTCTTCCATTACGACTTTGCGGATAATGATCTCCAAGTCTGGAGTTTCCCTGTCTTTAACGGCTAGCGCTGGCACCGGTTTTGCACCATATCCAGATGTCACCTTCTCCGTTAAAACGGATGGTTTGCCCTTGGGACTACTATCTAAGGCAGTCTTTAATTCCCCTACCTGTTTTTTGTAGTCGTTAATTTCTGATTCCATACGGTTAATCGTGGCCTGTAGTTTCAAGGTCTCCTCAGATGCAGATCTTTTGATCAATTCAGATACTACCGCTTTCAGACTAAGAGCCCGGTCCTTTAGACCTTTTTGAAGGGTACCCTTTATCTGAGAGCACTTGACTGCAATTTCGATTATACCCTCGACGTCTTCATCAGATAGTTTCAGCAGTTCCGGAACCATCATCTCCTCATAATTTATTAGTGAAACACCATACCCGGCCTTAACTCTGGCCGCGCGAGCATGTCGTTCTCGAACAGCTACCTTTTCCTCGAGCTCAGCTTCTGCCTGTTCCTTCCTGGCTGCATTGAGCATTCGTTTAGCTTCTGGCAATCCGACTGAGTGTTGGGTTGCAACAGCAGGACGTCCGCGTCCCCTTTTGGCTTTGCCGCGACCAGAAGATGTGTGAGCTTCTGGGGCAGAATCCCCGCCATCCTCTGCCAATGCGCACTTGCGCTTGCGGTATTTAGCGGCCACGCCACCGTCTGACACAACAGATATAACAGACTCATTGTCAGAATCCCCCATGTCTTCCGGGCGGAAAAACATGCTTCCACTTCTGGTTGAACCAGTAATTACCGCGTCTGAAGACGCCACAACAACCTTTACTGACATATTGCCATCGGGAACCAAAAAACCCTCCATGAGAGCTGGTTTGTCTGATTCGCCTTGAAAAAGGCGCCTAGTGTACTCGGTGTAATCAGAACAGAACCAGGCGCTCGCACGCAAAAGAGATCGCAGAATCACAGTATTCGCAATATTCGCAGTGCGTGTAGTCGCTGAGAAGTGTTTTGTTACCGGCCTGCCACTCCGTTACGGTGGTCAGGACGCGGTATCCAGGGACGACGACGTGGACGTAACTTCTCTCCCGCCCCCACACCTTGTAACCTACCCGAACATTATTATGGCAAAAGGAACTCTGAATATTAATTTTCGAGGTGTGAAGCACTTTAAGTTAAATAAGGTTGTTCGGTTTCCCTTACAAATTATTGATTGAAAATCTTAGAATAATGAGGGATGTATTATTAATCTTACTTTTAATAAATAATGATAGATATCCATTGGACATTCCAACACATCGCCATCTAGTCCCAAAGTAAGCTTTGAGTAGCTTGTGTTATGGGTGCCAGAAAACGGATAGAATACTTAAATATCTACTTTTTGTTTGTAAATACATACATGATATACATAGAAAACACCCAGACCAATACAAACAGACATGTTCATGCACACAAATATTTGTATTGTGCGGGGATCGAACCCGCAACCCGCTGCGTTTGATTAAGATCAGTCGCTAAATAATCAATAAACGTATAGAGGCATTGATAAATGATTGTCTAGTAATACAGGCGTTCTGCCAACTTGGTTACTAAACTCAAATACCTATTGGAACTATTAATGAATCTGGATACTGCCTTGCATGTATGATACAAGGTTGCTTGATTGGAGTTGGTGCACTCATGACACATTGAATTTTATTATTGATATTGAATAATATATCTGCGGATATGACATGCATTTTCCACATTATTGGCTAAAGATGAATACTTTGGGACTACAGAAACATATCCGCAACTAGGTACATTTTGGAGAAAATTTCCTTGATTTATTGCGCCTTTTAGCAAATTAGAACATAGCTAATGGTTTAGAATATTTTTGACACTCACAGTGTCATATTTTATATTCATAAAGATTAAATAAGAAACCAAAAATGGCCCGGTCAGCCAAAAGGCTGCTGGTTCAAGTCCTGCCCGTGCGCAAAGTTTTGGTTTCTTATTTAATCTTTATGAATAAGAGGGAATGGATTACACAAGGGACACACAAAAATACAGGATGTTATTATTATTTTGTTTTTATAGTGTTTTGTCACTATACAAACTTAATAATATAAATAGCAAATTGCAATTGTAAAAAGCAACTTTGGCTGCTGTGATAGACGAGGAATCGAACCCCGTGTCCTACGCAATCCGGGCGTATGCCTATACCACTCGGCCACCGTCACATTAGCAAGCCTGTTGAATTTTGCAAGCGCTTCATAATCACTGAACTCCTAAGCGTTAAGGAGTTCCATCATAAGCTCAGCTTCACATAATATGACTAACAGACGTGAAGGTATGTCAATATTAAGATACTAGTACAAAAAATATATACGTGCCCTTAGATATCAGGATTTCCCTCAATTACACTGAGATCCTATCATCAGATCCAGAATTGGTAACAAAGGGACCAACAAGAAGGTATACCCTTTAAGTAGGTAAAAAAACATTCGGCCCACAAATGACGGAGATAAGAGGTAACATACATACAATAAAAAAATATGAGAATTTATTACGGCCTCCATTTTAAAGTCTTTTAAAAATGGGAATCAAGGCTGTGATCTAAATCTCACCTGCGACGCGTTCCAAGATGAAGTATTGTCGATAAAAATAATTTATGAATAAACTTTTTTCCGTTAACATAACATATGTATTTACCCTACAATTAAAAGTATATGTTTGTTGTAATACGTAGGCGTCATTCAATTTATAGCTGAGGGTTAGTGTCGATGTAGGTATACTTTATTGGATGATAAAAGACACGCTTTCCGAGGCTGTGTTTATTGCCATATAAACTTTGATAGCGTAATGTCATCAGAGTATTCCCTTCAAGTAAGTAGACACTCATCTACTTACGTAGGTACACTAGTGGATAGGTATCAAAAATTTTAGTTTTGCTTCACATGTTGCGGTGCTCGCGTAGCGCAGTGATGACAGCTATTTGGTAGTGACACCGAAGTTAAGCAACTTACAGCGCGCTCGTGTTTGGATGGGTGACCATGACGATCATAAGTAACGTGTGTCACGAGCATCTCCAGGCACGTTAAGCAGTTGGTCCCCGCTAATGCTTGTTGAAATTAGGTGTTAAAAGCCTAGTCAGAGGCCTTATATATTTTGATAAAATCTGAGAGCGAGGTTCGTCGTTGTGGAAAATCGTAGGGGATGTTCAGTGGACGTCCTTTGGCTGATTATGATGATGTGGTTCGTCGCTTGCTTTGCAAGCACCCCTGCACCAATCCGCACGTATGAGCCCACATGGTGGAGAAGTATACTACTTCATACTTGAGGTAAGGCCATTGCCCAACAGTGGGATGCTTACAGGCTAACTTTACATTTATGTGTTTCACATGGTAACGATACAAATTTCAAATACAAACACTAATATAAATTAAAGCCATGTTACATAAAAAGTACTACTATAGCGGAAAAAAGTATGAATTGATGCCACATTATTCTGTTTACAGATATTCACCGAAGTTGTTTACATCAAATCGTTTCCATGGATATCGGATATTCAATCTCAAAACGAGCGTGGCCTTGTAATTTACGAGGACCGAAAGATTCCGTTTAAATTATCAGAAAGGAGACGGTAACTGCTGGGCCCTAAACGTAACTAGTTGATTTATGGTTTAAAAAAATGGGCATATTTTTTTATCCTAAAATACCAAAAATCAGCCTATTTCTCTTTATGGAAACTGAGCATTATGAAAAACAAGATTTTAAGAATTCACTACATTATCGATTAAATGAAATATCGATTTGAGTCAATGTGATTACACAATTTAAAAAAAGAATCACTCTTGCTCTATTCGTGGCGATAAACCCAAAAAAATACGTTACAATAACTATTTTAGATCATAAAACATATATTTCATATTTTAATTGGATTGAATGTAAGTGAATTGAAACATGATTGCTTAATGAAATAAAATCGATTCTTACTTTTTTTGTCTGTGCACTGATACTGACAGCTGCCGTGTCAAATAATCTATGGATCACTCGTTTCGTTTGTATTTTTCGTCTTGTGCGTTTTCCTTTTGAGTGTTTTTTCGTCGACCACTGCTTTGTTTTACGGATTCTGACCCTGCCTAACGTGCTGTCGTCTATTTTGTGGCCTAATTGTTACTACTGACGTTAAAATGTCCTTTGCAGTTCGGAAATCAGCTGTTTGTTACATAACCTCACTTTAACTAAACCCCTAATTATTGGGCTCTCAGATTGTCAAAAAACATAGAATTTTCAGTGTAGGTCTACTAAGTATTAAGCTATTAATTGACACCATTTTCATCTTATTACATCCAGGCCCAAATTTGTATGTAATGGTTTCCATCTCCTTTTCTATCTGGATAAGTAATTGTACTATGGTGCGTGATATTCGATCGGTGACCATTGTTCGGATAGGAATTGCACGAGAATTGACCCCCTACTAATAAAAAATACCACCTGATTTTAAGTTACATAGTCGCCAACATCAGAATTGATTGTAACGGTATTGCGTCAATGTACCTTATTGTTTTCGAATTCCCGATATTTCGGTATTGCTGTAAGTGTTATAATGACGGCGTAACTCGAAAAATAAGACAGTGGATGGCAGCAATCTTGTTGACATTGATTCTAATCATCTGATTTTAAGTAAATAATAAGAACCTGTTTAAATTACTACGAGTATGTTTTCTGGTGTCAAAAATTTCGAAACAAGATTTTATGTTAAAAGCTTAAATGATTATAAAAATTCTTCGTTGCGTTCGACACGTAGAATTCGAAAACGAGTAATTTTGCAGTGAAATTTGCTGGCGGCAGAAAGAAAGTAAAAGGTCCAGCGTAACCGAAAGACCCTTTACACACTGCGACTTTTAGCAGCGATGCTAACGCGCGTTAGTGCACTGCGCTACTTTAAGCATCGATACAGTCACGATGTAGAAGCTGTAAATTGACAAATAATGTACTTATGATCCCTTACACACTGCGACTGTAGCGTTGATGCAGTCGCGCGTTTTGAAAACGCGCTTCGCATCGCGACTCACAAAATGAACAGATTTAATTTAGATTTAATTCAGTACATGATTTGACTATTTACAGCTTCTGCATCGCGACTGTATCGATGCTAAAAGTTGCTAATGTAAGCCAAACAATTCATATTGTGCAACTGAAAATTGATAGATAACGTACTATACTCCGTTTCTCTTGGCTAGTCTAATAATGTAAACAATCTTTTCATAACTTTTAAGATAGTATCACTGAATAAAATTAATAAACTACTAGATTTAAAAAGATCTCGGTATTTATCGTTGAATTACTCATGTAAGTTGTGAGTTTGTGTTTATTTAATTTTAAAATTAAGAAATTATCAATTTAAAAAAAGGAAGTCACGATTGTTTACAATATTAGACTTGCTAAGAAAAACAGACTGTATTTCCCTGATGCTCTTTTAAGTTTTTTCATTACCAAATGAAGAGCACATATAAATAGAATATTAAGTAAGAGATTATTTTAAAAGATGTTTATTTAGGTACTTGTTTACTTCGCCCGCCTACGGGATGACAGGGAAAAAATATTTACAAGGAAATCATTTTCACGCTTCCATAATCCTTAATAATGATTGATCTAAAATTCTCATAAAGTTTATTAAATTTGTAAGAGCAGGTTTATTTTTAGACGAGGTAAATTGTTTTGCAAATAAATAGTCTCTTATTTTATAGTCCGTAAAATGAAAGTTTTAACTTCGTTTAAAATATTGTTTTCTTAGTACCTATCTTGGTACGCGCGCGACGTTATGACGAAATATGATGTAGAAGTGCATTTTTTTTTCTGTATGAAATTCATTTTTTTTTAGTGCTTTACCCTGACGAGTAGCAGATGTTTCCAGCGTAATTGCTACCTAAGTTATTAATTATTCAGTAATAGTATAATAAAGGAAAAATAAATAGATAAGCAAACCGCATACTACCGTCACCTGCAAGGACCGCAAATGCAACCCGAGAATTTGAATGGAAATGTGGTATGATTTTGTCAGTGTCACAGATAAAGTGTGGCAATATAGCAAGAGCTCCGTAATGACATTAAAAACATCAAAAATTCAACACCATGGTTTACCCAAATTTATCGGCAGATCAATTTGGGTAAACCATGGTGTTGAAAACACAAAATTTATTAAGTTATTTAGCAAAATGAGATTTAATCTGAACCGCCATATTTTATTAATTAAAATCGGGGCAAGCATCCACCTAAGTTGATAGGTCAAGTAATGAATTTAATAGTCCGCACACGGCATCGCAATCGAATCAATCGCCCCCGTAATCCGGATCAGCGGGGAAACGTCGGCTAAAAGCAAATTAATCGGTTATGATTAAGCACACCTAATCGAAAAACTCGGAGAGCCAAGCGAGGTGGTACCTACAAATATGTAGAATCAAACTAACCAATTACTAATTATTTACCTAACTAGTGTCAGCGTCCGTCATCCTAGTTTATTTCCAGTTTTTTTTTAATTTTTATTTTATGTTTTTGTATTTGATATTGTCTCATAAGTTGTAATTTTGTGATTTGGCAGGTTTATCCAATTTTTGTGATAAGTGTTAAGGATTATGAGTACACTATCTCCATCGGTAGGCACCCACTCACAGCCGCAGTTCTGTCACTGCTCAATTTGTAATTCCAATCGGGCTTTTAAAGGTAAGAGGGCCTTAATATTCATATTGCCCGTAGTCATGATAGCACTAATTTACCCGCATTTCTCCCTCTACCCTCTACTTCAAATCCTATATCTTCTTCTGCAACTTTTGAATCTTTTATCACAAACCACCACCAATCTACTAAATGCCTTTCTTCTTGTATTGAAAAATGTTTCGATAATACTGAATCTGCCTGGCAAAATCTTTTTACATTTTCATACTCGTTTTTTCATGTTAACTATTTGTCTAAAACTTTAACTCGGGCGCTTTTAGATATTGCTTCAAATTCCCACAATCCATTCTATCCGTGCAGTTCGTCTGGTAGCGTACCAGATATATCTGTTTGCTTGTTCTCTGATGACACTCTCTCTAATCAGGAAACTCTCGAAAACCTTCGTAGTAAGCATCCTTCACGTCCAGATTCTCCATCTTTACCTCTTCCTCCTCCTCAAAATATCCAACTCTTACATATACTTGACGACGGCGACATGTTTGCTGCCATCATGTCTTTTCCGGCTGGTTCTGCCGGCGGCATCGACGGCATCACACCTTAAGGACTTGGTGAGTGCTTCCGCTGCTGACGCCGGGAGAATTTTGCTTTCCAACATTAGAAAACTGTACAATCTTCTCTTATCTGGCAGGATTTCTGAAAGTTTCCTCCCGTTTTTATTTGGTGCTAGACTTTGTGCCTTTCGAAAAAAAGATGGTGGCATTCGCCCTATTGCTATTGGCACAACGTTTCGTCGTCATGCAGCCAAATTAGATCTGTCGTGAGATTTTTTCTCCTTTGAAAGAGTATTTTCAACCCATCCAGCTTGGTTTCGGCAGTAGGGGAGGTTGCGAGGCTGTGGTTCATTCCGCTCGCAATTTCCCCTTCTGTGACGAATCTGAAGTTTTTTTGAAAGTTAATATGAAGAATGCTTTCAATTCTCTTGACAGGTCTGCCTTGCTGAATGAAGTTCAGATGCACACTCCTCAAATTTATCCCTTTGTTTTTATTTACAATGAACATTCGTTTTTTTCTGCAGTCGTTGTTCAGCAAGGCGACCTTTAGGTCCAGCCCGTTTTAGTTAAGGTATCCATCCTGTCATTTCATCTTTAAATTCTAAATTCAATGCCTGGTATCTGGATGACGGCTCCTTTGGAGGCAAACCAGATATTGTTTTCCAAGATCTTGTCCTGGTTATTTTAATTAATTTATTTATATTGATAAAGATGAAATAAGAAACCAAAAATTTGCGCACGGGCGGGACTTGAACCAGCAACCTTTTGGCTGACCGGGCCAAACGCTCTTACCAATTGAGCTACCGTGCTGTTAGTCCAACCCTGCGAAATAAGAGACCACAAGTTTCGCAGGGTTGGACTAACAGCACGGTAGCTCAATTGGTAAGAGCGCTTGGCCCAGTCAGCCAAAAGGTTGCTGGTTCAAGTCCCGCCCGTGCGCAAATTTTTGGTTCTTATTTCATCTTTATCAAATATGAATATAAAATATGATATAATATACTGGCAGTCAAAACGCTCAGCGAAAACGCGCAAGATCCTGTTTGGGATAAAAATAATATATAAAAACAATCCACGAGCGCTTTTGCGAACATCCCTGAAGCGCTACAGAAACGAGGCAGCCCCAACAACACCCTGAATGCGTTATTTTATTGGACTCGTAGGGCGCTGTAATGCTTCTGCGTATAGCTCATCCACAAACTGCTCGTGTAGAAGGACGTGCAAAATGCCCTATAGAAGATTTAAGAAATTAGGTTTAGAACTGCACCTTTCAAAATGTGAACTTTTATTAATGATCACGTTTCGTCTGGTTCTCGTCAGGATATCATTGATAAATTTAATTCCCGTGCTCCTAACATTAAAATTCTTAATTCTGAATCGCTTTGTCTTTTAGGTGCTTTCTTTTTGATCCCAGCATCGAACCTTTTCTTGATAAAAAATTGAATGATTTCACCCTATCAGCCCCCAGATTAGAACACTTAAATTCACACATTGCTTTGACTAAACTCAAATTGTGTCTTTTCGTGCCTAAATCTGGAAAAAATAATTATTTCAAACTTTTTGACACCACTTTTAAAAGCAGTTTAAAAAATACTATTTGATAATCAGCGTGGGACGTCCACCAACAAGATATACAGACGACCTTATAAAGATCGCAGGATCAAACTGGATGCAGACCGCTAGTGATCGGTCGCTGTGGAAAGCCGTGTGGGAGGCCTATGTTCAGCAGAGGACGTACTTTGGCAGAAAATGATGATGATGATGATGATTTTGATAATAATTCTTGGGCTCAGGTTTCGCTTCCTATTCGTTTTGGTGGGATCGGACGGAATAAGCCAAATTTCTAGTATAGCCCTCCCCGCTTTTCTCTCCTCTTTGCAAAGCACTTCCGTTTTAGCCGGAAAAATCTTTGAGCATCCTCGCCAGCTTTCTGAGGTGAGAGAGGCGGAGGAGTTTTGGCAAGGTCTCTGTCCTATAGAAGACATTCCAAAGGAACGTCGCCAACAAAAACTTAAGGATGTCCCTCTTGCGAGAGAGACCTTCAATTCTTTACTTCAAAATTCCGTCAGTGACGGTAGTCGAGCAAGGCTCTTGGTCGTTTCCTGCACAGATTCTGGTCACTGGCTTCATGCTTTACCGTCGAAAAATGTAGGCACTCTTTTCGATAGTGAGTCTTTCCGGGTGTGTGCGGGCCGCCGCCTTGGTATATGTGATTTTTTTACGTGTCCCTGTGGCAAGGAGGTTGACAAATTTGGTCTCCACTGCCTTTGTTGCCAGCAAAGCGCTGAGCGTCTCGCCCGTCACGCTACCCTTAATGACGCCATCAGAAGAGCTCTTGCCACCATTAATGTTCCTTCCACGTTTGAACTACGGGGTTTGGTCCGTGAAAAAATAAGGGTCGATTAAATGAAATAAATAATACTAAGGGTCGATTTTACCAACGTCAGATAAGACTTATCTAAATAAGTATAAAACAAACAATTTAATAATGACATTACCATAAATGATTGCTGACAAATAGGTAACGTATATATATATATATATATATATATATATATATATATATATATATTAGTTTAGTTAAATTTTAATTAAATGCTTAAATGCATACAAGGCATAATACTATGATATTTATTGTAATTATAATTCTTGGATAACTGATTGTAGTTAATGCCTGCTATCGGCAAGATATGTTGATAAAACCACCAAACAACACATATATACATAGCTACATAACTTCACGTTTTAAGTAAAATAAACTATTTTCTTTTCTCATTTCTTTTTTCGTAATTTTAGGTTATTTAAGTTACAATGTACCTTATTGAACTAAAATAGTTACATAAACCTTATCCTCAGTTTAAAAAATATTTTACTGTAGACCGCATTAAAATCGGTTTAGCCAAACGCGAGATATTTGCGGAAAAATATACATACATACAAACACACACTTTGAACTGAGAGCCTCTTTCTTTGAAGTCGGTAAAAAGTTCTTGCGCTAGATGTAAATACGATAACATTATCAATCAGTGGATTAACCTTATTAAAGCCAACTCATATTTGCAAGTCACTACGACCGCCGAAAAACATAATTTACGACGTTAGGAAAGTCACTTACATAAACCCCAAGGCTATACAAAATTACATGTTGCTATAACAATTTTCCAGTGATTGTGGTCATAATTACTTTGTGGACAATGTCGTATACAGCATGATAAGTAAATTATCGAATATACATTACAATATTTGTATATAAAACGTTCTCAATGAAAAAATGTAGCAATCGCAACTGAAAATCCACTCAACAAACAATGACTCGCTTATAATTATAATGGTATTACAATTACCAGCATTTCAGCTAAATATTCCAGCCGACAAAGAGATTAGCTTGGTTATGGCGTGTGATTTATATTCAAAAATGAAAAAAAAAAAATTGCACTCCGGGAGTGCCGGCAGAAGTGAAAACTTGAATATCAACGTTGTGCATTTTTGATTTTTTGGAATAGTTAGGGAATAATTTTGAATGAATTGCTCTTATTATTAATATAAAAGTACTATCATTTTTGTGAAAGAATACAATAATAATATAATAATATTTTTATAGAATACAATATTTATTTATTGCGCTATCGTACACAAACATTACAATTTATATTATATTAAATAACATTAAAAAGTTTATCTCTCAGAAAAATCAACTTACATCCATAACTTCGCCAACCGTCTTACGGTTTTTCGATCAGCCCACGTGTCCTGACGCGAGTTTCACATTTTTCCCCCATCCCACAAAAGTGCTCAACGCCGCTAAAGAAGTTTTCACTTCAAAAAACTAATGAAAATCATGCGAAATAGAGACGTGAGTACTTATTAAATTGAGCTATATTTTGTCAAATGCCCCCTGTGTGGATTACAACTAATTTTTATTCCAAAATTGGACTTTAATGAAAGAATATCACACGCCATCATGACGCTAGTGATTCAAAAATAGGCCCCCTGTTTTGTCACAATACCACACAGATTGAGCATATTTGATCGTTGCGAGAATTCCGACGCATGCGATACATTTTCCCTTTATTCCTATTGTTCGGGATATCCTTTTGAAAGTAGTTATTCGCAATCTGTCGCCAATATTCGTCGGTGTGGGATCGAGAGCTCGAATTAAGCGGTTGAGTGGTCTGAATAGCTACTATCTCGCAGAGAACAGACACGACACTAATGCCTAATTGCACATACAAGTACGAAAATTCTTCACTGAAAATAATAAACCGCCTCCAAAAATGCATGATCAGCATATACAAACATAATGCACCGACTCGAAAATAATTTGATTGCCTTATTTCAGTCTGTTTAGTCAGTTTTTAGAAGGCAGTTTTTTTCATGATTTTTAGTTATTGAATCTCAAAAACTACAAGACCGATTTTGATGGAACTTTTTCTGTATCCTAAGTTGAGCTATACCTGATTTACCAAAAAATATATCTCGCTATTAATAAGTTTTTTTTTTGAGAAATCCTGAGACAAACAGGATGAACGAAATTGCACTTACGATTGCACAGGTGTTACGAAGCCTTAAATAATCAACATACTAAAATTTTATCAAATTCTAAAGATTTCACATACATACAGGGGCCCTATTTTTGAAACACTCGCTTCGAAATGGCGAGTGATTTTCGTTCGACAACGAGTTTCTTTCTACGACTTTTAATTCATCTTCGAACGAAAATCACTCGCCATCTTGAAGCCAGTGATTCAAAAATAGAGCTCCAGGTCGAATTGAATACCTCATATCTTTGAAGTCGACAAAATGGCGTATTGCCAGCATGTTTTTATATAAGTTATTTGTTGAGTTGAGTCGTTGAATACGAGTGTTAAAAATCAAAGTAAGATAGGTATTTTGATTTTTAACTTTTGTGTCGTCACAGCGTAAATGTGATAATTAGGTTGTTACTTTCATATGTAACTTCTGATATGGTAGATAGCTACGGTAATAAACATGACGGATCGTCTTGAATGAGCTTAACTAGGCGTTGCTGAAACTTGTTTCGGAGGAAAACTGTTCAATTAGCGATGGAATGGAACTACAATTCAAGTCTAATAATTAGGTAACCTTCTGAAAGCAAAAAAGAAACGAATGAAGAGAGTGTTTATTTGTGTTATAGCTGGCTGTTTTACACCTGCCTGGGTATCGAAGGAAAGGTATTTAATGATAAGAGTGTTGTAATTACCAGTAAGGCGAAGGATGCGCGTGTCTCATGACAAACACATTTCTTGGAAATTGATATTTGTTCTGAACTCGAGGGAACTTGGAAAATAGAGTGTGGAAATCTATCTGGCATCAAGAGGTGTCTTAACATTTACCTCTGGAACGTAGCTTTGGTAAAATCACATTGTTTTTTTTTTCTTTATATAATACCGTAAGTTATATTAGCACAATTTTTTTATTAGCTCTGCAGAGATTTCCGTTGAGGTATGTTTTTGTTTATTTTAACTTTACTGCACTGTAAGTTATAAAATTGGCGGGCTGAATGCCTCAAAGCATTCTCTACCAGTCAACCCTTCGGAAATGCCGAGAGTTTAACCAGTCGCGGAAGATTTACAAGAACTAGAGTGTTTATTAGTTAAATGATGGTTGCAAACAGATAATTTTACTAATTAATTTTAACTTGAAGATGGAAAATTAGTATATGCGATGTCTTGATTTTAGTGTCCAGTTATGAATATGGTTATTTCATTTAAGATGATAGAAGGAATTGTTTCGTCTGATTTGTTGACTAATATAATGGTAATATTACAATTTATTTACTGCCCGGCATGCGAACAGCACCAACCAAGCGTCAACCATACGGACGGAAGCACGTTACGGGAACAGCAACGTCTCGGCATGGGATCTGCACCGGATAGCAAACGCCTCGCCCCGGATCGTGTTTGCTACAACTTGTGATAGTTCTTCTTGTGTATGACAGCCCGTTTGACAGGGTGGACAGATAGTTGACAACCATCGGATGCGCCGCTGGTCGAAAGTGGGTCCCGAGTTGATTTCGATCCGAGATGGTGGCGTTACGAAGTTGATAGATGTGCGTTGAAGTATGGAGTTTCATAAAAAGAATGCTTAACGCCTCGAGTTGATATGGTGCTGTTCCCGTTACGGTAGATGTGCTACAACCTTTTTAAAAACGAAAACAATATATTTTTGAAGACAAATTTCTTCCGAACTAAGGAATTTTCTTCCTCGTGCTACGGATACCAGACAACGATTATGACGGGGTATATCTCCTATAAATACTTAAATACATATAATCGTATGTTCATGCTCATCATATAAACGTTTGCCTCTTGCGGGTTTCGAATCCGCGACTGCTGGCTTAGAAGTCAGGAGCTCTAATCACGACACCGAATGTGGGGATGAAGTATATTTGCAAGAAACCACCATTATAAAAGAGTTGTAGAAAAAAAAATCCTTGAATCTTAGAAATATTGAAAAAAGGATTAAAAAGAGGGAGCATTGTTATATTTTTTGAAATGTTTCAATGAATTCAAAGGTTTTTTAGAGTTCCGTAGCTGAATGGCAAAAACCGGAACCCTTATAGTTTCGTCAAGTCTGTCTGTGTCTGTTTGTCCGTCCGTACAACACGGCCACTTTATTCTGATACAAAAAATACGCTTAAATATTATGGTATTTCGGCTAAGTGGAAGTAAGTGGATTTGTAATTTAGTTAACGTTGGCACGGAATCGTTAGTATGCGAGTCCGACTACACTTGGCCGGTTTTTTTAAGAGTTATATGCAACCACGCGTGAAACTTGTTTCATGTCATGATGTTCTTATTTAGGCCATAATTTCGGCACAATGTAAAGTATATATTTTCTTAAAATATATATAATTTATGGAAAGCCAAGAAGTCATTTTGCTTTGAATACTTTTATTTACAAGTATGTCTACTTATTCAACGCCAAGTGCAATGTTATGAGAGCTCATTTTAAATGAAATGAAAGGAAATTTAATGAAATGAATATTTATTTGCTCAAAACATGGTTTCAATACATGGTAGGTAAATTACAGAAGTCCTCACATTTTACCAAAATTATGGCATGCAAATTTATAATAATTATAGAAAATTTCAAAATAGTATAATTAAAGTTACATTCAAAGTCACACTAGTATAATAATCACACACACAAATGATGACATAAATATAATTAATCAATCCTGAATTCAAATAAAATGTCAAAGATCGGTTAAAATCATTCAATAAATTAAATTACCAATATACAAGACAACATCCAATTAATTATTATCCGTGAAAATGTTATTGATTTTATAGATATATTTTTTCTCGAAGCCATTGTATGAGTCCGCGCTTCAATAAATTCTTTGGAAGTAATTTGATTCTATCAGGAATTGCATTAAAAATCTTGACACAAATTGCATTATACTGTTTCTTGAAAAAAAACAATCGTGGTGTATTTTTATAAATAAGTTTGTTTGCATGCCTTAGGTACCGATGCTGTATTTGGTGACGTTTCTTAAAAAGATCGGTATTGTTCTTGACAAAACAGGCAATTTCTAATATAGTACATGCAAGGAAGTGGCAATAGCTTTTTGAACAGTGGCTTGCAAGAGTGACGTGGTGTTTTGCCACATATGGCTCTCACACATTTTTTTTGTGTTCTCAACAAAAGACGAGAGTCGGTTGAATTTCCCCAAATTAGAAGTCCATACCTAAGGAGCGACGCTACGTAACCATGATATGCTGCTAGGGATGTTTCACTTGTAGATATGTGACTCAGTCTATTTAAGACAAATACATAACGATTTAGTTAGTCGCGAATATATTCTACATGTTTTTTCCAATTACAATTTTCGTCCAATACTACACCTAAAAATTTTGTGTCATTTACTTGATCAATATTAGTTCCGTCAAAATTAATGTTAAGGTTTAATTTGGTTTGGTGATGTGTGCCAAATTGAATGTATTTAGTTTTATTTAGGTTAACATTTAAATTATTGTCGTGGAGCCAATGTATTACTTGTCGTATGGTAATATTTATATCATGTTGCAACTGTATGACATTCTTACTACAAGTAATAATAACTGAAAAGTCGTCGGCAAATAAAATACATTTGTGTGTAAAATTACGTCAGGAAGGTCATTTATATATAGTAAGAATAATAGTGGCCCAAGAACACTTCCTTGGGGAACCCCACACGCATTCGTCATAAATTGAGACCTATTAGAAATTACACATGATTTATCGTCTAAGCTTGTGATTTCAACTGCTTACTTTCTATTTTTTAAATAGGTAGCCAACCAATCATAGGCTACTCCCCTCAATCCCAAGTTTTCCAATTTTGTGAGCAAAATTTCACGACATACAAAATCAAAGGCACGTGTCATGTCAAAAAATACAACAGCCGTGGACATTCCTGAGTTATCATTTTCATTTATCTCACTAACAAGATTAAACATTGCTACAGTTGTGGACCTATCCTGATGGAAGCCATACTGTTCCGTTTTCAGTATTCTGAAACGCAATATGAAATTCATTAATCGCTTTTTCATGGTCTTTTCAACAACTTATGTAAGTGCTGGGGCTAGCTCATTGGCACATAATTTTAAAACATTTGTACAAATTCCATCATTTCCCGTACCATTTGTATTTTTAAGTGATTTAATAATGTCTGTGATTTCAGCTGTGGAAAATGGATCTAGAAATATGCTATTTGGCAAACGAGTTTTATTAGTGTTAGTTTTTTTGTGTATTGTTGGTATTATTAGTCAATTTAATTAAATATTCATTAAATTCGTTTGTATTGGTCTGGGTGTTTTCTATGTATATCATGTATGTATTTACAAACAAAAAGTATTTAAGTATTATATCCGTTGTCTGGCACCCATAACACAAGCTTGATTAGCTTACTTTGGGGCTAGATGGCGATGTGTGGGAATGTCCAAAGAATATTTATTTATTTATTCATGTGCAATACTTTTTGGGTCATTATTAATTTTGTCTCCATATTTCAAGCTATCAATAAATTTATAAGTATTAGTATAATTAACTTCATTTTTAATAATTTTCAAATGTTGTTGAGCACTTATTTTTTTCCTTTGAAATAAGCCGTAAGTTATGATTTTTTTTGAGATATCTTGCCAGATTTACGTAATATCTTAGAATATAATTTTTACTGATTGCTCGTTTGAGTTAACTTGACGTTATAATTCATTTGAATTATATATTTGTACCTTAGCTTCCTTTTAGTTTTACAGCTTTTTGCTAATCCATTTGTTATCCACTTAGGTTTTTGATATTGATTTGATATTTTTATCCGTTTAATAGGAAAACACAAATTATCTAAGGATGTTAGAAGATTTTGAAAGGTACACATAGCCTTATTCACATCAGGTTCATCGAATATGTCTGAAAAAGACGTGGAACCCAGATAATTTCTAAATTTATTTAAATTATCTTGTGAGTAGTCTTTTCTATCAATAAAATATTGAGTCGGACGTTCATAATGCATTTTCGTTGGAATATGTAACATTTGGCAGTATTATGGTCAGATAGATGTAAATTATGAAGTTCAGCGGACGCGTCCTCTAAATTACTAATTAAAAAGTCAATACAGGTTTGTTTCCTAGTGGGCTCAGTAATGTGAATATTACGGTTAAAATGTTTAGCTATGTCATTAAGGTATTTGCTACTGGGTGATAGTTTGAGCGTATTAATGTTTAAATCTCCGGCAATTATAATACGTGACTTAGATTTATTCAAGTATTTTTGTAGGATTGTTTCTAACCTAGATAGAAGTATATTTGCATCTGAGTCAGGAGTTCTATAAACACAAATTATGAAAACATTGTAGCCAAGAAGTTTAATACCACAACATTCCATATTTTTATCTTGAGCATTTATTTTAATATCTGGTAACTCTTGAAATTTAAGCCCTTTTTTAATAGAATACAAACTCCACCTCGATTTTTTTTGTTTTTTATAGAGTATGTAGTAGCAAGATTATACCACGCCAGATTGATACAACAGTCACTACCAAGCCCCATAAAGGTTTCAGACAAACACAAAATATCTGGTCTTTTCCCTAGCTTACTTAAGTCTGAAATACATATCTCCAATAAATGTTTTTTAGAAATAAATCCTGCAATATTCTGATGTAGTAGTTTAATTTGTGAAGGCTGTCCTTTCACCTTGAAATAAATTATTTATGTCATCGATACCTTACGCGTATGGACTTATAATTTCACTCTCACCTTGGGTATTTGAAATGTTATTATGACAATCCTGTTTTTCGGTCGACAGTGCAATATTACATTGATTGTATAGATTATATGTTTTTATTTCATTTATCTTAATATTAACATTTTGGAATATTACATTGAGATCATAATTGTTAATTGTACCAAAGAGAGGATAAAACATTGATTCATCATATATTAATTTACGATTTGAGTCAACTAGAAATGTATACCCGTGCGTCATTGCATCAAGATGCAAAAGGTTATTGAATATTTCAACCCTCCAATTAAATAAATCAAAATATTGAGAACATTTGTAGGTAGGCAGACATATTAAAATATTAGTATTGACAATTTTTTTCAATGAATCTCGCACAAAAATTATGAGTTCGAAGTAGTCAGTGGTGGTATTAAAATCTTTTTCACCAATAAGAAGGACGTAGTAGTCTTCCATTGTAAAATTTGAGAGTTTAGCATCAAGTCCTTCAAGTAGCCGTTCAACTCCACTGCCAGGCATCAGATAATGACATACATACAGCTTATAAGACATATCTTATGATGTAGGGCAGTGGCAGCAGTTTTCTTTTTTATTTGTACCTGTGCCACTTTTCCCTCTTTTGCTGATGAGTTTATTGAAGTCGATGATTCACTTAGCGATGTTTCTAGATTTTGGTTGCGTGCTGGTTTAGAATCCTTTCTACTAGGTGTTGGTACTTTTTTATTGCGACTTTTTGGCGTTGACACTTTTCTATTGCAACTTGGCGGTGTTGACTGATAAATGCGAGTCAAATTGTTAATCTTAGAGTTTCTATTCATAAAGATGAAATAAGAAACCAAAAATTTGCGCACGGGCGGGACTTGAACCAGCAACCTTTTGGCAAACCGGGCCAAACGCTCTTACCAATTGAGCTACCGTGCTGTTAGTCTGACCCTGCGAAATTTGTGGTTTCTTATGAAAACGTCAATTGCGTGACGCTTAGCGCCATCTAGCCGTCTGTTTATGAAACAGATGGCCCAAGCAGTTATTCTTTACAGAATTTATTCATAAGAAACCACAAATTTCGCAGGGTCAGACTAACAGCACGGTAGCTCAATTGGTAAGAGCGTTTGGCCCGGTTTGCCAAAAGGTTGCTGGTTCAAGTCCCGCCACTTATTCTTATTTCATCTTTATGAATATAAAATATGACACTGTGAGTGTTAAAAAACATTCTAAAGCCTTAGAGTTTCTGTTGGATATTTCATTTTTCAGTGAGTAGTTTTCAGTCAGCAATCTCTCAATTTCATTGTCCGCACTTTCAAGTTTTGTTTCTAGTAATACTATTTTTGATTTTAGATATTCTAACTCTTCCCAAATTAATACAGTATTCTCTGGACAGCTTCTGTTGAGGAGTGTGTCAGCAGAAGATGTTGTTAAGTCCGTAATGGTTTCATCACTATATGATGATTGCATATCACTAGGTTTCTTCCTCATAGCACTGACATTTGTATTTGGACTAAGACTGATGGAACTAGTACACGGCAAAGTTTTGGATTTGGTGTCGTTATTAGGTTTTCTCATATATTTTTTTGTTTTTTTACATTTCGGACATTTCCAGTTCTTTTTGTTATTTGCATCCATCAAGCGATACAATTTTCTGACAAACCAACGCAGTCGAATTCGTATCGATTTTTGCAGTAGGAATATTATACTGTCTCTCTTGAATCTACTTGTGTCTTACATTTGAAACACTTAACTAGTGTCGCCATCTTGCGACCACTATTGGTATTATTTAGAGAGCTTCTGTTACCTGCTTTCGTAGATGACAACATTGTTTTTGGCAGAAATAAACTTTAGTAAGTACAAAAAGACTTCTTAACTTTGGGGTGATCCCCGTGCGATTTGAATCTCGAACAACTGGATTCGTACAGCCGTAAATCGTAGTTCTCAGCAGTGTTATGGGTTGTGTTTATAAATAACTTTTACGTTTTACACAAAATTTTATGTTCAATTTTAGGGATTGTGTCGCACTTTTTAGGCACTGTTGTAGTTTTGTAGAACTGTTCTATTTAAATGTTTGAATGATTTGTTTATGTTGCAAACACACACACTTAAGAATCACCATATTCACTTTAGTTTATATTGACTTTGCAGTCCATTATCGCTTTTTTTAACCGACTTAAAAAAGGAGGAGGTTATCAATTCGACTGTATGTTTTTTTTTTGTATGTATGTTACCTCATATCTCAGTCGTTTGTCGACCGAATGGAAAAAAAATTTCGCCTTCTTAGAGGGTGTACTTTCAGTTGGTCCCATTTTTTCCATTTTGGGATCCGATGATGGGATCTTGGTGTAATCGGGGGATTCCCTCAACTTTTAAAGGCACGTATAGTGTATCTTTACTATAATCTTAATGTTGAGGTGTTGTTACGTCTGATAGTCCACATCTTGTGGGGCTGAGCTGATGGTGGAACTCCTTAACGCTTAGGAGTTCAGTAATTATAATGACGGAACTTATGATAGGTAATTTGAAGCTTCTTAAAATATAGAATGATAGACGGCAGCGCAATCTGTACTGAACGTTTAAGCAAAAACCACGCGAAGATAATTTGCAAACATTTTTCTGTCTGCATAAATAAGTAAATAATATTTGACAAGACTTGTTAAAAGGAAAGATGGCCATCTTTCGCAGAAAAGCAAATTTCACTAAAAATAAGTTGATGTACAGTCCGTTTTTCTTGGCTAGTCGAATAATGTAAACAACCTTGACATTCCTTTTTAACGAAATTATTAATTTTAAAATAAGAAAATCAGAAATCTCAAAACTTGCGTAGGTGAGTAATGGTTGAATTAAATATTTTTATTCACTGATATAAATTCAAAAGTTATGAAAAGATTGTTTACGTGGTTCGACTAGCAAAGAAAAACGGACTATATAAATATATTTTGCTAAAATGATTTGATACAGAGTGGTCATATCTATACATCTAACTTGTTAGTTAACATTATTTTATTGCCTCCCAGAAATAGTGAAAAGCAGAGTATTTACCTCGGGCATAAAGGTGGGTTCGATTTTTCTGTCTGTCTGTCTGTCTGTCCGTCCGTATGGCACAGCCAATTTATTCTGTAACTACCAGCATCACACTGTTGAAATTTGGAAGGGTATCCTGTAATGTGTATCCTGTTAACCGCTTTACGTTTCTTACACAGAAAAATAAAAATAATGATATTTAAGGGGGGGCTCCCATACATGAAACTAAAACATAAAAAAAATAATTAGTCAAACTTATGCGTGTGGGATCTATGGATAGGTCTTTTATGGAAAAAAATATATAATGTGGATCTCAATAAATACTTTCATCGAAAATTGGTTTGAACGGGATCGAACGACATTTTTTTGAGATATAACACATTTTCAACAACCGCAAACATAACTTTGTTTTGCATACAAACACAATGAAAAACAAAGTTATATTTGCTGTCAATAAAATATTGTGGTATTTTAGCTCAGTGGCAGTAAGTGGATTCCCTAATTCAGTTAACGTTGGCACGGAACCCTCATTGCGCGAGTCCAACTCGCTCTTGGCCGGTTTTTTATCTATGAATTTATATTTTGGGGCTAAGCATTTGTGTATTATTGATGCTATTTCATCATGTCTGTATCTATAGTATAATCGATTTGCACGAAAGCTTTGTACGTGCCTGTGATGTGATGTATGGTTTCAGTACTACTCTGGCCTCGTCTGCAAATGTCTGTAATTAAATGGTTTTTATTATGTGTTTTTGATAGTTTTTAGTATCTATCTTTAAGCTTCTGTTTTGGGAAACAGTTCACCTCTCGGCAACCAGGTGTTACATGCTGCCTTATCTACAGGTTGATGAAGGTCGTTGTAATGTCTCCCGTGCAGTTTCTTTTGCTTCCATGTCTCCTTCTTCTTGGCCTCATTTGTAATTTGTTCACTAATCTGCGGGCTATGGTCTTGTAAGTTAAGTGGGGTTAAGTGTTCATCAGGTTTTACTACGGCTTGGTGTAATTCAGAATTTGTTGCCTGTTGTTGCTTTTTTTTTCTTAGTGATGAGATTTGCTTGTTATGCGTATTCAGTATATCTACCCCTGCCGCCATCCTGCCTTGGTCGTGTGTCAGGCCTATCGCTACTAGTAATATCATCTATTGCTTGCGTTCCGGAGTACTTATACTATATATGCATACTTTTTGAGATATAAGAAAGTGATCATATTTACCAATTATGCATATTACCCCCTCGCACCTCGTACAATACAAATTAAAAGGATCGTCCCTACGTCTACTACTTTTGATAAATAGATCGCGCATACATTAGGTAGTATAGTATAGGCAGTGGCTGGTTTCGGTTATAAGGTCGTTTTAGGCTAGATGCACCTAATCACGAAGAAAGAGAACGAAATAATAAATTATTTTTTTAATTTAGATAGATTTGTGACGCGATATTCCTGTGTTATAAGTAGGTAGATTTATTTATTTTATTAATATATTTAAAGACTTAATTGCACAAATCATAGTGTACAAAGGTGGACTTAATGCTAAAAGCATTCTCTGCCAGTCAAACTTTTAGGTCATGCAGAGAGATGGGAATGGGTGGAGCGAAAATAAATTTTGAGAAAAACAACAAAAAAGTAACAATTAACTAATATGTATAGTAACAAATAAACGTTCCTTAATTACTGCAAATTATGTTATATTCAATAAACATACTTAAACTTACACAAAATAAATACAATATATACAAAATATACATAAATAATACACATAATAAATAAATATTATTTTGCAACTATCTCTTCTTTAAGAAATTGTCGGACTTTCCTCTTGAATGATACCTTCGACTCGGCCCTCCTAACATCCAAAGGAAGAGAGTTCCACAGTCGTATTGCCGTGACCACAAATGACTTGGAGACGTACGTGGAGCGGTGTGCCAGCGTGCCCAGCCGGAGATTGTGGGAGGAACGGAGAGACCGAACGTGAGTTTGGCATAAAAACGGGAACATATCTTTAAGATAAGAAGGCGACGAGGGGTTATTTAGAATAGCATGTAAAATGCAAAGGATTCGAGAGTCTCTACGTTGACGGGTAGGGAGCCAGTTAAGCTGTGCCCTAAAACTGGAGACATTGTCATATTTACGGAGGCCGAAGATGAACCTGATGCAATTGTTGAGGAGACGTTCAAGCTTGTCGATAAGGGCTTCAGTAAGGTTAGTGCAGCAAGAGTCTGCGTAGTCTATGATAGGGATGACAAGAGTTTGCATAAGCAGAAGCTTCGTCTTAAAAGGGAGAAAGAATTTTAAGCGGTAGAGACTTCGCAGACAGACAATCACCTTACGGCTGACCTCAGCTATGTGAACAGACCAGCTAAGCGTAGAGTCCATAGTTAGGCCCAAGTTCTTGACACTAGTAGAATAAGGTATAGTGGTACCTTCAAACACTATTGGGTCCAGATCCATGACATTAAACCTAGAGATAAGTCCCGGACTACCGGACACTTAGTAGGGTTGACAGAGATTCCAAAGTTCTGTGACCACGATGAAACATAATTTAAATTTTCGTTCATAAGATGAATTGCAGCAGGTGGTTTTGCAATTTCACTTTGCACATTCAATTGCAAGTCATCAGCATACAGATGATACGAGCAGCGAAGATCAAGGGTGATAAGATTTATAAAAATAGAAAAGAGCAATGGAGAGATTATGACTGGTACAATCTCTCATCTGGTGTACCACAACACCAGATGACAGATTGTACCAGTCAGAATGGGCGTTAGGAGTTTTTATTGACTGCTGGCGACCACGCAGATAGGAAGAGAACCATTTCAGGGCTGAAGAAGATTCTTCTAAGTACGAAAGTACGGCCAGAAGGAGGTCATAGTCCACAGCATTAAAGGCATTAGAAAAGTCTATTAGAACAAGAAGTGTGACTTTAAAGGAATCCATCCCGTCTCGTATGTCTTCTGTTACCTTCAGCAGAGCAGTGGTAGTACTATGGCCTTCACGCAATCCAGACTGAAAAGGATTCAGTAAGTTGTTCTGAGAGAGATGAGAGGATAACTATTTAAGTACACATGATTCAATTACTTTTGAGAGAAAAGGCAAAATGGAAATCGGCCGGTACTGTCTTAGAGAAGTGGGATTACGAACCTTAGGGAGTGGACGGACGATAGCTTTACGCCAAACATCTGGATAAGTGCCAGAGTCCAATGACCAATTAATAATATGAGTGAGAATAGGTAAAATTATTTTGAGCAATGGCACTATCATCAGACGGCTGATGCCATCCACTCCAGTTGCTTTAGATGTAATCGTAGAAATGGCCTTGCTAATGTCAGCATCGAAGACAGGGGTAATGAGAAGGGAGTAATGTCAGGAGCAGGGAGTGAAGATATGTATGCTAAAGTATTCGCTTTGATGAGAGCATCAGGAGCAGGAAGGTTCGTGAAATGCTGGTTGATGTTATTGAGATCAAAAGGAATATGGATGTCATCAGACTTTGATCTGCCGACCCCAAGTGAATTCAGAAAATTCCAGATGTTAGAGGAAGAGGACTTATGGATCTCAGTATCATCTGATTGCAACGGTTTCGCGCCTTTTTGTACTGGGCCCAATTTTCGTCTGATCTATTTCCTTTGAAAGTACGGAAGGCCTTATTGCTCAGTTATATTGGCCTCATAGATCAGTTTCATTATAACTTGCATTGGAACCATTACAATGTGAAGTCCATGATTTTTATACTCGGAGCACCCCAGGTGATGATAACGTGGATTTATTAAATTAATAAAAGTATTATTTGCTCAAAATTTACGCGCCCCAAAGGTAAGCCGGCGAGCGCTTGCACAGCAGAAAAGTAACTCGAAAATCCGGTAAAAAGCGCTGTCCGCGCTTAATGGCGTCGACATTGGAGCGTGAGTGCTCAATTCGCTTACCAAATAAAACAAAAGGCTTTTAGGCACGCTAACAAAAAAACGATTCGGATAAACCGAAGACATGGACCCACTTTATTAACGTATAAGTAAAGGTAAGACCGTAGAGTTTTCCCTCAAATGTTTTTGCAGGAGCACGATAAAGAAGACATCTGAATATAATGAAACTGAATGATTGAATTTTTGGAAAGGCCAAGTCAACATCATTTAAATAGAAATGTACACGGTGGAATCGAGCGGGAATATAACTATGAGTTAAGTAGGCTGTGAATATTTAAAGCTCGTTATCGGTTTGCGCCATTCGGTTCTAGGCTCTTTCACCCAGGAATGAAATTGTACAGGCTTCGAGCCAACAGTTGGATACATAGTAACTATGTAACATAAGTTAGTTGCTTTCGTTAATTAAGTTACATAGTAGCAAAAACAGCTCCTCAGCTCTGCAGCGTTGCCACTCAGCCAAATATATCCTCCTTGTAACTGTCGGACTTTGCCGAAATGAAACACTGAAGCTAACGAACTCGGCGAAGTACGATACCTAACGAATGCCTTATAAGGGTCGACCCAGGAAAGTGCTTAGACCGTTTTTTGCGCGACGGGTTCCGCTAATGAAACAGAAACGTTCAAAAGGAATACTACAAAGAAACACGATAATGCGAATACTAAAGAGTCTTTTGTAAGTGGGCATTATTTTGCCCAAAATAAATTCTTCACCTGTATCTATAGAATCGGGTTAGTTAGGGTTGCCACTTTAGTCTTGAGAATTCATGAAATGAACGACAAAAGTGAAAAAAGCTGGCTTTGCTTGCTACGTACTATACGATCGTTTAATTTATTTTTGGTCTATACTATACGGCGTACGTGAACGGAACGCCGAGTGTTAAAATTTCAAATATCGAAAAAACTACACGATAAAAAGACCGTACCTTTTTCTCTTTTGCCCAAAACATTTCGCAAGTAACCCACGGCGAGCACTGAAAAGGCGAACCCGGTCCTTATTCCAAAATAACAGTGATTACAATTTTCAATGGCATTTTAAGAACAGGCATTTCCGCGTCTGTTTCTCTGGAGCGGAAGCTTACGGGTAGGTAATGATTAAGGGCCCTTATCCAGTAATGGATGGCGATGTTCATCCAAATAGAGCAGTTTTTTTGTCTCAGAACATTAACCCGGGATCCTTAAACTGTAAACGTGCCGTGTTGTTTGACGTAACATTGTAAAGTTTTAGCTGCGCGGGGAGTTTAGTACAAATGACTAAACTTTGCTGATGCCAGGGTCACAGAGTAGCACGATATTACTTTCAGGAATTATTCATATAAACCGTTTTCGCAAAATGTTTGAATACTAGAATACATAATACTTTACCCCCAGGGAACATACGGATGCATTCTTTACGTGAACGCGTTCGTTTTAATTAAGAGAGATGCTACCGTGCAAGAACCGAGTCAAGGTTTTAGTGTTAGTTATGCGTTTAAGAAGGCTTTAATATAAATAGCTGTTAATTAATGTACTGTTTTTTGATAAACATAATAACCTGAAATGTAGCAATAATAAGCACCACCTCATTACATTAATGCTACGATTTGTTTTCTGAATGCTAAGACAATGCTACGAAAGCAGCTGTATACATACGAATGTGTATAACATAAAAATGTATACACGATCTCATATAACATTCAAGATAACAAGTTCAGAGAATACAAGCTTCAATACGAAGGAAGTGAACTCATGCACTTCCGTCAAGTCTAATAGGGTAGCTAAGTGCCAATCAAAATACTCTATTGAAGTCAACGTTCTATCTATAACTTCAAGATTGTTAAGTGTTCTCATAGCATAAAGGTGCTCCCAAACCAAAGAGGATGTGATATGCTAATCGAGCAGACTTACTTCTTCTAGACAGAACATCACACATGACATACTTCAATATTTTGCTACTTTACATATTTGATCACTTAAATATTCGCGGATTTTTATATTTTTGACAAAGTATTGGTCGGAGCTCGAGGTTGCAAACTTGTACTAATATTTGGGCCATCATCATGAAAACGAGTGTGCGAGAAATTGGATCACCGGATTTAACGCAAGGCGCCGAAACATTCCGCCGACTAATTGACTAGACGATCATGCAGACTGTAACTAGATACAATTTAGTAAAATGTTGCTTCAAGTTAAATTAAACCTTTATTTATTTAATTTTCCTCCACGTGTCATTGAAAAACGGCACTCAATACATAAATGTCTGCCTCCTCGCTCCTTGTAAGCGATACTTAAGACGAAGATAAGTATAGTGCAAGCTCCGCTTGAAGCACGATTGCTTGAAGTATTCAGCATAAACTTAGCACAACTTATTACTTGCGTAACTTATTTCTGCAATGAATATTTCATATCTTCATATGTGGAAATTAAATGGAATTTCATTAATATGAACGAGGACGTTAAGGTCAAAACTTAAGAACATGATGAAGATAGAAAGCATTTTGTGACTGAGTATGTCTATTTACACAATGTGTTTGTGGCCCACTAGACCTAAATACTTTAAAGACGTTTTCTACATTTACTTTAAAGGGAAAATAATATGTTATTTTTGATAAAGACAAATTTAAATAAATGAAAGAAAAAAAGAGGGTGACTTAGCAATGTGTTACCAAATATGTATGAATAAGACCATCGTTACACACAACTTTTACGTCATGGTCGAAAACTTAATTAAAATTTTAGTTGCATCATGGAGTTAAATATTAGAACGAGGGCTCTACAGAATTGATTGATGGTCTCATTCACCTCCTAAAATTTGGTAACACATTTAATCCGGCACTGATCTGTCCGTATTTCGCAAATACGTCCAACCGATTTTTTCTAAAATAAAAAAAAATACTTGTAAGATGGCAACTCACATTATGGCACACACATTATAGCAAAAAACCGTAAAAAAAACTTTCCAGGTATATATGTCTCCGTATTATTGGAAAAACAGAGAGATTACACTCTAACGGTTTTCCGTTATTATTAAGATAAGAGGCATATTGTAATCTGACGATTTATTGTGAACAAGCCCGTAATGGTTCAGCATTTACGCTTTCATTGGTCCTTACATGTCAATATAACACGAAGGATAAACGGAGATTCCTTTAGCTCACCCTGTTTATCCTTTACCTATCCTAATTTACCACTTGACCCACTGACTCTGTATTTCAGTTTACGTTATAATGTATGAAGTTCTGTACAGTTCACAAATTATCGACAACAATTAAATTACAATCTAACGAATTTTAAAACCATCAGATTGTAATCACGCGCTTTTTACAATATTACTGTGACATTTACAAAAATGGATATGTACTGATGAGATAAGTCTCCAAGTGGTTATTTTTGCGTCGCCCAGACTGCTCGGCCGTGCACCGGTGAATTATACATGAACTTGCAAATACAGAAAGAGGACATGTCTACCCGAGTGAGTTCAGAACTTTGCGGCTATTTCCAGCCTATGGTTATTGATACTTTCAGTTCTGACTGACTAGCGGTTCACCACGGCTTCACCCGCGTTACTCGACTTTCGTATCTCGAAAAATATCGTTAGAAATATCATTTATCGTAATAGCCTATTTGCTGTAAGTATAATCGAAATCCATCGCGTAGTTTTTGCGTCAAGGAGCAACAAACATAGATAAATACATAATCACAAATGTTGACAATAATAATTATAACATCAGCTTGGGTATGTGATGCGCGGTAATGTGATTTTTATGCAGAACCTTGTATTTGCATAAAAGAAAAATGTATTTGTATCTTCTTTTGCGAATCTAATTTTAATGGAACATTAAAAACAGGTTATTTGATTGTGTCTTTTATTTTTTTTAAAGATGAGTGATCATTTCATATTATTTCTAGTATTAGAGTCATGTAAGAAATATCGACGAGAAACGCGTACACAAGTGATGTAAGAGAGCACATGCTCTCCATTCTCATAAAATAGAGCGCAACTTCGCTTTCGAATCTCTTATGTGAAACACTGGTGCACGCGGCCGTAACACAAAAGCGTGGAGTTAAGGCGAGGTTTTCCGGAGGCAGATTTTGTATGGGCGGGCAGTATGCAGCGCAAACGCGTCCGACTAATTGAAAAAAATACTAATCTGTCATTTCCTATTCGCTACATAATAAAGAAAACTAGGGTTATTACTCTAATACCATTTAATAATGTGTTTTCTGACTTATAGACAGTTCAAGTGTTATTTATCTAGATCTTAGTATTTGTTTTCTTACTATCAAGTAAAGTAAATTAAATATAATTTTGAGACTAAACATTGTTGTGTCCTAAAGACGAACAGAGGTAAAATTTAAAGTAAACGGGAATAGAGTGCCTTAATAGAAAAGCCTTTGGGAAGCCTCAAGGCGGAAGGCAGATCGCTAGCGGGAATCTTAATATATCCGATCGAATCCGGCCTCAGATAAATGTACCGTATTCTGAGCAAAATACTGTGAAATAGTAAGTTTGCTATATATTGAAAGTAGTCTCTTTATATTACACTAGCTGGAGGCCGATTCTCGCATGATCGAAAAAAGTTCACACACGTAAAAATGTTCACCACTCGAATTTTTTTCGAAGGAAACAAGGCTTGTGTATTCTCAGACCTTCACAGTCGAACTAATTCGATGGAACGTCACACGAACATTTCGATTGCTGGAGACCAATAGATTTCAAAATTCGTATACGAACTATTGAGGTTCTAATCGGGCAAAATGATAACCTAACCTAAAATTGAGAAAATTTACATTGACTTTGAAGGATTTTTAGCCGACTTCAAATAAAGAGGATTTTCTGTGTGTCCAATATATCAAGATTTATTTGCCCTCTATTATATCATGTTTGGCTAAACTGATTTTGATGTGGTTTTCAAAAGAGTAGGAACTTCTACGATTTAGAGAAGTTTCTAGTATATGAATTGACTTACAAAAAACAGGATCTCCATTTATCCGGCATGCCTAGGCCGTGGTCACTTGCACACAAGACACGAAACAGGCGTCGGTTCAAACAAAAGTCTACACAAGGTGCAAGCGATTTCAGCTCTTAAGATGGTTAGGCAGCGGTGACCTCGATAGGACTTAATATTATGTTAAGAGCTATCCAACCCTGGATACGCTAGAGACAAAGTAAGTAGTTCACAAGTCGAATCTTACGAGTCCAACTCGATTAGGTTTTGTTGTCTTATTACGGAGTACCTTTGTTCACCTTCAGCTTCATTCTCAGACCCTGGTTTTATATTTTGACTCTGTTTCAAGCTCATGAACATAGATTGCCCCTATGTATTTAAAACAATCCTGAATTTAAATTTCTTAATGTCAATGACTAAGGAAGATTAAACAGACTTAATAAATAAATAACATACAAATAAAAAATACCAATTTAGCAAGTGGTTTTATTTTCTTCATACATCAGTCAAAACACAAAACATTTAAGAAGCAGTAATGTTATTGTTAAAAAAACAACAATTTAAAGCCATTGGTCATATCAGGAAAGTTTCAATCCTTTAATCCAACGCACTCACATTTCTAACTAATCATTTATTTTGTTGTGAAATGCATGCGGTTGTGTTCCCAGGAGTATTTAAAATCCCTTCATTTGGCGCTCCTTCCTTTTGGATTATTATAATTTGTTCTACTGCTTGCTTCTGTAAAAAACAATAACAAACATAAATATCACAGAAAGTTACCTACTACACACAAAATAAAAACAAAACTTGAACACCACCATGTTTTTAGCTTAGTATCTCTTTTCTGGGATAATAATGATTATTGTAGATATTTGTAGGTGGAATTCATAAACTATGTTTGAACACATTCAAGCACGCATAGAACAGATTGCTAATGTACTATTTGTTTATAATAAGGCAACTATAGGCAATTCTATAACACACAGATTTAGATTATAAATGGAAAATCTGATGGTTTGATTTATAAATTGTGAAAATAAAACTATCATTATGTATGTGTCTAGTTAATTAGGTACTTACCTAGATATCAGAGAATTAAGGTATTCAAGTATTCCCATGTATTTAACCAGTATTTTATCGAATTAGATTGGCAACTAAATATTCTCTCTGCTACAACATAATCCAGACTATCTGTAAATAAAAATAGTTTGTTTTGTAAGAACACTACATATCTACAAAGGATATTAAAAACTTTATCCAGGCTACACAATAAGAAGGTGCACTAATATCTGTGATGTTAGTTAACTGAACCTATTACTACTAAAGAATAATTAAATGCCTGTTTCTTGTAGATAAGTAAATAAAAAAAGCATATAATGAAACAAACAGCGTCATACCAACCTTAGAAAATATATACATTTAGTTTGAATTTAGCATTGTAATTCTTACTTATTCTTTAGGCAAAATTTGAGAAAACAAATAAACTTTCTCAGACACTGAAAAATCGATATTTGGAACAATTTTGACACACACACATTGACATTTAGGGCCATAGAGAAAGGTAATATGGCGCGTCGCTGCGTTTCATTTCATGCTATGCATGAATAATGAAATTTTAATAATTGATCTACCGTTATTATATTTTTAACAATATGTATAGTTTTGTGAATATATACACCAAATTAAACAAACAAATAGATTTATTGTCTAATTTCACCAAAATTAATTTTTTTAGATGGACTTAAATATACTTTATTTCGGCGTTTTTAAAAACGCCCGTACGATCTCTGCAATGGAACGTTGTAATGAAATTCGAACGTGAAATGTTCTATCGGTGCATGAGAATAGCATTTTTATGTATCACTCGAACTCTTACAATAGAATTGTGAACTTCGTATACGAATTACCACACGGAAAAAGTACTACTTCACGAGAATTGGCCCCCTGGTCTGTAAGTGCACCACTTACTTCATTCTAATATTTCACTAATAATAAAACATTTAAGACAGAGTGACTTTGGAAACATAAGCTATATTTTAAACTAAGGACCTACGCATAATTTAAAGTCCCTTACACAGATTAAAATCAAAATCATTTGATTTGATGATACCTAAAAATCATAAAGTATCATTTCGAATTCTGAAATCCATTGAGGCGGAGTTTTTTAAAAATACTTTAATATTATTCGTCAATTTCAGAAATCAAACTGTGATTTATTAGTTTAACTAGCGGTCCCCCGCGACTTCGTCCGCGCGTTTTGAGTTTGCCCCCTCCCCTCCCGTCGCAGCGTGATGTTTTATACCTGAAAGCCTTTCTCGATAAATAAGCTATCCCAAACAGAAATATTTTGTCAAATCGGTCCAGCAGTTCCTGAGAGAAGCGCGTTCAAACAAACAAACTCTTCAGCTTTGTAATATTATTAGCGCAAGCGCACGTCGTACTTTAGCTGCGAACATTATTTTGGTGCGGAGTTATGTTAAAACTGTGATAGCTCCTGAGATATTAATTGAATTTAAATGATATAAAGGGCAACTTTGTTCTAAATGAAATGCTCGTGATGATGGATGTATTTATTTTAATAAGAATAAACACCGGTGTGTATAATACACCTCTAAAAACAACGCATTATTTTTTTACAAATTTATTAACATAAAATAGGTTGTAGTAAGTCAACCATAAAAGATAGACATATGCTGTCGCGGACTTTATTATAGAACTTTTAATGCTGAACAATCCTGTCATACATGATTTTTGTGTAACTTAAGCGGTTCGTCTGCTGTCTGAAGACACCTAAAGACTCGTCTGCTGTCTGAAGACACCTAAAGACGTTTACTTTGTAAGCTGTGATTCCCTGGAGTGTCTTTGTATAGTTGATTTTGCCTAAGACGATCGATGAGAAGTTGTCATTTCGCTAATTTTAGTAAAGTAGCGGTATCGGTAGCTAACAACGTATGTCAAGGTACAAGGAATATGCCAAGGTTCAGTTGGCAGAGTGCGGCGATGGGTGCTGAGAATTCCTTTGTAGCTTGAAATGAGATTTGACCTTTCGTTTGGGTGATTTATACCAATAAACGAAACTTATTAGTTTACCACATAATAAAAAGTCGACACAAAATATCGAACATGCAGCTCTAGTGTAAATCGAATTATTATTTCTTTATACAAATTATTCGTAGACATCCATTACCTGTGTAACATTGGTTTTGTGTATTTTAGGCAGCCTATACAGTTTAGGTGGTTTTGCACATGTTGGTACTAATAGTTTAGCATCAAGATTTAAACTATCGCTATGTTTTTTCACTAGGTCGCTGGTTTTCTTTTATATTTTGCTTGTAGGTTGTTTCGTCCGCCAGGAACTGTGATATTTTCAGTTTATAATCTGATGTATCCATTATAACCGTAGCGTTTCTTTTATCTGCACGTAAGATTGTCAATTCCGGTTTAGATTTTAAGTTTTTAAGGGCTAAATATTGGTCTCGAGAAAGATTCGACTTAGGTATTTTGCTATGTCGTAAGACGCATGATATGTCTTGTCGTATTGATTCTGCTTGAATACACAAAACCAATGTTCCTCTTCGTCTTATTGTAAGTCAGATTGATTCCCCAACGTACAAGCTGGCGAAGCATTTGGCGAAAACACTATCTGTACTACGAGGAGGAACTACGGCACATCTTAAGGATCCCTATGACTTCATAAGCCAAATAAAGACCTTGCAATTGGCAGAAAATGAAACAATGGTTAGTTTTGATGTACAGTCCCTATTTACAAGTTTACCTGTGAAAGACTGCATTGAAATTACCAGAAGGAAGTTAGTTTTTTTTTCATTTATTTATCAAATAAAAAAAATAATTACACAAATTTACATCAATAACATTCAATAAACCAATGAGGTTTGTGACGAATGTCTTGAAAATCTACGTCATCAGTTTCTTAATAAAGTGAGCATTAACTTAGATTTTATATTACACGGTTTAACATTCTTAATAATACGCAAATCCGGCGGTAGTTCATTTATTAGTCGAGGAACTAGGTAAGCAGTTGTTCGCTTGCCGTAGGTATTATTCGTACCGGTCACCGTACGTAACATCGTTTCATTCCTAGTGGCCGCCCGCGTGCATACAGGGTGAAAGTATACTATTTCGTCTCTGTAATGTTGGTTAAAAAAGTTTTCTTTCAGTATTGAATAATGGAAATGCTTAAACACCGGAAGAATTTTACAATAATTGAAGAGACCATTGTCATCGTCATAAAATTGTTTTTTTATGTTGTTGGATACCAATATACGAAGGACTCGACGTTGTAGATTAAAGATACTGTTAAGGTAAGTATTGTAAGTGCGACCATAACTACTTAAGCCATATTGGATATGGGATTCAGCCAGGGAGTTGTACAATAGCAGTTTGACCTTAAATGGTATACGATCCTTCAAAATTATCAAGTTTGCCAAAAATTGTCGAAGCTTGTCACAAACGTGTTCGATATGTGGGCCCCAGTTCATCTTACTATCAATAATTAAGCCAAGATATTTTTGTTGACTAACATTTTCTATTGATGGACAATCGCAGTCGTACGCATGAGTCACATGTAAACAGTCATGCCTATGGGCTATTAAATTACTGTATGATACACTTTTAAGAAATGGAGACTTAATCCTTAGAAGTTTAGTTTTATCTGCGTTCAACACTATACCCACGTCATGACACCACTTCATAAGCACATTAAAATCAGATTGTAGACAGTCCCTCGCTCTTTGTGGATCTTTATCCGCAGCAATCAAACAGGTGTCGTCAGCAAACTGATAACATGTGCAGAATTCAAGACAGTTTGCCATATTGTTCACATAGGCGAGAAAATGAAGAGGACCGACCACAGATCCCTGTGCTGTTCCCTCGGTGACCACTTTGTAGTCACTGTAGGTATCATCGACTTTAACTGTGAACTTGCGATTACGGAGGTAGTTTTCACACCATCTGAGGAGAGGACCACGAACACCAGAAATGTTTAGCTTTTTTATTAACTCCTTGTGATTTAAAGTATCGAATGCTCGAGAAAAGTCGATAAACAGTACCAGTACGTGCTTCCGATCGTTAAGATAGGTATTAACTTCATCAGTGAATTTGGACAATAGTTGAATTGGATATGCCCATAGAGTATGCAGAACTTTTAGAGCATTGCCTTACATCTGGCTATTTATTATGGGATGGTGAATTCTACATACAAATTGATGGTGTAGCGATGGGTTCCCCAGTATCACCTGTTGTTGCTGATATCTTCATGGAAGATTTTGAGACCACAGCTTTGAACACATCACCTATATCACCAAGGTTTTATAAACGGTACGTAGATGACACCTTCACAATATTACCCACAGATAAAGTTTCTGCTTTTTTGAATCATCTTAACTCTATTCATCCACAAATACAATTTACTATGGAAATTGAGGCAAACAATAAACTAGTTTTCTTAGATGTTTTACTTACTAGGAATTCTGATAACACACTTAGCCACACAGTTTTTAGAAAGGCCACCCATACGGATAAATATCTCAATGGTGCATCTCACCATCATCCTTCACAGTTAGCTACCGTGGGCAAAACTTTGTTTCAGAGAGCGTTGGGCATCTGTGACGACCGACACCTGGCTGCTGAACTTCAGCATGTAAGGAAGGTACTACGGGACAACCAGCTTCCACCACAGCCACCTGCCGTACTACCTTACCTCAAGGGGGTCACTGACAAGATTGGGAATATCTTGAAGCGAGCTTCCATCAAGACTTATTTCAAGCCGCCAAAGAAGATTAACCAATTTTTACCACCTGTCAAGTGCACCATACCTCTTCAAGATGCAGGGGTATATAGACTGGAATGTTGACTGTGGCCTTTCCTACATCGGGCAAACCAAACGAAGTATAGGCGTGCGGATAAAAGAACATATAGCTGACGTTAAACATAGACGAAACATAAATCTGCAGTGTGTGAACATGCCTTAAACAAACCCAACCACTTCATACGTTTTGACCAACCTAAAGTACTGTCAAAAGAACGTCGGTTCATTCCACGTATGCTACGCGAAGCTATAGAAATAAGAAAACATCCAAATTTTAACAGAGAAGATGGTTGGAAAATTCCACCTGCATGGGATCCAGTTCTAACGAGGACCCAAGCTAGACCACTCACTGCAAGATCACAAGACACAGTTAGCTCTTTCTGCGTGGATAGGAACGTTAATTAATAATATGAGTGACGGTATTGTATATTTTTCAAAACTCTGTAAATGACAAATTACATCTTAGTCTACCCGTGACCACGAACGCTGTAAAGTGTTCGAAACGTCGGGATAAAATTAATAAACTCGCGAAAAGTTAATCCGTAAAAAAATTGTTTTTTTTTATTTCGATGAGTAATATTCGCGTAAACTTCAGAAACAAGTATAGCTATTAGATACATGCAGCATATTTTTGAAGTTCAGACGTAGCTCACTTCCTATCCAAGAACATAAAAAAAACACTAGACGAATCCGACATAACGGTATCATGCATTAAATACAATTATATTTTATAGTGTGCTATAGAGTACTTTTATCAAAATGCCCTTGACTCGGCTTTGGCAGGGCACTACCAAATAATTGTAAAGCTTTGATCATCACTATAACGTAACTAATGAATCATTATCACATGAGTTAGGTAAACCGGTGGTTTGTGTTCAGTCACCCAAATGTTTAAGACGGTCTTGATCAATAATTTAACCTAAAACGCAGTGACCCGAACTTCTATTGATCCTCTGTATTTATACATATGAATTTAAGGAACACCTTTATGGATGGTAATAAGATAAGTGCAACCAATTCCAATAAAAACTGATTCTATTGAAATCTATTACTTTACAATATTTCTACAGACGAAAATCACCAGTCATATCATTATCAGTTAAAGGAGGCCATCCTTTAGCTGATAGCTGTCTATTGCTGAACAATGGCTTCCCTCAACGTTTTTCCACAGCGACCAGATTCTCTGTGTAGTCTGTATCCAGAGTGATCCTGTTTGAATTTTCACAAGGTCGCTGTAAGTCTTCTCAAGAGGGACTACTGCTTTAAAATAAAGCATTTTATTATTTCAGAATCGAAAAAAACATATTAACTGAGCTTTCCTATAAAGTTTATTATTACTTACACAAGTATAACAGGAACTAAAACTCTTGTTCAAACTAGAACCTCTCGAAGCTGTAAGCTCTTGGTATCAGATAAATCGCACAAACTGAAACAATAAGCTTTCAGTGCCTTTAACACGATTTCATGGAAAGAAAATTCCTCTTTTTACTCTTTTCAGAAGCTTTCATTTTAAAGAAGCCTTTTGAAACAGCGCTAAGATTTTAAGACTTTTCCTTTTGTTAGCAAAGGCATCGGTTTCAGCTCAACATGAAAATTTAAGTAGCCAACTACTTAAATCTTTGCAAATTGTTGAACACAAACTAAACAATGTGCTGAGGTCTCAAAATACCATTAATGTTAAATAAAGTCAGTGAACCTTAACCTACTAAATAAGTTGTAAATTTCGTCCTATGGGAAATACTTATACTAAGTATAATGGACTACGGCTTAATAGTACTCATTTTGTCAAGCTGAATTATGATTGATAAGACTAGTATAATTATATCTAATCGAATGGAAGTGACAGCAAACTCAAAAGCGGCAGGTACTGTACTTTTTCAGGATCAAGTAATAGCTCATCTATCAACGTCAAAAATAGACAAAAAACCGACTTGAAAAAACGAAATGCACTAAAAAGTCTTAAATAAACTCGTTGTATTACATCTTTTAAATCTGTTCCTTAAAAAGCTTCAAAGTACCTAACTCAGTTTTGGTCTGGCGTCATAATCACTGAACTCCTAAGCGTTAAGCAGTTCACCATTTGCTCAGCTCTACAAAATGGTGACTATTATACGTAAAGATATGTCAATATAAAGATACTAGTACAAAAACACTATACATGCCTTTAAAGTTTAGGGTTTCCCTTGATTACACCAAGATCCCATCATTCGATCCAGATTTGGCAACAATAGAACCTGTAATTTGATTTTTGTATTTATTGTGTATTGTCTTTATACAAACTTAATAATATAAATTGCACTTGTAAAAAGCAACTGTGTCAGACAAGGAATCGAACCCTGTGTCTTACGCTTTCTGGACGCATGTTATTACCTATTTGATATTATTAAATTTGTATAGTGACAAAACACTATAAAAAACATAAATAAAATTATAAACTGGCTTACTTTATCTTAACCGATTGTTGATATTTGTTAAAATATTTCCTTTGGAAGTCGAGAGAGCAATCTCGCAACGTCACGCAGCCTACGTGTTAAAGTAAGCACTTGCAAAATTCAACAGGCTGTTCAATGTGCCGGTGAGTATAGGCGAGTGGTATAGGCAATCGCCCGGACAGCGTAAGACACATGATTTGATTCCTCTTGTCTTGCTTTTCACAAGTGCAATTTATATAATCAACTAGCCGACCCAGCGAACTTTGTTTAGCCCCCAGCCCCTTCCCGCCCCAGCCCCGTCCCGCCGAGTCCCGTAATTTTAAAAGTTAAGCTTTCCCAGCGAATTTTGTTTCGCCCTTAAATTACTAAAATAGCTATTAAAAAATAAGAGTTGATCGTAGAAGGGTGAAAATTGAGGATTATATGTATCTTTGTATGTTGTATCATTAAAAAATAGAAATTAAGAATTTTGTCCAAAAAATAAATAAAAAAATTTAAGGGTGGACTACCCCTAACATTTAGGGGGATGAAAGATAGATGTTGGCTGATTCTCATAGATACCGGATAAGCACAAAAAGTTTTATCAAAATCGGTCAAGCCGTTTCGGAGGAGTATGGCAACGAAAACTGTGACTCGAGCATTTTATATATTAGAATGGGATCTACTAGAAGGTAAACCCTCTTTATAGTGAAAAACAAAACAAATCGGTCCACAAATGACTGAGTAAAGAAGTAACATATCCATAAAAAAATCAGTCAAATTGATAACCTAAACCTTTTTGAAGTCGGTTCAAAAGCGTTCAGAACGACTTTCAAACGATTGCATTGACGTGCAGCGAAAAATACTTTTTATTGTATCGTCATTTCAGTTCCCGTATCAAAGCGACCCTTTAGAGCGGTTATGCCCGCCATGTTTGCGTTTAAGAGGCATCGCTTTTATTTATTTTAAAAGCGAATAAAAAGCAATTAAAATTGTTAATGATCTCGCGATCATTAACAATTTTAATTGCCGTATAATGTACTGTACGACTGCTGTACTTTCGTAAAGGTTCGTTACTCTTTGCTTGTCAAATATTTTACACAACATTAACATTCCGTGTTAAAGAAAATATTTATTTTTGGAAAAAAATGGATTGAAAATACAAAAATATTCTATTTAGGACAAACCAATTCATTTCATTTTATTTAAGAACGTAAGCTTGACGTTATGAACTCCAAACGTTTTTTTTTTCTCCTAAATAGAACATATTTCCGTGGGGAAGGCCTATGTTCAGCAGTGAATGTCATTTGGCTGATAATGATGATTAAGCAATAAAAAACAAATGCGTTACTTTTTGCATTTTTGTGAGTTTTTAAAAACCCTTTTTTTCCTTAATCAATCAGTTGTCATTTTTTTACTAATATTATTTTACAAGTAACAAAAAGATTGTTTACAATATTTGATAAGAAAAAAATGGACTATACACAACTCAAATAAAATATGTTCTATAGGATATTTCAATAATATATAAAATTGGGACAAAATGAATTAGGAACTCTAAAGACATAGTTCCCTGTAAAACCACCAGGTGACGTTTGAAAAACGCAAAATCAAAATTTGTGTTTTCGTGTATTTATTGATAAAGAATAATTTTAGAATTAAGTTTTTTTTTAAAAAAAAATACTATAGTTACAAAGATATTTGATGCAGCAGAATATCAGGAAATTGAAATTGTTTACGCGAAATGTAAACAATTTTGCTTCAGACTTCGTCCGGGACGGCAAAGCATTTTGAATCATTGAAATGGAAATAGAAGTCTTTTGACGTTCAAAGGACAAAGAAGCCATAAAGTGGAAAATATTTAGGTAGGTACCTAACTATTAGGTTCCTGATGAAAATATCTGTTTAGATAGAGTCAAAGCGGTAAATAAAAACCAAAATGCACTAAAAAGTCTTAAATAAACTCTTCACCATTGAAAGGAAAGGAATCCGTTTTAGGCAAACAATTTCTTTTTGGAGTCGGTGCTGTGATAGTTGATGCTTGATGGTCAAAGTGATGGCACCGACTCCAAAAAGAAATTGTTTGCCTAAAACGGATTCCTTTCCTTTCAATGGTGAAGAGTTTATTTAAGACTTTTTAGTGCATGTTGGTTTTGGAGTCGGTTTTTACTTTTTTTTAAGTTTATTTTATTTCTTCATTTTTAGTGTTTACATAAGAGGGAGGGGGGGGGGGGGGAGAGTTGCACCTTATGATTCTATTTTTTTAATAAGCTACAAATTACCTATCATAAGTTCCGTCATTATAATTACTGAACTCCTAAGCGTTAAGGAGTTCCACCATCAGCTCAGCCCCACAAGATGTTGACTATCTGACGTAACAACACGTCAACATAAACAGTATTATTAATAAACGTAGACTAGAGAATGAATAACTTTACTCCAACGCTTAAGTTCAGAGTAATGAAATACGGTATTAATAAACACGGCATAAGGAGGGAGTAAGCTATTCCGAATCTAATCTCTGAGTAAAAGTTAATCCTGGTCACTACCTAGTTTAAAGTCTGACTAAGCATAGTGTAGAGCTGTATTTGACATTTGTTTTGTTCGTCGACTCATTCATAACCATCAGAGCGTTTGTTAGTGTCGTGCGTGTTGTTTTTTCGAAAAATGGACAGAGATTATTTTATTGAAGATTTGAGAGTCATCGATGAAATTAATGAAGTTGAAGCCCTAATGCCAACAATAAGACGTGTAAAGCTCTACAAAATACGTATTAATCCATTCGAAGAACTTCAAGAAATTGAATTCAAATCTAAGTACAGATTTTCCAAAAGTACTGCTGTCTTTATTATTGATAGGGTGAAAGATAACCTGGCTGGCAATGCGAGAGGAGGCTTCATACCACCTCACATCAAAGTATTGACTGCTATTAGAACATGGGCCCGTGGAGAGGTAGGTACCTACCTAAATATATTTTTAATTTCATGTATATTAATATAATAGCGGTCTGCATCCAGTTTGATCCTGCGATCTTTTTAAGGTCGTCTGTCCATCTTGTTGGTGGACGTCCTACGCTGCGTCTTTGGTCGAATGGTCTCCAATCTAGAACTTTCCTGCCCCAACGGCCATCAGTTCTTCGCGCTATGTGCCCTGCCCACTGCCACTTAAGCTTACTGATTCTCAAGGCTATGTCCGTTACCGTGTTGGTTGCTAGTGATCGGTCGCTGTGGAAAGCCGTGGGGGAGGCCTATGTTCAGCAGTGGACGTCCTTTGGCTGATTATGATGATGATGATGATGATGAATATAATAGTTCTTATCATCAAACTCTTTTATGTCAACAGATTCAAGATGATGCAGGGGACCTCGGTGGCATGAGTCAGCCCACCGTGTCACTTATATGCAAGCAAGTTGCTTTGGCAATAGTGGCTCAAAGGTCAGAGTGGATTAAAATGCCACAAAATGATGCCGACCAAATGAAAGTGATTGCAGGATTTTACGCATTATGTGGATTTCGACAAGTCATCGGAGCTATAGATTATACACATGTGAGGATATCCAAAGTTGGTGGTGATGCAGGCCAATATTATATTAACAGGAAAGGATATAGTTCAATAAATGTACAGGTGATATATCAAAAATTACAAGCAAACTTCTTACTCCATCTATGCCAAAAAGATAGAATTACAATTATTAAATAAAAATTGTATATTAACTTTGTTTCAGGTGGTGTCAAATGCGGATTTAGAAATAATGGACATAGTGGCACATTGGCGAGGCAGCACACATGACTCGAGAATATTCAGTGAATGCAGATTAAAACAAAGATTTGAGCGTTTAGAATTTAAAGGAAGGCTATTGGGTGATGCAGGTTATGCATGTACTCCATTTTTATTTACTCCAGTATTAAATCCAAACACACAAAAGGAGGAAATGTATAATCGAGCACATATAAAGACTCGTAATACTGTTGAAAGGTGCTTTGGTGTTTGGAAACAGAGATTTTGGTGTATTCAAAAAGGTTTTACCACAAAATTAGAAAATACAAAGCGTTTTTGGCTCATTTTTCACAGGGGTGGAGAATCACAATTTGGTAAAGTAACTTTTATTGTATTTGTAAAGAAAATCTAAGACAAACTGTTTATCACCGAAAATAAACACACGAGAATTTGGCTATACGAACGGATTTTATCAAATGTCAATTTGACAGGCAGCCTCAGTTTCGTTCCTCATTCATTCAGTAACTCACTCTTTTTACTATTAAACTGATTGGGTTGCCATAACAATCGCGTTAATCTCGGTGTAAGGAATGTATTGTTAGTCCAAAGTTACTCCATGTTTATTAATAACAATATTAATACCACGTTAATACTCTGTTACTCTGTTACTAACTAGTCCAAGCGTAATATTGGATTAAGTTGGGAATACTCGATTTTTATTAATAAGACTGTAAGATTCTAGTAACGAAACACTATACGAGCCTTTAAAATTTGAGGCTTTCCCTCGATTACACCAAGAACCCATCATCAGATCCCAAAATGGAAAAAATGGGACCAACTAGAAGGTACACCCTCTAAGTAGGTGAAAATTTTTTTCTATTCGGTCGACAAACGACTGAGATATGAGGTAACATACATACAAAAAAAAAAAACATACAGTCGAATTGATAACCTCCTCCTTTTTTGAAGTAAAAAATTGATCAAACATCACGTTATCTATCATAAGAAGCTCATGGAAGCTTAGGCTTGAAAGGGTTAGTTAATTAAATCCATCTAAATTGGGTTAGTTCCTTGTCTCGCTCTGTTCAGGCATCCGTGAAAAAGAGAGAGAATGTAAACGCTTTGTAAGCGCATCGCATTTATTACTTTTATTTACTTATTCATAGTGTGAAATCGTCACAGCTGGGAATAACATTTTCCGTGATCAGAATTCATATTTTTGCGCTATGGTATATTAAGACACGTGACCAAACCGATATAAGTGGTGTCTGTCACGAACATCTGTGCTTCGGAAGGCATGTTTGGCAGTTAGTCCTGGCTCGTCTGATAGAAAGGTTGGCCACTTGCCGCAATCCGCACTGAGCTGTTTTTTATAGGTACTTTGGTGCGGTAGCAATCATAATAGAAAAAACATAGTATCTAGAAATCAATGTGGAAATCATAATTGGGTCAATGTAGACATCATAATTTCCTATTTTCTCTCGGGTCTGGGTGTTGTGGTACCACCACTGGTAGTTGTTGTGTCTGATTCCGTTGTGACGGATCAGAGCAATGTATGTGATTGGTATCCAATATTTATACTTATTGGCCTCATAAAGCACACATCGAGCGATGGAGCGGGCTATGCTCGGTGTTTCTCTACGAGATCGAATCAGAAACGAGGAGATGCGTAGAAGAACTAAGGTAGCGGTCATATGAGGGATATGTCCGTAGTTCTTCGAATCAGTAAGCTCAAGTGGCAGTGGGCAGGGCACATAGCGCGAAGAACTGATGACGGTTGGGGCAGAAAAGTTCTAGATTGGAGACTTTTCGACCAAAAGCGCAGCGTATGACGTTCACCGACAAGATGGATGGACGACCTTGTTAAGAATAAGATCGCGGGATCACATTGGATGCCGACCGCTTGTGATCGGTCGCTGTGAAAAACTGTGGGGGAGGCCTGATGATTTATATTTATAATATATTTACAAAGGACTTACGTCCTTAAAAGGTACTTAAGTCCTTTGTAGATGCCAATAATGAGGTCACGTCACCAGTGGTGGTCACTACACTTTATATGGTCATAAAGAATCGTCTGTCCAATTTAATCTCCTCTACCTCTCTCCTCTATCTCTTTTATAGGCATAATAAAAAGACGTAGTTAAATCCCAAGCTATTAAAAACGCTAAGTGGCTTAGAATCTTTTTCACCTCATAATCTCCTCTACATCTCTTTTATAGGCATAATAAAAAGACGTAGTTAAATCCCAAGCTATTAAAAACGCTAAGTGGCTTAGAATCTTTTTCACCTCATCAGCTGAAATGCTTGAGTGCGCTATTTTTAACCGACTACAATAAAGGAGGAGGTTATCAATTCGACTATATGTTTTTTTTATTTTTGTATGTTTGTTACATCATATCTCAGTCGTTAGTCGACCGATTCGAATTTTTTTTTCGCCTACTTAGAGGGTTTACCTTCTAGTTGGTCCCATTGTTGCCGATTTGGGATCTGAAGATGGGATCTTGGTGTAATCGAGGGCAACCCTCAAATTTTAAAGATAGTTTTACTAAAATCTTAATGTTGACGTATTGTTACGTCTGATAGTCCACATCTTGTGGGGCTAAGCTGATGTTGGAACTCCTTCACGCTTAGGAGTTCAGCAATTATAATAACAGAACAGAAGGTAGTTTGTAGCTTTTTAAAGAACAGAGTCATAAGGTGCAACTTCCTTCCCCCCCTCTCTTGTAATCACTAAAAATGGAGAAATAAAATTAACTTTAAAAAAGTAAAAAACCGACTTCAAAACCAAAATGCACTAAAAAGTCTTAAATAAACTCTTGAACATTGAAAGGAAAGGAATCCATTTTAGCGAAACAATTTCTTTTTGGAGACGGTGCCATCACTTTGAAAATTCAGCCTCACCTGTCGCAGCACCGACTCCAAAACGAAATTGTTTCGCTAAAATGGATTCCTTTCCTTTCAATGTTCAAGAGTTTATTTAAGACTTTTTAGTGCATTTTGGTTTTGAAGTCGGTTTTTTACTTTTGTAATAAAATCTGAATTTGCATTAATTTGCTCTTTTATTTCACAGCCAATTAGGTTAGGATCAGTTCAGATGAGTAGGCACTTCTAAAAGAAAAGAGACTAGTATTTTACAGTCAAATCCATTAATCGCGAATTCGCGATTCATGCGTACATAGTGCAATAAAAATAGAAATCAAGATGAAAAAAGTCTGCACTTACCGTATTGTGAGGAAAGCGATTCGCGTATTATTTTAATAAGCGGCAATAATGTTTATACTTAAAATATCTAAATTGACTTTAAGAAGCATGTTCCAATTAAGATAAGGTGGCATCAAGTTTCGCTTTTACGCGGTAACCCTTTTTTTTTTAACGTCAGGAAATGCAGATTACGCACCGTACCTCTCCGTCGGGGAACGGAGGGGCGTGTGTGGGACTCCCCCGGATCCGCCCCCGGCTATACCCACTAAAACCTGACGACGCCCGCCGCGTTTGGTGGCTTTGACAGCAGGGGCCGCGGTGTCTCAACAGTCCCGCGACCCTTGCCAGCGCAACCTTCACCCTCCATCAGGAGGGCGGATCTCCACGGAGTGGGGCTATCCCACTCCCGACGGCACACTGGCGCCTCAGGAGGGTCCCTGGTGATTGGACAGAGGTGTCCCCACACCGTCTGTCCGAGACCCTCCCGACGAGGCGATTCACGCCCGACGGCAAATGCACGCCGAGCTCGCCCAGAGGACCAAAGTCCTTCAGGACATCCCCTGCCCCCTCTGATAAACCAGAGGGGTGCCGGCAGTCCAACGACTGTTAATGAGCCGCCGCTCGATGCGAGACAGACGCGACTCACTATGGCCACTGCCGCCCGATACGGGAACAGACGCAGCGGCACACTCCACGGAGCATCTTGGCTTCACCTGCCGCTGGATTGCGACAGGCTACTGAGCCCCCTCGCCACGACAAGGCGTGCTCCATTCGAGGGGGTACGCTGTAACCCTGCCAACATCTAAGGAATATAAACAGAAATTAATTAAGTATATTTACGAGATTCAAGCTAAAAGCGCTTTTCAATTGAATATCATCTCATTTTCATAAAATATTAAGTATCTGTTAAGCACCAACGAGACCGCAAAAATGATTTCGACGAAAACTCCTCGCCCTTCCTCGACAAAGTCGAAAACTCATAATTTCGGATAAAGATCTCTAATCCTCACTTATTTGACTTGAGGCCTGGTTTTTATAACTTCAGATAAGGAATATTCGTCGAATAAATTACAATACGCCTAACTTGATAACGTCACCATTTTGTCAGCAATAATTTATGTAAACAACATTTTCAAATTGGTGGTTTTATACTTATTCAGTCTGAATTTTTCCAACTTCAGATAAAGAACATTCGTCGAATAAAATACAATACGCCTAATTTGAAAACGTCACCTATATTTCAGCAATCATTTATTGTCATTTTAAATCGGTCGTTTCATACTTATTCAGTCTGATAAGTCTTATCTGAAACTAGAAAATCGACCGTAAGGAGCGCAAAAACCCTCAAACGTAAAAGAGGTAAATGAAAAACAGTAGGCCTCTTTTCAGAAAGATTGGTTGGAGTACACTTTGTTTCTGTGTAGCTTAGGACTGATAACAGATCAAAGTAAGGATAATCATTATTAGGGTCCATCATATTGCTTTTATCGCGCAACATGACGCTTGCTATTATTAGAACGGAACGAATTTTTTTTCTCGTTATTTTGGGTTCAAGATTATCAAGTTAACAAGTTTATGTGTGCTCTACTGTTCCCTACCCAAACTGCTCGTGTTGTATTTTCGTATACAGAAGCGAGCGGTTTAAAGGTAATTTACTAAGGATTACGCTCAGACATCGTTTTACGTGCTTAATGAATTGGTCAGTAGAAACTATTGAACGTGATTTTTCGCTATTGTGTACCTTGCCAATATAGTTGCTCTTTCTAAAAGTTTACGGTGTATCAAGTTACTTATGTTAATGAATGTAAACAATATATTCAAGAGAAACATTTAATACGTAGGTAAAGAGTTTTATAGGTAGAAAAAAATACTTAAATATCCCGTTTTCATATTATATCATTCATTTGTTCCAATATAGTTAAATCATAATAGACAAATTTTACAACAACTTCAGATCACCACAAACGAATTTAAGATAAAGATAAGAGGTTGTATTAAACATATAACCACAAAATGTCTTAGATCAACAACGCTGAATAAGGTTCAACTACATATTTGCTAACTCATAATGATAATCATGACGTTACGATAATAAAATTTCTCAACGCCAAAAAGGTAATGCTTATTTGCAAAACAAAGCAGGGGTAAATTCGATTTCCCCAGAAACACCAAACGGGCTCGCAAGCATTTTAGGGTTGCCGAAAATAGGATCAACGTCGCCGCAATTTTTTTAGGAAAAATAAAACATTTTCCCAAACTTGATTGCTTACCGTCACTTTCAAAAAAAGGACAAATAAACTAACATAAACACTTAAATAACCATTGTTAAAGAAAAACTGAGGGGATGAAGTCTAATTGAAATTTAGTTATTAGATACCCGTGTTTCACGCAACATACGTGATTTTATAATTATTGTTTATAAGATCATTCAAATTACCACTGAAATTAGTTAAATCGGTCGAGGTTGCTACAAAATATAGCAAGATGCGGGTCAGGATAGGCTCCAGCTTAACCGATGAGTTTGAAGTGGTGACAGGGCTCAAACAAGGGGACGCATTATCGCCGATGCTATTCAACTTGGTGCTCGAATACGTCATCCGGAGAGTAATAGAAGTCGATGGCGGAGTGGAGTTGAATGGCATGCACAAAAACATCGGATATGCCGATTATTTGGCACTCCTTGGACACTGCGAATCGGATGTGCGGGCTATGGCAGAAGTCTTGGAAGAAGAAGGAAAGAAAGTCGGTCTCAGAATTAGCCTACTACATACATTAGAATACTTTCACATGAAGAGATACCGGAACACAAGAGAAAAGAGGAAAGATCTAGAAGTGAACGGCTACACCTATCAAGGTGTTAATAAATTCAAATATTTGGGGTGTACCGTTACAGATACTAACCACAGAGAGGAAGAGATTGATATCCGTATCCAAAACGCTCTCAGATGCACGGCAGCTCTTCACAAGGTTCTGGTGTCTAAGCTGATACGCAGAAGAACTAAAATTCGAGTCTACACAACTGTTATTAGACCAATTTTAATGTATGGATGCGAAGCCTGGACACTGACCTTGAAAGAGGAGAACAAGCTGTTAGTGGTGGAAAGGAAAATTCTGGGACCGAAGAAACTGGTTGATGGGAGGTTGAGAGTCAGGAAGAACACGGAGATTGAAGACCTAGTGTCCGAACCCAACATTATCGGAGAGACTAAAGCAGCTAGGCTTCGATGGCTCGGACACTTAGAGAGAATGGAAGAGGATAGTGCCGTGAAAAAAGCGTACCTGGGACGACCAAATGGGTGACGCCCGGTTGGACGCCCTAGGTACCGCTGGAAAGACGTCGTAGCTCACGACCTGCTCAACCTCGGCCATAGCGACTGGCAGGAACTCTCGCAAGACCGAGATGCATGGCGTGATCTGGTGTCGGAGGCCAAGACTCACTTTGGGTCGCTGTGTCACCCCAGTAAAAGTAAAGTAACATACGATTTATTACATGCATTTGTCACAGTTATGAGATTAAATAGGGTTCAGGGATTTGTTTAGAAAAATAAGTGATCAATCGAACATAGCGTGAGGGCACCGGGCTGACATGTTAGAACTCCAAAAAAAATGTTTTACATGGAAATCCGAATATGCGTATATTCAATTATACTGGAATTGCTTAAGAGCGAAAAATATTGATACCACAAAATGAAACGTGCCATTTATGCTACGTGTTGATGCTATTTTTTGTAGCTGTAACGTTTTGATGTTGATCGAATCATACATGTAGGCCAAGGTATTGTAACATTTTTAAGCGAATGATCGTTTGTTGTCTATTTTGACATTGATACAATATGGTAGTGAGAGTCAGTAACAAAAGTGTACGTAGGGCCTCTTTTAAAATGTCCAAATAAGTTCTGGTAAGTGCTGTTAGATACTTCATATGAAAAAACGTTCTTACATATTTTTTTCGTTGAGTTTACTGATTGGGAAACAACCTACGTAATTAATCCAAAAACACTCGTTACCCACACCAAAAGAATTCTAAAACATCAATTATAAATATATCGGTGTAGGATATTTGCAATTGCATGCGTTGTGATTGGTTTAACCCAGTCAATCAATATGCGGTTTGGGATTCAACACGGCATAACATTCAATTGGTTCTCATCTCTTTAATCCCATTAATTGTATTCAAATTGCAGATTTCTATAGATAAAAAAAAGGTTTAAATATGTAGTAGTAAATGTAGTTTGGATAAGTTGAATCGCAGTCTTATTTTTTTAAACTAGACTCCTTGCACATTGTTACTTTAAGCATCGATGCAGTTACAACCTGTCAACCTTTACACACTGCGCTACTTTTATCATCGATGCAGTCGCTATGCTAAAGCGCGTTAGCATTGATGCATTCGTGATACAGAAGCTGGAAATCAACAAATTATGTACTGTATTTTGCGGTGCTTCTGCATCTATGCAAACGCGCGACTGCATCGATGCTAAAAGTCGTAGTGTCTTAAGGGGTCACACCGACAGGATTTTGTGGGTAGATCAACAGCACGGTACGGTAGTTCGATTGGTAGAAGCGTTGGCCCGGTTTTCCAGAGGTTGCGGGTTCGATCGATCTTGCACGATCGCTAGTTTTTAGTTTCATTTTTAATCTTACCACTACATGTATTTCTGGAGACTGTATATGAATAAGGCTCCGCTGCAACTTTTTAATTTTTTTATGAAGCCATTGAGCGTCAGTTGTAAAAACGTAAGATGATGCAACCACCCCTTGTAATTGAGTAACTCGTACCCAGTCATGAAATACTAGCGTTTTTACTAAAGTTTTTTCTCACTAATCCGTAGCATATCATAACCGTTGACCGTGCTAGGAACGTGTAAGGCAAAAATATATGTTTGTATTGAAAACTATGACACCTTGCTCACAAGACCGTTTCGTCACGAAACCATCCAACACTGACGCGTGCTATACACGGAGCGTCATTACGCCGGTGCTGACACGCTCGGTGGTCGATACGCGACGTTGCTAAGCCGGTGAGCATCCGGGTTGTTACCGTGTTTTATGACCGTTATAAACGATGACCTCCGTGGTGTAGTGGCTAAGCACGCTGGAAGGCGTCGTCGCTCCAAGGTCCCGGATTCGATTCCTTGTCGGGTCAATACAGAAATCATAATATTCTATATTGTCTCGGGTCTGGGTGTTTTGGTACTACCGTTGAGTCGAATTTCCATAACACAAGTGCATTAGCTACTTATTTTGGGATCAGAGCAATATATGTGATTGGTATCCAATATTTATTATTTACTTATTTATTTATTATAAAGGCGTTGCCGTAACTTAGTCTATGCAATAATCGTACTGCCGATACAGACTTCCGGACTGGTCACTACACATCTGGCTCATAGCTTTAGAATGACCTTGCCAACAAAATTTAAACCGAATCATGGCTAGCTCACTACCACCAAATAACATAAAAAATAAAATAAACTCCATACTGGTATCATACGCGGTGTATACGAGCAAAGAACGTTGTCAATCCGTTCAGTGGTCATAGTATCGTGTTGCTGTTTGTGTCTGATATGCTCCTAGCACGGTTAGATGTACGGGGATGTGCATTAACTTTGCACAAAAACCAACAGATTGAACACAGCCATTGTTCTAACTGTCATCTTAAGTCACGTGCACATAACTAAAATGTACGTGCACATAAATGGCCGCAGGCGATGGGAATTGTCGATATAAACGAGGTTGTAGTTCGTTTGGTTTGAAATAATAGATGATGCCCTGAAAACAATATTGCTTGCATTTTATCACAACCCATTTATATAAATAAGCAAAGAAAACCAATTTACCATGATTTTTATATTTCAGTACTGAGAGAGAGACTATAAGATATGAGTAAGTGTGTGTGTGCATACGAGTAATTCCAAATGTAAAAGATTCATATTATCAAAAATTTAATTTCTTGAGTTACTTTAAAGGCACTCCTAATACTGAATATTATTCATGTCATGATTACAGAAAATCTACGCTTATAAAAGCTGTTTAGGAATACAATGGAAGATGCATTTACTAACAAATGTAGCAAACTCCCATCAATCATCTCTCTATAGGTACACTGCGCAATAATGTATACGAAGGATATAAATATCCCGTTTATTAAAAATAGATGAATAAATCGATATGGTTGATACGAAATCACATTGCGTGGAATAAAAATTTATTCAAGAGTAAGTATCCATATTTGACCTAAGAGTTTACTGAAATTAGCACGTATTTTTAGCTCAAGAATTTAATAAGCCAACTCAACGGAAAATAACTTGCTTAAGAAATATTTTAAAACAAATTCCAAAGCAAAATGGGAGTAAAAAAGTTGCTGTGTCCCACCGGGCTTAGGGCCATAAATTATCTAATTAAACACCAACAATGGCCAACTCGTCTGTATGGAAATTCGAGGACCCAAATTTCAGCAATACACTCTCCCTTTCATACGCAAGAACATTTAATAAGCATATTAAGTAATAGATATCTAAGGTCAACATTACAGATTACTAACACAAATCTTATTAAGTTTTTTTAAATTTGTAATTTGATGTTTGTTCAAGCAATAGTAATAAGGACGTAATTATTTGGTGCACTCTTATCTAGAGGTATATATCCTAATATGTAATAATAAGGAACGAAAACGTTATCCACCATTACTTTTTAAATGACGTTACATATTTGAATTATTAGTGTGAGTTAGTGCTAATTTGTAGGTGGTGAAACAGGCCCTTACTAAGATGTCTGGAAGAGATCGCTTTTAGCAATAAGACCATCTTAGTTGTACTTTTACAATAAGCCTAGAATCGGTTATTTACTTTGTGTTTTGCAATAAAGATTTAGACAGGGTGACTTGAAGATGGGTGCAAAGCTTGGAGTCGAAAGTAGTATAGACCATAAAGATGAAATAAGAAACCAAAAATTTTTTTTGCGCACGGGCGGGATTTGAACCAGCAACCTTTTGGCATACCGGGCCAAACGCTCTTACCAATTGAGCTACCGTGCTGTCAGTCCGAACCGGCGAAATTTGTGGTTTCCTATGAAAACGTCAATTGCGTGACGCTTAGCGCCATCTAGCCGTCTGTTTATGAAACAGATGGCCCAAGCAGTTATTCTTTACAGAATAAATTCAACTTGGAAAATGATGTCGCTTCGCTATCTAATGCTTTAGAATGTTTTTAACACTCACAGTGTCATAATTTATATTCATAAAGATGAAATAAGAAACCAAAATTTTTTTGCGCACGGGCGGGACTTGAACCAGTAACCTTTTGGCATACCGGGCCAAACACTTTTACCAATTGAGCTACCGTGCTGGCAGTCCGAACCGGCGAAATTTGTGGTTTCTTATGAAAACGTCAATTGCGTGACGCTTAGCGCCATCTAGCCGTCTGTTTATGAAACAGATGGCCCAAGCAGTTATTCTTTACAGAATAAATTCAACTTGGAAATTGATGTCGCTTCGCTATCTAATGCTTTAGAATGTTTTTAACACTCAGTGCCATATTTTATATTCATAAAGATGAAATAAGAAACCAAAATTTTTTTGCGCACGGGCGGGACTTGAACCAGTAACCTTTTGGCAAACCGGGCCAAACACTTTTACCAATTGAGCTACCGTGCTGGCAGTCCGAACCGGCGAAATTTGTGGTTTCTTATGAAAACGTCAATTGCGTGACGCTTAGCGCCATCTAGCCGTCTGTTTATGAAACAGATGGCCCAAGCAGTTATTCTTTACAGAATAAATTCAACTTGGAAATTGATGTCGCTTCGCTATCTAATGCTTTAGAATGTTTTTAACACTCACAGTGTCATATTTTATATTCATAAAGATGAAATAAGAAACCAAAAATTTTTTGCGCACGGGCGGGACTTGAACCAACAACCTTTTGGCATACCGGGCCAAACGCTCTTACCAATTGAGCTACCTTGCTGTCAGTCCGAACCGGCGAAAAAAATATAATAAAATAAATTTTTGGTTTCTTATTTCATCTTTATGAATATAAAATATGACACTGTGAGTGTTAAAAACATTCTAAAGCATTAGATAGCGAAGCGACATCAATTTCCAAGTTGAATTTATTCTGTAAAGAATAACTGCTTGGGCCATCTGTTTCATAAACAGACGGCTAGATGGCGCTAAGCGTCACGCAATTGACGTTTTCATAAGAAACTACAAATTTCGCCGGTTCGGACTGACAGCACGGTAGCTCAATTGGTAAGAGCGTTTGGCCCGGTATGCCAAAAGGTTACTGGTTCAAGTCCCGCCCGTGCGCAAAAAGTTTTTGGTTTCTTATTTCATCTTTATGAATATAAAATATGACACTGTGAGTGTTAAAAACATTATAAAGCATTAGTATAGACCATTTAGAACCATTTGTGCCATGGTTGCTTAACACTCATCTTCAAGTCCATCCATCCATCCATCCATCGCAGCCTTTATTTTAGTCCTTTTAGGATATAGGCCTCCTCCATATGTCTCTCCCGTGCCACTTTCATCCAGTTCCGTCCGGCGTGGTGCTTAATATCGTCCACCCAACGAATTGGTGGGCGGCCTCTACCGCGCGTGTTGGCCCATGGTCGCAACTCCATAACCTTTCTGGTCCACCGGTTTTTGTCCATTCTGGCTATATGTCCTGCCCATTTCTATTTCTGTACGGCTATTGTGTGAACAACGTCCCTGACCTTTGTTATTTGACGAATACGTTCGTCGCTTATCCGGTCGAGTAGAGTTATGCCCATCATTGTTCTCTCCATTGCCCTCTGCGCAACGCGAAGGCTTTCAGTTGAGTTCATTGTAAGGGTCGTTGTTTCCATCCCGTAGGTAAACACTGGCAGGACACATTGTTCGAAAATTTTTCTCTTACTCCTGGAATAATGCCATCATCACACTGCTCCACAAGAAAGCAGACATTAGGAAGATTGACAACTACAGACCAATAAGCCTGACATTTACTCGAGTTATTGTGAATCGACTCCGCAGGAAACTCGACGTATACCAACAATGTGAGCAAGCTGGGTTCCGCTCCGGTTTCGGAACAAATGATCACCTCCAGACACTGAAAACAGTGATTGAGAAGTGCCACGAGTATCGTATTCCACTCATTATTACCTTCGTGGACTACGAGAAGGTGTTTGATACCATAGAACACTGGGAGGTGGAAAATGCACTCGCAGATTGCAGGATAGATGAGAGATACATTAACCTCATTAAGCATTTGCAGCAAAATAGCACGTCATCTGTCAGGCTACACAAATTGACACAACCGTTCATGCTTGGTCGAGGAGTCTGCCAGGGCGATACAATATCCCCAAAGTTATTTACAGCGGCGCTGGAAAATGTGTTCAGAAAGCTACAGTGGAAAACTTGTGGCAACTTTAACTGAATTAGGGAATTCACTTACATCTACTAAGTAAAATACCACAATATTTAGTTGACTGCAAATATAACTTTGTTTATCATAGTGTTTGTATGAAATACAAAGTTATGTTTGCGGTTGTTGAAAATGTGCTTTATCTCAAAAACTCCTCGTTCGATCCCGTCCGAACCAATTTTCGTTAAAAGTATTTGTTAAGGTCTACATCATACATTTTTCTCAAAATTTATACTTGCTTGGTTTAGAAGTTAGATGGGGGGGGGGGACACGCCCATTTTACCACTTCGGAAGCGTCTAGCTATAAAACGTTAGACTTTAAAAGAAAATGGTTTTAGAAACCTTGATGTCTCTAAAAGACCTATCCATAGACACACCACACGCAAAGTTTTTTTTTGTTTTAGTTTTATGTATGGGAGCCCCCCCTTAAATGTCATTATTTTTTATTTTTTGTATGAGAATCGGTAAGCGGTTAACACGATACATCTTCCTACCAAATTTCAACAGTGTAATTCTTATAGTTACAGAATAAAATGGCTGTGACATACGGACGGACAGACAGACAGACAGACTTGACGAAACTATAAGGGTACCGTTTTTTGCCATTCGGCTACGGAACCCTAAAAATGAACACCTCTAAGACGAAAATCATGACAAATATCCCGGATGCAGGATTACACCAAATGCCAGAGAGGTCGTCGACCATTACATCTACTTGGGACACAAATTAACCTTGGGCTTTACCAACCAGACAGTCGAGGTTGATAGACGTATAGCACAAGCATGGTCAACTTTTGGTGCAAAAAGCAAATCTTCCGATCCAAAAAAATATTCCACTTCAAGTCACAATGTATTGAACTAGGGTTTTATAACATGGACACAGTAGTGGAGTGGTTTGGGGGAGGCTTTTATCCAGCAGTGGGACAGCAATAAGTGGTAACAATAATAATAAAAAACATGAAGAAATAATCAAGAAAGAACAAAATCACATTAATTATCCAAATCATTATACAGTGAACAGTAACATCCAAGCATGCAAGTTTTATAAAAGAAAACCTCTGAACAACATTTTAAAAAAAAACTCGCACCGCGCGTAGCTCGCGTGTATCTACGAAATACTACCCAAAGCTAGTAAGCTACAAAGAGGCGATATGGTAGTTTTGACTCACACGCTAGTATCGCAGTTTTTTCCATAAAAAATGGTTTTTGGCATCAGTATCGTTTGTATGAGTCGTGCGTCGCTGATTAAAGAACACCTGTATTATGTTTGGATTCTATATATAAACATCATAACCTTTTCTATGGTGTGATAGTATTTCAAAAATCCTTCATTACCGGGTCAAAAATAGATTGCTCAGCTTGGGTGGCTCAGTTTATTATCCTCTGCCAAGGTTGCCAGTAAAAACTCTTCTAATATTAAATTTTTAATGAAAATGTTGATCAAGTCTATAACTTTCCTTCATAGCCTCTGGTGGACAATTATTCAGCGTTTGCGGCGTAATGGAAAAACTAATGAACCGGTAACATCATCAGCAAATTTTGTTTAAGATGGAATTGTATTATAAAATATAAATGTAGAGAGATATCGCCTGTCGATAAGGTGACATAATACCAGATTAATATAGGTCATTAAAAATATCTTGAATAACATCACTAATTAAAAAGCTCCACGCTACGTGTTTGTTTCCATCCAATATTATTTAAAGTCCTCGGATACAGGAAACTGGCAATCCTTCGTAATTAAAAGTTTGTGGAGTTGCTAATTATCTAGAGTCAGATTACACAGGAACAAACTGCAGTTTAGCGAGAAACTGAATACGTGGTCTGCATCTAGTTTGAGCCTGCGGTCTTCACAAGGTCGTATGTCCATCTTAAGTCCATCATGTAAGGGTCTCCAATCTAGAACTTTTCTGCCCCAACAGCCATAAGTTTTTCGCGCTATGTGCCCAACCCATTGCCACTTGAGATTACCGATTTTCAGAAACTAATAAAACGCTTTATTCGTCGAGGGTCCTAACTCAATCGTACCGGAAGGCAGTCTCAAGAATCCTTGACGACAGCGAATCCTCTTAAAAGTTCCCGATATCTTTTATTTATAAGAACTGTGCGAACATTACAGCTTTGGTTTCAGGTTATATTTGTCATCCGGTACTCACCGTTCTTATTAACTTTAGTAAGTAGTGTTATCTTTAATGTAATTCAACAACGAAATAATATAAATTACATTTGTAAAAAGCAACTTTGGCTCTGTGACTATGCTAATGGATAGCGTAAGACACGGGGTTCGATTTTTCTTCTGTAACAGAGCCAAAGTTGCTTTTTGCAAGTACAATTTATATTACTAAATTTGTATAGTGACAAAACACTATAAAAACAAAAATGTAATTAATATGTTATTCAACAACGATTTAAAATGGATTCTAATATGAAAACGTAAGGGGTATTTTATCTTCTTAACGAGGCATAAGCTCTAAAGCCCGTTTTTCTTCACTAGTTGAATAATGTAAACAATCTTTTAAGAAGTTTTAAAATAATATCAATGAATAAAAGTGATTTACTATTTGCTTTACACATTTCTCAATACTAAATTATCTATGTAGTTGGAGAGATTTGTGTTTATTTTTAATTTAAAATGAATTATTTTGGTACATAGGAATGACAAGGTTGTTTACAATATTCGACAAGCAAAAAGAAACTGACTTATATATAAGTTGCTGATGCGCTAGAACCTTGTAAAAATAACCTCATAATCTCCTTTGCAACTTGAAAGAAGTATCCCAAAATCTAATAAGCAAAAATGTTAATAAATAATATATTTAAAAAAAGGATGCGAAAGCAATAACAATGACAATACGTTACGAAAATGGCTGCCTGGCGCATGAACATTTGGACTCAAATCAGAATTTAACCGACACAGCGGATCCCATTTTGTGTTGAATCGAGTCATGCCTACGTGAGACTCTTGTTAAGATGACTCAATAGGATTAGAAAGGATCTTACTCCTACTACGGAGCATGCCTTTTAAATGACGAAACTTAATTTTTCTTTGTTTGGATTAGATGCTTCATACTGCTTACAAACCCAATACGTCACGTCGATACTTGAAAAATGGGTTCCAGCTGTGAGGATTTTCGTCTTTAACGTATTCTTTGAGTATTCGGATAACAGCAACGATTTATAGTACGTTTGTTTTCGCAGCTGGTTGGAAAAACACCTCATCAGATTTATGCTACTCTTTTAGTAATCACTTTTTAGGGTAGTTTGTTCGTCAGACAAACTAGCCAAGCGAGGCTCAGCAACAACAGTATTTGGCCGGAACCTATACTGCCCATACCGCAGGCCCAAATAAGAATTTGGCTACGTGCAGAAACCGAAGCAGCACATCAAGCAGAGTGGAGAAACGGTAAAGGTTGCAGGCAAACAAAGAACGCAGTCCCGGTAGCTTCGAAAAGGTTCGCCCGCAGCCTCATCCGCTTACCTAGAGACAAACTACGCACAGTTATAGGCACTATAACTGGCCACACTCTTTTAAACAAGCACCTATTCACAATAGGTGTCACAGACAGCCCCCTATGCAGAGGGTGCATGGAGGCAGAAGAAACACCACACCATCTAATGGAGTGCACAGGAGTGATGCAACAACGGGCAAATACTCTCAAATCCCCAGCCACTTTCCCGGACGCCATTAACGCACGCAATCTAGGCAGATTGCTAGCCTTCTGGGAAAGTTTGGGGTGGTTAGAATAAAAAAGAGGAACATACGTACAATAACCCGATCGTGTCGCTAAGTGCGGACAAAACCCCGGCCAAACTAACTAACTAACTAACTAGGGTAGTTTGTTTGTGCCTCGCCGTATGTAAAAAACATGTATGAGATAAACCAAACATTTTCTACCACTATCACTGGCTTACTTAGCCCTTCGACCAAAGACGCGGCGTAGGATTTAGACTGACAAGATGGACGGAAGACCTTGTAAAGATCGCAGAACCTGTACCCCAATCACGAGCTTTTGACGTATTCGTCACGTTAGCGTAGCGAGTTTACGCAGTACAACGTTAGTCGGCATCACGAAGCACTCTCGTGTCGTGTAGTAAGCTCGATAGCATTGACGAAGATGACATCATACTAACGTAAATATGGCCGTTGAATAACACGTCTAGAAACAAGTTCAGCCATCTTTTTTTATGAATATTATCTAAATAAATTATGATATTCCAGTAAAATCTAAGAGAAATCAATAACGGAACAAAATTACGATCAATATGCTTGGCAGGGTTTGTAAATGTAAAATTTTGGTCTATTAAAATAGGATAATATATGTTTTCTGTAATCTTTAGATTTTTGAACCGTTTACTAGACTGTCATTTGACAGATTGACGTTATGCCATCATATTGTGACAAATTCAAAAGTTTTACAAAATATTTAATCAAAAATGATGAAAAATATTTAAAATAACGAGAACAAGTCGTTTGCAGTAGAACGTAACAATATTTGAGTTTTTGAAAAAGTAAGTACGTAAAAGTAATACAAGGATTTGTGATTAAAGTGCTTTCATTCATTGGCTATTAAAGCGAGATAAACTCTAGCTAGATCATATTTCTCAAGATATTGTGATTTATCCAAGCCCTCAGCTCTCCAAGAGGACGCTGTTTCTCACAAATGGAATGAAAAGCATTAATGTCAATATAATATATATATATTATTTTTCAGAATGAAGACCGACCAAAATACAATGTATAGAAATACGCCTACCCAGCTAGAAGAATTAAAGTGAGCCTAGCAGTTCCGACGGTCTTCGTTACTCCCTTATGTCATAATCAGAGCAAAGATGAACCCAACAAGATCAAAATCGATACACCGGTTAAAAGTGTCCCCGTTCCTGATTTCTTTTCAAGTTAAGAATAAAGAGTAGAAGATAAAAACTTTTGTTATAAATTTCATATTTCTACTGCAATGTCTTAATTTTTAATTACAAATTACAAATGTATTATTTATTTCACATGTTTCTTTATTTCTCGCCAAAAGCTAAAGCTCTGTCTGTTGTAAAATGTGAGATTTTGAGCACATATAGTCAGAAATTATGTGACGGATCCGTATGTTTTCACACATACACACACACCCGTTGAAGACTTTCGTCTTCAAACACTGAGGTTAATGAGACGAGAAGACGCTCTTGCGCAGTTTCCCGACCTCTGCCTAGCCGGCCGCGTTGGATTCGTTGATAGACCTCTTTCTTAGAACCACTTGTTGTAATCTATGTTGTAGGCTCGGTCAAGGCTTTCGACTGTAGTTCCAAAATCTCATCTTCTGTTGCACGGATAGTATGAGTAAGAGATGTATTTGCTATTGACGTTAATGCCGAATCTTTCCCATTCCAGGAGCTTGAATCCATCTTCAAATGCAGCTGTATGATTATTTTAGAAAAAAAAACTAATTCGTAAAAAGTTAAAATAAAAGGTTCTAATTCGTAACGTTACCTAGTTTTTTTTCGCTCATTGTCGACACTCAGAATCTCAAGTCATCTTGTTGCAACTCACGATACTATACGTCAAAGAAAGGTTCGTGATCGCAAATCCAGTTAAACACTATAGAAAATGTTCACGCACAATAAATGTCAAGTATTTGAGCTGCCAAATTTAGTTTGTTTTACGTCCGATAGAGGCGCTTTCAGATTCTCATACAAATGATTACGTTACTATACGAATACTTTGACGCAAATTATTCGTGATCGCAAACTGGATGCAGACCGCGTGATCGGTCGCTGTTTGTCGTCAAATGTATGTAAAGTAATGGAGTAGTGTGAAACTTTTTTTACAATTGTTGGTTTACGTTCCGTATCACAAAGATAAGCAGCCTCGTGTTTAAATCCCGCTCGCACGACCTTAACTCTTATGTCTATGAACATGTATGTTATTATCCGTCTCTATTATATAAATATAAAGAACATCTTTAACTTTAAAACAACAGTGTAGAAGCTCACGCATCAAAATGTTCCGTAAAAAAGAATAACAATAGGCTTTTGATAAATACATCCGTGAGGGATAAAGGAATTATCCCATTCACATGATGTCACATGAGTATAGGTATTAATAAATATTTTTTATTCATTTATTTAATAAATAAGGATCGTAAGTATTTTTATTAATGTAATTTGTAAAAAATATACATGTGGTCACGTGATCGTGAATGCCTAGCAGTGAACCTGACTCTGATGTTGGCACCATGACATTCCAAGCATTCATGAGGCCCATTCAAATTTCATTTTTTAGATTATTATTTAAAGGTAATGTTGTACATGTTAAAGATTTGAAAATATACAGTTTTTTGTTGACTATCAAGCTAAAGTGTTAACTCGTTTTTAATATTAGGTCAACGAGATTAGTATGTAGTGTACCCACCTACATACTTTAAAAATATATTAAGAAAGCACTCTATTATGACTCTGTTCCGAAACTCATATCTGATGTGATGGATGTCAATCCATTGACATCCATTAATCAGACGGTGCCATATTTGAGTACTTTTTTAGTTCGAGAGGTGTCATCTACATCTAAATACAATATTATTGGCATTATCCCCAATTCTGATTAATTGAAGAAGTTTGTTAAGACAAGAGACTTATCCATTGACGCGCGTGTTTCAAAGGGATGATTTAATATTTAGCTTCACTACGCGCCCTGAATGCCACCAATCGCCGTCTACGACCAACCGAGTTATGCGAAGAACCAACGATTACCCATTTCATGGCTAGGGTTGTCAAAATAGAAAGAATTGAATCAACCAAAAGATGCTTGAAGTAGCGCAGTGTGTAAAGGTTGGCTGACATTTTGCGACTGCATCGATGGTAACGCCGCGCGTTAGCATCGTTGCTAAAAGTCGCAGTGTGTAAATGGTCTTATGGTAAGTAGCATACAAAACAAGATATCAAAAGACATAGCAATGAGAATACGTCAAAAATGGCTTTAGGTAATTAGAAGGGCTTAAAAAATAGTCCAATGGACTGATCTTCAAGCAACTTTTACCACAACATTAACACTCAAAACACAACACCACCTTTTATAATGGTTGTTCATTCATCTAAGGGTGATCTTTAATAGTACGATGTTAGAAAGCGAAACTTTTTTATACGCATTGTGTAGTGTGGTTAAAAGTCGGTTTAAAAATGACAGGCTTTAGACTATTGCCTTCTTGAAGGACAATTTTTCAAACTCCAGATTATTTATTTTTCTTTAAATTGCGAGAAGGAAAATATTTCATTTCAGTATAACATTCACTCAATAAGCAGAATGGGTACAAACTCATAAGTACGAATAAAAAATGACGGACTAATTAAAGCACCTTTCGTCCAAATCTTTGAGGGGATCTTTTTTAAACCCGCTGATTAAAGGCACTTCGTTCGACCTTGAAGAAGTTACATAAAAATGTAGTAATGTAGAGATATCGAGGTTCTAGCAGCCCTACTTGAGACGGCAAACAGTAATCGATAAAGTAGATTATTCATCGCGACAGACTCGCGTTCATGGCAACTCATTGATAGTTGTTATGTTATGATAACCATTATCATAAAAAACCTGTTAAAATAATAAATTTTAAAATTATTATTCCAATCCCAATAACCTCCCCAGCACACCCAAGTTTAGTTAACTAATTCCACTAATTCTTTGTTTTGCTAAAGTTGGACAGACTATTTGCCTTGCCTACTATCTAAGTTCAAAACTTAACTCGACTGGACCTCGTTGACTATTTGATTCGATTAAGAACACAAACTGTTTGTTTAATTGAAGGACTATTCAATTGAACTAATTTGGTAAATTAATTTCGAATGAATTCTGTCTGAGGTAATATTATTTTGTAACCCTAAATTTAAAAAACTTATGACCTATTTTTGTTATTAAGTCTATTATATTATTTCGTTTATTACTAGTTTAGAGAAGTTGGTAAGTACTTACTTATAAATTTGAAGAGTGTTACTTCGGTAAGTACTGCAACATTTTCCAATTTCACACATTTTGTGTCGGAAACTTTCAGAACGAAACATGAAATGGCTGCGAAACTCGCATTTGTTACGTTATTCGTTTCAAATTATACGTATAGCTACATCGAAACTGGTGCGGAAATAAATTTCATCAAAGAATGTTTGAATGTTTTCATATTTTAAGAGCTATCGCGATTGCAAACGTAGCGACCGAGCGGCGTGTCTCGATTAGTTGCATTTTATAATACACTTTCATAGCACTTGTCTCCAAATTCCAGTTGTACCTACATACCTACACTTTACCTATCTACTATTGGGATTCATAAAATAAAGAGCATTTATGTGCACTTGTTTAGTTTGTTGCTAGCTAATCTAAAAATAACTGAAAAACGCGGAGTGCTGTTTTTTCTCACTAATATGTCCATGGTTATCTGGATTTCCGTTTCCAACCTTCCTACAGGTCACGCCACGGTAATACGACCTTGTAGACTGCAAGTTTATGTCAAGGAGTAATTATTTAGCTTGACTGTCTGACTTACAAGAAGCCTGCTGAAGTTTTTTTGTTAAAACATATCGCGTAAGCTTCACACGCATACCACATAAATCCAATTTAATAATATTTTCCAACACAACAATAGTAATGGTGTCATCAACCTTTAGGCGAAAATGCCAGATGCACTGCAGCGAGAGAATCTAAACATACTACCTACCTACAACATTGTATCTACCTTCAGTAAACGGCGAAGAAAGGAAAATAAAGCGCGGTGGAATTCTGTGAACCCTCAGAAGAGAACCAAATTAATGCTTAACTGAACAGCTGAACTTATCATCAGGAGCTCATGAGCTAAGGCATTATAGCTATCTTGAAACAGGTTTTTAAAATATGTGGTTTTGAAACAACGTAATCTGACAACGAACTCGAATTGAAAATTCTAACGAAAAAAAACTTTTTTAAACGATTTCTATCAGAGCATCAGCATGGTTTTGTTTGAGCAAGATCTACATGCACTAATCTTGTTGAGTTCAGTGAACAACTTATCGAAGCTATGGACGCCAACAAACAGATTGATACAATCTATACAGACTTTAGCAAGGCTTTTGATAAAGTTTCACACAGCACCCTACTGTCGAAAATGACGCACTATGGTTTTCACGGGGTTTTACTGCAATGGTTCAAGTCTTACCAAACAAACAGAACTTTTTTTGTAGTCATAAATGGCAGCCAGTCATCCATACACCACTTAACGTCCGGGGTACCTCAGGGCTCGCATTTGGGTCCAATTTTATTTAACATGTTCATAAATGACTTACTAGACAACTTAAGGCATTCCTTTTCTTCCCTTTTTGCAGACGATTTAAAACTGTGTCAAGTAATCGAATCACGCCAAGACGTTGCTCTGTTGCAGGAGGATATTAATGTATTAAGTGCCTGGTGTAGTGAAAATGGATTGGACCTTAATGTCAAAAATGCTTCCATATTAAATTTACGCGCAAACTGTCTGTTATTCCCTCTGTTTACCGAATCAACAGTATACCTGTTACGGAAGTTGATCTTGTAAGAGACCTTGGTGTAGTCCTAGACAAGAAACTTACCTTTGTGCCACACATAGACAGTGTAACAAAGAGGACCTACAAGATGATGGGTTTTGTTATCAGGAACTCAAAAGTATTTCGCAACTTTAAAACCAAGAAAATCCTTTATAAAATATAATAGTCTGGTAAGGAGAATTCTAGAATATTGTAGCACAGTATGGCGCCCCCATTTCACTAACCACTCACTCAAAATCGAGCGAATACAGAAACGGTTTGTACGTCACCTTTCATTCACAGTTGGCCTGCATAACCGAAACATCAGCTATGCAGAACGGCTAAGCAAATTAAATATGACCAAGCAGACAAAGCGTTTTGAGTTGTCGGATCTCACATTCCTGCACAAGTTGGTCGGCAATGGAATCGGCTGCCCTTCGCTGTCTCAACAGATCAAGCTCAGAGTCCCACGTCGACCACCATGGAACCCAATTAAGCCTTTATTTACCCCCACTAGACGTACAGTTTATGGCGTTTGTCGACTATACAATGAAAACAGTAATAGCCTCGACGTCTTTGCTTGCTCTTTAGCCACCTTCCGAAGGGAGGTCATAATTTTACTGAATTGTCATTAGTTATGTTTCCAGTTGTTTGATTTTAAAAAACCGGCCAAGTGCGAGTCGGAGTCGCGCACTGAGGGTTCCGTGCCAACTGTAACTGAATTAGGGAATCCACTTCTACACTACACTGGTATTTTACTTCTACTAAGTAAAATACAGCAATATTTTGTTGACTGCAAATATAACTTTGTTTTTCATAGTGTTTGTATGAAGTACAAAGTTATGTTTGCGGTTGTTGAAAATGTGCTATATCTCTAAAACTACTCGTTCGATCCCGTCCAAACCAATTTGCGTTGAAAGTATTTATTAAGATCTACAAACCATATTTTTTTCAAAATTTACACTTGCTAGGTTTAGAAGTTAGATGGGGGGACGCCCATTTTACCACTTTGGAAGCGTTAGCTATGAAAAGTTAGACTTTAAAAGAAAATGGTTTTAGGGACCTCAATGTCATTTTAATAGACCTATCCATAGACACCCCACACGCATAGGTTTGACTTAATTTTTTTTGTTTTTTGTTTTAGTTTCATGTATTGGAGCCCCCCCTTAAATTTCATTATTTTTTATTTTTTGTATGAGAATCGGTAAGCGATTTCATCTTCTTACTAAATTTCAACAGTGTAATGCTTATAGTTACAGAATAAAATGGCTGTGACATACGGACGGACAGACAGACAGACAGACAGACTTGAAGAAACTATAAGGGTTCCGTTTTTTGCCATTCGGCTACGGAACCCTGAAAACAGTGCCCTGGTCAAATAATCATCACTTGTTCTTTTTTATTGTTAATTAAAATAAAATAAAATTTATCTATTTACAACTTTACTAGGTACATAAAACTATTTTTTTAACTTCTTTTTAATATATTGTGCAGGTTATGTTTACCTATACTTGACTGTGCATTTTGCAAATGACACAATTGTTATCTTTATTATCCAAGATTTAATGTAACAGTTGTTGGTAATCCTAATAAATAAATAAAATTCCACTCGGCCACGGACACATTGGCAATATATAAGTGAAAAACAATAGATAGAGGGATACGTAGATGCTTATTACCCAAATGAACATCGATAGTTTAACGGTCGTTTAGCCATGTCTTTTCTTTTAGAAAAACTTGGCTTTTTTCCATGTTATTCCAAATAGATTTCACGTTTAGCTGCGCACGTTACTATTTTTCCCTACACTCTTCGGCACTGAACCCTATATGGGTTGAGGCTGACACTTCGTTCATCGTCCGATCGATTTCGAGTACCTACCTACGTTCAAGAATCATTAATTATTAGGCTTTCACCTTAATCATGCGAGAAATAAAACACTTTTGCTGCATTTGCGACACGAAACTTTAAAATAACGCGAAGAAACGCTTCCAAAACGTAAAAGTTATGGATTAAAGTTACTTCCCAAAAAAGTCAAGAAAGAAAAAATATGTTAGAATTTGATATGCTGATAAGCATGCTTTTATTACAACTTCGTTGTAATTAAAGTTTCACCACAAGCAGTTAGTCAACGAAATAAAGATTTATGAATAATATAAAACTAATTATGACACAAAACGAAAGATAGAAAATTTTCTTTTTGATTAACCATTATTAATGCAATCAAGGAAACCATGCCGGTATATATTTTTGAGGAAATATTAAACACGAATCGAACAAGGAAATAATTTTCTTCATTCTTCCTTCCTACTATGAAAAGCAAATTGTCAAAGTGATGGCAGCTTTGAAGTCGGTGGTCGCAAATTAAAATTTTTATTGCTTTGGACAGAGAAATTTCGGAGTAAACCTGAGTAGACGTCGTAAGCCGTCCGTCAAATGTTAATATTTAAATAGAGGATTCACCTTTATGATTGTACCAGTAATAAAAAGACCTTTGAAGACCTCTGATAGCCAGGCTGTTAAGTATCCATTACTTAGTCCATTACAAAGTGCCATTTACTTAGATTATCATTTCATAAACTGTTATTTTAGCAGAAGAGGTTAGTGCAATTTTCCACTCCTGTTAAGCCTCTGACTGTCACAGCTGGGACCTACTTGATATCTTAACGATAATCTGACCAGCGAAACCTTGGGTGCTTTTAAGAGACAAACTTGTGATCGATTCATTTGAGTCGGATTACGTTAAAGTGAAACTTCGTTTTGTTTGAGCATCAGCCCGCAACGTTTTTATTAAGATACGTCGTTAAGCAAAAATGAGATAAATTTCTAATGATATTAAATTAAAACAATGATAGGAACCGCACTCAAGAAAGAAAATTCAGTGTAATTCCAAAAAAAAGCTAATTTTTTTTCTCCAACTCATTTTTCATTCGCAAGTAAATTTTGGAAAGTAATTTCAAATAGTAATTTCAAATAGTAATTTCAAATAGACTTCAAAACATTTTTATGGTCGATTTTGTATAATTTGAATATTTTTAATTAATTCATTATTAAAAAAGTGGTTTAATCTAATGTCCTTTGTTACCCATGATAAAACTTTATTCATTGACATGAAAATCAACTTAAGACAAATAACTGTAATATTTAATTCGTAACTTCAATCAATCACAAGTTCTTACAATGCAGTAAACAAATACTGCTAGGCCTATCCAATTAACATTAATAACAAAACATTTCACATAAGTGTCCATTATTTAAGCTGGCACAAAGTAATGAAATCCGTCAAGTTTTAATAGGTGAAAAATAGGGAAGTTCCGCCAAAAAAGTCCACTCCAGCTACGAAATCAGAAGAACTTTAGGACCGAAAATGTTCCATTTACAAAGCCCTTGTCTGCGGTTTAGAAACGGTATTATTTTATGAATAATATTGTACATTTACGACAAGGTAAAACGCCAATTATTTCGCCTAAACGACTTTATGACTGTTTCATAAAGTCGTGTCGTCGTGTGGGACTGTATAATACGTTTTACCATTTCAAAGTATCTTGTGAAATGAAAAGTTTATGCTGCTTATGAACTGAATGGACGTGGAATTAAGGAAATGTGAGAAAAAAAACAACATTATAATTAAGTAACAACATTTACATGGGAAATAAGGCATCGTCATATTCATCATTCAGTCACATTCATCATGTCATACATCATCTAATAAGCTTAAATTAACTCTTTCGTGGACAGTGAACGTCGATAGACGTCATAACAATAGATAACATTTATATTGTGTCTGGAGAACTGTACGCAAAAGTGTTTGGATTAAAAACATCGCCCTATATCTATTTCTTTGCTCAAGTTGACATAAAACGTTATCAGGGTTGCGAATATGTACATTATTTATGAAGTTAAATTAGAAGTGTTTACTCATAAACGTTGTTTGCGAAAGCATAACGTAAAATGAAGGAGGCAAATAAATAGAGCTCCCGTGAGAAGATTTAGATTCGTAACATTAGGTAATGTAAATGAATTATTTTATATTACGACTGAGACGTTATTCGTGTATATCATCTACATACAAAACTAGCTAATGAGATAGAATTATGGAGGGTCATAACTCCTTCTTATTGTAATTGATTTCACAGTCATTTTGTTTCAGTAATGAAGGAATATAAATATGTAATGGATAATCTGATATGTTAAGTAATATTGTAAGTATTCAAAGTTTCGCAAGTTTAGGATTTAATTGTATAATTTATGCTTTATTTTACCACAATAAGCTTAACTAGTACCAGCGACACGCCTTTAAGTAAGTAACGTTCTTGTGGAAAATTCCATTTGCTTTAAATCTATCTAAAATGGTTCCACGATAATGTGATAAAAAGCTATTACACTAATATAGTTAATGGTTTCAGGGTAACTCACTAACCGACGTACAAGCCTATACATTTTCTGGGGGCGATTAGCTTAATGCGTTGCACGTAAGGGATCCGCGCAAAACCACATAAATTCAACCAGCTTAGGGAAAGGGGGTTTTGCCAAGACAGCATGTTCATCACTGATATTTGTTAACTAAGGGTGACCTTAATTCATGGGTCATCATATAAGCTAGGGTCTAGTCGGTAGAGTTTTTTTTTATAAAACTCCGAATTAGGAAAGGTGAAGGTTTCCCTGTGACCTTCCTGCGGGCCTGGGATGCGAGCCTGTTTATCATTTATCGCAGCAATCGATAAATTTCAAACGTCCTTTTTATCAATATAAAAAAAGGTTTTTATGAACTTAATTGTATTTATTTGTTTCTAAAAGCAATAAGGATCGACTTACAAGTAGAAAAAAGGTGGAAAAATTATTTTATCGACACGATAAACTGTGACGAGGCGCGCATGTTAGGCTTACTGGTTTCATAGGTACATGTCTTGTATTGTCTTTGCAAAAATGAGTTTACAAAAGGTATTTTAACGAGAATACGTGTAAGTTTTTAGAAATAGCTTAAAATCGTCAAAATACGACGTAAGTATGTACGACGAGTAATTTAACTCAAGTTACTCATTCATCATACTTTAGGAGACATCTATTTAAAAGTTGGAGTAGATCTATCTGGACATGAGTAAAGCATTTGACTTTGTAAATCATTCTCAACTTCTAAGCAAATTACATATTTATGGCATCAGAGGTAGGGCTCTGGATTGGGTGGCGAGCTATTTAGAAAATAGACAGCAATACATAGAGATATCTAAAACTGTTAAGACAAAAAATACTCTCGCAAAACACACCTTTCGGTCTGACTTAAAACTTAATAGAACCGGTGTTCCGCAGGGAAGCGTACTCGGACCTCTCCTCTTTTTATTATATATTAATGATCTCCCCGAAGCTAGCAGGCACGAGTCCATTCTCTTTGCGGATGATACCACTTTAATAATCAAATGTGATGATTCTAACAATTTTGAACAAGAGGTAAATGATACCTTTAAAAATGTAATAAGATGGATGGAAAGCAATAACTTAAAAATTAATGTTAAAAAGTGTAAGCAAATTCAATTTCTGTCATATAACTCCCAACCTCTACCGCTTCAAATTTCATACGAAAATGACATAGTAGAGTCAGTAAATGTTCATAAATTCCTTGGTATTAATATTGACAAGCATTTAAATTGGAAAGATCATGTAGAGCAAGTGTGTAATAAGCTAAACCGATTTGTTTTTGCTTTGCGAAAGCTAAGACAAACAGTCTCTGTAGAGGCAGCTCTAACAGCTTATCACGGCTATGTTTCATCCGTTCTTAGTTATGGATTGATATTATGGGGGAACTCAGTAAACGCTGACCGGGCTTTTAAACTACAAAAAAAGTGTATGAGAGCCATTTGCAATTCGAAATTTGACGACAGCTGTAAACCATTGTTTAAAAAACTTGATATTTTGCCTCTGCCGTCGATGTACATAAAGGAAGTATGTTTGTTTGTGTTCTCCAATCAAAGATTTTGGAAAAAACGAGTTGAAGTAAATAACAGGCAAACTAGAGCAAGAATTATGAACAAATTGTATCGACCTACTTGCCATAAACAAATATACAAGATAAATGTTTATAATATGTGTATTGTGCTATTTAATAATTTACCGGACGACTTTAGATTAATTAATGACTTTAATGCATTTAAAACAAAGCTGACAAAATGGTTATTACACCACAGCTTCTACAGTATTCAAGATTTTATTGAATATAAAGAAAAAATATAATAAATCAAATTGTAATATTTATGTCCATGACTGTTCTATATAATTATTGATATTACTTACTTATTATCTACTATATATTTGCACGCTATTATAAGGCTGAATGCATGGGACTCACGCTATCATTATCAACTGATGTACTTGATTACTGTATTCTTGCAAATAAAACATTTGACTTTGACTTTCTAAAGATATTAGGATACCATTATTTGAAATGAAGCTAGACAGAGAAGAAACTTTCATACATCACTAAGATCCGCCAGGTTATTTCAGGAACAGACTCAAGTTTTCAGACTGGGGCAAGCTGCAAGTCGAAAATAACGTTCCGAAGTTTGCTCGGTATTTTTAAAACTGCTTATTGTATATACCTTTATTTTGATTTCAGAATCATTTAGACATAGTACGACAGTTTATAATCACTATCAAGGATACGAATCACATGCGGATAAAATTTGGCGGCTCGCACTCTCGTAAATCTGAATTTAAATCGTTTGTCAGGATTTGCTAAGAGGCTTTTCGTGTAAATTTAAAGCTACAAAGCACTGTGTGGATTGTATCTATTTGAATAAACTGGTACTTTAAATATAACTTTCAGTATCCACACTACAAACTTGTAGGCTCGCGCATAAAGTAATAATACATTTTGTCTCGACCCACCATTTCGTTTTATGGCGTAGTTATAAAACTTGGTATAATGAACATTTTGCATACGTTTTACGTTTACTAGATAATTAAGTGATTAACCTTATTATTAATATTTATTTATTTATTTATATTCGATATACAGACAGGATACAGTCATCACATACTATAATTATTACAATACACAAAAAAGACTGGACCGTTGCCCATAAATAGTATACACAACATGTTTGGTAACTGCTAATGTATACTAAGTACTAGGACCTTAAATCTTATACGAGTTAAAAAAGAAATTTACACAAAAGGAAGAAAACATTAAACTGAATTTACTTAAAATTGTTGCATTTCGTTGTTACGGCGAGAACACTTCTGCTTTAAGAGTGTTGGATATGGCTTTTTTATAATGAGAGAAGTTACTATCAAAAATGTCTTTGCTACTGCGGGACAGCTAGTTGTACGTACGGCACATTCTGACTATTGGGTTGTAATACGAAGTGTTATTCCTTTACACCTGTATGTCAAATATGTTGGAATTGCGAGATCTATGACGAATATTAACGTTGACAGTCGAGAGAAGACGTGGAGTATCGACTGTAGAGTGGAGAATTTTATGAAGGTACAGAAGGTGGTATCTTTTTCGTCGAGTTTTAAGGGGCAAGACGTCGAATTTAGTTAGTTGCTCGCCATAGTTATTAAGGGAGCGACCGTAGTGGTATTTACGGGCTAAATATCGAAAGCATCTCTTCTGAATCCTCTCCAGGTTATCTGCATGTTTTATGTAGAAAGGCGACCAAAATCGACAGCAGTACTCCAAAATGCTTCTGACAAAGCTGTAGAAAAGGCAAATCAGGTTTTATTTTTTATTTTTAGTGGTTCTCATGATGCAACCAAGTAACCTGTTTCCCTTTTTCATGATTTGATCATAATGCGGACGAAAGGTTAGTTGCTCATCAAGTAGGACCCCCAAATCTCTAACTGTTTCCTTTCTGCATAACGGTATATCTTGAATGTTGTATGTGTAAGTAAGTATTATTATAATTCCTATTATAACATAGGAACTGTTTCTTCAACTGGACTTAGACAAAATTTACTTGTATTGTTCGTCGTCAAAGATATAAACAGATGAGCTACAACAATGAAAGATCAGAACCCGTACACACTGTGAATTTTAACATCGATGCAGTCGCACGTTAGCATCGATGTAGAAGCGAGACTGCATCCATGCTAACGCGCGTAAGTATCGATGCAGTCCCCAATGTACAGTACATAATTTTTTAATGTCCACCTTCTGCATTAATGCAAGTGCGCAAGTGTGTAAAAATTTACATTTTGCGACTGCATCGATGCTGCATCGCGACTGCATCACTGCTTAAAGTTACAGTGTGTAAAGGGTCTAATGGTCAAAAAATAAAATAACAAAAGTGGAGGTAAGCCAAACGTCGGTTAATTAATTAATAATACGCGAAATCAATCAGATGTTAAGATTTGCGTGAAAGGTATTATTGGATGGATAAATTAATATCCTTACCTTGTAACTGGAATTTCAACGAACACGATTTTTGACTTCGTAACTTAGTTTGGAATAGTTAGGAGGTCAACATATCAAAAGTCCCAGCCCTTAGCCCTTGAGTCGGGTGGAGGCAGAGGGTTTAAAAATTAATTTTAAGGCTTTTCGCTACTTGTTCGAAAACCATGCGTTTTAGCGACATGAGATCTTTTACAAAATGAAAGCTGATACAATTTGCTACAAGTTTACCTTGGTCAAGATTTAAACAGTCTTTTAAAAAAGGAGGTTATCAATGTCATGTATTTATGTGACGTCGCGTTTGAATTGGATAATATTTAAGTATAATGATCTTTTAAGGCCTTAAAACACGTGTGCTTAATTTTGTACATAAATAAATAATAAATATCCTTTGGACATTCCCACACATCGCTATCTAGTCCCAAATTATGCTACTCTAAGCTTGTGTTATGGGTGCCAGACAACGGATATAATACTTACATACTTTTTGTTTGTAAATACATACATTATATACATAGAAAATACCTAGACCAATATAAACAGACATGTTCATGCACACAAATGTTTGTATTGTGCGGGGATCGAACCCGAACCCGCTGCGTAGTAGGTGATTTCGCGACCACTACACCAGAAGGGTCGTCAGTCGTGCATGTATGTATGTTTGTTTGTTTGATATTTGTATAATTTTGGGTTTGTTTATGAATATATTGAAAACGAAATGCTACAACGAGAATATTCAATTTTTAATTAATTTAGTATGACAACAAATACTATGGAATAAAAAAAGTGTTCATACTTTTTAATCGCCTTCAAAAAGCTCGATAAAAAGACTAAAATGTCCCTTCCGTCGACTGTATAGGAGAAACTAATTCATTTGGAGTCTTTTAATGACGTGCGTAGACGGTTTCGTCTGCTTGCTGTCCTTCCGCACGAAAATATTGCAAAAATATTTTCCGTACGACGTAAATATCTGCTCCTTATTGATTGGAATTTAAAATAAAAACAGAAGACAAATATGCGAAATTTAGCCTTTTTATCGATTTTTTCGTAAGCGATTAAAAAGTTAAAACATATATTGAACTCTCTGCATTACCAGGTGGTTGACTGGTAGAGAATGTCATTAGACATTAAGTCCGTCAATTGAACATTTTACAGTGCAATAAAGTTTAAATAAATATATAAATAAATATTTTTTATTCCGTAGTATTCGTTTTTTCCCTTATCTCAAAAAGTACTGAAACGATTTTAATGATTTTCACTTAATTTATACTGTTTCCTAAGTCGGAATATACTAAATTGATTTAAAAAAAGAATGATCTCGACACAACATTTTATTTTCAGTATATTCGTAAACAAACACAAAATTTTACAAGTACAAATATCAAACATACACAAACTACAAATTTACCACACATATGGACGCCTAAACAGATCATCATACTCAAATATTATCCATGAAGTCTCTTCAAAACTTGACTCAGCAAAACTTGCTGTAATTTATATAATTATTAGCTTTGGTTTTGTACAAGGTCTCATGTCGGTAGGACGCATTATTTTACTCTTCCCCTCCTCCAAGCTCAAGAGCTGGGATTTTTGGTATGTTAACCTTCTATAGAGGGCAAATAATATGAATAGTTCCCTCTAGAATCTTTCATGGACTGAACTATTATAATTTGATATTTAAATAGGCCTACTAAATTCGAACTCAAGAGTTTTTCAGATGTTTTCGTGTTAATGGGCTTATAATAGGCGTAAAACTTTTGAAAGGCGAAAATTTTCGCTATTACAAAGTCTAAAGTTACAAATTAGTCAATTTTCGGCGTACTTCAGGCATTCCTGTTACGACAATATTGAAATTCTGCTTGGCGCACGAAATTCTTTACCGATAAGTTAAACCTCAATTAAAATAATAGCTTTTTTGGTTATTTTTAGAAGTTGTTGTTTTGTGTTTTAGCGGCTAAATATTTGAAGTTTGTATTGAGTTTCAGAGAAAGGGGGTCGGAAATGTGGAAAACAAATAGATTTTTTTTAAGCCGATGATGCTACAACAAGCTGTTCTGTATAGTACTTACAAAGTTAGTTGACGTTTTTATTTCGATTCTTGTTTTCAACCTATCCTCACGAGTAGCTCAGCGTACGGAGGAGGAACAGAACAGACGAAACAGACAGACAGACTTGCATAGTAGGGTCACAACTCGACCCGAATACCGTACTGATGAGCAATTTCGCGGACTGCTGACTCGAGTCGTACTACAACACACACAAATTCAGTATTCACGTAGTCTTTAACACCACGTTTATTGTTTCTTATTTAGGTGATTGCCTTAGATGGATTATGTCCGACTTGTAACAGCGGTGTACTCACTTGCTTTTGGAAAACTTCCAAATTATTCTCAACGCAGGCAACTCTTCTATCGGTAGCGTATTGGGTTTTTTAGAGCGGGTTTCGTTATTGATACCTAACTCGACTAATGGTTAATTATTATACCAATGGCAACAACTTTTAACCATAAGTAGTATCGATCACGAAATCGGCCTTAAGCCGTGCGCAAGAGAAATGTAGAAATCTATCGTAACTGATCGACTACAGAGTACAGATTGGCTTGTGTGCCCACTAATAAGAGCGGGCATCATAGGTTACGGATTAACGTACACAGACGTATAATCACGTACATTCCATCTCGATTAATCGAATTACTGTGTTTGATTATCTTATTAGGACGGATTCGTGAGACGTCAACTGCAGAGAAAGATGAGTTTTTGCTCCATTGGGATGAGAAAGATGTACTAGTGTACATTGGTACCTTTTTGTCTGTGAGTCCACAATTGTGGGCATCTCATAAGTTTAAGTAATGGTTTAAGACTGCTTTCATATGCAGAATCGCCAATCGGTTAATTGTTTTTCACAGCATAGACACTCATGGAAGACGATTTAGGTACATCATAAGCATCTCTATCTGAATCTCAACAAAAAAACAAAATCCAAATTATTTAAACACTTACTGGAGCTATCCATGTCAGAATCTGACGAGATATCACTACACTGTGATTTTTTGCTTGAAAATCCGCAACACAACATTTTAATGGTATCTATCACCAAGATAAAATTAATTGAAAGTAACAGCTGACTGACCGATAGAAGAATTATTTAGGAACATAACCAATCAATATGTAATTAGGATGTACACACTATTGTCTCTCTTATTTGGTAAGCAATGATATTGTATTAAGAACTAGATCACCAGTGAGAGGCTTAAAGATGGCTCAACTAAACAACACCTCACTTCAAATTGGGGTCATAATTTTGACTTAGTCTGTTTTTGATGGCGTCAAGTAACAGCTGACTGACCGATAGAAGAAATATTTAGGAACATAACCAATCAATATGTAATTAGGATGTACACACTATTGTCTCTCTTATTTGGTAAGGCGCTACAAATTATGTAATATCAATTTTGTAACTTTGTTTAGACTAGTAATGAGGTCATCATCATCATCATTATCAGCCAAAGGATGTCCACTGCTGAACATAGACCTCCCCCACGACTTTCCACAGCGACCAATCACTAGTGATCTGCATCAAGTTTGATGCTGCGATCTATTTAAGGTCATCTGTCCATCTTGTTGGTGGACGTCCTACGCTACGTCTTTGGTCGAAGGGTCTCCAATCTAGAACTTTCCTGCCCCAACGGCCATCAGTTCGTCGCGCTATGTGCCCGGCCCATTGCCACTTGAGCTAACTGATTCTCAGGGCTATGTCCGTTACCTTAGTTCTCCTACGTATCTCCTCATTTCTGATTCGTTCCCGTAGAGAAACACCCAGCATATCCCTCTCCATCGCTCGTTGTGTGATTTTGAGCTTTTTTATGAGGCCCATAGTTAGAGACCATGTTTCGGATCCGTATGTCATCACTGGTAACTCGGATGAATTAACCACTGGATATAAAACGTAAGAGCGAATGTATGAAAACATCATTATCCAATTTCTGCGGGGCGGGGGGAGCTTGTCGTGTCAATTTTTGACATTAAGTGCATGAAAGAATCGATATTTTTTTATCGATATATGTGGAACGAATGAATGAACGAATCTTTTGTCAAAAGACATATAACTTTCATCACCAAAACAATTAATTACATTATGGACATGTTTAATGCACAAACCATCGAATGAACAACTGAAACATATAACGTTTATATGAACGGTCTGGCAAGAACCACTATCTAGAACTTCCTAAGACATTGTGAAACCGCCCGTAAGTACCGTCGACAGCACATCAGGTTACCCACTTTTGTTGCAAACTATCCCTTATTACAACTGCATAAGTCCCGCGGTGTTTACCTTGACGTGCTATTGTCCGTACATACAGCCCAGCACCATTTAAATCCTCCTATGGGATAATTAAGCAGTAGATTTTTGCGTTGGCAATTAATCACACTGGTGTTAAATGGATACAACATATTCGGTGATGCTTTGTGTGGATATATTTTGTCTCCCTTCGACCCACTTTATATTCCTTAATGGACCTAAAGACAAAAGTTTTCCACCAGTGTGTGTACTGGTGGAAGACTTTTGTCTTTAGGCACTGGGATAGATGAGATGAGAAGACACTCTTGTGTAATTTCCCAAACGCTGCCTAGCCAAGTTGGATCCTCGATTGACCTCTTTCTCGAAGTTGGACCTACCCAATTGGATAACTTGTCCCAGGTAGACGTACTCGTCGACTACTTCGAGAGTTGAGTTCCCAATGGATACTGGAGCTGGTACAACACCCTTGTAGAAGACGAAAATTATGTCAAGTTCCCTAACTCGACATAATTTTTCATGTTCATTTTAAGACCCTCTTGTTGGGAGACTCGGTCAAGGTCTTCGAGCATAGTGCCAAGATTGTTCAGCGTCTTTGCCACAACGACTATATCACCGGCAAATCGGAGGTGTGTGATGTATTCGCCATTAATATTGATGCCGATTACTTCCCATTCCAGAAGCTTGAAACCGTCTTCCAATGCCGCTGTGAACAGTTTCGGAGATATGACATCTCCCTGTCTCACACCTCTCCGCAGTGGAATCGCCCTCGTGCTCTGCTCCTGTACTCGGACCGACATGGTGGCGTTATTGTAAAGACACTTTAATACCTCTATATACCTATAGTCTATGTGGCACCGCTGCAGAGACTGAAGCACCGCCCAAGTTTCGATCGAATCAAAGGCCTTCTCATAGTCCACAAACGCTAAGCATAGAGGCATATTATACTCCTCTGACTTCTGTATAATTTGCCTAAGCGTATGGATGTGGTCTATATTACTATAGCCTTTTCGGAAACCGGCTTGTTCGGGAGGCTGGAAGTCATCAAACCTACGTGCGAGACGATTCGTGATGACCCTTGAAACAGCTTGTAGACATGGCTCAGGAGTGAGATGGGTCTATAGTTCTTCAATAAGGTTTTGTCTCCTTTTTTGAAGAACAGCACCAACATACTCTTGTTCCACGCCTCGGGTGTGATTTTGCACGGAATTAAAGAGTCTCTGAAGGACTTTAAGTACCGGTGTTCCACACGCCTTCAGAAGCTCTGCTGTGATTCCGTCCTCGCCAGGTGCCTTGTTATTTTTGAGCTGTTTAAAGGCCATCCTAATCTCGTAGAGGCTGATGTCCGGAATGTCTTCGGTGTAGTGTCGGGTCAGGATAGCTCGTGGGTCTCTAGCCGAGCTATCTACGGGTTTGGTTACTGAGGTGTACAACTGCCCATAGAACCTTTCGATCTCCCTCAAAACCTCTGCTTTCGTCGACGCTACACTGCCGTCCTCCGTCTTAAGCTGCGTCAACAGGCTTTGCTTAATAGACATGTCCCTTGCAAACACTTTGGAGCCTTGGTTCCGCTCTATCGTTTCTTTAACACTATTAGTGTTAAAGCAACGAATGTCGTTTCGCAGGGACTACCATATTTGTCTATTGAGCTGCCTGTAGTTTACAGCATTAACGGAGGTCTGCAGTGCCATAGATCGACGTTTTGCCATAAGGTCGAGAGTGTAGACCGACAGTTTTTGAGGTCTATTTTTACAGCCAGGCCTAAAAAACTTAGACCCCACCGTTTGGATAGTTTCCACAAACCCGTTGTTTAATTCGTCCACTGATACGCAATTGTATATCCTGAATAATAATTTGTAATTGTAATACCTCTACGTTTCATCGCAGTCTGCCGTTTATTCATAGAATGCATATCTATTTCATAATAAATTTTAAAAATCAAGGTTAAACCGTTGTACTGTATTTATAAATTTATTATATGAAAATCCAGTTTTGTTATAAAATTCCCGTGAAAATTATTTAATGTTATTTGGTATCGTTTGGATGTTGGGGTTATGTTGTTTAATTTTATCTCTATTATATTAACATAGTGATTTAATTGTCAGACAGAATAATCTTTTATTTAAAAGACAAATATTGTTTTGTTGCTCTTAAGCATTCGAATGCTCTCACTGATGGACCCAAACTATACTATTTGGTGCATGTATCATATGTCGAGTAATTAAATACTTGGAGGTTTACGAACATAAATAACACTAACATCGTCCCTTACTTTCCAACACCTCATTAGTAATTTTACCAACTTTACAGGACTTCCAAAAAACTGCGGTTTTACGAGGCAAACCAATTAGCGCACTGCCAAATAGTGTCAGTGTAGGAAGCTAAGGGACAATGTAGCCCTGCCGTGGTTTGTTTTGGTTCTGTTGTGTATTTGGGTCCATTTTGCATATGTAGTGCTACGAGGGTCAAACTGAAAGTTCTTAGAAAATCAAAAACTGATTACATTAGCCAGTTATTAGTTTTATTATATCTTTTTAAAATATTGTCCATTGACGTCAATACACCGCTGCATGCGATGGAACCACTGGGAAAAGCACTTTGCCCACTCGTCCTTAGGGGTCTCTTCAATGGCATCGCGATACGCAGCCACCGCTTCTTCAGCATTCATAAACCGCTTTCCTTTAATTACTGGTTTCATACGGACGTTAGCGCCATCTACCCGTCTGTTTATGCGACAGAGTTAGGTTAGAGTCCTGTCCGTATATAATAAAATATGACACTGTGAGTGTCAAAACATTCTAAAACCATTTTTTTATGGTAACGGCGTAAGGTTACAAAGCTTTATACTTAACTAAATGAACGCTATCATACAGTTTGTTTCTACATTTACCATTAAGTAAACAAAAATTCTGAAGATATACTCACCGGCAGAGAAAATATTGCTATTGTGTTGTACCAATAGTATCAAGCCGATTTGCCTTAAAGCTAAGGGAGGGAAACGTATTTATTCATACCAATAACATTTCTTATTGGTTTTCGGCATCGGCCACATTCGCAGCCGTTTTATTAGCATTTATACTATGTTGTGGCATTTGCGTCGAAAATAATTCGATATCGCTGCTTGATCTTTGATTTGACGGGTTCTTTTACAAGAGAAATCGTGTGTATTGAGGCTAAGGATTGCACTTGAAATAAACAACTTCCATCAAACCACATAGGCTATCAAAATTCATACCTAATTTACTACTCGGATACCTTAACATAGTCAAGTCAGTTTAAATATATAGTCACGCTATGCCGCTTCAAGTTTATTCATAATATAAAATACGAGACTCGAACTTAAATTAACTAAGTCTACTACTAAGTCTAAGTAATTAGAACTTTACTTAGACTTTTTGCATCTTTGAACTGTGTACTTGAATGAGAAGGCTCATTAAACTACTATTTGTATGAGAAATCATATAATTTGCGTGAAACTGCATACTTCTAACGGAAAATGAAATTTAAACCAGGAATTTAAAGCTCAAATACTTTCGAAAGATAATATTTCTGCCTACACTGCTGAAAATGGGTTACATACATGATATCAAAAGTCGATGTAACTATTGTCTAAAAGTTATGGAAAAAAACACCGATTGTGTTTTATTAGTGTCATGAAATCGAAAGTTGTGGTGGTTGATAATGATCTTCTCAGGGTGGAACAATGGTAAAAATTTTACTAAATTATTAAGAAAAACTTACTTAATTAGTATTTGTGTTTGAGTTTTGGTGCGTACAATAAGTATTACAAAAAAGTTTTAGAATATGTAACACAAACATATCATGTTTTAAATAAAAACATTATTTTATAACATTTTCTGTCAATCTTATAAAATGTAGGATATCTGACGGTTGAAAAGTGTAGTCAATGATAAAAAATAAATAAACAAATCAATCACTCAACATTATATCAGTATGCAACTCTTATGAGATCTGAGTAATACTCAAGAAAATGAAATTTCTAGACGAACTGCGGGTTGAAGTCGTAAACTCTCAGAACCGGCTGCTTTAACCTAAATTTCATATAAGAGTATCACCCAATGAAGCTATGTAGTTGATTTTGCAGACGTGAGAGAAACGAACATCTAATAGGTAGATGATGAAAGTAAGGAACTAAGTAAAGTTTTTTGTATGCAACTGCAAGGATTTCACTTGGACGAACCAAATAAATAACTTAGTTCTTTAATTTTTGGAAATAAATAAAAATCACAAGGCGCGAGGTCGGGGCTATACGGCGGGTGACCCAGTAATTCAACGTTTGATGTCGCCAAATAGTCGATCGTTCGCTTGGCGGTGTGCGACGAGGCGTTGTCGTGGTGAAGGAGGATCCTACTGCGAGGTCGTTTCTCTCGAACTTTTTCCAAGACAAGTGGCAAACAATTGGTAGTGTACCATTCTGCAGAAACTGTTTTTTGATCCTCTAACACAATTGTTGCGAAATGACCTATCCTTCCAAAGAACGAGGCCACCATTTTTTTCCCGCACTTCGATCTCTCTTCACTTTAGTTGGCAACTCCTCGAAAGGAAACACCCACTGAGCAGATTGTCTTTTGGTTTCAGGATCATAACAGTAAATCCAGCTTTCGTCACCTGTTAGTATGTCGAACACAGCATTTGAGTCACCTCCGTTAAATCTTTCAATCATTTTACGGCACCAATCCACACGATGGAGTTTTTGAGCCTTAGTCAAATTATGAGGTATCCACCGGGCGCAAAGCTTCCTGACCGCTAAATGTTCGTGGAGGATTTTGTGCACTTGACTCATACCGATGCCTAAGCTTGTCCGAATCTGCTGATAGGTCACTCTTTTGTCAGTCTCTATCATACGCCGCACAACACAGATGTTATTTTCAGTCGTCGCCGTAGAAGGCCGTCCCTCACGTACATCATCAGTGAGATTAGTGCGACCACGTTTAAACTCATTAAACCAGTTGTAAACAGTCGCACGAGATGGGGCTTCATCGTGAAAGGCCAATCGTAGTCTATCATAACTTTCTTGTTGACTTAAATGACATCGAAAGTCATAAAAAATCATTGCACGAAAATTTTCTCGTGTTAAATTCATGTTGACGTGACACAGACAATTTTCAATTTGCCGCCAAATCGTAAAACAAATGACAAATGAATGAAATATATACTCAGTAATATTGGCAAAGAGTTCTATTTTCAAATTTTTGAATATTTTTTTTATTATATTGTTTATAAGTGGCCAGTTCTAAGAACTTTCAGTTTGACCCTCGTACGTAAGTCGTCATTGTTATTTAGTAAGTTAGCATTATAATAAATCAAGGAAGTTTACATAATAGTAATTGTTGTGTATTTTGAGTTTTTATGTATCCTGGTACACGAATACGTATACTGAATTCAAATATAGGGTGATGAAAATAAGTACTACCTGGTTATTATAAAAGAATGGGCCTGGCAAACATGTCATATTCCTTCCGCTTCGCCGCTCACCCGACCGCGTTTGTCCGTTTCGTGTCAATACAGTTCTTTTTTGAACACTTCTCGCTGCGCAACGACATTGACGGGTCCATTTCCATTGTTACGATAACCAGGTAGTATGAACAGATGTGTTGTCGATGCAAACTGTACAGTCCGAAGCAGACACATATTATGGATCTTATAAACATCTCATAAGGAAGAAAACATAATAATAGTTAACCTGGTAAATGGGCCCTTTTGTGTTGTAAATACAATAATAATAAAGCATAACAACTAAGTGTTCAGTTCGTTGCGTTTCAGTTCAGAGGTGCGGTGCATTGGGTTATGACTGTACAAGCATTTAATTCAGAATGTGTATGTATTATATGTTTTGTTATATAGTAATAACGTTCCTTCCTTACCTGGTCGTTTCATTTCAGTGGAGTATGTAATGTTATTTCCAACGCGGGCAAGACTCAATGAAAATACTATTATTTTGTCCTATTTTTAATTTCGAAATCATAAAATAACAACACCAAATATGTAAAATAATATTTTCGACCTGGAATGTAGGCACTTTTCAAATATATAATGTTATTAACCTTCAAACCAACAACAAACAAAAACTTCACAGATTTGCAAGAACCTATACAAAACTCGTAATGTTACAATAATTTGTATTTTACACTTACTATATATTTCACTATTTTAAATAGTATGAGGATGTGCATTTTTAAAATAGAAAATATTTATCTAACAAAGATATAAACTATGCCATCAATATAATAAAGATGGATGTAAGTATTACAAAGTAAATATACTAGTGTTATAATACTTTGCATTTTAAAATATTGGGACACAATATGCTAATATAGCTAGTAAGTACCGACACCAATAGAATAGTGAGTGATGTGAATTAAAACAACTTACTATACAGGATGTTTCAAAGTTACTAGTTAGGAATTAAGGGAAACCTGATTCTGAGCTCTCAGCTACTCATAATCAGTAACTTAACAGCTTTCTACTAGAGACATCGGTCAGGTCTGCCAAAAAAAACGACTTCACAGAATTCAGATGGGTCACGCAAGACCGATTTAGTATGAAAAGCCCTATTTTGTGTTTTTTGGGAGAAAGTTTATAATTTACTTATTTCATTTCGAGTAAGTTCCCTTCATTCCTAACGGGTAGTTTAAAAACATCTTTTATTGGTAGCGCAACGGGCGGACATACCGAGATAACTAACTTATTTGGCGTTTAAAAAAATCATATGTTGTTAAGTACTTTACCATGCTGTCCGGTTTTAATTTAAAAATGTAGAATTGTTGCACTTAATCAAACGCAAAATAAACTTAATTTCCTTCCTCCACGATGTAGTTTGCTGCCGTGGCCCGAAACGTTATTTATGAGGTACTCATTTCGGTACTCTGAGAGGTGCCGTGATTACGGCATTGACGATTTTAGTATATGATCAGTAGGAATGGACAGACAAATCGATCTACCCTCTTACGAACTTTTTTTTAATGCGGTCCCGTACGCTTTGGTAACATAGCTTTGACAGTATAGTATTGCATAATAGATTAAAGCCTGTTTTTCTTTGCTTGGCGAATATTGTAAACAATCTTGATAACTTTTAACGAAATGATTAAAATAAGATGAACACAACTCACAACGTACGTAGGTAATTCAACGTTGAACACTGAGATTTATTAAAATTAAATTGGTAATCATTTTTTCACTATAATTTATAAGGTTATTATTATTATTATTTAAAAGGTAAAAATAACAAGTTAAGATTATTCGAGAAGCAAAGAAAAACGGGCATCACTTGTTTCCTCGCACCTGTTTCTGACTTTTATCAACCCGCAAAATCTTTAGGTTCTCCAATGACAACTTATTTACTCCTGATTGATTTACTCCTATTTAACTTATAAGCAAAAAGTGAAAAAAAAAAAACAACATAATGAATATGATAACAATCCTTACGAAACTATTCGCTGCTAAAAATATCAAAGATACAATACTCGTGTGTCCACAGAAGTACTAAGGATGTTACAAGCTCATGTCTTGACTCTAGTAAATATACGGAAAAGTGTTTTAGAAGTATACTGTATAAAAATGTACACAAATATACTTTGAAACACTTGCAATAATCAGATATGGATGGAATAATTTATACTTAGTAACAACTATGTTTTTTACCAACCAGACTCAGACAAAATATTGAGTCCTGGCAGAAGAATTTGGAATATTGTGTTAAATGTTGTCTTTATCAGAATTACCCTATGATAAAATAATGTTTTATACAAATTTGTTATTATTTTATAAAAACTAATTTATCACACGTTTGTTTAAATCTAATTATGATACATCTTGTCTTAAAGTGCGATTTACATTTGGCCAAATGTCTTATTATTTTACAAAATATGTCTGGAATACTAATTAATCTGTCACGTATAATTAATTTCTCACTCTTGGGACATTTAAATATTAAAACTGCATGACTAACAAGTATCAGGAATTTGGAATTTATCACATTTGTATAAAGTAATTATTACTTATTAATTTATACGGCAATAGCGAACCATCAGTACTTACGAGATAGGAACTCTGTCCTTGCTCCTTCTTGAGCATCCTTTTCTTATTTTCCAATCTGAATTGAAGTGGTTTTCATAGATGAATATTTTGGTTCTCTGTATCATCAAATGTGACTTAATTATTATTTACAACTTATCCCATAAAGGCATGTATACAATCGTCTTTTAGAGCGAATTTCTTCAACATCTGAAGGCCGGCCTGGGTGAACTCAGTGGGGCCACATAGACACGCGAAGTGCGTGCAAGAATCCCCACACTTCAGGGGCTCCTTGCCCAACATTTGCGTCAGGAGTTCTTGGCTGATCCGGCCTTTTAGTCCGGTCCAGGACGACTTGGGGTCTGACAGAATATGTGTTACGGCAAATCTACAAAAAAACAAAAATAATTATAAATTACTGTCAAGACTATCGTGAGCAGGCGGAACGCAGCGCCTACATTGCCTACATTTGCGGTCGAAATATACTTGCGATAACGTTTTCCAACCCGTCAATTTTTATGGAATAAATAAAATTTGGTCTTATTCGTTTTATGCATCTTAAAATCATCTTGTTCGTATACGATCATTAAAAATTAAGGCTTGATTGGATAAAATCGGATCGGTCGAAATTCTGAAGAGATTTTTGTTAAAAAAAAGTTTATGTTTAAATTACTGAACGGATATTTACTGAAACATATTTTTTTATGAAGACCTACGAGCATAGTTAAAGGGGTGAAGAACGTTATCACTTTTTGTATGAAAACTCGCGCGCAATCAATCCTCCTATATTGGTAATAGATATTTAAAGGTCGATGTAATACACATACCATGATGTTACTTTATGCATGTGTTTACCAGGAAAAGTAATTTTCTTAACAACAGCTCAGTAGCTATTTTTTTCAGTAGGTATCTATAGAAAGTAGGTTACGTAGTGACCGTAGTAGTAGGGTACTTACCCATCTTGATTAAAAACCTTCATTAGTCTACTTAACCTAAGTGGCCATTCCAAAGTCTAGGTTTATTCACTACTTTCCATAATCCATACTTATGAAGACAGCGTTAGCTGCTCTTTTATGTTAAAATGCCAAAAAGTAGATCAAACAAATGAAGAGAAAAAGCTTTACCTGTTATCCTCTATAGCCATTGTTTCGATATTATCGCGGAAAAGAATGTCCTGCTCCGTTTTGTTGAAGAATAACAAATGAGCGCGTTCACTGAAATGAAAATATTAGCATTTTAGATTTATACGGAGTCTGAAATAATTCAACAATTGGACGAGGATATGCACGCCTAGAGTTTCTTCTGATTCACACAAACGCAGGTTAAGTAGGGATGAGAGCCATTGTGTAACAAATTTGTTATAGAACGATTTAATTCAATTGTAGGGTAATAATAATAGTCCCCCTAGCCGATTTCGACTACGGTGGCCAGTCACGACTAGCCGACTGCGCGGGACATATTATAGTGCACAAGTGTGTGCGCAAACACAGGTGCACTCTCTATTCCTTTCACTCTCATAGCCCGATGGGACAACAATCTGACACGACCGGAGAGAGATCAGGCGCAGGACCAACGGCTTAACGTGCTTTTCCGAGGCACGGGGGTGTAACACCGCCAACTTCCAAACTCCGGGCTACCCTAAGAATTTCTGAACAGAAAAACTCAGGTTTATATTTTTGGCCCGACCCGGGGATCGAACCCGGGACCTCTGGCGCAGCCGTCGCTTTAAAGTACGACCCTCCTACCGCTGCGCCACCGAAGCAGTAGTAGTGATTGTAGGGTAACAAAGGGACGCATTAACCTTTCAATCTAGTGGAGACCTTCAGCTGTTTGTTTATGATTTCAAACAATCTTGATTATCAGCCAAAGGATGTCTACTGCAGAACATAGGCCTCCCCCATGGCTTTCCACAGCGACCGATCACTAGCGATCTGCATCCAGTTTGATCTTGCGATCTTTTTAAGGTCGTCTGTCCATCTTGTTGGTGGACGTCCTACGCTGCGTCTTTGGTCGAAGGGTCTCCAATCTAGAACTTTCCTGCCCCAACGGCCATCAGTTCGTCGCGCTATGTGCCCTGCCCATTGCCACTTGAGCTTACATCAGTAAGGCAAACAATATTATGATTTATGAAAGTCTTTCGAAACATAAAATTTAATAAAATATTACTTCTTACCATCTTGGATTAGATCTTGATAGCATAAACTTTAGCAGGCCAAGCATTGGTGTGATACCCGTTCCTGCGGCTATGAAATAAATACTCGTGACTGCTTTTAACTATAAGAAAACAGAAAAACGTAGGTATAAAGTATCAGTCCGTACCAATATCAAGAGTAGAATAGTAAGGACCACCAAAGGTATTGGCTATCTAGCCTTGACGAAATTCCTATCTATTTTAGATCTAACGTCGTAGCTAAGTCTGGGACTACATTCAGCAGATAGGTAACAGACAACTATCATCGCTAAGCTTGTAATTTATATCTATCGGGTAACCGTTTCTGTTGATTCAGTGCTCGATAGAGCGAAATATTTCCTAAAATCATATTGTGAAGTGGAGGGTAAGTATTAGTAGATGCTTATCCTTATCACTCAAGCTAAAGTTTTTCTTCGGGGCTTGAGTATCACTCACTACTATTAGAGATGTTATTTTTAGACACGTCCTTAATGTACCCACACCCTTAGGTTTTATGTAAGCGTGGCGTTCTATGACCTCGGAAAGTAAAACATTTATTATGTATCAAGTATAAGCCACAATGTTGTGATTTGATACTACCTACTTTGATTTTCAGGCAGTGATTTGAATCAGTGTGGTGTGGGTACATATGTAGGTTATAGTAATAAGTAAATAAACAGACTAGCGACCTTATTCACTATATACGATATCAGTCCAATGTGAACCAATACTTTGTAAAAAAATGACATGCCATCTTGAATTATTTGTTGGTTAGTGCTAATTTGTCGATGGTAGAGCAGCCTAAGACTTGCAAAGTTTTAGCCGTGGATTAAATATTACATACGAAAAGGTAGAAAAGCTTACCAAAATCTTACAAGGAGACGTCAAATACATTATTCAAATTACCTTTTGCAATTGGAAGTTTCCGTAAGGTCCTGAGAGCGTGACGGAGTCTCCTTCACTCAGCGAGGTGAGATGTGGAGACAGTGCGCCCGTAGGATACTTCTTCACTGCCAGTCTAAGAGTAGCATAACTTTCTTGAGAGCACCAGCCATCGCCGACAGGCGTGTACGATCTGACGCACTCGGAACCTACAAGTGTGTATGATATGAGTAAGATTGGTTGTTAAGTTGTTCCATCAGTCGGTATTATGGTGATTCCACACAGCTCGGCAGCTTGACTATTATAAGCTAATAGAAAAAATATTATTGAAAAGATTATTTGGAATTGCTGCCGCCGGCCTGTCCACTGGTTTATGCTGACGGGCTGTGTAGAAAAACCTTTAGCTGAAGAAATATAAGACGAGATCGAATCAGAAACGAGGAGATACGTAGAAGAACCAAGGTAACGGACATAGCCTTGAGAATCAGTAAGCTTAAGTGGTAGTGGGCCGGGCACATAGCGCGAAGAACTGATGGCTGTTGGGGCAGGAAAGTTCTAGATTGGAGACCCTTCGACCAAAGACGCAGCGTAGGACGTCCACCAACAAGATGGACAGACGACCTTAAAAAGATCGCAGGATCAAACTGGATGCAGACCGCTAGTGATCGGTCGCTGTGGAAAGCCGTGGGGGAGGCCTATGTTCAGCAGTGGACGTCCTTTTGCTGATAATGATGATGATGATGAAGAAATATATTATTTTAAGTAAGTAGTTAACTATATACCAGGTCAAAATTATGACTCTACCTTTTACCGCCACTAGCATATATCCATATCTTTTTTTAAACAGACTAGAAAACAGATGGTTTGGCTACATGCCCTTAGGATAGTAATGTACGAAATTTAAGTACCACATCAGTACCTAGCCACTGCCTGAAGCTGATACTTTAATGAAAGTGTCCTTCGTTAAGGTTAGATACTTCGTCGAATCCTGTGTCCTATTATCTCTAATGTTATTCTTCTAAAGTATAATTTATACAGGTATATCCATCTAAACTTGAAATACCTAGCATTAAGACTCTCTTACCATTGACACGCCTGTGTACCCTGACGTGGTGACCCAGTGGTACTAAGACAGGCCCGGAGCGTGGCTGTAAAGCTAGCATAGTGGTGTCGTGGGTCACGGGGCCTACGCCTACCACACGGCACTCTACTGTGCGTGAGGACGGCACGTAGGTGGGGACACCCAGGGTCACCTCCCCGCAGACTTTCCATACTTGAGGCTCCGCTTTTTGGGCTGTGACCTAGAAAAAAAGAGTATGATAACACATGAAATATGCATATGTTATAGGAAATGTTTGACATCCGTCATTGTGTACAAATCCTAGGATAATGTATAAATTCCTAAAAATCACACGGAAATGTAAGACCTAAATTATGTCAGACACATTCCTAGGAAACCTATTCAATTCGTAAATAGCAAGCGGACATCTTATATGTTTAAATTGTAACTTGTAAGTCTTAATGACGGCCGAAATAATTATACCTACACTTTTGTATGTATAGTTGTATCAATGAGGACTGTTTCCTTAATTTAAAACGTGTTTTATTTATTTTGTTCGTAATGTTCGTTTTATACATTTCCTATGACGATATTAGAATTATATAAATCTTCTAGGAAATGTATGCATTTTCTGTATATCTTCGGAATTGTATATATTTCCTAGAAATTGTATACAATTTAAACATTTCCTGTAACATAAATAATAAATAAATAAATATGCGCCAGACAACACACCAATTGTCTTGGTTTTGAAGTAACGAGTCATGCAAAGGTAACTATGATACCATGTGCAATGGCCAAATTCATTCAAAGTATTTAAACACCTTAATCTTAATAATATAGCACAACATATAAGTGAGCACCTAGTTTTATCTTGAAAAGCCTCGTTAAGCACCTAAATACAAGTAAATTATGAGCTTACGTCTATTTTTCCACTCTCGGCGTATATTCGCAGCTGCAAAGGCTCCTGCAATTTGCCCTCGGGCACCAACTTGAGCGTTCTAAGCCAGCCGTCATTCGCCACTTCAATTAGCAGGGCGCCTTCCGCTATTCTAGCACACCCGCCCGGGTTGGCCAAGGGGCCCGTATACACCGACACAGTCAATTTCGTCGACGTCTGAATCCAATCGTACCGCAAACACGGAACGTCTGATTTTTCCACCGTTTTGACAGGACTAGACGCAGCTCTACGACTTATCGACACAGGCAAATCGCGGGACTGTATCAAACTTTGCATTATCTTACTCGGAGGACTACCTTTAACGTTCTCTTCGCTTTTCGACGACATTTTCTTTCTGACTGGCGTTATGCAATTGGCTAGGTTCTCCATTGATTTTCTAACGAGTTCTTGGGCTTTAGACGGTTCTCTGAGACGGTCGGATTTAGGTGAAGGAGTTGAGGAGTTGAACAGTTCTTCAGCGTCGGGCAAATCGTATCGAAGTGGTCCTACGAGACACTTCGCTAGAAGTGAGTCGTAGTTCACCCATGGATGAACTTTGTCGAATAACTGAGTGGCATCTATTCCCGCGCCACGCATTAGCTCTTCGGGACCTACGAAAAATCGAAATATTTTAATTGAGCCTTATGAAAGTGATCAAAACGTTACGTAAATAAAGTCTATATATCTTACCTCCTGGATGGTAAGGTAAGTAGTGAGTGATGTTATAGACTCGCCCGCGAATAGCTAACCACGCGTCCTCTGAAACAATGAGGAAAAGTTAAACAGTTTCTGTATTGATTTTATTGTAAGTTTCAATGTTGGCTTTGGCTCTTTTTGACATAAGGTAGCTACATTCTTTACTCTGGGGAATTTGTCAGCAAATTTAATGTGGAGACTGGTACCTAAATTACCTAGGGTACCTGCATATTATTTACAGAAATAAAGGTGTTGGCTGTATAAAGGATTATTAAGGGCCCGTTTCGCAGTCGGCACTAACCAAAAAACAATAAAAAATAACGTATTTTCTTATAAAGTATTGGACAGATAACGTTAACCATAACTTAACGTTAACGACATTGTGAAACGGATCATTACTGTTAAAAATGACGGTCTTCATCTATCTTATAACTTGTCAATGAATCCATCTATGTAGTAAACTTATATTAATATAATGTATTTTAGTATTTTGAACTTTACTTTTAGATTTGAAGTCTTTAGTTTAGTTTTAGATGATATGGCTTAGTTAAAGTGATACGCATCTTAACTTATGTAAGTAATGGCATGACATGAAACTTAAGTTAGTTGTTATTTGCTTGGAGAATATTGTAAATAATGTTGATATTCTTTTTAACGAAATTTTTGTAATAAATAAATAAATATTGGATACCGACCAAATACATTGCTCTGATCCCAAAGTAAGTAGCTAATGCACTTGTGTTATGGAAATCAGAAACAACGGTGGTACCACAACACCCAGACCTATATTATATTATTTGGGTCCGCGACAAGAAAGTTCTGATTTCTATATAGATCCGACGGGGAATCTAACCCGAGACCTCAGAGCGGCTACGCCTTGAAACCAAGCGTATTGAGCCACTTTACCACGGCGGTTTTCATTCGATTCATTTTAGTATAAGATAAACACATAACCACTCGTACTACATACGTGATTAATACATTCGTTGAACACTCAGCTATTTTTAAATCGCATAGCTAAATTGATTTTTTTTACTGACATATTTATAAAAATAATAAAAAGATTGAAAAAAAACGGATTTAAATTACTCTGTGTGTTGTGTGCGGCGAGCTCCGCAGGACTGACGGGGCGGACTCTTCCACCAACTCCAGTGAGGTCCTTCCCAGAGTTGCCCAGACGGATCCAGTCCATCAGACTATGGCCTGGCTGCAGCGCACATTTGTTCCGGGGGTTGCCTTTAACAAATAATTCATTTTTCAGTTGTTTTCCGTGAGTGGCAATTCACAGCTCTTAGTACAAATTAAACTTATCTTACATACAAAATTATCAGCCAATAACGAATTGCTTTTTATAACAAGCAAGAAAATCAAAAATTCCAGATTACTGTAGTCCAATAAGTCCCTAACTTTCCTTTGTCGCAACTGTTTTGTAGGTACTTCGTAAAGATGTAAATACGGTTTCTAAAAACTAGATTAAATCAGTACTTATACTAAGTAGCCATTATCGTACACTTTGTTTTTTTACTTTGATTTTTTCTGTGAGTTGAATTGACGGCATGAAAATTGACGATGCGCGCCTCAATGTTTTGCAAATCATCTTTTAGGATACAGAGAGACAAGATTCAAGGAAATCACATCCATACCAAAGAACAAAATGAGGAAATGTCATTGCAAAATTACACTGAAATAAGTAATTGCAACATGGGATAGCACTTCCAGAAATAAGGTCAGGCCAAGGCAACGAGGTAATAGGAGTACAACTCAAATTGTAACTGGTGTATTGCGTCACCAAATCAAGATACTTACTAAAACATATTTTATTATTGTTATCGACTTAATTTTTAATTTATAAAAATTATAAAATATTAAAGTTGATCCAAAGTTATCCTCAAGCATTAAGCAATGATCTTCGTAGCACGTACTGTAGTCTGTAGCACTACTACTACGCATAACCGTAGCGTCGTAGCATAGCTATATACCTACTACACCAAGCTAGATAGAACATTTTCCTAGGATTATCCTAAAGAAGAATGCATTAGAGCCGTTAACACTACATAACAAGCAGCTACGTTCAAAGCTTAAAAGCTTTTCTTGCTACATGAGTTTATGTAGCCTTCACCTGTTTAGAAACGAAAGTTATGAAACTGTCGTTTAATTTTCCTGTCATTTTTGTATTTACAAATTCAACCATTTCACAAAAAACAAAAAATCTGTATTTTAACACATAATACACACAAAGGGTAGGTTAGGCTGTTTATCGTTAAAGCGAAGTTCACGTAACTGAATCGAATGTCACATCTACTTATTGCCTATTTATGTATATGTTGCAGGAAATGTATGATTTCTACCATTGTATACAATTTATAGGAATTGTGTATATATATAATTCCTAAAATCACCCGGAGATGTGTGATGTAATTTATATTAGACAAATTTTCTAAACAGCGAACGGAAAATTATTATAAGTGTCTCAATGAGACCATTACTAGCTTCGGAATTGTATACTAGGAAATCCTAAAAGTTGTATACAATTCCTAGAATGATACTAGGAAATTCTAGACATATCCTGTATACATAGATGAAACTGAGATTTTCATGTGTCAAGACAAAGTTGCTCGTAATGTTTATCTTTTATTGAACACAATCACTTAATCAGTAAAGGTGAGAGCAAAGTTTTTATAAGTAATGTACGTGTGTGTCAGGATAATCGTGGAATCAAAGCAAATCCCCGAGGCACGGATCAACAAATCAAAGCTTAAACTTTGGTTATAAGGCATTCGAAGTTGTTCCTCCTAATGCCAATCAAATGAGACTTTTGCAGGACTTTAATTAATTTTCTGGTTTACAGCGGACTCTGGCCATTAGGAAAGCCATTATGTCTGTGGTCTGTTCTTCGCGCTCTAACTGTAAATGAGAAAATGTAAAATACTGTAGTATGTACTCTACAGTGAAAGCAAGGTTTCTTTGTAAGTGAACCATCTTATTTCGAGTATAAGACACGTCAAATAGCTCTATATAAGAAAAATGCAAATAAAAGAAAGTTAATAAATATATCTTTTAAATTGGTCACGATCATCAAAGTTATAAATAATAATCTGTATCACCACCGACAAATTAGTGCTAAAGTAATCATCGAATAATTCAAATATGAAACGAAATACACGCGGGCAATGGAGGTTATTGCTTGTATTTGTCAGCTTGGGATTGTCTGCTATTTATTCGCTGTTTGTCAACATATAGCGGTGGTGTTACATAAAGCGTTGCTTATTAGGTGCCAGTAACTAATAAAGAATATATATTTTAGACAAAGTTTTAATTATGGCACACCTATTTATTGAGCATAGTGTTTAGTATATCTGCTGAGCTGAACTGAAAAAGAAGTCATACGATCATTGTTTTGCGGATCCAATCCTGACTACGAAATGTTTCGGATCCGAAACGAGAATCGTAGTTGGTCCGATCAAGACTTACCTAATGGATATCAAAAAGAGGTGTCCGAGTCCAACATACACACATACATACATATAATAATACATTGGACACCAATCATATACATTACTCTGACCCAAAGTAAGTAGCTAATTTATTTGTGTTATGGAAATCAACACAACGGAGGTACCACAACACCCAGACCCGAGACAATACAGGAAATTTTCATTTCTATATTGACCCGACCGGGAATTGAACCCGGGACCACGGAGCGGCGACGCCTTGAAACCAGCGTGCTTAGCCACTACATCCACGGAGGTCGTCGTATGTGACTAAAGCGTGATGGTGCGGATAATAGTGCTCACAAGTGACAACAGACTTCTTCAAGTAAACAGAATGAAGCTCTTCTGTGCCAGAACGCCTTGGATAAGCTCCAACCAAGTAAAAATTTTTCGAACGCGTACCCGTGGGAACAACGCCTTCCGCCCGTTACGGCCCTAATGTGACGTGAGTCGTCTGGGAATTACCCCTGATCTATTTATTGCCGACCTATATATTTACTTATATTTGTGTATGTTCTTGCGTACAACGAATTAGTCTATACCTATATGATTATAAAAGGAACCGCTTAATGGTCAATGGTTAATCAACTAGTCTCATCTTAGATTTCTTTACGTATGTCGACGAATCTGAAACCGCTCCAGATAAGATATTAAGTGGCTGTGTATTCCAAGGGGAGTTGGTAATAAATAGCTAAACACTAACATTGAGTTAGATAAAGTATGAACTCATAATAAAATAGTGTCGAATAGTTATCGAAAGTCTGAATAAAGTAAAATAAAGAAAAGTAAAAAAATAATAATAGATCAGTTGGCCCAAAAAGGCGCCAAGTGATCTATTTTTTTTTACTGAAAATAAATACGTACTTTAGTATTAAAACAATTTATCCCTGTTGAATTGATATGAGCAAGAGTTATTTGATTGTAGTATTTGCCTCCTGTAAAAAAACAATTGGAGTTAAAGATACAACTGCTCGGTCGGTACTAAATTTCCTCTATGTTTATCAAGGGGTAAAAGCCCAACACTGTTTCTTTTTATTCACTTACGTACCTAGGTACGGAAAAAAAAGAAACCTACAGAACACACATTCGCGACCCGACCACAGCCTCAACAATAATAGTTTCAACAAACTCCCGCTCTCGATCAATATTGGCTAACTTAATTCAACATTGTCTATACATATTTGTTTGCCGCGAACCGCAGAGTCTACATATTGGCTGGAATCGATCTAACTTAATCTAGTTTAGTAGGTAACTAATATCATTATGACTTAGTCATGCTAGTCAAGATCGTAGAAATCTATCTTTTATCCGATTTGCATGAAAGCAAGTGGTTTAATTTACTCGACTGAGAACTCGAGAACGGTTGGACTGATTTTCATGATTTTAACTTTGTTGGATTTCTCTTGGCAGAATACGATAAAATGAGGCCGGCGAAACTCGTTCGCTTCGCTTGGACTGCTAGTTAAGAAAATATTAGACATACAACAGAACCTCGATTCACTTACATCTGAATATACGATTTTCACAGTTTTATAAAGGCTTAAGGTGTTTTTTTATACATAGTTAGATAAATCAAATTAATAATTTGCTTCTTTATTGCAAGGAAGTTTTCCGTGTCAGCTTTTTGGGGGATATTTTATTGCGAAGCCGATAGGGACACAAAACGGATATTCCGTACCGTAAGTTTCATTTGGTCTTACATTCTGCATTTGCAGAAGGTTAAACAAATAAGGAACGTATAGCGAGAGTGAGTCTTGAATTTGGTCTACACATAAACCACAAGACCAAGTGGTGGTGAGGTCAAGTTTTAAGTCCATCAAATGTGCTCAAGGATTATGAAAAAGTGGACTGCTGCGCATTTCTTGGACAGCTATGAGAACCAATGTATCTATCCTTGAAGAACTAAAGGTCAAAGTCAAAGTCAAAAATAATTTATTCAATTTAGGACACAAAATGCCACTTATGAAGTTCAATAATTAGTGTAATATCAATCAATTTTGGCCCGTATGGGGATAGAACATGTCTCGTTATCTTTTGGACCCTACTAGCGCTTCGAGACAAAACACAGACAGTTTGGCAAGTGCTGAGAAGAAACGCCGGAACAAACTCAGTCACCACTAGCTGCCTCAAAAATGATACAAATCAAAATAAACAGGTAGGTACATCAGTTTGGTGCAGGCTGGACTGTCCATACATGTTTGTCATTAAGGTAGTCTTTAATTTTATAATACCCATCGACATTAGGGTAGTTTTGACATGTTACTTTAATTTATGAATAGGTAGTTCAATGACATTATTAGGTATTTTGTTGAAAAATTTGACACAATTTCCCAGGAGTGAATTCATTGTTTTGGCTAACCTGAAGTTTGGAATGCTTGAGCTTGTTTTTATTTCGTGTGTTATACGAATGTATGTCACTTTTTTCATGAAAAAATAAAATTTTTGCATACATACATAATATCATCTAATATGTATTGAGAAGTGCCACTGAGGATGTTAATTTCCTTAACGAATTCTCTCAGGGATTCGCGGGGACTAAGTTTTTAAATAGCACGAATGGCTCTTTTCTGTAAAATAAAGATGGTATCGATGTCCGCAGCAGAACCCCACAAGAGAAGACCATAAGATATTGTACTATGAAAGCAACTAAAATATACAAGCCTTGCTGTTTCAACATAAGTTAAATATCTATTTTTTCTAACCGCAAAGGCAGCTGAAGCGAGTCTCCCAGCCAGAGCGTCAACATGTGGTCCCCACTGCAATTTAGAATACAATGTAATGCCCAGAAAAACAGTGGAGACCAACCGCCTGCTGACTACGTGCCAGGAAAGGGTTCAGAGTTTCTTTGGGCACATGATGCGATCCCCCATCGCACAGCCTGGAGAAACTCATCATTCTCGGACAAATGGCGGGGAACCGCGCTAGAGGAGGAGCGCCAGCTAGTTGGGTAGACCAACTCAAGGAGGTGACTGGAGGCCAGATTCAAAGAGCGGTACATATGGCGCAGAATCGGACCGAGTGGAGAAGATTGACATGACAGTCACGATCCTCAGCGTTAACGGAATGACCAGAATGAAGAAACAAATAAGTTTATTAGGTACCAACGTAATTAATCGAGGCCTACAAAAGGCATAAATTAAAAAAAACGGAATAGGAAACTCGAGGAAGTAGAGATGGTACGGACAACAGGCACGTCAAGGTAAATACTGCAGAAGATACGGCGTATGCGTTCTATTATAAGTTAGTTTTCGACAAAAATATATAGTCTGTGGTGTTGGCACTTATTTATTTTTTGTTCGCAGAAATCCGTTAAGTCTGAGTAAATATGAACCCAAATTTCTTGATCCAAAGAAAACCTTTTAAGCTAGTTTCTCATAAAACCTTCGCAGACGACTAGCGGTTGAAGGGTTTAGCCCGTGATAAATGTTCAATTATATTCATGAGAAAATATATTGTTGGTTTAGAATGTTTTAAACACTCACAGTGTCATATTTTACATTCATAAAGATGAAATAAGACATCAAAAATTTGCGAACGGGCGGGACTTGAACCAGCAACCTCTTGGCTGACCAGGCCAAACGCTCTACCAATTGAGCTACCGTGCTATCAGGCCGACCTTGCGAAATTTGTGGTCTCTTATGGATACGTCACTGCGTCACGCTTAGCGCCATCTAGCCGTCTGTTTATGAAACAGTGGGCCCAAGCAGTTATTCTTTACAGGATAAATTCAACTTGGAAATTTATGACGCTTCACTATCCAATGGTTTAGAATGTTTTTATCACTCACAGTGTCATATTTTATATTCATAAAGATGAAACAGGAAACCAAAAATTTGAGCACGGGCGGGACTTGAACCAGCAACCTCTTGGCTGATCGGGCCAAACGCTCTACCAATTGAGAACATTTCATTTTTGTAAAGGTATAAAAAATCGAAAACCATTTTAAGATTTTGCATTTCTAAACACGTTGAAATTTTTTTTAGAATTTTTTCCGCTCTATTTTTAAAGTTAAATGAAAAAGACTGAAAAGAACATGGAAGTTGCCATTTTACAGGTTACGCCTTTGCAATGACATTTCATGAAAAATTGCTTTTGAACTTTGAGCTTGCTGTCAGTTGTCACTTTGACGTTTAGTGTTGTTGTTGCCGGTATTGTATTGGATATTATCGATAAATTACGATGTGGTAAATTGAGGTTATTTAAAAAAAGAATTTCATTCACACTAGAGTCTTTATTGTATCGTTTTATGATATATAAAAATAAACAAGAAAGAAAAATAAAACTAAGACAAGCAACATAAGAAAATTTCTTAATATCTATCTATTTAAACCGAAACCATTTCATTTTCATTCTTACACATTTTAAAGTCAGATACGAAATAATCATCATGATTCGAAATATGATTAATATTTGTAGTTATGAGAAAATATTGGAGTAATTTTCAGACATCATAATAATATTAAATAAGAAGGGTTCGAAATAAAAACCATACTTCTCAATCATAATAAAATAGCACAAGTGGAACGAATCGATGCTACGCGAAGCTATAAAAATAAGAAAACATCCAAATTTCAACAGAAAAGATGATTGGAATATTCCACCAGCATGGGATCCAGTTCTAACTCTTAGTAAGACCACTCACTGCAAAATCACAAGACACAGTTAGCTCTTTCTGCGAGGATAGGAACGTTAATTAATATTATTGAGTGACGGTTGTGTAATTTTTCAAAACTCTGTAAATGACAAATAACATCTTAGTCTACCGCTGTTATGTGTTCGAAACGTCGGGATAAAATTAATAAATTCGCGCGAAAAGTTAATCCGTAAAAAGTGATTCATTGCGATGAGTAATATACGCGTAAACTTCAGAAACAAGTATAAGAAGGGTTGCTATGTTGTTTTATTGGGTTACTTTTAACATAACTTAAATTACGTAATGTTACATAATAAAGTAAAATTAAATACTCAATGGATATACCATTGATATCGACATCTTAATTCTACAATTGATACAGACCACATCACTATAAACGTCAGATATTTTTTTATCGAATATAGCAAAGACGTGACCTCTAAACATCCAACTTGTTGAACTTAAGCTCTTTTAGAATGGAGAGTTTTAAAACAATTATTATTAAAGAAAATACTGAAAAGAAATGAAAATAAAAAATACAGGTGCCTTTATTTTTTAAGTTCTTTCAGAAATAAAATAAAAATGTGCATATGAAAATTTTGAAATGTTGTCAATTGAGCTACCGTGCTGTCAGCCCGACCTTGCGAAATTTGTGGTCTCTTATGGATACGTCACTGCGTGATGCTGTTTCATAAACAGACGGCTAAATGATACTAAGCGTCACGCAGTGACGTATTCATAAGAGACCACAAATTTCGCAAGGTCGGCCTGACAGCAAGGTAGCTCAATTGGTAGAGCGTCTGGCCCGGTCAGCCAAGAGGTTGCTGGTTCGAGTCCCGCCCATGCGCAAATTTTTGGATTCTTAATTCATCTTTATGAATATAAAATATGACACTGTGAGTGTTAAAAACATTCTAAACCATTAGAAAGCGAGGCGTCATCAATTTCCAAGTTGAATTTACTCTGTAAGGAATAACTGCTTGGGCCCACTGTTTCATAAACGTCTGTTTATGGCTAGATGGCGCTAAGCGTCCCGCAGTGACGTTAAGAGCACTCCCTCAAAGATTGATCAAGTGTAAAATTAACACATTGTATATTCCCTCTACCTATCCACACCTTGTAACCTACCTGAACATTATATGGCAAAAGGAACTCTGAATATTAATTTTCGAGGTGTGAAGCACTTTAAGTTTAATAAGGTTGTTCGGTTTCCCTTACAAATTATTGTTTGAAAATCTTATAATAACGAGGTATGTATTATTAATCTTACTTTTAGTTTAATAAATAATAATAAATATCCTTTGGATATTCCAACACATCGCCATCTAGTCCCAAAGTAAGCTACTCAAAGCTTGTGTTATGGGTGCCATACAACGGATATAATACTTAAATACTTTTTGTTTGTAAATACATACATGATATACATAGAAAACACCCAGACCAATACAAACAGATATTTTCATGCACACAAATATTTGTATTGTGCGGGGATCGAACCCGCAACCCGCTGCGTTTGATTAAGATCAGTCGCTAACTAATCAATAAACGTATAGAGGCATTGATAAATGTTTGTCTAGTAATACAGGCGTCCTGCCAACTTGGTTACTAAACTCAAATACCTATTGGAACTATTAATGAATCTGGATACTGCCTTGCATGTATGATACAAGGTTGCTTGATTTTATTATTGATATTGAATAATATATCTGCGGATAAGACATTATTGGCTAAAGATGAATACTTTGGGACTACAGAAACATATCCGCAGCTAGGTACATTTTGGAGAAAATTTCCTTGATTTATTGCGCCTTTTAGCAAATTAGAACATAGCTAATGGTTTAGAATGTTTTTAACACTCACAGTGTCATATTTTATATTCCTAAAGATTAAATAAGAAACCAAAAATGGCCCGGTCAGCCAAAAGGCTGCTGGTTCAAGTCCTGCCCGTGCGCAAATTTTTGGTTTCTTATTTAATCTTTATGAATTTAGAACATAGCTAATTATTCAGTTCAAAATAGAATAAGCCAAAGGAAGGGATTACACAAGGGACACACAAAAATACAGGATGTTGTTTTGGTCAGTGACATCCAGCTCAGGGATGATAATATGAGTTGTGCTTATTCTAAAAAAAAATCTTTGAATTATATGCATGTTTTATACAGGTAAACCTCTTCGCAACATTCTAAAAAAACAAAACAAATGGGGAAATTCGCACCCCCACGCGAAGCTGACGTGGGGGTAGGTATCTACGAAATACTTCGCTGTAACTAGTAGGCTATGAAGCGGCGACGTGTTGTTGGTAGTTTAGACTCGCTCGCTAGTCCGCAATAAATTTTTATTTTAGGTTTTCTCCATTTCTTTTTTATTTTATTTTTTATGGCATCAGTATCGTTTATACAACCACCCCTAAGTCGCTCGGCGCTGACCAAACAACAGCCTGTATAGAAAAATACTATGGACCTTAAAATTATAAAGGCGAAGGCGATGACGTAGATATCTTTTAAAATTTAAGAGTGCTCTTATTAAAAAAAAAACTTTTTTTTATATTTAAAAACTATATTTTCAAAAAAAATACGTGTCCAGTTTCTTAGATGTACTCGTATGTATACAGAGAAACTGTTAAAATATTTATATTTAAACCGATTTGACCTTATATACATTTATTTATTTCGAATATGTAGGTTTTATAATAATCAATGTATATTTGTAGACATAATAACTATAGCTGACTATCTGCGTGATTAAATGGAAGCTACAACAACGACTCCAGGGATTGGATAGCAGACATTATATTAATAGCAGTGGTTATATTCATTCTGTGAACTGCCCAACAGATCGTATCAGGCAGTAGGTCTGTAGCTAATTTATGAGGAGGGTCGGAGGAATGATCTCATCTGGCATTTGGGAAACAGAGCCACTAAATATGAATGATGAGTTCCGTAACTTTCAGACATTTAGATAATAGAAACGTGGCTTTTAGTTTTTTTTTTATGAACACAGCCAGCCACCTGGGATTTCATTCACTTGTGAGAAAACGTAGTCTTACAAATGGTTCGCTGTAAGCCAACAGTAGACACCGATAAATAAACTGTTGAAAGGACTCCATTTAAGGCAATCTATATTTTTTTTGAAGTCGTTGCTCTGAGGGATGATGCTTGAGATGCCAATGCGATTGCACCGACTCCAAAAAGTACTGGTTTGCTCAAAATGGAGTACTTTCAAGACGTAAAGCTTTTTAGTGCATTTTGTTTTTGAAGTCGTTTTTTTTTGTAAAAGTTTTTTTTTATGATTTATAGGACGGGGGCAGTGTGGGCAGGCGCGGATCCAGCCCTCCAAAAAGGTTGTGGGCACGAAATGTTTTGTTCAATTAAAAAAATAATAAAAAAAAAACAAAAAAAAAACATGAAGCCACGAAAGTTTATTTCTGATGCAACAATACATAACTTAATAAAAATAAAAATTGGTTGATCAAGCCAATAACATGATAAAATTTGAAGCGCGAGCGAAGCGAGTGCCCGACATTATGGTTTTTGACCCTTTTCAAATCAAGACTACGGTAAAAACAAAAGCGCGAGCGGAGCGAGCGCGCTAAAAATTTATTCACGACGCTTATGAAAACTAAAAAATGATAAGAATTAATAAGCGAGTGAAGTAACGTAAGGAATAACGAGATCTTTGTTAAGACAACTTTCCTATGGACACTTCTTATTGTAGTAAAATGACAAACAGTTTCTACCATGCACTTCACAGATTGTGATTAGGGTTGTGTGCCTACAGTGCCCACAACGGTGTATCCGCGCATGAGTGTAGGGTTGCACCTTTTGACTAGTACCTAATATAAGTTCTGGTGTCATAATCACTGAACTCCTAAGCGTTAAGAAGTTCCACCATAAGCTCAGCTTCACATAATATGACTATCAGACGTGAAGGTGTGTCAATATTAAGATACTAGTACAAAAAACATATACGTGCCCTTAGATATCAGGATTTCCCTCAATTACACCGAGATCCTATCATCAGATCCAGAATTGGTAACAAAGGGACCAACTAGAAGGTATACCCTCTAAGTAGGTAAAAATAACAATCGGCCCACAAATGACGGAGATATGAGGTAACATACATACAATAAAAAAATATGAGAATTGATTATGGTCTCCATTTTAAAGTCGTTTAAAAATGGGAATCAAGGCTGTGATCTAAATGAAGATGAAGTATTGTCGATAAAAATAATTTATGAATAACCTATTTTCCGTTAACATGACATATTTACCCTACAATTAAAAGTATATGTATGTTGTAATACGTAGGCGTCATTCAATTTATAGCTGAGGGTTAGTGTCTTTGTAGGTATACTTTATTGGATGGTAAAAAAGACACGCTTTCCGAGGCTGTGTTTATTGCCATATAAACTTTGATAGCGTAATGTCATCAGAGTATTCCCTTCAAGTAAATAGACACTCATTTACTTACGTAGGTACACTAGTGGATAGGTATCAAAAATATTAGTTGTGCTTCTCATGTTGCGGTGCTCGCGTAGCACAGTGATGACAGCTATTTGGTAGTGACACTGAAGTTAAGCAACTTACAGCGCGCTCGTGTTTAGATGGGTGACCATTACGATCATAAATGACGTGTGTCACGAGCATCTCCAGGCACGTTAAGTAGTTGGTCCCCGCTAATGCTTGTAGTTAGGGAGGCGAGGTAGCTAAATGGCGTAATTCAACGGCGCCGTCGAGACCTATCAAAATCGAAAGATAAAATAATTTCGCAAAGAAAAGCTCGTATGGTAAAAACCATTTTAGCGGTGGGTTTGGCGTGTACGGTTTTTCAAAAATGTAAAAAAAACCAGTTACTTGGGCATTCTCGAGCGCGTCAGATATTCATACTGCGTATGCCCCAAGTGCCTCTGATAACAACGGTATACTAATCTGCCGGTTTGCGTGATGGGGATAGGCATATAAAGTAGTCAAAAATTAAAAAAAAAACTCGAGCGCGTCAGATTTTCGGAAGGGGTGTTTAGTAGGCCCCAAGGAAGCTCCCTTTAAAAAAAACTGACGATTTCGGCGTGACCTTAAGTTACGATGAATTTTTAAAAATGCAAAAAAGAAAGTTTTTTTTGAAATACTCGAGCGCGTCAGATTTTCATAGGGGAGGTTTATCTCGGTATCTTGAAAACATATTTTTTTAATCTGACAAAAATGTTGGTGGGTTCTCTTAATCTGACCGGAAAGGTTTTTTGGTTTCTTTTTTTTCCTTTCGCTCAGTCTGTATTACATGTTTATGGCAAATGCCTCTTTTTTGCTTCAATTCTTCACTTCGTTTTGCTTACGGTACGTCCAAAAAACAATTTGAGGATCAACAGGCTATTGAATAATATACATACATGAAACTGTACATGTTAATAATACTTTTGTATACTTTTTCCGAGTCCACGAAAATTGTCGAGAAGCTTTAGAAAAAAAAAATGAGATATAATACAAGTAACATAATTTAATCATCGTTATTTCATATCATTTTTTTTAACACCGGGAGTTTGAGTGTTTATGATGAAGCATCATAAACACTCAAACTCCCGGTCGAAAAGTTTTAACTTAGGTCAAAAATGTAAAGAGACCTTTTTTGTGTAAAATAAAATTACCTATTTTGTTTATTTAATCTTTTTTTTGTAAAATGTATCGTTCGCGACTTATATGCCGCAACGCGTTTTTCGGAAGACGAAATGGCTCCTCCACACTCCCGGTCATGTGGAAACCGGCAGATTTTGTATTTTTAGTACGTTTAAGATTATATCCTTCAAAATAAAAATAAAAAAAAATTGCGCTCGAGAATGCCGGATTAACGTTTTTTTTTACAAGTCCGCGACCCTATAACTCGGCGGCGTCAAGGAAGATTAGTTAAATTTAGTCTTAAAACACTAAAATCAACCCCCAATATCTTAATCTGACGCGCTCGAGTATTTCAGACTATCGATTTTTTTTTTTACTAATCTGATCGTCTATCCTAGGCGCGCGTCACTACATATAGAGCTAAATACTTTACAAGGTTGTTCTATTAGGTCCAAGGTATCTCTCATATCTTAAACTGCCACGCTCGAGTATTACCGAAAATTCCCCTATTCGCCTCCCTAACTATTGTTGAAATTAGGTGTTAAAAGCCTAGTAAGAGGCCTTATATGGTTTGATAAAATCTGAAAGCGAGGTTCGTCGCTGTGGAAAACCGTGGGGGATGTTCAGTGGACGTCTTTTGGCTGATTAAGATGATGAGGTTCGTCGCTTGCTTTGCAAGCACCCCTGCACCAATCCGCACGTCTGAGCCCACATGGTGGAGGAGTATCGCTCATACTACTTCATACTTGAGGTAAGGCCATTGCCCAACAGTGGGATGCTTACAGGCTAACTTTACATTTATGTGTTTCACATGGCAACCTTAAGATAGCGATACAAATTTCTAATACAAACACGAATATAAATTAAAGTCATGTTAATGTTATATAAAAAGTACCAATAGCGGAAAACAGTATGAATTGATGCCACATTATTCTGTTTACAGATATTTACCGAAGTTGTTTACGTCACGGTGTTTCCTTGGATATCGGATATTCAATCTCAAAACGAGCGTGGCCTTATAATTTACGTGGACCGAAAGTTTCCGTTTAAATTATCAGAAATTTTCTATCTGGATAAGTAATTGTACCATGGTGCGTGATATTCATATATCATTCGAGATGAGCTTTTTAAAGGGCGCGTGGGTGTTAATTATTACAAGCTTTAAATTATGCAGCACCTAACTATACCGCAGGGTAGCTAAACAGCCTTATACATACCTTTTTCTTCTTCTTCGATAGATTGCGTGGTATATTTTTGTGAGTAATGTTTCTTAAAATTCAAAAACAGAATACACACTTTTCGTACGGTACAAGTTACTATCTACGAGTATGTATGAGCTACTCTTGCCATTTTAGAGGCGAGGTGTCTGCCCCTAGTTGTATGCAGAAGGTGTATAGATGAAATGATAACACGCAAGATCGGTATAAAATACGCGCGAGCCGATAGGTACAGCGAGCGGGCGAGCGGCGTGCGCTCCGCGTATAGCTATGTTCGGACTGATTCAACGAATGCACGCGCTCGGGATCGTTCACCGAGCGGCTCCAGTATTGTGCCGCCGCTGTGACGCGCAGCTTGGACTGCCGTAAGAGGCGACTCCATTAGGTCGCGCCGCGATAGCTACGCGCGCGATATAAAATGTTATAATGTAATATCAACTTGGTGGCTACGCGTAAGTTAGTTAGTTTGTAAGTGTATTATAATAAGTAAGTAAGTGTATTATAGTAAGTAGGGTAATTCTTATGTAAACAGTGTAAAAAAATGTTTTACATGTAATATAAAGGTCTTATGAGAACTTTATACTACATGCTATGTTTATTATACCTAATAAATTCTAACTAAGTAAATATAATGTGAAATTTTTATGTGTCCATGTGGCAAGGAGGTTGATAAATTTGGTCTCCACTGCCTTTGTTGCCAGCAAAGCGCTGGGCGTCTCGCCCGTCACGCTACCCTTAATGACGCCATCAGAAGAGCTCTTGCGACCATTACTGTTCCTTCCACGTTGGAACCACGTGGTTTGGTCCGCGATGATGGCAAGAGACCCGATGGCCTAACGCTTATTCCCTGGGAACGGGGTCGGGCCTTAATTTGGGATGCAACTTGTGTCTATACTTTGGCCCCTTCCCATCTCAGAGAATCAGCCCTTAAAGCTGGAGCAGCAGCGGAGTTGGCTGAAAACGCCAAGCGTCGCAAGTACGTTTCACTTGCAAGTGATTATGTGTTTGCGCCGTTTGGCGTTGAAACATTTGGGCCGTGGGACCCTCTGCTAAATTGCTGTTTAGAAAAATTGCGCCAAAATTAAATTCTTTAACAGCCAATAATAAAGCTGGCTGGTTCCTAGCTCAAAGGATCAGCATAGCTATCCAACGCGGCAACGCAGCCAGCATCATAGCCTCCTTGCCGCAAGGAAATGGTTTCGTTTTTGAATAGGTAGATATTAAGTTATTTTTTTATGTTGCAAGTCTTAGTTTAATTTTTTCTTGTTTTTTAATAAATAACTAAGTAAATACTAATAATAATTCCTAATTGTAAGGAGTAGCCCACACCATCATGAGCCATCTATGTTACCAACTTTTGGCCATTGCACCACACTATAAAATACGCCAAAACCTGTTATGGGTAAAGTGATGCAACCATAACGTAAAAGTTATTATGTGATTTTAAAATAAATATAAAATTAAATATGATTCCATTTGATTAACGAGAAAATGTGATGCAAGCGCGCGGAATCAATAACGGGAAATCGTAGATCGTAGATAGAATGTTAAATATTGAAGTGGCACAGCGAGACTGCAATATATAGTGTAACAAGAACAGACGGTACTGATTTCGGTTACTGCCTTAAATTAATACTGAATGGATTAAAAATGCCAAGAACATGTACAGTTTCTTTCTTTCTTTACCATACAAAGACCCTTTACACACTGCGACTTTTAGCAGCGATGCTAACGCGCGTTAGTACACTGCGCTACTTTTAGCATCGATACAGTCACGATGCAGAAGCTGAAAATTTACAAATCATGTACTTATGATCCCTTATACACTGCGACTGTAGAATTGATGCAGTCGCGCGTTTTGAAAACGCGCTTCGCATAGCGGCTCACAAAATGAACAGATTTAATTTAGATTTAATTCAGTACATGATTTGACAATTTACAGCTTCTATATCGCGCCTGTACCGATGCTAAAAGTTGCTAATGTAAGCCAAACAATTCATATTGTGCAACTGAAAAGTGATAGATTACGTACTATACTCCATTTCTCTTGGCTAGTCCAATAATGTAAACAATCTTTTCATAACTTTTAAGATATCACTGAATAAAACTAATAAACTACTAGATTTAAAAAGATCTCGGTATTTATCGTTGAATTACTCATGTAAGTTGTGAGTTTGTGTTTATTTCATTTTAAAATTGATAATTTCTTAAAAAAGGAATGTCACGATTGTTTACAATATTAGACTTGCTAAGAAAAACAGACTGTATTTCCTTGACGCTCTTTTAAGTTTTTTCATTACCAAATGAAAAGCACATATAAATAGAATAAAAAGAAAGAAAGTAGGAGATACTTTTAAAAGATGTTTATACTTAGGTACTTGTTTACTTCGCCCGCCTACGGGATGACAGGGAACAAATATTTACAAGGAAATCGTTTTCACGCTTCCATAATCCTTAATAATGATTGATCTAAAATTCTCATAAAGTTTATTAAATTTGTAAGAGCAGGTTTATTTTTAAACGAGGTAAATTGTTTTGCAAATAAATAGTCTCTTATTTTATACTCTGTAAAAATGAAAGTTTTAAATTCGTTTAAAATATTGTTTTCTTAGTATTTTGGTACGCGCGCGACGTTATGACGAAATATGATGTAGAAATGCAATTTTTTTTAAAGTGCTTTACCCTGACGAGTAGCAGATGTTTCCAGCGTAATTGCTACCTAAGTAATTAATTATTCAGTAATAGTATAATAAAGGGAAAATAAATAGATATAGCAAACCGCATACTACCGTCACCTGCAAGGACCGCAAATGCAACTCGAGAATTTGAATGAAAATGTGGTATCATTTTGTCAGTGTCACAGATAAAGTGTGGCAATATAGCAAGAGCTCCGTAATGACATTAAAAAACATCAAAAACTGCCGATCAATTTGGGTACAATGGTGTTGAAAACACAAAATTTATTAAGTTTTTTAGTAAAATGAGATATTATCTGAACCGCCATATTTTATTAATTAAAATCGGGGCGAGTATCCACCTGAGTTGATAGGTCAAGTAATGAATTTAATAGTCCGCACACGGCATCGCAATCGAATCACTCACCCCCGTAATCCGGATCAGCGGGGAAACGTCGGCTAAAAGCTAATTAATCGGGATACACGAACCCGTAGATACTATCTCGGTTATGATTAAGCACACTTAATCGAAAATCTCGGACAGCCAAGCGAGATTGTACCTACAAATATGTAGAATCAAACTAAGAAATTACTAATTATTTACCTAACTACTGTCAGCGTCCGTCATCCTAGTTTATTTACAAGTTTTTTTGATTTTATTTTATGTTTTTGTATTTATATTGTCTCATAACTTGTAATTTTGTGATTTGGCAGGTTTATCCAAGTTTTGTGATAAGTGTTAAGGCTTATGAGTACACTATATCCATCGGTAGGCACCCACTCACAGCCGCAGTTCTTTCACTGCTCAATTTGTAATTCCAATCGGACTTTTAAAGGTAAGAGGGTCCTTAATATTCATATTGCCCGCAGTCATGATAGCACTAATTTACCCGCATTTCTCCCTCCACCCTCTACTTCAAATCCTATATCTTCTTCTCCAACTTTTGAATCTATTATCACAAACCACCACCAATCTACTCAGCTGGTTAAAATAATCCCCAAGGGAGCGAGAATAAATTTAGCTAAATGCCTTTCTTCTTGTATTGAAAAATGTTTCGATAATACTGAATCTGCCTGGCAAAATCTTTTTACATTTTCATACTCGTTTCTTCATGTTAACTATTTGTCTAAAAGTTTAACTCGGGCGCTTTTAGATAATGATTCAAATTCCCACAATCCATTCCATCCGTCCAGTTCGTCTGGTAGCGTACCAGATATATCTGTTTGCTTGTTCTCTGATGACACTCTCGCTCCACCTAATCAGGAAACTCTCGAGAACATTCGTAGTAAGCATCCTTCACGTCCAGATTCTCCATCTTTACCTCTTCCTCCTCCTCAAAATATCCAACCCTTACATATACTTGACGACGGCGACACGTTTGCTGCCATCATGTCTTTTCCGGCTGGTTCTACCGGCGGCATCGACGGCATCACACCTTGGTGAGTGCTTCCGCTGCTGACGCCGGGAGAATTTTGCTCTCCAACATTACAAAACTGTGCAATCTTCTCTTATCTGGCAGGATTTCTGAAAGTTTCCTCCCGTTTTTATTTGGTGCTAGACTTTGTGCCTTTCGAAAAAAAGATGGTGGCATTCGCCCTATTGCTATTGGCACAACGCTTTGTCGTCATGCAGCCAAATTAGTCTGTCGTGATATTTTTTCTCCTTTGAAAGAGTATTTTCAACCCATCCAGCTTGGTTTTGGCAGTAAGGGAGGTTGCGAGGCTATGGTTCATTCCGCTCGCAATTTCCCCTTCTGTGACGAATCTGAAGTTTTTTTGGAAAGTTGATGTTAAAAATGCCTTCAAATCTCTTGACAGGTCTGCCTTGCTGAATGAAGTTCAGACTCACACTCCTCAAATTTATCCCTTTGTTTTTCTTTACAATGAACATTCGTTTGTTTCTGCAGGCGGTGTTCAGCAAGGCGACCTTTAGGTCCAGCCCGTTTTAGTTAAAGGATCCATCCTGTCATTTCATCTTTAAATTCTAAATTCAATGCCTGGTATCTGGATGACGGCTCCTTTGGACGCAAACCAGATATTGTCCTGGTTATTTTAATTAATTAATTAATTTATGTCAAGTGGACCAATTACAAATTTCAATTACAAAACAAATTTCAAACATGTCAAAATAGAAAGGTAACATCGTCCCGTGCATGTATCATATTACAGTGATACATATACTGGCAGCCAAAACGCTCGGCGAAAACGCGCAGGATCCTGTTTGGGCTGGCCCGCACACTGCGCACCAGGGATGTGAACCGCTTGCGCATGATTGCATAAAAACAATTCACGCGCGCTTTTGAGAACATCCCTGAGGCGCTACAGAAACGAGGCATTCCCAAAAACACCCTGAATGCGTTATTGTATTGGACTCGTAGGGCGCTGTACTGCTTCTGCATATAGCTCATCCACAGACTGCTCGTGTAGAAGGACGTGCAAAATGCGCTATAGAAGATTTAAGAACTTAGGCTTAGAATTGAACCTTTCAAAATGTGAACTTTTTATTAATGAGCACGTTTCGTCTGGTTCTCGTCAGGATATCATTGATAAATTTAATTCCCGAGCTCCTAACATTAAAATTCTTAATTCTGAATCGCTTTGTCTTTTGGGTGCTTCTCTTCTTGATCCCAGCATCGAACCTTTTCTTGATAAAAAATGAATGATTTCACCCTATCAGCCCCCAGATTCGAACACCTAAATTCAGACATTGCTATTACTAAACTCATATCGTGTCTTTACGTGCCTAAATCTTCAAAAAATTATTATTTCAAATTTTTTGACACCACTCTTAAAACAGTTTGAAAAAAAAAAACATTTTGATAATCAGCGTGGGACTTCCACCAACAAGATATACAGAAGACCTTACAAAAGATCGCAGGATCAAACTGGATGCAGACCGCTAGTGATCGGTCGCTGTGGAAAGCCGTGGGGGAGGCCTACATTCAGCAGACGTCCTTTGGCTGAAAATGATGATGATGATTTTGATAATAATTCTTGGGCTCAGGCTTCGCTTCCTATGCGTTTTGGTGGGATCGGACGGAATTTGCCAAATTTCTTGTATAGCCCTCCCCGCTTTTCTCTCCTCTTTGCAAAGCACTTCCGTTTTAGCCGGAAAAATCTTTGAGCATCCTCGCCAGCTTTCTGAGGTGAGAGAGGCGGAGAAGTTTTGGCAAGGTCTCTGTCCTGTAGAAGACATTCCAAAGAAACGTCACCAACAAAAACTTTGGGATGTCCTTCTTGCGAGAGAGACCTTAATTTTTTTAATTCGAAATTCCGTCAGTGACAGTAGTCGTGCAAGACTCTTGGCGGTTTCCTGCAAAGGTTCTGGTCACTGGCTTCATGCTTTACCGTCGAGAAATTTAGGCACTCTTTTCGATAGTGGGTCTTTCCGGGAATGTGTGGGGCTATATGTGAATTTTTTACGTGTCCCAGTGGCAAGGAGGTTGACAAATTTGGTCTCCACTGCCTTTGTTGCCAGCAAAGCGCTGGGCGTCTCGCCCGTCACGCTACCCTTAATGACGCCATCAGAGGAGCTCTTGCCACCATTAATGTTCCTTCCACGTTTGAACTACGGGGTTTGGTCCGTGGAGATGGCAAGAGCCTCACGCTTATTCCCTGGGCTACTAAGGCTCGACCCCGTTGAGCCTTAGTTTGGGATGCAACTTGTCGATATTTTGGCTCCCTCCCATCTCAGAGAATCAGCCCTTAAAGCTGGAGCAACTAACAAATGTTGAACAAAATAAGAATACTAAGGGTCTATTTTACCAACGTCAGATAAGACTTATCTAAATAAGAATAAAACAAACAATTTAAAAATTACCCTAAAGATTGCTGACAAATAGGTAACGTTTTCAAACTAGGGGTATTGTATCATATTCAACGGATATTCCTTAGCTGACGTATGTAGAATCGAGCCTAAATGTATTAAAAGGAAAATGATAAAAGAAACACGGCTGACGATATAAATCATATATCATTTCATTTCTTTAGTTATTTCATAGATTAAATTAAAATTTTAGTTTAGTTAAATTTTAATTAAATGCTTAAATGCAAACAAGGCATAATACTATGATATTTATTGTAATTATAATTCTTGGATAACTGATTGTAGTTAATGCCTACTATCGGCAAGATATGTTGATACAACAACCAAACAACACATATATACATAGCTACATAACTTCACGTTTTAAGTAAAATAAATTATTATTTTTCTCATTTCTTTTTTCGTAATTTTAGGTTATTGTTCAAGTTACAATGTACCTAATTGAACTAAAATAGTTACATAAACCTTATCCTCAGTTTAAAAAATATTTTACTGTAGGTAAACCGCATTAAAATCGGTTCAGCCAAACGAGAGATATTTGCGGAAAAATATACATACATACAAACACACACTTCGAACTGAGAGCCTCTTTCTTTGAAGTCGGTCAAAAGTGCTTGCGCTAGATGTAAATACGATAACATTATTAATCAATGCATCAGAACTTCATACAAAGAGTTAGGGTGGATGTAACCTTATTAAAACCAACTCATATTTGCAAGTCACTACGACCGCCGAAAAACATAATTTACGACCTTAGTAAAATCACTTACATAAACCCCAAGGCTATACAAAATTACATAGCAATTTTCCAGTGATTGTGGTCATAATTACTTTGTGGACAATGTCGTTTACAGCATGATAAGTGAATTATCGAGTATACATTACAATATTTGTATATAAAACGTTCTCAATGAAAAAATGTAGCAATCGCAGCTGAAAATCCACTCAACAAACAATGACTCGCTGATAATTATAATGGTATTACAATTACCAGAATTTCAGCTAAATATTCTAGCCGACAAAGAGATTAGCTTGGTTATGGCGTGTGATTTATATTCAAAAATGAAAAAAAAAACTAATGAAAATCATGCGAAATAAAGACGTGAGTACTCATTAAATTGTCAAATGCCCCCTGTGTGGATTACAACTAATTTTTATTCCAAAATTGGACTTTAATGTAAGAATATCACACGCCATCTTGACGCTAGTGATTCAAAAATAGGGCCCATGTTTTGTCACAATACCACACAGATTGAGCATATTTGATCGTTGCGAGAATTCCGACGCATGCGATACATTTTCACTTCATTCCTATTGTTCGGGATATCCTTTTGAAAGTCGTTATTCGCAATCTGTCGCCAATATTCGTCGGTGTGGAATCGAGAGCTCGAATTAAGCGGTTGAGTGGTCTGAATAGCTACTATCTCGCAGAGAACAGACAGGACACTAATGCCTAATTGCACATACAAGTACGAAAATTCTTCACTAAAAATAATAAACCGCCTCCAAAAATGCATGATCAGCATATACAAACATAATGCACCGACTCGAAAATAATTTGATTGCGTTATTTCAGTCTGTTTAGTCAGTTTTTAGAAGGCAGTTTTTTTCATGATTTTTAGTTATTACTCATATCTCAAAAACTACAAGACCGATTTTGATGGAACTTACTCTGTATCTTAAGTTCAACTATACCTGATTTACGAAAAAGTATATCTCGCTATTAATTAGTTTTTTTTTTTGAGAAATCCTGAGACAAACAGGATGAACGAAATTGCACTTACGATTGCACAGGTGTTACGAAGCCTTAAATAATCAACGTACTAAAATTTTATCAAATTCTGAAGATTTCACATACATACAGAGGCCCTATTTTTGAATCACTCGCTTCGAAATGGCGAGTGATTTTCGTTCGACAACGATTTTTTTTCTACGACTTTTAATTCATCTTCGAACGAAAATCACTCGCCATCATGAAGCGAGTGATTCAAAAATAGAGCTCCAGGTCGAATTGAATACCTCATATCTTTGAAGTCGACAAAATGGCGTTTTGCCAGCGTGTTTTTATATAAGTTAGTTGTTGAGTTGAGTCGTTGAATGCGAGTGTTAAAAATCAAAGTAAGATAGGTATTTTGATTTTTAACTTTTGTGTCGTCACAAATGCGATAATTTGGTTGTCACTTTCATATGTAACTTCTTATATGGTAGATAGCTACGGTAAGAAACATGACGGATAGTCTTGAATGAGCTTAATTAGGCGTTGCTGAATGAAACGGACTGTTTCGGAGGAGAACTGTTTAATTAGAGATGGAATGGAACTACAATTCAAGTCTAATAATTAGGTAACCTTCTGAAATCAAAAAAGAAACGAATGGAAAGAGTGTTTATTTGTGTTATAGCTGGCTGTTTTACACCTGCCTGGGTATCGCAGGAAAGGTATTTAATGATAAGAGTGTTGTAATTACCAGTAAGGCGAAGGATGCGCGTGTCTCATGCGAAGGATGCGCGTGTCTCATGACAAACACATTTCTTGGAAATTGATATTTGTTCTGAACTCGAGGGAACTTGGAAAATAGGGTGTGGAAATCTATCTGGCATCAAGAGGTGTCTTAACATTTACCTCTGGAACGTAGCTTTGGTAAAATAACATTGTTTTTTTTCTTCTTTATAATACCGTAAGTTATATTAGCACCATTTTTTATTAGCTCTGCAGAGATTTCCGTTGAGGTATGTTTTTGTTTATTTTAACTTTACTGCACTGTAAGTTATAAAAATTGGCGGGCTGAATGCCTCAAAGCATTCTCTACCAGTCAACCGTTCGGAAATGCCGAGAGTTTAACCAGTGGCGGAAGATTTACAAGAACTAAAGTGTTTATTAGTTAAATGATGGTTGCAAACAGATAATTTTACTAATTAATTTTAACTTGGAGATGGAAAATTAGTATATGCGATGTCTTGATTTTAGTGTCCAGTTATGAATATGGTTATTTCATTTAAGATGATAGAAGGAATTGTTTCGTCTGATTTGTCGACTGATATAATGGTAATATTACAATTTATTTACTGCTCGGCATGCGAACTGCACCAACCAAGCGTCAACCATACGGACGGAAGCACGTTACGGGAACAGCAACGTCTCGGCATGGGATCTGCACCGGATAGCAAACGCCTCGCCTCGGATCGTGTTTGCTACAACTTGTGATAGTTCTTCTTGTGTATGACAGCCCGTTTGACAGGGTGGACAGATAGTTGACAACCATCGGATGCGCCGCTGGTCGAAAGTGGGTCCCGAGTTGATTTCGATCCGAGATGTTGACGTTACGAAGTTGATAGATGTGCGTTGAAGTATGGAGTTTCATAAAAAGAATGCTTAACGCCTCGAGTTGATTTGGTGCTGTTCCCGTTACGGTAGATGTGCTACAACCTTTTTTAAAACGAAAACAATATATTTTTGAAGACAATTTTCTTCCGAACTAAGGAATTTTCTTCCCCGTGCTACGGATACCAGACAACGATTATGACGGGGATATCTCCTATAAATACTTAAATACATATAATCGTATGTTCATGCTCATCATATAAACGTTTGCCTCTTGCGGGTTTCGAATCCGCGACTGCTGGCTTAGAAGTCAGGAGCTCTAATCACGACACCGAATGTGGGGATGAAGTATATTTGCAAGAAACCACCATTATAAAAGAGTTGTAGAAAAAAAAATCCTTGAATCTTAGAAATATTGAAAACAGATTTAAAAGAGGGAGCATTGTTATATTTTTTGAAATGTTTCAATGAATTCAAAGGTTTTTTAGAGTTCCGTAGCTGAATGGCAAAAACCGGAACCCTTATAGTTTCGTCAAGTCTGTCTGTGTCTGTTTGTCCGTCCGTACAACACAGCCACTTTATTCTGATACAAAAAATACGCTTAAATATTATGGTATTTCGGCTAAGTGGAAGTAAGTGGATTTGTAATTTAGTTAACGTTGGCACGGAATCGTTAGTATGCGAGTCCGACTACACTTGGCCGGTTTTTTTAAGAGTTATATGCAACCACGCGTGAAACTTGTTTCATGTCATGATGTTCTTATTTAGGCCATAATTTCGGCACAATGTAAAGTATATATTTTCTTAAAATATATATAATTTATGGAAAGCCAGGAAGTCATTCTGCTTTGAATACTTTTATTTACAAGTATGTCTACTTATTCAACGCCAAGTGCAATGTTATGAGAGCTCATTTTAAATTAAATGAAAGGAAATGTAATGAAATGAATATTTATTTGCTCAAAACATGGTTTCAATACATGGTAGGTAAATTACAGAAGTCCTCACATTTTACCAAAATTATGGCATGCAAATTTATAATAATTATAGAAAATTTCAAAATAGTATAATTAAAGTTACATTCAAAGTCACACTAGTATAATAATCACACACACAAATGATGACATAAATATAATTAATCAATCCGGAATTCAAATAAAATGTCAAAGATCGGTTAAAATCATTCAATAAATTAAATTATCAATATACAAGACAACATCCAAATAATTATTATCCGTGAAAATGTCATTGATTTTATAGTTTTTTTTTTTCTCGAAGCCATTTTATGAGTCCGCGCTGCAATAAATTCTTTGGAAGTAATTTGATTCTATCAGGAATTGCATTAAAAATCTTGACACAAAATGCATTATACTGTTTCTTGAAAAAAACCAATCGTGATGTATTTTTATAAATAAGTTTGTTTGCATGCCTTAGGTACCGATGCTGTATTTGGTGACGTTTCTTAAAAAAGATCGGTATTGTTCTTGACAAAACAGGCAATTTCTAATATAGTACATGCAAGGAAGTGGCAATATTCTTAGCTTTTTGAACAGTGGCTTGCAAGAGTGACGTGGTGTTTTGCCACATATGGCTCTCACACATTTTTTTTGTGTTCTCAACAAAAGACTAGAGTCGGTTGAATTTCCCCAAATTAGAAGTCCATACCTAAGGAGCGACGCTACGTAACCATGATATGCTGCTAGGGATGTTTCACTTGTAGATATGTGACTTAGTCTATTTAAGACAAATACATAACGATTTAGTTAGTCGCGAATATATTCTACATGTTTTTTCCAATTACAATTTTCGTCCAATACTACACCTAAAAATTTTGTGTCATTTACTTGATCAATATTAGTTCCGTCAAAATTAATGTTAAGGTTTAATTTGGTTTGGTGATGTGTGCCAAATTGAATGTATTTAGTTTTATTTAGGTTAACATTTAAATTATTGTCGTGGAGCCAATGTATTACTTGTCGTATGGTAATATTTATATCATGTTGCAACTGTATGACATTCTTACTACAAGGAATAATTACTGAAAAGTCGTCGGCAAATAAAATACATTTGTGTGAAATTACGTCAGGAAGGTCATTTATATATAGTAAGAATAATAGTGGCCCAAGAACACTTCCTTGGGGAACCCCACACGCATTCGTCATAAATTGAGACCTATTAGAAATTACACATGATTTATCGTCTAGGCTTGTGATTTCAACTGCTTACTTTCTATTTTTTTAAATAGGAAGCCAACCAATCATAGGCTACTCCCCTCAATCCCAAGTTTTCCAATTTTGTGAGCAAAATTTCATGACATACAAAATCAAAGGCACGTGTCATGACAAAAAATACAACAGCCGTGGACATTCCTGAGTTATCATTTTCATTTATCTCACTAACAAGATCAAAAATTGCTGCAGTTGTGGACCTATCCTGATGGAAGCCATACTGTTCCGTTTTCAGTATTCTGAAACGCAATATGAAATTCATTAATCGCTTTTTCATGGTCTTTTCAAAAACTTATGTAAGTGCTGGGGCTAGCTCATTGGCACATAATTTTAAAACATTTGTACAAATTCCATCATTTCCCGTAGCATTTGTATTGTTAAGTGATTTAATAATGTCTGTGATTTCAGCTGTGGAAAATGGATCTAGAAATATGCTTTTTGGCAAACGAGTTTTATTAGTGTTACTTTTTTGTGTATTGTTGGTATTATCAGTCAATTTAATTAAATATTCATTAAATTCATGTGCAATACTTTTTGGGTCATTATTAATTTTGTCTCCATATTTCAAGCTATCAATAAATTTATAAGTATTAGTATAATTAACTTCATTTTTAATAATTTTCAAATGTTGTTGAGCACTTATTTTTTATGAGTTTTTTGAGATATCTTGCCTGATTTACGTAATATCTTAGAATAAAATTTTTACTGATTGCTCGTTTGAGTTAACTTATTTGAATTATATATTTGTACCTTAGCTTCCTTTTAGTTTTACAGCTTTTTGCTAATCCATTTGTTATCCACTTAGGTTTTTGATATTGATTTGATATTTTTATCCGTTTAATAGGAAAACACAAATTATCTAAGGATGTTAGAAGATTTTGAAAGGTACACATAGCCTTATTCACATCAGGTTCATCGAATATGTCTGAAAAAGACGTGGAACCCAGATAATTTCTAAATTTATTTAAATTATCTTGTGAGTAGTCTTTTCTATCAATAAAATATTGAGTCGGACGTTCATAATGTATTTTCGTTGGAATATGTAACATTTGGCAGTATTATGGTCAGATAGATGTAAATTATGAAGTTCAGCGGACGCGTCCTCTAAATTACTAATTATATAGTCAATGCAGGTTTGTTTCCTAGTGGGCTCAGTAATGTGAATATTACGGTTAAAATGTTTAGCTATTTCATTAAGGTATTTGCTACTGGGTGATAGTTTAAGCGTATTAATGTTTAAATCTCCGGCAATTATAATACGTGACTTAGATTTATTCAAGTATTTTTGTAGGATTGTTTCTTACCTAGATAGAAGTATATTCGCATCTGAGTCAGGAGTTCTATAAACACAAATTATGAAAACATTGTAGCCAAGAAGTTTAATACCACAACATTCCATATTTTTATCTTGAGCATTTATTTTAATATCTGGTAACTCTTGAAATTTAAGCCCTTTTTTAATAGAATACAAACTCCACCTCGATTTATTTTGTTTTTTATAGAGTATGTAGTAGCAAGATTATACCACGCCAGATTGATACAACAGTCACTACCAAGCCTCATAAAGGTTTCAGACAAACACAAAATATCTGGTCTTTTCCCTAGCTTACTTAAGTCTGAAATACATATCTCCAATAAATGTTTTTTAGAAATAAATCCTGCAATATTCTGATGTGGTAGTTTAATTTGTGAAGGCTGTCCTTTCACCTCGAAATAAATTATTTATGTCATCGATACCTTACGCGTATGGACTTATAATTTCACTCTCACCTTGGGTATTTGAAATGTTATTATGACAATCCTGTTTTTCGGTCGACAGTGCAATATTACATTGATTGTATAGATTTTATGTTTTTATTTCATTTATCTTAATATTAACATTTTGGAATATTACATTGAGATCATAATTGTTAATTGTACCAAAGAGAGGATAAAACATTGATTTATCATATATTAATTTACGATTTAAGTCAACTAGAAATGTATACTCGTGCGTCATTACATCAAGATGCAAAAGGTTATTGAATATTTTAACCCTCCAATTAAATAAATCAAAATATTGAGAACATTTGTAGGTAGGCAGACATATTAAAATATTAGTATTGACGTTTTTTTTCAATGAATCTCGCACAAAAGTTATGAGTTCGAAGTAGTCAGTGGTGGTATTAAAATCTTCTTCACCAATAAGAAGGACGTAGTTGTCTTCCATTGAAAAATTTGAGAGTTTAGCATCAAGTCCTTCAAGTAGCCGTTCAACTCCACTGCCAGGCATCAGATAATGACATACATACAGCTTATAAGACATATCTTATGATGTAGGGCAGTGGCAGCAGTTTTCTTTTTTATTTGTACCTGTGCCACTTTTCCCTCTTTTGCTGATGAGTTTATTGAAGTCGATGATTCACTTAGCGATGTGTCTAGATTTTGGTTGCGTGCTGGTTTAGAATCCTTTCTACAGGTGTTGGTACTTTTTTATTGCGACTTTTTGGCGTTGATACTTTTCTATTGCCACTTGGCGGTGTTGACTGATAAATGCGAGTCAAATTGTTAATCCTAGAGTTTCTGTTGGATATTTCATTTTTCAGTGAGTAGTTTTCAGTCAGCAATCTCTCAATTTCATTGTCCGCACTTTTAAGTTTTGTTTCTAGTAATACTATTTTTGATTTTAGATATTCTAACTCTTCCCAAATTAATACAGTATTCTCTGGACAGCTTCTGTTGAGGAGTGTGTCAGCAAAAGATGTTGTTAAGTCCGTAATGGTATCATCACTATATGATGATTGCATATCACTAGGTTTCTTCCTTATAGCACTGACATTTGTATTTGGACTAAGACTGATGGAACTAGTACACGGCAAAGTTTTGGATTTGGTGTCATTATTAGGTTTTCTCATTTTTTTTTTGTTTTTTTACATTTCGGACATTTCCAGTTCTTTAAGTTATTTGCATCCATCAAGCGATACAATTTTCTGACAAACCAACGCAGTCGAATTCGTATCGATTTTTGCAGTAGGAATATTATACTGTCTCCCTTGAATCTACTTGTGTCTTACATTTGAAACACTTAACTAGTGTCGCCATCTTGCGACCACTATTGGTATTATTTAGAGAGCCTCTGTTACCTGCTTTCGTAGATGACAACATTGTTTTTGGCAGATACAAACTTTAATAAGTACAAAAAGACTTCTTAACTTTGGGTTGGTCCCCGTGCGATTTGAATCTCGAACAACTGGATTCGTACAGCCGTAAATCGTAGTTCTCAGCAGTGTTATGGGTTGTGTTTATAAATAACTTTTACGTTTTACATAAAATTTTATGTTCAATTTTAGGGATTGTGTCGCACTTTTTAGGCACTGTTGTAGTTTTGTAGAACTGTTCTATTTAAATGTTTGAATGATTTGTTTATGTTGCAAACACACACACTTAAGAATCACCATATTCACTATAGTTTATATTGACTTTGCAGTCCATTATCGCTATTTTTAACCGACTTCAAAAAAGGAGGAGGTTATCAATTCGACTGTATGTTTTTTTTTTGTATGTATGTTACCTCATATCTCAGTCGTTTGTCGACCTAATCGAAAAAATTTTTCGCCTTCTTAGAGGGTGTACTTTCTAGTTGGTCCCATTTTTTCCATTTTGGGATCCGATCTTGGTGTAATTGGGGGATTCCCTCAACTTTTAAAGGCACGTATAGTGTATCTTTACTAGAATCTTAATGTTGAGGTGTTGTTACGTCTGATAGTCCACATCTTGTGGGGCTGAGCTGATGATGGAACTCCTTAACGCTTAGGAGTTCAGTAATTATAATGACGGAACTTATGATAGGTAATTTGAAGCTTCTTAAAACATAGAATCATAAGGTGCAACTCCCCCTCCCCTCTTGTGTCACTCTAAACGAAGAAATAAAATAAACTTTAAAAAAAAGTAAAAACCGACTTCAAAACCAAAATGCACTTAAATGTCTTAAATAAACTCTTCACAATTGAAAGGAAAGGAATCCGTTTTAGGCAAACAATTTCTTTTTGGAGTCGGTGCCATCACTTTGACTATCAAGCATCAACTATCACAGCACCGACGCCAAAAAGAAATTGTTTGCCTAAAACGGATTCCTTTCCTTTCAATTGTAAAGAGTTTATTTAAGACTTTTTAGTGCATTTTGGTTTTGAAGTTGGTTTTTACTTTTTTTTAAAGTTTATTTTTATATATTTTTTCGAATAAAATATCACTGAGCCGAAGTGAACGTGACGGCAGCGCAATCTGTACTGAACGTTTAAGCAAAAACCACGCGAAGATAATTTGCAAATATTTTTCTGTCTGCATAAATAAGTAAATAATATTTGACAAGACTTGTTAAAGATGGCCATCTTTCGCAGAAAAGCAAATTTCACTAAAAATAAGTTGATGTACAGTCCGTTTTTCTTGGCTAGTCGAATAATGTAAACAACTTTTTAACGAAATTATTAATTTTAAAATAAGAAAAACAGAAATCTCAAAACTTGCGTTGCTCAGGTGGTTAATGGTTGAATTAAATATTTTTATTCACTGATATGATTTCAAAAGTTATGCAAAGATTGTTTACATGGTTCGACTAGCAAAGGAAAACGAAATATATAAATATATTTTGCTAAAATGATTTGATACAGAGTGGTCATACATCTATACATCTAACTTGTTAGTTAACATAATTTTATTGCCTCCCAGAAATAGTGAATAGCAGAGTATTTACCTCGGGCATAAAGGTGGGTTCATTTTGGATGAATTTAAAAAATCCCTCGGTACACTCAGGATTTTTCTGTCTGTCTGTCTGTCCGTCTGTATGTCACAGCCAATTTATTCTGTAACTACCAGCATCACACTGTTGAAATTTGGAAGGGTATCCTGTAATGTGTATCCTGTTAACCGCTTTACATTTCTTACACAAAAAAATAAAAATAATGATATTTAAGGGGGGGCTCCCATACATGAAACTAAAACAGAAAAAAAAAATTAGTCAAACCTATGCGAGTGGGGTCTATGGATAAGTCTTTTAAAACGACATCGAGGTTCCTAAAGCCATTTTCTTTTAAAGTCTAACTTTTCATAGCTAGACGCTTCCAAAGTGGTAAAATAGGCGTCCCCCCATCTAACTTCTAAACCAAGCGAGTGTAAATTTTGGAAAAAATTCTATAATGTAGATCTCAATAAATACTTTCAACGAAAATTGGTTTGAACGGGATCGAACGACATTTTTTTGAGATATAGCACATTTTCAACAACCGCAAACATAACTTTGTTTTGCATACAAACACTATAAAAAAAAAAAAGCTGTCAATAAAATATTGTGGTATTTTAGCTAACGTTGGCACGGAACCCTCATTGCGCGAGTCCAACTCGCTCTTGGCCGGTTTTTTATCTATGAAATTATATTTTGGGGCTAAGCATTGGTATATTATTGATGCTATTTCATCATGTCTGTATCTATAGTATTATCGATTTGCACGAAAGCTTTGTACGTGCCTGTGATGTGCTGTATGGTTTCAGTACTACTCTGGCCTCGTCTGCAAATATCTGTAATTAAATGGTTTTTATTATGTGTTTTTGATAGTTTTTAGTAGGTATCTATCTTTAAGCTTCTGTTTTAGGAAACAGTTCACCTCTCGGCAACCAGGTGTTAGATGCTGCCTTATCTACATGCGGTTGATGAAGGTCGTTGTAATGTCTCCCGTGCAGTTTCTTTTGCTTCCATGTCTCCTTCTTCTCGGCCTCATTTGTAATTTGTTCACTAATATGCGGGCTATGGTCTTGTAAGTTAAGTGGAGTTAAGTGTTTATCAGGTTTTACTACGCCTTGGTGAAATTCAGAATTTGTTGCCTGTTGTTGATTTTTTTTTCTTAGTGATGAGATTTGCTTGTTATGCGTATTCAGTATATCTACCCCTGCCGCCATCCTGCCTTGGTCGTGTGTCAGGCCTATCGCTACTAGAAATATCATCTATTGCTTGCGTTCCGGAGTACTTATACTATATATGCATACTTTTTGAGATATAAGAAAGTGACCATATTTACCAATTATGCATATTACCCCCTCGCACCTCGTACAATACAAATTAAAAGGATCGTCCCTACGTCTACTACTTTTGATAAATAGATCGCGCATACATTAGGTAGTATAGTATAGGCAGTGGCTTGTTTCGGTAATAAGGTCGTTTTAGGCTAGATGCACCTAATCAAGAAGAAAGAGAACGAAATAATAAATCTTTTTTTTAATGTAGATAGATTTGTGACGCGATATTTCTGTGTTATAAGTAGGTAGATTTATTTATTTTATTTATTTATTTAAAGACTTTATTGCACAAATCATAGTGTACAAAGGTGGACTTAATGCTAAAAGCATTCTCTGCCAGTCAAACCTTTAGGCCATGCAGAGAGATGGGAATGGGTGCAGCGAAAAGAAATTTTGAGAAAAACAACAAAAAAGTAACAATTAACTAATATTTATAGTAACAAATAAACATTCTTATATTACCGCAAATTATTCGATATTCAATAAACATGCTTATACTTACACAAAATAAATAAAATATGTAAAAAACATACATAAATAATACACATAATAAATAAATATTATTTTGCAATTATCAATTCTTTAAGAAATTGTTTTCGGACTTTCCTCTTGAATGATACCTTTGACTCGGCCCTCCTGACATCCAAAGGAAGAGAGTTCCACAGTCGTGTTGCCGTGACTGTAAATGACTTGGAGACGTTCGTGGAGCGGTGTGCCAGCGTGCCCAGCCGGAGATTGTCGGAGGAACGGAGAGACCGATCGTGTGTTTGGCATAAAAACGGGAACATATCTTTAAGATAAGAAGAAGGCGACGAGGGGTTATTAAGAATTGCGTGTTAAATGCAAAGGATTCGAGAGTCTCTACGTTGACGGAAAGGGAGCCAGTTAATCTGTGCTCTAAAACTGGAGACATGGTCATATTTATGAAGGCCGAAGATGAACCTGATGCAATTGTTGAGGAGACGTTCAAGCTTGTCGATAAGGGCTTCAGTAAGATTAGTGCAGCAAGAGTCTGCGTAGTCTATGATAGGGATGACAAGAGTTTGCATAAGCAGAAGCTTCGTCTTAAATGGGAGAAAGAATTTTAAGCGGTAGAGACTTCTCAGACAGACAATCACCTTACGGCTGACCTCAGCTATGTGAAGAGACCAGCTAAGCGTAGAGTCCATAGTTAGGCCCAAGTTCTTGACACTAGTAGAGTAAGGTATAGTGGTACCTTCAAACACTATTGGGTCCAGATCCATGACATTAAACCTAGAGATAAGTCCCGGACTACCCACAATAATGGCCTGACACTTAGTAGGGTTGACAGAGATTCCGAAGTTCTGTGACCACGATGAAATATAATTTAAATTTTAGTTCATAAGATGAATTGCAGCAGGTAGTTCTGCAATTTCACTTTGCACATACAATTGCAAGTCATCAGCATACAGATGATACGAGCAGCGAATATTAAGGGTGAAAAGATTTATAAAAATAGAGAAGAGCAAAGGAGAGATTATGCCACCATGCGGTACACCAGATGACAGATTGTACCAGTCAGAATGGGCGTTGAGTTTTTATTGACTGCTGGCGACCACGTAGATAGGAAGAGAACCATTCCAGGGCTGAAGAAAATACTTTTAAGTACGAAAGTACGGCCAGAAGGAGGTCATAGTCCACAGCATTAAAGGCATTAGGAAAGTCTATTAGAACAAGAAGTGTGACTTTAAAGGAATCCATCCCGTCTCGTATGTCTTCTGTTACCTTCAGCAGAGCAGTGGTAGTACTACGGCCTGCACGAAATCCAGACTGAAAAGGAGTCAATAAGTTGTTCTGAGAGAGATGGGAGGATAACTGTTTAAGTACACATGACTCAATTACTTTTGAGAGAAAAGGCAAAATGGAAATCGGCCGGTACTGGCTCAGAAAAGTGGGATTACGAACCTTAGGGAGTGGACGGGCGAGAGCTTTACGCCAAACATCTGGATAAGTGCCAGAGTCCAATGACCAATTAATAATATGAGTGAGAATAGGTAAAATTATTTTGAGCAATGGCACTATCATCAGACGGCTGATGACATCCACTCCAGTTGCTTTAGATGTAATCGTAGAAATGGCCTTGCTGATGTCAGCATTGGAGACAGGGATAAATGAGAAGGGAGTAATGTCAGGAGCAGGGAGTGAAGCTATGTATGCTAAAGTATTCGCTTTGATGAGAGCATCAAAAGCAGGAAGGTTCGTGAAATGCTGGTTGATGTCATTGAGATCAAAAGGAATATGGATGTCATCAGACTTTAATCTGCCGACCCCAAGTGAATTCAAAAAAATCCAGATGTTAGCAGAAGAGGACTTATGGATCTCAGTATGTATATGAGGACGTTTCGCTGCACGTATCATCTGAGTGCAACGGTTTCGCGCCTTTTTGTACTGGGCCCAATTTTCGTATGATCCTTTGAAAGTACGGAAGGCCTTATTGCTCAGTTATATTGGCCTCATAGATCAGTTTCATTATTATTTAACTTTAACCTTGCATTGGAACCATTACAATGTGAAGTTCATGATTTTTATACTCGGAGCACCCCAGGTGAAGATAACGTGGATTTATTAAATTAATAAAAGTATTATTTGCTCAAAATTTACGCGCCCCAAAGGTAAGCCGGCGAGCGCTTACACAGCAGAAAAGTAACTCGAAAATCCGGTAAAAAGCGCTGTCCGCGCTTAATGGCGTCGACATTGGAGCGTGAGTGCTCAATTCGCTTACCAAATAAAACAAAAGGCTTTTAGGCACGCTAACAAAAAAAAACGATTCGGATAAACCGAAGACATGGACCCACTTTATTAACGTATAAGTAAAGGTAAGGGTTTTCCCTCAAATGTTCTTGCAGGAGCACGATAAAGAAGACGTCTGAATATAATCAAACTGAATGATTGAATTTTTGTAAAGCCAAGTCAACATCATTTAAATGGAAATTTACACGGTGGAATAGAGCGGGAATATAACAATGAGTTAAGTAGGCTGTGAATATTTAAAGCTCGTTATCGGTTTGCGCCATTCGGTTCTAGGCTCTTTCACCCAGGAATGAAATTGTACGGGCTTCGAGCCAACAGTTGGATACATAGTAACTATATAACATAAGTTAGTTGCTTTCGTTAATTAAGTTACATAGTAGCAAAAAACAGCTCCTCTGCTCTGCAGCGTTGCCACTCAGCCAAATATATCCTCCTTGTAACTGTCGGACTTTGCCGAAATGAAAACACTGAAGCTAACGAACTCGGCGAAGTACGATACCTAACGAATGCCTTATAAGGGTCGACCCAGAAAAGTGCTTAGACCGTTTTTTGCGCGACGGGTTCCGCTAATGAAACAGAAACGTTCAAAAGGAATACTACAAAGAAACACGATAATGCGAATACTAAAGAGTCTTTTGTAAGTGGGCATTATTTTGCCCAAAATAAATTCTCCACCTGTATCTAAAGAATCGGGTTAATAAGGGTTGCCACTTTAGTCTTGAGAATTCATTAAATAAACGACAAAAGTGAAAAAGCTGGCTTTGCTTGCTACGTACTATACGATCATTTTAATTTATTTTTGGTCTATACTAAGATCTAGATAATACGGCGTATGTGAACGGAACGCCGAGTGTTGAAATTTCAAATATCGGAAAAACTACACGATCAAAAGACCGTACCTTTTTCTCTTTTGCCCAAAACATTTCGCAAGAAACCCTTGGTGACACGGCAAGCACTAAAAAGGCGAACTCGGTCCTTATTCCAAAATAGCAGTGATTACAATTTTCAATGGCATTTTAAGAACAGGCATTTCCGCGTCTATTTCTCTGGAGCGGTAGCTTACGGGTAGGTAATGATTTAAGGCACTTATCCAGTAATGTATGGCGATGTTCATCCAAATAGAGCAGTTTTTTTTGTCTCAGAACATTCACCCGGGATCCTTGAACTGTAAACGTGCCTTGTTTGACGTAACATTGTAAAGTTTTAGCTGCGCGGGGAGTTTAGTACAAATGACTAAACTTTGCTGATGCCAGGGTCACAGAGTAGCACGATATTACTTTCAGGAATTATTCATATAAACCGTTTTCGCAAAATGTTTGAATACTAGAATACATAATACTTTACCCCCAGGGAACATACGGATGCATTCTTTACGTGAACGCGTTCGTTTTAATTAAGAGAGATGCTACCGTGCAAGAACCGAGTCAAGGTTTTAGTGTTAGTTATGCGTTTAAGAAGGCTTTAATATAAATAGCTGTTAATTAATGTACTGTTTTTTGATAAACATAATAACCTGAAATGTAGCAATAATAAGCACCACCTCATTACATTAATGCTACGATTTGTTTTCTGAATGCTAAGACAATGCTACGAAAGCAGCTGTATACATACGAATGTGTATAACATAAAAATGTATACACGATCTCATATAACATTCAAGATAACAAGTTCAGAGAATACAAGCTTCAATACGAAGGAAGTGAACTCATGCACTTCCGTCAAGTCTAATAGGGTAGCTAAGTGCCAATCAAAATACTCTATTGAAGTCAACGTTCTATCTATAACTTCAAGATTGTTAAGTGTTCTCATAGCATAAAGGTGCTCCCAAACAAAAGAGGATGTGATATGCTAATCGAGCAGACTTACTTCTTCTAGACAGAACATCACACATGACATACTTCAATATTTTGCTACTTTACATATTTGATCACTTAAATATTCGCGGATTTTTATATTTTTGACAAAGTATTGGTCGGAGCTCGAGGTTGCAAACTTGTACTAATATTTGGGCCATCATCATGAAAACGAGTGTGCGAGAAATTGGATCACCGGATTTAACGCAAGGCGCCGAAACATTCCGCCGACTAATTGACTAGACGATCATGCAGACTGTAACTAGATACAATTTAGTAAAATGTTGCTTCAAAAATTTGCGCACGGGCGGGACTTGAACCAGCAACCTCTTGGCAAACCGGGCCAAACGCTCTTACCAATTGAGCTACCGTGCTGTTAGTCCGACCCTGCGAAATTTGTGGTCTCTTATGAAAACGTCAATTGCGTGACGCTTAGCGCCATCTAGCCGTCTGTTTATGAAACAGATGGCCCAAGCAGTTATTCTTTACAGAATAAATTCAACTTGGAAATTGATGTCGCTTCGCTATCTATGCTTTAGAATGTTTTTAACACTCACAGTGTCATATTTTATATTCATAAAGATGAAATAAGAAACCAAAAATTTGCGCACGGGCGGGACTTGAACCAGCAACCTCTTGGCAAACCGGGCCAAACGCTCTTACCAATTGAGCTACCGTGCTGTTAGTCCGACCCTGCGAAATTTGTGGTCTCTTATGAAAACGTCAATTGCGTGACGCTTAGCGCCATCTAGCCGTCTGTTTATGAAACAGATGGCCCAAGCAGTTATTCTTTACAGAATAAATTCAACTTGGAAATTGATGTCGCTTCGCTATCTATGCTTTAGAATGTTTTTAACACTCACAGTGTCATATTTTATATTCATAAAGATGAAATAAGAAACCAAAAATTTGCGCACGGGCGGGACTTGAACCAGCAACCTCTTGGCAAACCGGGCCAAACGCTCTTACCAATTGAGCTACCGTGCTGTTAGTCCGACCCTGCGAAATTTGTGGTCTCTTATGAAAACGTCAATTGCGTGACGCTTAGCGCCATCTAGCCGTCTGTTTATGAAACAGATGGCCCAAGCAGTTATTCTTTACAGAATAAATTCAACTTGGAAATTGATGTCGCTTCGCTATCTATGCTTTAGAATGTTTTTAACACTCACAGTGTCATATTTTATATTCATAAAGATGAAATAAGAAACCAAAAATTTGCGCACGGGCGGGACTTGAACCAGCAACCTCTTGGCAAACCGGGCCAAACGCTCTTACCAATTGAGCTACCGTGCTGTTAGTCCGACCCTGCGAAATTTGTGGTCTCTTATGAAAACGTCAATTGCGTGACGCTTAGCGCCATCTAGCCGTCTGTTTATGAAACAGATGGCCCAAGCAGTTATTCTTTACAGAATAAATTCAACTTGGAAATTGATGTCGCTTCGCTATCTATGCTTTAGAATGTTTTTAACACTCACAGTGTCATATTTTATATTCATAAAGATGAAATAAGAAACCAAAAATTTGCGCACGGGCGGGACTTGAACCAGCAACCTCTTGGCAAACCGGGCCAAACGCTCTTACCAATTGAGCTACCGTGCTGTTAGTCCGACCCTGCGAATAAAAAAGTGTTAAAAACATTCTAAAGCATAGATAGCGAAGCGACATCAATTTCCAAGTTGAATTTATTCTGTAAAGAATAACTGCTTGGGCCATCTGTTTCATAAACAGACGGCTAGATGGCGCTAAGCGTCACGCAATTGACGTTTTCATAAGAGACCACAAATTTCGCAGGGTCGGACTAACAGCACGGTAGCTCAATTGGTAAGAGCGTTTGGCCCGGTTTGCCAAGAGGTTGCTGGTTCAAGTCCCGCCCGTGCGCAAATTTTTGGTTTCTTATTTCATCTTTATGAATATAAAATATGACACTGTGAGTGTTAAAAACATTCTAAAGCATAGATAGCGAAGCGACATCAATTTCCAAGTTGAATTTATTCTGTAAAGAATAACTGCTTGGGCCATCTGTTTCATAAACAGACGGCTAGATGGCGCTAAGCGTCACGCAATTGACGTTTTCATAAGAGACCACAAATTTCGCAGGGTCGGACTAACAGCACGGTAGCTCAATTGGTAAGAGCGTTTGGCCCGGTTTGCCAAGAGGTTGCTGGTTCAAGTCCCGCCCGTGCGCAAATTTTTGGTTTCTTATTTCATCTTTATGAATATAAAATATGACACTGTGAGTGTTAAAAACATTCTAAAGCATGTTGCTTCAAGTTAAATTAAACCTTTATTTATTTAATTTTCCTCCACGTGTCATTGAAAAACGGCACTCAATACATAAATGTCTGGCTCCTCGCTCCTTGTAAGCGATACTTAAGACGAAGATAAGTATAGTGCAAGCTCCGCTTGAAGCACGATTGCTTGAAGTATTCAGCATAAACTTAGCACAACTTATTACTTGCGTAACTTATTTCTGCAATGAATATTTCATATCTTCATATGTGGAAATTAAATGGAATTTCATTAATATGAACGAGGACGTTAAGGTCAAAACTTAAGAACATGATGAAGATAGAAAGCATTTTGTGACTGAGTATGTCTATTTACACAATGTGTTTGTGGCCCACTAGACCTAAATACTTTAAAGACGTTTTCTACATTTACTTTAAAGGGAAAATAATATGTTATTTTTGATAAAGACAAATTTAAATAAATGAAAAAAAAAAGAGGGTGACTTAGCAATGTGTTACCAAATATGTATGAATAAGACCATCGTTACACACAACTTTTTCGTCATGGTCGAAAACTTAATTAAAATTTTAGTTGCATCATGGAGTTAAATATTAGAACGAGGGCTCTACAGAATTGATTGATGGTCTCATTCACCTCCTAAAATTTGGTAACACATTTAATCCGGCACTGATCTGTCCGTATTTCGCAAATACGTCCAACCGATTTTTTCTAAAATAAAAAAAAATACTTGTAAGATGGCAACTCACATTATGGCACACACATTATAGCAAAAAACCGTAAAAAAAACTTTCCAGGTATATATGTCTCCGTATTATTGGAAAAACAGAGAGATTACACTCTAACGGTTTTCCGTTATTATTAAGATAAGAGGCATATTGTAATCTGACGATTTATTGTGAACAAGCCCGTAATGGTTCAGCATTTACGCTTTCATTGGTCCTTACATGTCAATATAACACGAAGGATAAACGGAGATTCCCTTAGCTCACCCTGTTTATCCTTTACCTATCCTAATTTACCACTTGACCCACTGACTCTGTATTTCAGTTTACGTTATAATGTATGAAGTTCTGTACAGTTCACAAATTATCGACAACAATTAAATTACAATCTAACGAATTTTAAAACCATCAGATTGTAATCACGCGCTTTTTACAATATTACTGTGACATTTACAAAAATGGATATGTACTGATGAGATAAGTCTCCAAGTGGTTATTTTTGCGTCGCCCAGACTGCTCGGCCGTGCACCGGTGAATTATACATGAACTTGCAAATACAGAAAGAGGACATGTCTACCCGAGTGAGTTCAGAACTTTGCGGCTATTTCCAGCCTATGGTTATTGATACTTTCAGTTCTGACTGACTAGCGGTTCACCACGGCTTCACCCGCGTTACTCGACTTTCGTATCTCGAAAAATATCGTTAGAAATATCATTTATCGTAATAGCCTATTTGCTGTAAGTATAATCGAAATCCATCGCGTAGTTTTTGCGTCAAGGAGCAACAAACATAGATAAATACATAATCACAAATGTTGACAATAATAATTATAACATCAGCTTGGGTATGTGATGCGCGGTAATGTGATTTTTCTGCAGAACCTTGTATTTGCATAAAAGAAAAATGTATTTGTATCTTCTTTTGCGAATCTAATTTTAATGGAACATTAAAAACAGGTTATTTGATTGTGTCTTTTATTTTTTTTAAAGATGAGTGATCATTTCATATTATTTCTAGTATTAGAGTCATGTAAGAAATATCGACGAGAAACGCGTACACAAGTGATGTAAGAGAGCACATGCTCTCCATTCTCATAAAATAGAGCGCAACTTCGCTTTCGAATCTCTTATGTGAAACACTGGTGCACGCGGCCGTAACACAAAAGCGTGGAGTTAAGGCGAGGTTTTCCGGAGGCAGATTTTGTATGGGCGGGCAGTATGCAGCGCAAACGCGTCCGACTAATTGAAAAAAATACTAATCTGTCATTTCCTATTCGCTACATAATAAAGAAAACTAGGGTTATTACTCTAATACCATTTAATAATGTGTTTTCTGACTTATAGACAGTTCAAGTGTTATTTATCTAGATCTTAGTATTTGTTTTCTTACTATCAAGTAAAGTAAATTAAATATAATTTTGAGACTAAACATTGTTGTGTCCTAAAGACGAACAGAGGTAAAATTTAAAGTAAACGGGAATAGAGTGCCTTAATAGAAAAGCCTTTGGGAAGCCTCAAGGCGGAAGGCAGATCGCTAGCGGGAATCTTAATATATCCGATCGAATCCGGCCTCAGATAAATGTACCGTATTCTGAGCAAAATACTGTGAAATAGTAAGTTTGCTATATATTGAAAGTAGTCTCTTTATATTACACTAGCTGGTCTGTAAGTGCACCACTTACTTCATTCTAATATTTCACTAATAATAAAACATTTAAGACAGAGTGACTTTGGAAACATAAGCTATATTTTAAACTAAGGACCTACGCATAATTTAAAGTCCCTTACACAGATTAAAATCAAAATCATTTGATTTGATGATACCTAAAAAATCATAAAGTATCATTTCGAATTCTGAAATCCATTGAGGCGGAGTTTTTTAAAAATACTTTAATATTATTCGTCAATTTCAGAAATCAAACTGTGATTTATTAGTTTAACTAGCGGTCCCCCGCGACTTCGTCCGCGCGTTTTGAGTTTGCCCCCTCCCCTCCCGTCGCAGCGTGATGTTTTATACCTGAAAGCCTTTCTCGATAAATAAGCTATCCCAAACAGAAATATTTTGTCAAATCGGTCCAGCAGTTCCTGAGAGAAGCGCGTTCAAACAAACAAACTCTTCAGCTTTGTAATATTATTAGCGCAAGCGCACGTCGTACTTTAGCTGCGAACATTATTTTGGTGCGGAGTTATGTTAAAACTGTGATAGCTCCTGAGATATTAATTGAATTTAAATGATATAAAGGGCAACTTTGTTCTAAATGAAATGCTCGTGATGATGGATGTATTTATTTTAATAAGAATAAACACCGGTGTGTATAATACACCTCTAAAAACAACGCATTATTTTTTTACAAATTTATTAACATAAAATAGGTTGTAGTAAGTCAACCATAAAAGATAGACATATGCTGTCGCGGACTTTATTATAGAACTTTTAATGCTGAACAATCCTGTCATACATGATTTTTGTGTAACTTAAGCGGTTCGTCTGCTGTCTGAAGACACCTAAAGACTCGTCTGCTGTCTGAAGACACCTAAAGACGTTTACTTTGTAAGCTGTGATTCCCTGGAGTGTCTTTGTATAGTTGATTTTGCCTAAGACGATCGATGAGAAGTTGTCATTTCGCTAATTTTAGTAAAGTAGCGGTATCGGTAGCTAACAACGTATGTCAAGGTACAAGGAATATGCCAAGGTTCAGTTGGCAGAGTGCGGCGATGGGTGCTGAGAATTCCTTTGTAGCTTGAAATGAGATTTGACCTTTCGTTTGGGTGATTTATACCAATAAACGAAACTTATTAGTTTACCACATAATAAAAAGTCGACACAAAATATCGAACATGCAGCTCTAGTGTAAATCGAATTATTATTTCTTTATACAAATTATTCGTAGACATCCATTACCTGTGTAACATTGGTTTTGTGTATTTTAGGCAGCCTATACAGTTTAGGTGGTTTTGCACATGTTGGTACTAATAGTTTAGCATCAAGATTTAAACTATCGCTATGTTTTTTCACTAGGTCGCTGGTTTTCTTTTATATTTTGCTTGTAGGTTGTTTCGTCCGCCAGGAACTGTGATATTTTCAGTTTATAATCTGATGTATCCATTATAACCGTAGCGTTTCCTTTATCTGCACGTAAGATTGTCAATTCCGGTTTAGATTTTAAGTTTTTAAGGGCTAAATATTGGTCTCGAGAAAGATTCGACTTAGGTATTTTGCTATGTCGTAAGACGCATGATATGTCTTGTCGTATTGATTCTGCTTGAATACACAAAACCAATGTTCCTCTTCGTCTTATTGTAAGTCAGATTGATTCCCCAACGTACAAGCTGGCGAAGCATTTGGCGAAAACACTATCTGTACTACGAGGAGGAACTACGGCACATCTTAAGGATCCCTATGACTTCATAAGCCAAATAAAGACCTTGCAATTGGCAGAAAATGAAACAATGGTTAGTTTTGATGTACAGTCCCTATTTACAAGTTTACCTGTGAAAGACTGCATTGAAATTACCAGAAGGAAGTTAGTTTTTTTTTTCATTTATTTATCAAATAAAAAAAATAATTACACAAATTTACATCAATAACATTCAATAAACCAATGAGGTTTGTGACGAATGTCTTGAAAATCTACGTCATCAGTTTCTTAATAAAGTGAGCCTTTAACTTAGATTTTATATTACACGGTTTAACATTCTTAATAATACGCAAATCCGGCGGTAGTTCATTTATTAGTCGAGGAACTAGGTAAGCAGTTGTTCGCTTGCCGTAGGTATTATTCGTACCGGTCACCGTACGTAACATCGTTTCATTCCTAGTGGCCGCCCGCGTGCATACAGGGTGAAAGTATACTATTTCGTCTCTGTAATGTTGGTTAAAAAAGTTTTCTTTAAGTATTGAATAATGGAAATGCTTAAACACCGGAAGAATTTTACAATAATTGAAGAGACCATTGTCATCGTCATAAAATTGTTTTTTTATGTTGTTGGATACCAATATACGAAGGACTCGACGTTGTAGATTAAAGATACTGTTAAGGTAAGTATTGTAAGTGCGACCATAACTACTTAAGCCATATTGGATATGGGATTCAGCCAGGGAGTTGTACAATAGCAGTTTGACCTTAAATGGTATACGATCCTTCAAAATTATCAAGTTTGCCAAAAATTGTCGAAGCTTGTCACAAACGTGTTCGATATGTGGGCCCCAGTTCATCTTACTATCAATAATTAAGCCAAGATATTTTTGTTGACTAACATTTTCTATTGATGGACAATCGCAGTCGTACCGCATGAGTCACATGTAAACAGTCATGCCTATGGGCTATTAAATTACTGTATGATACACTTTTAAGAAATGGAGACTTAATCCTTAGAAGTTTAGTTTTATCTGCGTTCAACACTATACCCGCGTCATGACACCACTTCATAAGCACATTAAAATCAGATTGTAGACAGTCCCTCGCTCTTTGTGGATCTTTATCCGCAGCAATCAAACAGGTGTCGTCAGCAAACTGATAACATGTGCAGAATTCAAGACAGTTTGCCATATTGTTCACATAGGCGAGAAAATGAAGAGGACCGACCACAGATCCCTGTGCGGTTCCCTCGGTGACCACTTTGTAGTCACTGTAGGTATCATCGACTTTAACTGTGAACTTGCGATTACGGAGGTAGTTTTCACACCATCTGAGGAGAGGACCACGAACACCAGAAATGTTTAGCTTTTTTATTAACTCCTTGTGATTTAAAGTATCGAATGCTCGAGAAAAGTCGATAAACAGTACCAGTACGTGCTTCCGATCGTTAAGATAGGTATTAACTTCATCAGTGAATTTGGACAATAGTTGAATTGGATATGCCCATAGAGTATGCAGAACTTTTAGAGCATTGCCTTACATCTGGCTATTTATTATGGGATGGTGAATTCTACATACAAATTGATGGTGTAGCGATGGGTTCCCCAGTATCACCTGTTGTTGCTGATATCTTCATGGAAGATTTTGAGACCACAGCTTTGAACACATCACCTATATCACCAAGGTTTTATAAACGGTACGTAGATGACACCTTCACAATATTACCCACAGATAAAGTTTCTGCTTTTTTGAATCATCTTAACTCTATTCATCCACAAATACAATTTACTATGGAAATTGAGGCAAACAATAAACTAGTTTTCTTAGATGTTTTACTTACTAGGAATTCTGATAACACACTTAGCCACACAGTTTTTAGAAAGGCCACCCATACGGATAAATATCTCAATGGTGCATCTCACCATCATCCTTCACAGTTAGCTACCGTGGGCAAAACTTTGTTTCAGAGAGCGTTGGGCATCTGTGACGACCGACACCTGGCTGCTGAACTTCAGCATGTAAGGAAGGTACTACGGGACAACCAGCTTCCACCACAGCCACCTGCCGTACTACCTTACATCAAGGGGGTCACTGACAAGATTGGGAATATCTTGAAGCGAGCTTCCATCAAGACTTATTTCAAGCCGCCAAAGAAGATTAACCAATTTTTACCACCTGTCAAGTGCACCATACCTCTTCAAGATGCAGGGGTATATAGACTGGAATGTTGACTGTGGCCTTTCCTACATCGGGCAAACCAAACGAAGTATAGGCGTGCGGATAAAAGAACATATAGCTGACGTTAAACATAGACGAAACATAAATCTGCAGTGTGTGAACATGCCTTAAACAAACCCAACCACTTCATACGTTTTGACCAACCTAAAGTACTGTCAACAGAACGTCGGTTCATTCCACGTATGCTACGCGAAGCTATAGAAATAAGAAAACATCCAAATTTTAACAGAGAAGATGGTTGGAAAATTCCACCTGCATGGGATCCAGTTCTAACGAGGACCCAAGCTAGACCACTCACTGCAAGATCACAAGACACAGTTAGCTCTTTCTGCGTGGATAGGAACGTTAAAAAGTCATAAAAGTCATAAAAGTCATAAAAGTCATTTATTTATGCAAATAGGCCCTCTGGGGGCACTTTTACACGTCCCAATATAAACCCTACCACAGCTTCGGGACAATTGTGGGCTAGTGCTGAGAAGAAGCTGCGCAACAAACTCAGTCACTATTGTCAATGCCTCTTTTCAAAAGGTTTACAATGTTTGTAGTGATCATGCAAGTCCATACATTATTATCATTTAAATAATCATCTACTTTATAATACCCTTTCGTCATAAGGGTTTCTTTAATAACAGTTTTAAATTTATTAACCGGTAAGTTAATAATGTGTTCTGGTAGTTTATTGAAAAATTTTATACCTTTCCCCATGAAAGAGTTACCAACCTTTCGAAGCCTAAATTGTGGAATAGCAAGCTTATCCTTATTTCTAGTATTATATTTGTGTATGTCACTATTTTTCGTGAATAAATGAAAATTTTTCCGTACATACATTAAATTTTCGTAAATATACTGAGAGGCTAGAGTTAATATTCTAATTTTTTTAAACACCTCTCGTAAGGAATCTTGAGGTTTAAGATTATAAATAGCTCGCACGGCTCTTTTTTGTAACACAAAAATTGTCTCTACATCAGCAGCCGCGCCCCACAGTAAAATGCCGTAGGACATCAAGCTATGGAAATAACTAAAATAAACTAACCTAGCTGTTTCTACATCAGTCAAACGTCTTATCTTCCTTACAGCAAAAGCAGCTGAGCTTAGTCTCCCTGACAAGGCCTCTATATGAGGACCCCATTGTAGTTTGGAGTCTAAAGTGATTCCCAAGAATGTTGTGGAATCAATAGTATCAAGCGGTTTGTCTTTTATCTTAACCTGAGTTGATGCCTGTCGGACATTAGGCATTGTAAACTTTACACATTTAGTTTTACTTCCATTCAGAAGAAGATTGTTAACAGTAAACCAATGTAATACTTGCGAAAGAGTATTATTTACATCGTCAAAATTTCCTTCACCTCTTGGAATTTTAAATATAAGTGAAGTATCATCTGCAAACAAAACTATATCACAAAGATTCCCCACAAAATGCGGGAGGTCATTTATATATATTAAAAATAAAAGAGGTCCTAATATAGATCCTTGGGGCACACCCATTGTTAGAGGTGCTCCAGAAGACTCAGTTCCGTTTATACATACTTTTTGCATTCTACCTGAAAGATATGAATTAATTAAATTTAACGAGTTCAATGATGCCCCATAGTGACATATTTTTTTAAGTAATGTTTCATGATCCACACAATCAAACGCTTTCGATAGATCACAGAAAATCCCTAAAGCATCATGCCTATTATCATAAGCATCAAATATATGTGTTAAAAGAGCAACTCCTGCATCCGTGGTGCTTCTTCCTTTAGTAAAACCGAATTGTTTGTTATGTAATAACTTGTTCGATGAAAAGTGTGCTAAAATTTGATTGAATATAATCTTTTCATATATTTTACTCAAGACTGGCAGAATCGATATTGGCCGGAAGTTTGAGGGGTCACTTTTGTCACCCGCTTTGAAAAGCGGTATTATTTTACTAATCTTCATTAAACAAGGAAACTGGCCGTCATCAATACACTTGTTAAAAATTAATGCTAGTTGAGGGGCTATTATGTTAATAATTGACTTAATAATATGCACAGATAGTCCCCAAAGATCCTCCGTTTTTTTCATATTTAACTCTCGAAATGTTTTTATTATTACTTCAGGTCCTACATGCCTAAAGTGCAGTTGAGAATTACATTCACTGACATTAAGTTTTAGAATAGATTCGGCTATTACTGAAGAAGAAGCAAGTTCTTTCGTTGTTGTTGGTGCAACATGTGAAAAAAACGATTCAAAAGCAGTTGCAACCTCTAAATTTGAATTTATTGTTTTATCATTGATTTTTAATGCAAATTTACCATCTCTCAATTTATTTTTACAAGTTTCTTTATTTATGATGCTCCATGTAGCTTTTGCTTTATTTTTGGAGCTAGAGACTACTCTACGAAGGTAATGGGATTTTGCTGTAGCACAAACTTTTTTAAATATTTTTGAATAATTTCTAACGTATTCAATAAAGTTTTGGTCTTGAGAGTTTTCTCGTAGACTATATAATTCATATAATTTAATCCTACTTTTATGAATTCCCGGCGTGGCCCAATTATTAAATTGACATTGGACCTTATTTGATTTAGTCTTTTTTATGGGAAATATTTCATTAAATTCGTTTTTAATTAAGTTAAAAAGGTCTTCATATTGTTTATCTACACTATCACTAGTATTTTGTTTCACTGAATATAGTGTATCGTTAATTGTATCCCTAAATCTATCTAACCTATTTTCTGTGACAGGCCTATACATAGTTTCCACAGGTAAACTTGCGGTATGATTGTGTTCAAATAAAACTTTTTGACCTCTATGATCAGAACTGAGGCCAATTAAAATACCTTTATCAATGACACTTGCGTTTTTGTCACAAAAAATATTATCTAAGCAAGTGGCCGTGGTGGGAGTTACCCTTGTGGGTTCACAAAAGAGATTTTTTAAATTAAAAGATTTGAAAAGATTAAGAAATCGAATGGCGCTATTCCATTCCTTTAAAATATCGAAGTTAAAATCTCCACATACTATTATTTTCTTATTAGATTTTGAAACCTTTTCTAGCGCTGATTCCATAATTGGTTCAAAAAGTTGGTAAGTAGCGTCGGGGGGGCTATACACAGATAAAATTATATAATGTTCGAGCTCAATACACGCTAATTCGATAGTACGTTCTAAAGAGAGTGACACAATGTCCCTGCGATCTTTACAATTTAATTCATTATTTATAAGTATGAGTGACCCCCCTCTAGTTGTAGTCTCTCTTGAAAACGAACTACCGACTGTATAGTTTTCAATACTAATCATTATTTCACATTTTAATAATAATATGAGTGACGGTATTGTATATTTTTCAAATCTCTGTAAATGACAAATTACATCTTAGTCTACCCGTGACCACGAACGCTGTAAAGTGTTCGAAACGTCGGGATAAAATTAATAAACTCGCGAAAAGTTAATCCGTAAAAAAATTGTTTTTTTTTTTATTTCGATGAGTAATATTCGCGTAAACTTCAGAAACAAGTATAGCTATTAGATACATGCAGCATATTTTTGAAGTTCAGACGTAGCTCACTTCCTATCCAAGAACATAAAAAAAACACTAGACGAATCCGACATAACGGTATCATGCATTAAATACAATTACATTTTATAGTGTGCTATAGAGTACTTTTATCAAAATGCCCTTGACTCGGCTTTGGCAGGGCACTACCAAATAATTGTAAAGCTTTGATCATCACTATAACGTAACTAATGAATCATTATCACATGAGTTAGGTAAACCGGTGGTTTGTGTTCAGTCACCCAAATGTTTAAGACGGTCTTGATCAATAATTTAACCTAAAACGCAGTGACCCGAACTTCTATTGATCCTCTGTATTTATACATATGAATTTAAGGAACACCTTTATGGATGGTAATAAGATAAGTGCAACCAATTCCAATAAAAACTGATTCTATTGAAATCTATTACTTTACAATATTTCTACAGACGAAAATCACCAGTCATATCATTATCAGTTAAAGGAGGCCATCCTTTAGCTGATAGCTGTCTATTGCTGAACAATGGCTTCCCTCAACGTTTTTCCACAGCGACCAGATTCTCTGTGTAGTCTGTATCCAGAGTGATCCTGTTTGAATTTTCACAAGGTCGCTGTAAGTCTTCTCAAGAGGGACTACTGCTTTAAAATAAAGCATTTTATTATTTCAGAATCGAAAAAAACATATTAACTGAGCTTTCCTATAAAGTTTATTATTACTTACACAAGTATAACAGGAACTAAAACTCTTGTTCAAACTAGAACCTCTCGAAGCTGTAAGCTCTTGGTATCAGATAAATCGCACGAACTGAAACAATAAGCTTTCAGTGCCTTTAACACGATTTCATGGAAAGAAAATTCCTCTTTTTACTCTTTTCAGAAGCTTTCATTTTAAAGAAGCCTTTTGAAACAGCGCTAAGATTTTAAGACTTTTCCTTTTGTTAGCAAAGGCATCGGTTTCAGCTCAACATGAAAATTTAAGTAGCCGACTACTTAAATCTTTGCAAATTGTTGAACACAAACTAAACAATTTGCTGAGGTCTCAAAATACCATTAATGTTAAATAAAGTCAGTGAACCTTAACCTACTAAATAAGTTGTAAATTTCGTCCTATGGGAAATACTTATACTAAGTATAATGGACTACGGCTTAATAGTACTCATTTTGTCAAGCTGAATTATGATTGATAAGACTAGTATAATTATATCTAATCGAATGGAAGTGACAGCAAACTCAAAAGCGGCAGGTACTGTACTTTTTCAGGATCAAGTAATAGCTCATCTATCAACGTCAAAAATAGACAAAAAACCGACTTGAAAAAACGAAATGCACTAAAAAGTCTTAAATAAACTCGTTGTATTACATCTTTTAAATCTGTTCCTTAAAAAGCTTCAAAGTACCTAACTCAGTTTTGGTCTGGCGTCATAATCACTGAACTCCTAAGCGTTAAGCAGTTCACCATTTGCTCAGCTCTACAAAATGGTGACTATTATACGTAAAGATATGTCAATATAAAGATACTAGTACAAAAACACTATACATGCCTTTAAAGTTTAGGGTTTCCCTTGATTACACCAAGATCCCATCATTCGATCCAGATTTGGCAACAATAGAACCTGTAATTTGATTTTTTGTATTTATTGTGTATTGTCTTTATACAAACTTAATAATATAAATTGCACTTGTAAAAAGCAACTGTGTCAGACAAGGAATCGAACCCTGTGTCTTACGCTTTCTGGACGCATGTTATTACCTATTTGATATTATTAAATTTGTATAGTGACAAAACACTATAAAAAACATAAATAAAATTATAAACTGGCTTACTTTATCTTAACCGATTGTTGATATTTGTTAAAATATTTCCTTTGGAAGTCGAGAGAGCAATCTCGCAACGTCACGCAGCCTACGTGTTAAAGTAAGCACTTGCAAAATTCAACAGGCTGTTCAATGTGCCGGTGAGTATAGGCGAGTGGTATAGGCAATCGCCCGGACAGCGTAAGACACATGATTTGATTCCTCTTGTCTTGCTTTTCACAAGTGCAATTTATATAATCAACTAGCGGACCCAGCGAACTTTGTTTAGCCCCCAGCCCCTTCCCGCCCCAGCCCCGTCCCGCCGAGTCCCGTAATTTTAAAAGTTAAGCTTTCCCAGCGAATTTTGTTTCGCCCTTAAATTACTAAAATAGCTATTAAAAAATAAGAGTTGATCGTAGAAGGGTGAAAATTGAGGATTATATGTATCTTTGTATGTTGTATCATTAAAAAATAGAAATTAAGAATTTTGTCCAAAAAATAAATAAAAAAATTTAAGGGTGGACTACCCCTAACATTTAGGGGGATGAAAGATAGATGTTGGCTGATTCTCATAGATACCGGATAAGCACAAAAAGTTTTATCAAAATCGGTCAAGCCGTTTCGGAGGAGTATGGCAACGAAAACTGTGACTCGAGCATTTTATATATTAGAATGGGATCTACTAGAAGGTAAACCCTCTTTATAGTGAAAAACAAAACAAATCGGTCCACAAATGACTGAGTAAAGAAGTAACATATCCATAAAAAAAACAGTCAAATTGATAACCTAAACCTTTTTGAAGTCGGTTCAAAAGCGTTCAGAACGACTTTCAAACGATTGCATTGACGTGCAGCGAAAAATACTTTTTATTGTATCGTCATTTCAGTTCCCGTATCAAAGCGACCCTTTAGAGCGGTTATGCCCGCCATGTTTGCGTTTAAGAGGCATCGCTTTTATTTATTTTAAAAGCGAATAAAAAGCAATTAAAATTGTTAATGATCTCGCGATCATTAACAATTTTAATTGCCGTATAATGTACTGTACGACTGCTGTACTTTCGTAAAGGTTCGTTACTCTTTGCTTGTCAAATATTTTACACAACATTAACATTCCGTGTTAAAGAAAATATTTATTTTTGGAAAAAAATGGATTGAAAATACAAAAATATTCTATTTAGGACAAACCAATTCATTTCATTTTATTTAAGAACGTAAGCTTGACGTTATGAACTCCAAACGTTTTTTTTTTCTCCTAAATAGAACATATTCCCGTGGGGAAGGCCTATGTTCAGCAGTGAATGTCATTTGGCTGATAATGATGATTAAGCACTAGAAAACAAATGCGTTACTTTTTGCATTTTTGTGAGTTTTTAAAAACCCTTTTTTTCCTTAATCAATCAGTTGTCATTTTTTTACTAATATTATTTTACAAGTAATAAAAAGATTGTTTACAATATTTGATAAGAAAAAAATGGACTATACACAACTCAAATAAAATATGTTCTATAGGATATTTCAATAATATATAAAATTGGGACAAAATGAATTAGGAACTCTAAAGACATAGTTCCCTGTAAAACCACCAGGTGACGTTTGTAAAACGCAAAATCAAAATTTGTGTTTTCGTGTATTTATTGATAAAGAATAATTTTAGAATTAAGTTTTTTTTTTAAAAAAATACTATAGTTAAAAAGATATTTGATGCAGCAGAATATCAGGAAATTGAAATTGTTTACGCGAAATGTAAACAATTTTGCTTCAGACTTCGTCCGGGACGGCAAAGCATTTTGAATCATTGAAATGGAAATAGAAGTCTTTTGACGTTCAAAGGACAAAGAAGCCATAAAGTGGAAAATATTTAGGTAGGTACCTAACTATTAGGTTCCTGATGAAAATATCTGTTTAGATAGAGTCAAAGCGGTAAATAAAAACCAAAATGCACTAAAAAGTCTTAAATAAACTCTTCACCATTGAAAGGAAAGGAATCCGTTTTAGGCAAACAATTTCTTTTTGGAGTCGGTGCTGTGATAGTTGATGCTTGATGGTCAAAGTGATGGCACCGACTCCAAAAAGAAATTGTTTGCCTAAAACGGATTCCTTTCCTTTCAATGGTGAAGAGTTTATTTAAGACCTTTTAGTGCATTTTGGTTTTGAAGTCGGTTTTTACTTTTTTTTAAAGTTTATTTTATTTCTTCATTTTTAGTGTTTACATAAGAGGGAGGGGGGGGGGGGAGGGGTTGCACCTTATGATTCTATTTTTTTAAGAAGCTACAAATTACCTATCATAAGTTCCGTCATTATAATTACTGAACTCCTAAGCGTCAAGGAGTTCCACCATCAGCTCAGCCCCACAAGATGTTGACTATCTGACGTAACAACACGTCAACATAAACAGTCTTATTAATAAACGTAGACTAGAGAATGAATAACTTTACTCCAACGCTTAAGTTCAGAGTAATGAAATACGGTATTAATAAACACGGCATAAGGAGGGAGTAAGCTATTCCGAATCTAATCTCTGAGTAAAAGTTAATCCTGGTCACTACCTAGTTTAAAGTCTGACTAAGCATAGTGTAGAGCTGTATTTGACATTTGTTTTGTTCGTCGACTCATTCATAACCATCAGAGCGTTTGTTAGTGTCGTGCGTGTTGTTTTTTCGAAAAATGGACAGAGATTATTTTATTGAAGATTTGAGAGTCATCGATGAAATTAATGAAGTTGAAGCCCTAATGCCAACAATAAGACGTGTAAAGCTCTACAAAATACGTATTAATCCATTCGAAGAACTTCAAGAAATTGAATTCAAATCTAAGTACAGATTTTCCAAAAGTACTGCTGTCTTTATTATTGATAGGGTGAAAGATAACCTGGCTGGCAATGCGAGAGGAGGCTTCATACCACCTCACATCAAAGTATTGACTGCTATTAGAACATGGGCCCGTGGAGAGGTAGGTACCTACCTAAATATATTTTTAATTTCATGTATATTAATATAATAGTTCTTATCATCAAACTCTTTTATGTCAACAGATTCAAGATGATGCAGGGGACCTCGGTGGCATGAGTCAGCCCACCGTGTCACTCATATGCAAGCAAGTTGCTTTGGCAATAGTGGCTCAAAGGTCAGAGTGGATTAAAATGCCACAAAATGATGCCGACCAAATGAAAGTGATTGCAGGATTTTACGCATTATGTGGATTTCGACAAGTCATCGGAGCTATAGATTGTACACATGTGAGGATATCCAAAGTTGGTGGTGATGCAGGCCAATATTATATTAACAGGAAAGAATATAGTTCAATAAATGTACAGGTGATATATCAAAAATTACAAGCAAACTTCTTACTCCATCTATGCCAAAAAGATAGAATTACAATTATTAAATAAAAATTGTATATTAACTTTGTTTCAGGTGGTGTCAAATGCGGATTTAGAAATAATGGACATAGTGGCACATTGGCGAGGCAGCACACATGACTCGAGAATATTCAGTGAATGCAGATTAAAACAAAGATTTGAGCGTTTAGAATTTAAAGGAAGGCTATTGGGTGATGCAGGTTATGCATGTACTCCATTTTTATTTACTCCAGTATTAAATCCAAACACACAAAAGGAGGAAATGTATAATCGAGCACATATAAAGACTCGTAATACTGTTGAAAGGTGCTTTGGTGTTTGGAAACAGAGATTTTGGTGTATTCAAAAAGGTTTTACCACAAAATTAGAAAATACAAAGCGTTTTTGGCTCATTTTTCACAGGGGTGGAGAATCACAATTTGGTAAAGTAACTTTTATTGTACTTGTAAAGAAAATCTAAGACAAACTGTTTATCACCGAAAATAAACACACGAGAATTTGGCTATACGAACGGATTTTATCAAATATCAATTTGACAGGCAGCCTCAGTTTCGTTCCTCATTCATTCAGTAACTCACTCTTTTTACTATTAAACTGATTGGGTTGCCATAACAATCGCGTTAATCTCGGTGTAAGGAATGTATTGTTAGTCCAAAGTTACTCCATGTTTATTAATAACAATATTAATACCACGTTAATACTCTGTTACTCTGTTACTAACTAGTCCAAGCGTAATATTGGATTAAGTTGGGAATACTCGATTTTTATTAATAAGACTGTAAGATTCTAGTAACGAAACACTATACGAGCCTTTAAAATTTGAGGCTTTCCCTCGATTACACCAAGAACCCATCATCAGATCCCAAAATGGAAAAAATGGGACCAACTAGAAGGTACACCCTCTAAGTAGGTGAAAATTTTTTTCTATTCGGTCGACAAACGACTGAGATATGAGGTAACATACATACAAAAAAAAAAACATACAGTCGAATTGATAACCTCCTCCTTTTTTGAAGTAAAAAATTGATCAAACATCACGTTATCTATCATAAGAAGCTCATGGAAGCTTAGGCTTGAAAGGGTTAGTTAATTAAATCCATCTAAATTGGGTTAGTTCCTTGTCTTGCTCTGTTCAGGCATCCGTGAAAAAGAGAGAGAATGTAAACGCTTTGTAAGCGCATCGCATTTATTACTTTTATTTACTTATTCATAGTGTGAAATCGTCACAGCTGGGAATAACATTTTCCGTGATCAGAATTCATATTTTTGCGCTATGGTATATTAAGACACGTGACCAAACCGATATAAGTGGTGTCTGTCACGAACATCTGTGCTTCGGAAGGCATGTTTGGCAGTTAGTCCTGGCTCGTCTGATAGAAAGGTTGGCCACTTGCCGCAATCCGCACTGAGCTGTTTTTTATAGGTACTTTGGTGCGGTAGCAATCATAATAGGATTGTATCTAGAAATCAATGTGGAAATCATAATTGGGTCAATGTAGACATCATAATTTCCTATTTTCTCTCGGGTCTGGGTGTTGTGGTACCACCACTGGTAGTTGTTGTGTCTGATTCCGTTGTGACGGATCAGAGCAATGTATGTGATTGGTATCCAATATTTATACTTATTGGCCTCATAAAGCACACATCGAGCGATGGAGCGGGCTATGCTCGGTGTTTCTCTACGAGATCGAATCAGAAACGAGGAGATGCGTAGAAGAACTAAGGTAGCGGTCATATGAGGGATATGTCCGTAGTTCTTCGAATCAGTAAGCTCAAGTGGCAGTGGGCAGGGCACATAGCGCGAAGAACTGATGACGGTTGGGGCAGAAAAGTTCTAGATCGGAGACTTTTCGACCAAAAGCGCAGCGTATGACGTTCACCGACAAGATGGATGGACGACCTTGTTAAGAATAAGATCGCGGGATCACATTGGATGCCGACCGCTTGTGATCGGTCGCTGTGAAAAACTGTGGGGGAGGCCTGATGATTTATATTTATAATATATTTACAAAGGACTTACGTCCTTAAAAGGTACTTAAGTCCTTTGTAGATGCCAATAATGAGGTCACGTCACCAGTGGTGGTCACTACACTTTATATGGTCATAAAGAATCGTCTGTCCAATTTAATCTCCTCTACCTCTCTCCTCTATCTCTTTTATAGGCATAATAAAAAGACGTAGTTAAATCCCAAGCTATTAAAAACGCTAAGTGGCTTAGAATCTTTTTCACCTCATAATCTCCTCTACATCTCTTTTATAGGCATAATAAAAAGACGTAGTTAAATCCCAAGCTATTAAAAACGCTAAGTGGCTTAGAATCTTTTTCACCTCATCAGCTGAAATGCTTGAGTGCGCTATTTTTAACCGACTACAATAAAGGAGGAGGTTATCAATTCGACTATATGTTTTTTTTATTTTTGTATGTTTGTTACATCATATCTCAGTCGTTAGTCGACCGATTCGAATTTTTTTTTCGCCTACTTAGAGGGTTTACCTTCTAGTTGGTCCCATTGTTGCCGATTTGGGATCTGAAGATGGGATCTTGGTGTAATCGAGGGCAACCCTCAAATTTTAAAGATAGTTTTACTAAAATCTTAATGTTGACGTATTGTTACGTCTGATAGTCCACATCTTGTGGGGCTAAGCTGATGTTGGAACTCCTTCACGCTTAGGAGTTCAGCAATTATAATGACAGAACATATGATAGGTAGTTTGTAGCTTTTTAAAGAACAGAGTCATAAGGTGCAACTTCCTTCCCCCCCTCTCTTGTAATCACTAAAAATGGAGAAATAAAATTAACTTTAAAAAAGTAAAAAACCGACTTCAAAACCAAAATGCACTAAAAAGTCTTAAATAAACTCTTGAACATTGAAAGGAAAGGAATCCATTTTAGCGAAACAATTTCTTTTTGGAGACGGTGCCATCACTTTGAAAATTCAGCCTCACCTGTCGCAGCACCGACTCCAAAAAGAAATTGTTTCGCTAAAATGGATTCCTTTCCTTTCAATGTTCAAGAGTTTATTTAAGACTTTTTAGTGCATTTTGGTTTTGAAGTCGGTTTTTTACTTTTGTAATAAAATCTGAATTTGCATTAATTTGCTCTTTTATTTCACAGCCAATTAGGTTAGGATCAGTTCAGATAAGTAGGCACTTCTAAAAGAAAAGAGACTAGTATTTTACAGTCAAATCCATTAATCGCGAATTCGCGATTCATGCGTACATAGTGCAATAAAAATAGAAATCAAGATGAAAAAAGTCTGCACTTACCGTATTGTGAGGAAAGCGATTCGCGTATTATTTTAATAAGCGGCAATAATGTTTATACTTAAAATATCTAAATTGACTTTAAGAAGCATGTTCCAATTAAGATAAGTTGGCATCAAGTTTCGCTTTTACGCGGTAACCCTTTTTTTTTAACGTCAGGAAATGCAGATTACGCACCGTACCTCTCCGTCGGGGAACGGAGGGGCGTGTGTGGGACTCCCCCGGATCCGCCCCCGGCTATACCCACTAAAACCTGACGACGCCCGCCGCGTTTGGTGGCTTTGACAGCAGGGGCCGCGGTGTCTCAACAGTCCCGCGACCCTTGCCAGCGCAACCTTCACCCTCCATCAGGAGGGCGGATCTCCACGGAGTGGGGCTATCCCACTCCCGACGGCACACTGGCGCCTCAGGAGGGTCCCTGGTGATTGGACAGAGGTGTCCCCACACCGTCTGTCCGAGACCCTCCCGACGAGGCGATCCACGCCCGACGGCAAATGCACGCCGAGCTCGCCCAGAGGACCAAAGTCCTTCAGGACATCCCCTGCCTCCTCTGATAAACCAGAGGGGTGCCGGCAGTCCAACGACTGTTAATGAGCCGCCGCTCGATGCGAGACAGACGCGACTCACTATGGCCACTGCCGCCCGATACGGGAACAGACGCAGCGGCACACTCCACGGAGCATCTTGGCTTCACCTGCCGCTGGATTGCGACAGGCTACTGAGCCCCCTCGCCACGACAAGGCGTGCTCCATTCGAGGGGGTACGCTGTAACCCTGCCAACATCTAAGGAATATAAACAGAAATTAATTAAGTATATTTACGAGATTCAAGCTAAAAGCGCTTTTCAATTGAATATCATCTCATTTTCATAAAATATTAAGTATCTGTTAAGCACCAACGAGACCGCAAAAATGATTTCGACGAAAACTCCTCGCCCTTCCTCGACAAAGTCGAAAACTCATAATTTCGGATAAAGATCTCTAATCCTCACTTATTTGACTTGAGGCCTGGTTTTTATAACTTCAGATAAGGAATATTCGTCGAATAAATTACAATACGCCTAACTTGATAACGTCACCATTTTGTCAGCAATAATTTATGTAAACAACATTTTCAAATTGGTGGTTTTATACTTATTCAGTCTGAATTTTTCCAACTTCAGATAAAGAACATTCGTCGAATAAAATACAATACGCCTAATTTGAAAACGTCACCTATATTTCAGCAATCATTTATTGTTATTTTAAATCGGTCGTTTCATACTTATTCAGTCTGATAAGTCTTATCTGAAACTAGAAAATCGACCGTAAGGAGCGCAAAAACCCTCAAACGTAAAAGAGGTAAATGAAAAACAGTAGGCCTCTTTTCAGAAGGATTGGTTGGAGTACACTTTGTTTCTGTGTAGCTTAGGACTGATAACAGATCAAAGTAAGGATAATCATTATTAGGGTCCATCATATCGCTTTTATCGCGCAACATGACGCTTGCTATTATTAGAACGGAACGAATTTTTTTTCTCGTTATTTTGGGTTCAAGATTATCAAGTTAACAAGTTTATGTGTGCTCTACTGTTCCCTACCCAAACTGCTCGTGTTGTATTTTCGTATACAGAAGCGAGCGGTTTAAAGGTAATTTACTAAGGATTACGCTCAGACATCGTTTTACGTGCTTAATGAATTGGTCAGTAGAAACTATTGAACGTGATTTTTCGCTATTGTGTACCTTGCCAATATAGTTGCTCTTTCTAAAAGTTTACGGTGTATCAAGTTACTTATGTTAATGAATGTAAACAATATATTCAAGAGAAACATTTAATACGTAGGTAAAGAGTTTTATAGGTAGAAAAAAATACTTAAATATCCCGTTTTCATATTATATCATTCATTTGTTCCAATATAGTTAAATCATAATAGACAAATTTTACAACCACTTCAGATCACCATAAACGAATTTAAGATAGAGATAAGAGGTTGTATTAAACATATAACCACAAAATGTCTTAGATCAACAACGCTGAATAAGGTTCAACTACATATTTGCTAACTCATAATGATAATCATGACGTTACGATAATAAAATTTCTCAACGCCAAAAAGGTAATGCTTATTTGCAAAACAAAGCAGGGGTAAATTCGATTTCCCCAGAAACACCAAACGGGCTCGCAAGCATTTTAGGGTTGCCGAAAATAGGATCAACGTCGCCGCAATTTTTTTAGGAAAAATAAAACATTTTCCCAAACTTGATTGCTTACCGTCACTTTCAGAAAAAGGACAAATAAACTAACATAAACACTTAAATAACCATTGTTAAAGAAAAACTGAGGGGATGAAGTCTAATTGAAATTTAGTAATTAGATACCCGTGTTTCACGCAACATACGTGATTTTATAATTATTGTTTATAAGATCATTCAAATTACCACTGAAATTAGTTAAATCGGTCGAGGTTGCTACAAAATATAGCAAGATGCGGGTCAGGATAGGCTCCAGCTTAACCGATGAGTTTGAAGTGGTGACAGGGCTCAAACAAGGGGACGCATTATCGCCGATGCTATTCAACTTGGTGCTCGAATACATCATCCGGAGAGTAATAGAAGTCGATGGCGGAGTGGAGTTGAATGGCATGCACAAAAACATCGGATATGCCGATTATTTGGCACTCCTTGGACACTGCGAATCGGATGTGCGGGCTATGGCAGAAGTCTTGGAAGAAGAAGGAAAGAAAGTCGGTCTCAGAATTAGCCTACTACATACATTAGAATACTTTCACATGAAGAGATACCGGAACACAAGAGAAAAGAGGAAAGATCTAGAAGTGAACGGCTACACCTATCAAGGTGTTAATAAATTCAAATATTTGGGGTGTACCGTTACAGATACTAACCACAGAGAGGAAGAGATTGATATCCGTATCCAAAACGCTCTCAGATGCACGGCAGCTCTTCACAAGGTTCTGGTGTCTAAGCTGATACGCAGAAGAACTAAAATTCGAGTCTACACAACTGTTATTAGACCAATTTTAATGTATGGATGCGAAGCCTGGACACTGACCTTGAAAGAGTAGAATAAGCTGTTAGTGGTGGAAAGGAAAATTCTGCGAAAGATTCTGGGACCGAAGAAACTGGTTGATGGGAGGTTGAGAGTCAGGAAGAACACGGAGATTGAAGACCTAGTGTCCGAACCCAACATTATCGGAGAGACTAAAGCAGCTAGGCTTCGATGGCTCGGACACTTAGAGAGAATGGAAGAGGATAGTGCCGTGAAAAAAGCGTACCTGGGACGACCAAATGGGTGACGCCCGGTTGGACGCCCTAGGTACCGCTGGAAAGACGTCGTAGCTCACGACCTGCTCAACCTCGGCCATAGCGACTGGCAGGAACTCTCGCAAGACCGAGATGCATGGCGTGATCTGGTGTCGGAGGCCAAGACTCACTTTGGGTCGCTGTGTCACCCCAGTAAAAGTAAAGTAACATACGATTTATTACATGCATTTGTCACAGTTATGAGATTAAATAGGGTTCAGGGATTTGTTTAGAAAAATAAGTGATCAATCGAACATAGCGTGAGGGCACCGGGCTGACATGTTAGAACTCCAAAAAAAATGTTTTACATGGAAATCCGAATATGCGTATATATAATCAATTATGCTGCAATTGCTTGAGAGCAAAAAATATTGATACCACGAAAATGAAACGTGCCATTTATGCTACGTGTTGATGCTATTTTTTGTAACTGTAACGTTTTGATGTTGATCGAATCATACATGTAGGCCAAGGTATTGTAACATTTTTAAGCGAATGATCGTTTGTTGTCTATTTTGACATTGATACAATATGGTAGTGAGAGTCAGTAACAAAAGTGTACTTAGGGCCTCTTTTAAAATGTCCAAATAAGTTCTGGTAAGTGCTGTTAGATACTTCATATGAAAAAACGTTCTTACATATTTTTTTCGTTGAGTTTACTGATTGGGAAACAACCTACGTAATTAATCAAAAAACACTCGTTACCCACACCAAAAGAATTCTAAAACATCAATTATAAATATATCGGTGTAGGATATTTGCAATTGCATGCGTTGTGATTGGTTTAACCCAGTCAATCAATATGCGGTTTGGGATTCAACACGGCATAACATTCAATTGGTTCTCATCTCTTTAATCCCATTAATTGTATTCAAATTGCAGATTTCTATAGATAAAAAAAAGGTTTAAATATGTAGTAGTAAATGTAGTTTGGATAAGTTGAATCGCAGTCTTATTTTTTTAAACTAGACTCCTTGCACATTGTTACTTTAAGCATCGATGCAGTTACAACCTGTCAACCTTTACACACTGCGCTACTTTTATCATCGATGCAGTCGCTATGCTAAAGCGCGTTAGCATTGATGCATTCGTGATACAGAAGCTGGAAATCAACAAATTATGTACTGTATTTTGCGGTGCTTCTGCATCTATGCAAACGCGCGACTGCATCGATGCTAAAAGTCGTAGTGTCTTAAGGGGTCACACCGACTGGATTTTGTGGGTAGATCAACAGCACGGTACGGTAGTTCGATTGGTAGAAGCGTTGGCCCGGTTTTCCAGAGGTTGCGGGTTCGATCGATCTTGCACGATCGCTAGTTTTTAGTTTCATTTTTAATCTTACCACTACATGTATTTCTGGAGACTGTATATGAATAAGGCTCCGCTGCAACTTTTTAATTTTTTTATGAAGCCATTGAGCGTCAGTTGTAAAAACGTAAGATGATGCAACCACCCCTTGTAATTGAGTAACTCGTACCCAGTCATGAAATACTAGCGTTTTTACTAAAGTTTTTTCTCACTAATCCGTAGCATATCATAACCGTTGACCGTGCTAGGAACGTGTAAGGCAAAAATATATGTTTGTATTGAAAACTATGACACCTTGCTCACAAGACCGTTTCGTCACGAAACCATCCAACACTGACGCGTGCTATACACGGAGCGTCATTACGCCGGTGCTGACACGCTCGGTGGTCGATACGCGACGTTGCTAAGCCGGTGAGCATCCGGGTTGTTACCGTGTTTTATGACCGTTATAAACGATGACCTCCGTGGTGTAGTGGCTAAGCACGCTGGAAGGCGTCGTCGCTCCAAGGTCCCGGATTCGATTCCTTGTCGGGTCAATACAGAAATCATAATATTCTATATTGTCTCGGGTCTGGGTGTTTTGGTACTACCGTTGAGTCGAATTTCCATAACACAAGTGCATTAGCTACTTATTTTGGGATCAGAGCAATATATGTGATTGGTATCCAATATTTATTATTTACTTATTTATTTATTATAAAGGCGTTGCCGTAACTTAGTCTATGCAATAATCGTACTGCCGATACAGACTTCCGGACTGGTCACTACACATCTGGCTCATAGCTTTAGAATGACCTTGCCAACAAAATTTAAACCGAATCATGGCTAGCTCACTACCACCAAATAACATAAAAAATAAAATAAACTCCATACTGGTATCATACGCGGTGTATACGAGCAAAGAACGTTGTCAATCCGTTCAGTGGTCATAGTATCGTGTTGCTGTTTGTGTCTGATATGCTCCTAGCACGGTTAGATGTACGGGGATGTGCATTAACTTTGCACAAAAACCAACAGATTGAACACAGCCATTGTTCTAACTGTCATCTTAAGTCACGTGCACATAACTAAATGGTATTAGCTGAGCCAGGCTCGCGCTCTCGGCTTGATTGACGTAACAAATTGCTTCTATTGTCGCCAGCAAAAAATGGATTGTCGATATCCAATTTGACAGCGTAAAAGAAAGACGAATGGCCGCAGGCGATGGGAATTGTCGATATAAACGAGGTTGTAGTTCGTTTGGTTTGAAATAATAGATGATGCCCTGAAAACAATATTGCTTGCATTTTATCACAACCCATTTATATAAATAAGCAAAGAAAACCAATTTACCATGATTTTTATATTTCAGTACTGAGAGAGAGACTATAAGATATGAGTAAGTGTGTGTGTGCATACGAGTAATTCCAAATGTAAAAGATTCATATTATCAAAAATTTAATTTCTTGAGTTACTTTAAAGGCACTCCTAATACTGAATATTATTCATGTCATGATTACAGAAAATCTACGCTTATAAAAGCTGTTTAGGAATACAATGGAAGATGCATTTACTAACAAATGTAGCAAACTCCCATCAATCATCTCTCTATAGGTACACTGCGCAATAATGTATACGAAGGATATAAATATCCCGTTTATTAAAAATAGATGAATAAATCGATATGGTTGATACGAAATCACATTGCGTGGAATAAAAATTTATTCAAGAGTAAGTATCCATATTTGACCTAAGAGTTTACTGAAATTAGCACGTATTTTTAGCTCAAGAATTTAATAAGCCAACTCAACGGAAAATAACTTGCTTAAGAAATATTTTAAAACAAATTCCAAAGCAAAATGGGAGTAAAAAAGTTGCTGTGTCCCACCGGGCTTAGGGCCATAAATTATCTAATTAAACACCAACAATGGCCAACTCGTCTGTATGGAAATTCGAGGACCCAAATTTCAGCAATACACTCTCCCTTTCATACGCAAGAACATTTAATAAGCATATTAAGTAATAGATATCTAAGGTCAACATTACAGATTACTAACACAAATCTTATTAAGTTTTTTTAAATTTGTAATGTGATGTTTTTCAAGCAATAGTAATAAGGACGTAATTATTTAGTGCACTCTTATCTAGAGGTATATATCCTAATATGTAATAATAAGGAACGAAAACGTTATCCACCATTACTTTTTAAATGACGTTACATATTTGAATTATTAGTGTGAGTTAGTGCTAATTTGTAGGTGGTGAAACAGGCCCTTACTAAGATGTCTGGAAGAGATCGCTTTTAGCAATAAGACCATCTTAGTTGTACTTTTACAATAAGCCTAGAATCGGTTATTTACTTTGTGTTTTGCAATAAAGATTTAGACAGGGTGACTTGAAGATAGGTGCAAAGCTTGGAGTCGAAAGTAGTATAGACCATAAAGATGAAATAAGAAACCAAAAATTTTTTTTGCGCACGGGCGGGATTTGAACCAGCAACCTTTTGGCATACCGGGCCAAACGCTCTTACCAATTGAGCTACCGTGCTGTCAGTCCGAACCGGCGAAATTTGTGGTTTCCTATGAAAACGTCAATTGCGTGACGCTTAGCGCCATCTAGCCGTCTGTTTATGAAACAGATGGCCCAAGCAGTTATTCTTTACAGAATAAATTCAACTTGGAAATTGATGTCGCTTCGCTATCTAATGCTTTAGAATGTTTTTAACACTCACAGTGTCATAATTTATATTCATAAAGATGAAATAAGAAACCAAAATTTTTTTGCGCACGGGCGGGACTTGAACCAGTAACCTTTTGGCATACCGGGCCAAACACTTTTACCAATTGAGCTACCGTGCTGGCAGTCCGAACCGGCGAAATTTGTGGTTTCTTATGAAAACGTCAATTGCGTGACGCTTAGCGCCATCTAGCCGTCTGTTTATGAAACAGATGGCCCAAGCAGTTATTCTTTACAGAATAAATTCAACTTGGAAATTGATGTCGCTTCGCTATCTAATGCTTTAGAATGTTTTTAACACTCAGTGCCATATTTTATATTCATAAAGATGAAATAAGAAACCAAAATTTTTTTGCGCACGGGCGGGACTTGAACCAGTAACCTTTTGGCAAACCGGGCCAAACACTTTTACCAATTGAGCTACCGTGCTGGCAGTCCGAACCGGCGAAATTTGTGGTTTCTTATGAAAACGTCAATTGCGTGACGCTTAGCGCCATCTAGCCGTCTGTTTATGAAACAGATGGCCCAAGCAGTTATTCTTTACAGAATAAATTCAACTTGGAAATTGATGTCGCTTCGCTATCTAATGCTTTAGAATGTTTTTAACACTCACAGTGTCATATTTTATATTCATAAAGATGAAATAAGAAACCAAAAATTTTTTGCGCACGGGCGGGACTTGAACCAACAACCTTTTGGCATACCGGGCCAAACGCTCTTACCAATTGAGCTACCTTGCTGTCAGTCCGAACCGGCGAAAAAAATATAATAAAATAAATTTTTGGTTTCTTATTTCATCTTTATGAATATAAAATATGACACTGTGAGTGTTCAAAACATTCTAAAGCATTAGATAGCGAAGCGACATCAATTTCCAAGTTGAATTTATTCTGTAAAGAATAACTGCTTGGGCCATCTGTTTCATAAACAGACGGCTAGATGGCGCTAAGCGTCACGCAATTGACGTTTTCATAAGTAACTACAAATTTCGCCGGTTCGGACTGACAGCACGGTAGCTCAATTGGTAAGAGCGTTTGGCCCGGTATGCCAAAAGGTTGCTGGTTCAAGTCCCGCCCGTGCGCAAAAAGTTTTTGGTTTCTTATTTCATCTTTATGAATATAAAATATGACACTGTGAGTGTTAAAAACATTATAAAGCATTAGTATAGACCATTTAGAACCATTTGTGCCATGGTTGCTTTGCACTCATCTTCAAGTCCATCCATCCATCCATCCATCGCAGCCTTTATTTTAGTCCTTTTAGGATATAGGCCTCCTCCATATGTCTCTCCCGTGCCACTTTCATCCAGTTCCGTCCGGCGTGGTGCTTAATATCGTCCACCCAACGAATTGGTGGGCGGCCTCTACCGCGCGTGTTGGCCCATGGTCGCAACTCCATAACCTTTCTGGTCCACCGGTTTTTGTCCATTCTGGCTATATGTCCTGCCCATTTCTATTTCTGTACGGCTATTGTGTGAACAACGTCCCTGACCTTTGTTATTTGACGAATACGTTCGTCGCTTATCCGGTCGAGTAGAGTTATGCCCATCATTGTTCTCTCCATTGCCCTCTGCGCAACGCGAAGGCTTTCAGTTGAGTTCATTGTAAGGGTCGTTGTTTCCATCCCGTAGGTAAACACTGGCAGGACACATTGTTCGAAAATTTTTCTCTTACTCCTGGAATAATGCCATCATCACACTGCTCCACAGACATTAGGAAGATTGACAACTACAGACCAATAAGCCTGACATTTACTCGAGTTATTGTGAATCGACTCCGCAGGAAACTCGACGTATACCAACAATGTGAGCAAGCTGGGTTCCGCTCCGGTTTCGGAACAAATGATCACCTCCAGACACTGAAAACAGTGATTGAGAAGTGCCACGAGTATCGTATTCCACTCATTATTACCTTCGTGGACTACGAGAAGGTGTTTGATACCATAGAACACTGGGAGGTGGAAAATGCACTCGCAGATTGCAGGATAGATGAGAGATACATTAACCTCATTAAGCATTTGCAGCAAAATAGCACGTCATCTGTCAGGCTACACAAATTGACACAACCGTTCATGCTTGGTCGAGGAGTCTGCCAGGGCGATACAATATCCCCAAAGTTATTTACAGCGGCGCTGGAAAATGTGTTCAGAAAGCTACAGTGGAAAACTTGTGGCAACTTTAACTGAATTAGGGAATTCACTTACATCTACTAAGTAAAATACCACAATATTTAGTTGACTGCAAATATAACTTTGTTTATCATAGTGTTTGTATGAAATACAAAGTTATGTTTGCGGTTGTTGAAAATGTGCTTTATCTCAAAAACTCCTCGTTCGATCCCGTCCGAACCAATTTTCGTTAAAAGTATTTGTTAAGGTCTACATCATACATTTTTCTCAAAATTTATACTTGCTTGGTTTAGAAGTTAGATGGGGGGGGGGACACGCCCATTTTACCACTTCGGAAGCGTCTAGCTATAAAACGTTAGACTTTAAAAGAAAATGGTTTTAGAAACCTTGATGTCTCTAAAAGACCTATCCATAGACACACCACACGCAAATTTTTTTTTTGTTTTAGTTTTATGTATGGGAGCCCCCCCTTAAATGTCATTATTTTTTATTTTTTGTATGAGAATCGGTAAGCGGTTAACACGATACATCTTCCTACCAAATTTCAACAGTGTAATTTTTATAGTTACAGAATAAAATGGCTGTGACATACGGACGGACAGACAGACAGACAGACTTGACGAAACTATAAGGGTACCGCTTTTTGCCATTCGGCTACGGAACCCTAAAAATGAACACCTCTAAGACGAAAATCATGACAAATATCCCGGATGCAGGATTACACCAAATGCCAGTAGAGGTCGTCGACCATTACATCTACTTGGGACACAAATTAACCTTGGGCTTTACCAACCAGACAGTCGAGGTTGATAGACGTATAGCACAAGCATGGTCAACTTTTGGTGCAAAAAGCAAATCTTCCGATCCAAAAAAATATTCCACTTCAAGTCACAATGTATTGAACTAGGGTTTTATAACATGGACACAGTAGTGGAGTGGTTTGGGGGAGGCTTTTATCCAGCAGTGGGACAGCAATAAGTGGTAACAATAATAATAAAAAACATGAAGAAATAATCAAGAAAGAACAAAATCACATTAATTATCCAAATCATTATACAGTGAACAGTAACATCCAAGCATGCAAGTTTTATAAAAGAAAACCTCTGAACAACATTTTAAAAAAAAACTCGCACCGCGCGTAGCTCGCGTGTATCTACGAAATACTACCCAAAGCTAGTAAGCTACAAAGAGGCGATATGGTAGTTTTGACTCACACGCTAGTATCGCAGTTTTTTCCATAAAAAATGGTTTTTGGCATCAGTATCGTTTGTATGAGTCGTGCGTCGCTGATTAAAGAACACCTGTATTATGTTTGGATTCTATATATAAACATCATAACCTTTTCTATGGTGTGATAGTATTTCAAAAATCCTTCATTACCGGGTCAAAAATAGATTGCTCAGCTTGGGTGGCTCAGTTTATTATCCTCTGCCAAGGTTGCCAGTAAAAACTCTTCTAATATTAAATTTTTAATGAAAATGTTGATCAAGTCTATAACTTTCCTTCATAGCCTCTGGTGGACAATTATTCAGCGTTTGCGGCGTAATGGAAAAACTAATGAACCGGTAACATCATCAGCAAATTTTGTTTAAGATGGAATTGTATTATAAAATATAAATGTAGAGAGATATCGCCTGTCGATAAGGTGACATAATACCAGATTAATATAGGTCATTAAAAATATCTTGAATAACATCACTAATTAAAAAGCTCCACGCTACGTGTTTGTTTCCATCCAATATTATTTAAAGTCCTCGGATACAGGAAACTGGCAATCCTTCGTAATTAAAAGTTTGTGGAGTTGCTAATTATCTAGAGTCAGATTACACAGGAACAAACTGCAGTTTAGCGAGAAACTGAATACGTGGTCTGCATCTAGTTTGAGCCTGCGGTCTTCACAAGGTCGTATGTCCATCTTAAGTCCATCATGTAAGGGTCTCCAATCTAGAACTTTTCTGCCCCAACAGCCATAAGTTTTTCGCGCTATGTGCCCTACCCATTGCCACTTGAGATTACCGATTTTCAGAAACTAATAAAACGCTTTATTCGTCGAGGGTCATAACTCAATCGTACCGGAAGGCAGTCTCAAGAATCCTTGACGACAGCGAATCCTCTTAAAAGTTCCCGATATCTTTTATTTATAAGAACTGTGCGAACATTACAGCTTTGGTTTCAGGTTATATTTGTCATCCGGTACTCACCGTTCTTATTAACTTTAGTAAGTAGTGTTATCTTTAATGTAATTCAACAACGAAATAATATAAATTACATTTGTAAAAAGCAACTTTGGCTCTGTGACTATGCTAATGGATAGCGTAAGACACGGGGTTCGATTTTTCTTCTGTAACAGAGCCAAAGTTGCTTTTTGCAAGTACAATTTATATTACTAAATTTGTATAGTGACAAAACACTATAAAAACAAAAATGTAATTAATATGTTATTCAACAACGATTTAAAATGGATTCTAATATGAAAACGTAAGGGGTATTTTATCTTCTTAACGAGGCATAAGCTCTAAAGCCCGTTTTTCTTCACTAGTTGAATAATGTAAACAATCTTTTAAGAAGTTTTAAAATAATATCAATGAATAAAAGTGATTTACTATTTGCTTTACACATTTCTCAATACTAAATTATCTATGTAGTTGGAGAGATTTGTGTTTATTTTTAATTTAAAATGAATTATTTTGGTACATAGGAATGACAAGGTTGTTTACAATATTCGACAAGCAAAAAGAAACTGACTTATATATAAGTTGCTGATGCGCTAGAACCTTGTAAAAATAACCTCATAATCTCCTTTGCAACTTGAAAGAAGTATCCCAAAATCTAATAAGCAAAAATGTTAATAAATAATATATTTAAAAAAAGGATGCGAAAGCAATAACAATGACAATACGTTACGAAAATGGCTGCCTGGCGCATGAACATTTGGACTCAAATCAGAATTTAACCGACACAGCGGATCCCATTTTGTGTTGAATCGAGTCATGCCTACGTGAGACTCTTGTTAAGATGACTCAATAGGATTAGAAAGGATCTTACTCCTACTACGGAGCATGCCTTTTAAATGACGAAACTTAATTTTTCTTTGTTTGGATTAGATGCTTCATACTGCTTACAAACCCAATACGTCACGTCGATACTTGAAAAATGGGTTCCAGCTGTGAGGATTTTCGTCTTTAACGTATTCTTTGAGTATTCGGATAACAGCAACGATTTATAGTACGTTTGTTTTCGCAGCTGGTTGGAAAAACACCTCATCAGATTTATGCTACTCTTTTAGTAATCACTTTTTAGGGTAGTTTGTTCGTCAGACAAACTAGCCAAGCGAGGCTCAGCAACAACAGTATTTGGCCGGAACCTATACTGCCCATACCGCAGGCCCAAATAAGAATTTGGCTACGTGCAGAAACCGAAGCAGCACATCAAGCAGAGTGGAGAAACGGTAAAGGTTGCAGGCAAACAAAGAACGCAGTCCCGGTAGCTTCGAAAAGGTTCGCCCGCAGCCTCATCCGCTTACCTAGAGACAAACTACGCACAGTTATAGGCACTATAACTGGCCACACTCTTTTAAACAAGCACCTATTCACAATAGGTGTCACAGACAGCCCCCTATGCAGAGGGTGCATGGAGGCAGAAGAAACACCACACCATGTGCTAATGGAGTGCACAGGAGTGATGCAACAACGGGCAAATACTCTCAAATCCCCAGCCACTTTCCCGGACGCCATTAACGCACGCAATCTAGGCAGATTGCTAGCCTTCTGGGAAAGTTTGGGGTGGTTAGAATAAAAAAGAGGAACATACGTACAATAACCCGATCGTGTCGCTAAGTGCGGACAAAACCCCGGCCAAACTAACTAACTAACTAACTAGGGTAGTTTGTTTGTGCCTCGCCGTATGTAAAAAACATGTATGAGATAAACCAAACATTTACTACCACTATCACTGGCTTACTTAGCCCTTCGACCAAAGACGCGGCGTAGGATTTAGACTGACAAGATGGACGGAAGACCTTGTAAAGATCGCAGAACCTGTACCCCAATCACGAGCTTTTGACGTATTCGTCACGTTAGCGTAGCGAGTTTACGCAGTACAACGTTAGTCGGCATCACGAAGCACTCTCGTGTCGTGTAGTAAGCTCGATAGCATTGACGAAGATGACATCATACTAACGTAAATATGGCCGTTGAATAACACGTCTAGAAACAAGTTCAGCCATCTTTTTTTATGAATATTATCTAAATAAATTATGATATTCCAGTAAAATCTAAGAGAAATCAATAACGGAACAAAATTACGATCAATATGCTTGGCAGGGTTTGTAAATGTAAAATTTTGGTCTATTAAAATAGGATAATATATGTTTTCTGTAATCTTTAGATTTTTGAACCGTTTACTAGACTGTCATTTGACAGATTGACGTTATGCCATCATATTGTGACAAATTCAAAAGTTTTACAAAATATTTAATCAAAAATGATGAAAAATATTTAAAATAACGAGAACAAGTCGTTTGCAGTAGAACGTAACAATATTTGAGTTTTTGAAAAAGTAAGTACGTAAAAGTAATACAAGGATTTGTGATTAAAGTGCTTTCATTCATTGGCTATTAAAGCGAGATAAACTCTAGCTAGATCATATTTCTCAAGATATTGTGATTTATCCAAGCCCTCAGCTCTCCAAGAGGACGCTGTTTCTCACAAATGGAATGAAAAGCATTAATGTCAATATAATATATATATATTATTTTTCAGAATGAAGACCGACCAAAATACAATGTATAGAAATACGCCTACCCAGCTAGAAGAATTAAAGTGAGCCTAGCAGTTCCGACGGTCTTCGTTACTCCCTTATGTCATAATCAGAGCAAAGATGAACCCAACAAGATCAAAATCGATACACCGGTTAAAAGTGTCCCCGTTCCTGATTTCTTTTCAAGTTAAGAATAAAGAGTAGAAGATAAAAACTTTTGTTATAAATTTCATATTTCTACTGCAATGTCTTAATTTTTAATTACAAATTACAAATGTATTATTTATTTCACATGTTTCTTTATTTCTCGCCAAAAGCTAAAGCTCTGTCTGTTGTAAAATGTGAGATTTTGAGCACATATAGTCAGAAATTATGTGACGGATCCGTATGTTTTCACACATACACACACACCCGTTGAAGACTTTCGTCTTCAAACACTGAGGTTAATGAGACGAGAAGACGCTCTTGCGCAGTTTCCCGACCTCTGCCTAGCCGGCCGCGTTGGATTCGTTGATAGACCTCTTTCTTAGAACCACTTGTTGTAATCTATGTTGTAGGCTCGGTCAAGGCTTTCGACTGTAGTTCCAAAATCTCATCTTCTGTTGCACGGATAGTATGAGTAAGAGATGTATTTGCTATTGACGTTAATGCCGAATCTTTCCCATTCCAGGAGCTTGAATCCATCTTCAAATGCAGCTGTATGATTATTTTAGAAAAAAAAACTAATTCGTAAAAAGTTAAAATAAAAGGTTCTAATTCGTAACGTTACCTAGTTTTTTTTCGCTCATTGTCGACACTCAGAATCTCAAGTCATCTTGTTGCAACTCACGATACTATACGTCAAAGAAAGGTTCGTGATCGCAAATCCAGTTAAACACTATAGAAAATGTTCACGCACAATAAATGTCAAGTATTTGAGCTGCCAAATTTAGTTTGTTTTACGTCCGATAGAGGCGCTTTCAGATTCTCATACAAATGATTACGTTACTATACGAATACTTTGACGCAAATTATTCGTGATCGCAAACTGGATGCAGACCGCGTGATCGGTCGCTGTTTGTCGTCAAATGTATGTAAAGTAATGGAGTAGTGTGAAACTTTTTTTACAATTGTTGGTTTACGTTCCGTATCACAAAGATAAGCAGCCTCGTGTTTAAATCCCGCTCGCACGACCTTAACTCTTATATCTATGAACATGTATGTTATTATCCGTCTCTATTATATAAATATAAAGAACATCTTTAACTTTAAAACAACAGTGTAGAAGCTCACGCATCAAAATGTTCCGTAAAAAAGAATACCAATAGGCTTTTGATAAATACATCCGTGAGGGATAAAGGAATTATCCCATTCACATGATGTCACATGAGTATAGGTATTAATAAATATTTTTTATTCATTTATTTAATAAATAAGGATCGTAAGTATTTTTATTAATGTAATTTGTAAAAAATATACATGTGGTCACGTGATCGTGAATGCCTAGCAGTGAACCTGACTCTGATGTTGGCACCATGACATTCCAAGCATTCATGAGGCCCATTCAAATTTCATTTTTTAGATTATTATTTAAAGGTAATGTTGTACATGTTAAAGATTTGAAAATATACAGTTTTTTGTTGACTATCAAGCTAAAGTGTTAACTCGTTTTTAATATTAGGTCAACGAGATTAGTATGTAGTGTACCCACCTACATACTTTAAAAATATATTAAGAAAGCACTCTATTATGACTCTGTTCCGAAACTCATATCTGATGTGATGGATGTCAATCCATTGACATCCATTAATCAGACGGTGCCATATTTGAGTACTTTTTTAGTTCGAGAGGTGTCATCTACATCTAAATACAATATTATTGGCATTATCCCCAATTCTGATTAATTGAAGAAGTTTGTTAAGACAAGAGACTTATCCATTGACGCGCGTGTTTCAAAGGGATGATTTAATATTTAGCTTCACTACGCGCCCTGAATGCCACCAATCGCCGTCTACGACCAACCGAGTTATGCGAAGAACCAACGATTACCCATTTCATGGCTAGGGTTGTCAAAATAGAAAGAATTGAATCAACCAAAAGATGCTTGAAGTAGCGCAGTGTGTAAAGGTTGGCTGACATTTTGCGACTGCATCGATGGTAACGCCGCGCGTTAGCATCGTTGCTAAAAGTCGCAGTGTGTAAATGGTCTTATGGTAAGTAGCATACAAAACAAGATATCAAAAGACATAGCAATGAGAATACGTCAAAAATGGCTTTAGGTAATTAGAAGGGCTTAAAAAATAGTCCAATGGACTGATCTTCAAGCAACTTTTACCACAACATTAACACTCAAAACACAACACCACCTTTTATAATGGTTGTTCATTCATCTAAGGGTGATCTTTAATAGTACGATGTTAGAAAGCGAAACTTTTTTATACGCATTGTGTAGTGTGGTTAAAAGTCGGTTTAAAAATGACAGGCTTTAGACTATTGCCTTCTTGAAGGACAATTTTTCAAACTCCAGATTATTTATTTTTCTTTAAATTGCGAGAAGGAAAATATTTCATTTCAGTATAACATTCACTCAATAAGCAGAATGGGTTTGTACCCATAAGTACGAATAAAAAATGACGGACTAATTAAAGCACCTTTCGTCCAAATCTTTGAGGGGATCTTTTTTAAACCCGCTGATTAAAGGCACTTCGTTCGACCTTGAAGAAGTTACATAAAAATGTAGTAATGTAGAGATATCGAGGTTCTAGCAGCCCTACTTGAGACGGCAAACAGTAATCGATAAAGTAGATTATTCATCGCGACAGACTCGCGTTCATGGCAACTCATTGATAGTTGTTATGTTATGATAACCATTATCATAAAAAACCTGTTAAAATAATAAATTTTAAAATTATTATTCCAATCCCAATAACCTCCCCAGCACACCCAAGTTTAGTTAACTAATTCCACTAATTCTTTGTTTTGCTAAAGTTGGACAGACTATTTGCCTTGCCTACTATCTAAGTTCAAAACTTAACTCGACTGGACCTCGTTGACTATTTGATTCGATTAAGAACACAAACTGTTTGTTTAATTGAAGGACTATTCAATTGAACTAATTTGGTAAATTAATTTCGAATGAATTCTGTCTGAGGTAATATTATTTTGTAACCCTAAATTTAAAAAACTTATGACCTATTTTTGTTATTAAGTCTATTATATTATTTCGTTTATTACTAGTTTAGAGAAGTTGGTAAGTACTTACTTATAAATTTGAAGAGTGTTACTTCGGTAAGTACTGCAACATTTTCCAATTTCACACATTTTGTGTCGGAAACTTCCAGAACGAAACATGAAATGGCTGCGAAACTCGCATTTGTTACGTTATTCGTTTCAAATTATACGTATAGCTACATCGAAACTGGTGCGGAAATAAATTTCATCAAAGAATGTTTGAATGTTTTCATATTTTAAGAGCTATCGCGATTGCAAACGTAGCGACCGAGCGGCGCACAGTGGGTTGAAACAGTAATATGAGGGACATAGAGTTTTTTTTTGACAAATCGTATTTTTTTGGATGCTGATCGATAGTCCTTTTGACACTCGTAAAGATATGTTATATAACATTTTTCACTAAACCTAATAATTTGGCCATGAAAAAATAATTTGTGTTTTTTTTGTATGAAACAAGACCTAAAGTACTAAATGTCTCCCAGGAACTGCTTGACCGTACCTTATAATGACTTAGATTGGCATAAGTGCATTGTGCACTGACATCCTAATCTATTTTTAGCTGCTCCAAACAGCAATTTTGCCTGTTAAACAGTTCGGAAAAAAAATATTTTTGATAATCCTATTATAGGATTATAATTACAATTCTAAGAAAAAGCGTCGATTAGGGTACTAGGAACTAATTACGTAGTTAGTCTACGTTGCTCTGTATTATCAGAATCTTTTAAAACCTTTTTTTGTTATCATCGGATGACTTTAAAGTAATAATGATGTCAGGTAATTAGGATATTAAAGAGACAATGGTTAAGGGTTGGGGGTAAGTAACCTGGAACTATGTTATATAATGAAAGTGTATTCATAAAAAAAAAATAGTGTGTGCAGTGATGAACCTTACCAGTAACACTTAACTTGATTTGCGATCTATTACTTACGATTACAATGGAGTTCCTCAGGGAAACATTAGAATCTTTGACAGACAGTGAAAAGTTATATAATCATCTTATGCAGAAAATGGGATGAGAAGAAAACAGTGTTAAATTAAAAAAGTTTTGCCAGTGTTTTTGTGCTTATATTAATAGTAGGTGGACAAAATTCCATCGATCATTTCCTCAATTTTTAAGAAGAAACGGAGATTGGTTAGAAACCCCAAATAATTGGCCACAAATTATAAATGAAGAAAATATTGAGCAAAATATTTATCATTATTTAAGTGTAACAAACAGTATATCGAACAATCTTCTTTAAAGCTCTATTGGTGCTGTAGAATTTAAGCTTTGTATTTTTTGTACATATTGTTTAATATTACATATAGTTTTATTTATATTGTTATTGTACATATAGTTTTTGTTATAATTTAGATGTTTTTTTATATATTTTAAGCTAACATGGTAAGATTTTAATATTTTTTTCATTTATTTTATATTTTAATTACTATTAAACAAATATTCATAAATATGTGTTATTTTGTAGAAATTATATTAATATTTTATGGAATTGCTATTCTCTGTTGTCTTACTTAATTACCTGAGATCATTTTTATTTTAAAGTCATCCGATTCTAAGAAAAAAGGGTTTTGGAAGATTATGTTAATAAAGAACAATGTAAACCAACTACGTTATTAGTTCCTGGTACCCTAATCGATGCTTTTTTAACAGGAGCAGGTAAAACCCCAAACCGTTATCTCTTTATTTGTATAATTAATATTCTAATGACCTGACATCATTATTACTTTAAAGTCATCCGATGATAACAAAAAAAAGGTTATGAAAGATTCTGATAGTACAGAACAATGTAGACTAACTACGTTATTAGTTCCTAGTACCCTGATCGACGCTTTTTCTTAGAATTGTAATTATATCCCCATAATAGGATTATCAAAAATATTTTTTTCCGAACTGTTTAACAGGCAAAATTGCTGTTTGGAGCAGCTAAAAATAGATTACGATGTTAGTTCACGATGCACTTATGCCACCCTAAGTCATTATAAGGCACGGTCAAGCAGTTCCTGGGAGATATTTAGTACTTTAGGTCTTGTTTCATACAAAAAAAACACAAATTATTTTTTATGGCCAAACTATTAGGTTTAGTGAAAAATGATATATAATATGTCTTTACGAGTGTCTAAAGGACTATCGATCGGCATCCAAAAAAATACGATTTGTCAAAAAAAACCTCTATGTCCCTCATATTACTGTTTCGACCCACTGTGCGGCGTGTCTCGATTAGTTGCATTTTATAATACACTTTCATAGCACTTGTCTCCAAATTCCAGTTGTACCTACATACCTACACTTTACCTATCTACTATTGGGATTCATAAAATAAAGAGCATTTATGTGCACTTGTTTAGTTTGTTGCTAGCTAATCTAAAAATAACTGAAAAACGCGGAGTGCTGTTTTTTCTCACTAATATGTCCATGGTTATCTGGATTTCCGTTTCCAACCTTCCTACAGGTCACGCCACGGTAATACGACCTTGTAGACTGCAAGTTTATGTCAAGGAGTAATTATTTAGCTTGACTGTCTGACTTACAAGAAGCCTGCTGAAGTTTTTTTGTTAAAACATATCGCGTAAGCTTCACACGCATACCACATAAATCCAATTTAATAATATTTTCCAACACAACAATAGTAATGGTGTCATCAACCTTTAGGCGAAAATGCCAGATGCACTGCAGCGAGAGAATCTAAACATACTACCTACCTACAACATTGTATCTACCTTCAGTAAACGGCGAAGAAAGGAAAATAAAGCGCGGTGGAATTCTGTGAACCCTCAGAAGAGAACCAAATTAATGCTTAACTGAACAGCTGAACTTATCATCAGGAGCTCATGAGCTAAGGCATTATAGCTATCTTGAAACAGGTTTTTAAAATATGTGGTTTTGAAACAACGTAATCTGACAACGAACTCAAATTGAAAATTCTAACGAAAAAAAACTTTTTTAAACGATTTCTATCAGAGCATCAGCATGGTTTTGTTTGAGCAAGATCTACATGCACTAATCTTGTTGAGTTCAGTGAACAACTTATCGAAGCTATGGACGCCAACAAACAGATTGATACAATCTATACAGACTTTAGCAAGGCTTTTGATAAAGTTTCACACAGCACCCTACTGTCGAAAATGACGCACTATGGTTTTCACGGGGTTTTACTGCAATGGTTCAAGTCTTACCAAACAAACAGAACTTTTTTTGTAGTCATAAATGGCAGCCAGTCATCCATACACCACTTAACGTCCGGGGTACCTCAGGGCTCGCATTTGGGTCCAATTTTATTTAACATGTTCATAAATGACTTACTAGACAACTTAAGGCATTCCTTTTCTTCCCTTTTTGCAGACGATTTAAAACTGTGTCAAGTAATCGAATCACGCCAAGACGTTGCTCTGTTGCAGGAGGATATTAATGTATTAAGTGCCTGGTGTAGTGAAAATGGATTGGACCTTAATGTCAAAAATGCTTCCATATTAAATTTACGCGCAAACTGTCTGTTATTCCCTCTGTTTACCGAATCAACAGTATACCTGTTACGGAAGTTGATCTTGTAAGAGACCTTGGTGTAGTCCTAGACAAGAAACTTACCTTTGTGCCACACATAGACAGTGTAACAAAGAGGACCTACAAGATGATGGGTTTTGTTATCAGGAACTCAAAAGTATTTCGCAACTTTAAAACCAAGAAAATCCTTTATAAAATATAATAGTCTGGTAAGGAGTATTCTAGAATATTGTAGCACAGTATGGCGCCCCCATTTCACTAACCACTCACTCAAAATCGAGCGAATACAGAAACGGTTTGTACGTCACCTTTCATTCACAGTTGGCCTGCATAACCGAAACATCAGCTATGCAGAACGGCTAAGCAAATTAAATATGACCAAGCAGACAAAGCGTTTTGAGTTGTCGGATCTCACATTCCTGCACAAGTTGGTCGGCAATGGAATCGGCTGCCCTTCGCTGTCTCAACAGATCAAGCTCAGAGTCCCACGTCGACCACCATGGAACCCAATTAAGCCTTTATTTACCCCCACTAGACGTACAGTTTATGGCGTTTGTCGACTATACAATGAAAACAGCAATAGCCTCGACGTCTTTGCTTGCTCTTTAGCCACCTTCCGAAGGGAGGTCATAATTTTACTGAATTGTCATTAGTTATGTTTCCAGTTGTTTGATTTTAAAAAACCGGCCAAGTGCGAGTCGGAGTCGCGCACTGAGGGTTCCGTGCCAACTGTAACTGAATAAGGGAATCCACTTCTACACTACACTGGTATTTTACTTCTACTAAGTAAAATACAGCAATATTTTGTTGACTGCAAATATAACTTTGTTTTTCATAGTGTTTGTATGAAGTACAAAGTTATGTTTGCGGTTGTTGAAAATGTGCTATATCTCTAAAACTACTCGTTCGATCCCGTCCAAACCAATTTGCGTTGAAAGTATTTATTAAGATCTACAAACCATATTTTTTTCAAAATTTACACTTGCTAGGTTTAGAAGTTAGATGGGGGGACGCCCATTTTACCACTTTGGAAGCGTTAGCTATGAAAAGTTAGACTTTAAAAGAAAATGGTTTTAGGGACCTCAATGTCATTTTAATAGACCTATCCATAGACACCCCACACGCATAGGTTTGACTTAATTTTTTTTGTTTTTTGTTTTAGTTTCATGTATTGGAGCCCCCCCTTAAATTTCATTATTTTTTATTTTTTGTATGAGAATCGGTAAGCGATTTCATCTTCTTACTAAATTTCAACAGTGTAATGCTTATAGTTACAGAATAAAATGGCTGTGACATACGGACGGACAGACAGACAGACAGACAGACTTGAAGAAACTATAAGGGTTCCGTTTTTTGCCATTCGGCTACGGAACCCTGAAAACAGTGCCCTGGTCAAATAATCATCACTTGTTCTTTTTTATTGTTAATTAAAATAAAATAAAATTTATCTATTTACAACTTTACTAGGTACATAAAACTATTTTTTTAACTTCTTTTTAATATATTGTGCAGGTTATGTTTACCTATACTTGACTGTGCATTTTGCAAATGATACAATTGTTATCTTTATTATCCAAGATTTAATGTAACAGTTGTTGGTAATCCTATAAATAAATAAAACTCCACTCGGCCACGGACACATTGGCAATATATAAGTGAAAAACAATAGATAGAGGGATACGTAGATGCTTATTACCCAAATGAACATCGATAGTTTAACGGTCGTTTAGCCATGTCTTTTCTTTTAGAAAAACTTGTTTTTTTCCATGTTATTCCAAATAGATTTCACGTTTAGCTGCGCACGTTACTATTTTTCCCTACACTCTTCGGCACTGAACCCTATATGGGTTGAGGCTGACACTTCGTTCATCGTCCGATCGATTTCGAGTACCTACCTACGTTCAAGAATCATTAATTATTAGGCTTTCACCTTAATCATGCGAGAAATAAAACACTTTTGCTGCATTTGCGACACGAAACTTTAAAATAACGCGAAGAAACGCTTCCAAAACGTAAAAGTTATGGATTAAAGTTACTTCCCAAAAAAGTCAAGAAAGAAAAAATATGTTAGAATTTGATATGCTGATAAGCATGCTTTTATTACAACTTCGTTGTAATTAAAGTTTCACCACAAGCAGTTAGTCAACGAAATAAAGATTTATGAATAATATAAAACTAATTATGACACAAAACGAAAGATAGAAAATTTTCTTTTTGATTAACCATTATTAATGCAATCAAGGAAACCATGCCGGTATATATTTTTGAGGAAATATTAAACACGAATCGAACAAGGAAATAATTTTCTTCATTCTTCCTTCCTACTATGAAAAGCAAATTGTCAAAGTGATGGCAGCTTTGAAGTCGGTGGTCGCAAATTAAAATTTTTATTGCTTTGGACAGAGAAATTTCGGAGTAAACCTGAGTAGACGTCGTAAGCCGTCCGTCAAATGTTAATATTTAAATAGAGGATTCACCTTTATGATTGTACCAGTAATAAAAAGACCTTTGAAGACCTCTGATAGCCAGGCTGTTAAGTATCCATTACTTAGTCCATTACAAAGTGCCATTTACTTAGATTATCATTTCATAAACTGTTATTTTAGCAGAAGAGGTTAGTGTAATTTTCCACTCCTGTTAAGCCTCTGACTGTCACAGCTGGGACCTACTTGATATCTTAACGATAATCTGACCAGCGAAACCTTGGGTGCTTTTAAGAGACAAACTTGTGATCGATTCATTTGAGTCGGATTACGTTAAAGTGAAACTTCGTTTTGTTTGAGCATCAGCCCGCAACGTTTTTATTAAGATACGTCGTTAAGCAAAAATGAGATAAATTTCTAATGATATTAAATTAAAACAATGATAGGAACCGCACTCAAGAAAGAAAATTCAGTGTAATTCCAAAAAAAAGCTAATTTTTTTTCTCCAACTCATTTTTCATTCGCAAGTGAATTTTGGAAAGTAATTTCAAATAGTAATTTCAAATAGTAATTTCAAATAGACTTCAAAACATTTTTATGGTCGATTTTGTATAATTTGAATATTTTTAATTAATTCATTATTAAAAAAGTGGTTTAATCTAATGTCCTTTGTTACCCATGATAAAACTTTATTCATTGACATGAAAATCAACTTAAGACAAATAACTGTAATATTTAATTCGTAACTTCAATCAATCACAAGTTCTTACAATGCAGTAAACAAATACTGCTAGGCCTATCCAATTAACATTAATAACAAAACATTTCACATAAGTGTCCATTATTTAAGCTGGCACAAAGTAATGAAATCCGTCAAGTTTTAATAGGTGAAAAATAGGGAAGTTCCGCCAAAAAAGTCCACTCCAGCTACGAAATCAGAAGAACTTTAGGACCGAAAATGTTCCATTTACAAAGCCCTTGTCTGCGGTTTAGAAACGGTATTATTTTATGAATAATATTGTACATTTACGACAAGGTAAAACGCCAATTATTTCGCCTAAACGACTTTATGACTGTTTCATAAAGTCGTGTCGTCGTGTGGGACTGTATAATACGTTTTACCATTTCAAAGTATCTTGTGAAATGAAAAGTTTATGCTGCTTATGAACTGAATGGACGTGGAATTAAGGAAATGTGAGAAAAAAAACAACATTATAATTAAGTAACAACATTTACATGGGAAATAAGGCATCGTCATATTCATCATTCAGTCACATTCATCATGTCATACATCATCTAATAAGCTTAAATTAACTCTTTCGTGGACAGTGAACGTCTATAGACGTCATAACAATAGATAACATTTATATTGTGTCTGGAGAACTGTACGCAAAAGTGTTTGGATTAAAAACATCGCCCTATATCTATTTCTTTGCTCAAGTTGACATAAAACGTTATCAGGGTTGCGAATATGTACATTATTTATGAAGTTAAATTAGAAGTGTTTACTCATAAACGTTGTTTGCGAAAGCATAACGTAAAATGAAGGAGGCAAATAAATAGAGCTCCCGTGAGAAGATTTAGATTCGTAACATTAGGTAATGTAAATGAATTATTTTATATTACGACTGAGACGTTATTCGTGTATATCATCTACATACAAAACTAGCTAATGAGATAGAATTATGGAGGGTCATAACTCCTTCTTATTGTAATTGATTTCACAGTCATTTTGTTTCAGTAATGAAGGAATATAAATATGTAATGGATAATCTGATATGTTAAGTAATATTGTAAGTATTCAAAGTTTCGCAAGTTTAGGATTTAATTGTATAATTTATGCTTTATTTTACCACAATAAGCTTAACTAGTACCAGCGACACGCCTTTAAGTAAGTAACGTTCTTGTGGAAAATTCCATTTGCTTTAAATCTATCTAAAATGGTTCCACGATAATGTGATAAAAAGCTATTACACTAATATAGTTAATGGTTTCAGGGTAACTCACTAACCGACGTACAAGCCTATACATTTTCTGGGGGCGATTAGCTTAATGCGTTGCACGTAAGGGATCCGCGCAAAACCACATAAATTCAACCAGCTTAGGGAAAGGGGGTTTTGCCAAGACAGCATGTTCATCACTGATATTTGTTAACTAAGGGTGACCTTAATTCATGGGTCATCATATAAGCTAGGGTCTAGTCGGTAGAGTTTTTTTTTATAAAACTCCGAATTAGGAAAGGTGAAGGTTTCCCTGTGACCTTCCTGCGGGCCTGGGATGCGAGCCTGTTTATCATTTATCGCAGCAATCGATAAATTTCAAACGTCCTTTTTATCAATATAAAAAAAGGTTTTTATGAACTTAATTGTATTTATTTGTTTCTAAAAGCAATAAGGATCGACTTACAAGCAGAAAAAAGGTGGAAAAGTTATTTTATCGACACGATAAACTGTGACGAGGCGCGCATGTTAGGCTTACTGGTTTCATAGGTACATGTCTTGTATTGTCTTTGCAAAAATGAGTTTACAAAAGGTATTTTAACGAGAATACGTGTAAGTTTTTAGAAATAGCTTAAAATCGTCAAAATACGACGTAAGTATGTACGACGAGTAATTTAACTCAAGTTACTCATTCATCATACTTTAGGAGACATCTATTTAAAAGTTGGAGTAGATCTATCTGGACATGAGTAAAGCATTTGACTTTGTAAATCATTCTCAACTTCTAAGCAAATTACATATTTATGGCATCAGAGGTAGGGCTCTGGATTGGGTGGCGAGCTATTTAGAAAATAGACAGCAATACATAGAGATATCTAAAACTGTTAAGACAAAAAATACTCTCGCAAAACACACCTTTCGGTCTGACTTAAAACTTAATAGAACCGGTGTTCCGCAGGGAAGCGTACTCGGACCTCTCCTCTTTTTATTATATATTAATGATCTCCCCGAAGCTAGCAGGCACGAGTCCATTCTCTTTGCGGATGATACCACTTTAATAATCAAATGTGATGATTCTAACAATTTTGAACAAGAGGTAAATGATACCTTTAAAAATGTAATAAGATGGATGGAAAGCAATAACTTAAAAATTAATGTTAAAAAGTGTAAGCAAATTCAATTTCTGTCATATAACTCCCAACCTCTACCGCTTCAAATTTCATACGAAAATGACATAGTAGAGTCAGTAAATGTTCATAAATTCCTTGGTATTAATATTGACAAGCATTTAAATTGGAAAGATCATGTAGAGCAAGTGTGTAATAAGCTAAACCGATTTGTTTTTGCTTTGCGAAAGCTAAGACAAACAGTCTCTGTAGAGGCAGCTCTAACAGCTTATCACGGCTATGTTTCATCCGTTCTTAGTTATGGATTGATATTATGGGGGAACTCAGTAAACGCTGACCGGGCTTTTAAACTACAAAAAAAGTGTATGAGAGCCATTTGCAATTCGAAATTTGACGACAGCTGTAAACCATTGTTTAAAAAACTTGATATTTTGCCTCTGCCGTCGATGTACATAAAGGAAGTATGTTTGTTTGTGTTCTCCAATCAAAGATTTTGGAAAAAACGAGTTGAAGTAAATAACAGGCAAACTAGAGCAAGAATTATGAACAAATTGTATCGACCTACTTGCCATAAACAAATATACAAGATAAATGTTTATAATATGTGTATTGTGCTATTTAATAATTTACCGGACGACTTTAGATTAATTAATGACTTTAATGCATTTAAAACAAAGCTGACAAAATGGTTATTACACCACAGCTTCTACAGTATTCAAGATTTCATTGAATATAAAGAAAAAATATAATAAATCAAATTGTAATATTTATGTCCATGACTGTTCTATATAATTATTGATATTACTTACTTATTATCTACTATATATTTGCACGCTATTATAAGGCTGAATGCATGGGACTCACGCTATCATTATCAACTGATGTACTTGATTACTGTATTCTTGCAAATAAAACATTTGACTTTGACTTTCTAAAGATATTAGGATACCATTATTTGAAATGAAGCTAGACAGAGAAGAAACTTTCATACATCACTAAGATCCGCCAGGTTATTTCAGGAACAGACTCAAGTTTTCAGACTGGGGCAAGCTGCAAGTCGAAAATAACGTTCCGAAGTTTGCTCGGTATTTTTAAAACTGCTTATTGTATATACCTTTATTTTGATTTCAGAATCATTTAGACATAGTACGACAGTTTATAATCACTATCAAGGATACGAATCACATGCAGATAAAATTTGGCGGCTCGCACTCTCGTAAATCTGAATTTAAATCGTTTGTCAGGATTTGCTAAGAGGCTTTTCGTGTAAATTTAAAGCTACAAAGCACTGTGTGGATTGTATCTATTTGAATAAACTGGTACTTTAAATATAACTTTCAGTATCCACACTACAAACTTGTAGGCTCGCGCATAAAGTAATAATACATTTTGTCTCGACCCACCATTTCGTTTTATGGCGTAGTTATAAAACTTGGTATAATGAACATTTTGCATACGTTTTACGTTTACTAGATAATTAAGTGATTAACCTTATTATTAATATTTATTTATTTATTTATATTCGATATACAGACAGGATACAGTCATCACATACTATAATTATTACAATACACAAAAAAGACTGGACCGTTGCCCATAAATAGTATACACAACATGTTTGGTAACTGCTAATGTATACTAAGTACTAGGACCTTAAATCTTATACGAGTTAAAAAAGAAATTTACACAAAAGGAAGAAAACATTAAACTGAATTTACTTAAAATTGTTGCATTTCGTTGTTACGGCGAGAACACTTCTGCTTTAAGAGTGTTGGATATGGCTTTTTTATAATGAGAGAAGTTACTATCAAAAATGTCTTTGCTACTGCGGGACAGCTAGTTGTACGTACGGCACATTCTGACTATTGGGTTGTAATACGAAGTGTTATTCCTTTACACCTGTATGTCAAATATGTTGGGATTGCGAGATCTATGACGAATATTAACGTTGAGAGTCGAGAGAAGACCTGGAGTATCGACTGTGGAGTGGAGAATTTTATGAAGGTACAGAAGGTGGTATCTTTTTCGTCGAGTTTTAAGGGGCAAGACGTCGAATTTAGTTAGTCGCTCTCCATAGTTATTAAGGGAGCGACCGTAGTGGTATTTACGGGATAAATATCGCAAGCATCTCTTCTGAATCCTCTCCAGGTTATCTGCATGTTTTATGTAGAAAGGCGACCAAATTGGACAGCAGTACTCCAAAATGCTTCTGACAAAGCTGTAGAAAAGGCAAATCAGGTTTTTTTTTTTAATTTTTAGTGGTTCTCATGATGCAACCAAGTAACCTGTTTCCCTTTTTCATGATTTGATCATAATGCGGACGAAAGGTTAGTTGCTCATCAAGTAGGACCCCCAAATCTCTAACTGTTTCCTTTCTGCATAATGGTATATTTTGAATGTTGTATGTGTAAGTAAGTATTATTATTCCTATTATAACATTGGAACTGTTTCTTCAACTGGACTAAGACATCATTTATAAATAAATAAATAATAAATATCCTTTGGACATTCCCACACATCGCCATCTAGCCCCAAAGTAAGCTACTCAAAGCTTGTGTTATGGGTGCCAGACAACGGATATAATACTTAAATACTTTTTGTTTGTAAATACATACATAATATACATAGAAAACACCTAGACCAATACAAACAGACATGTTTATGCACACAAATGTTTGTATTGTGCGGGGACCAAACCTGAACCCGCTGCGTAGTAGGCGATTTCTCGACCACTACACCAGACGGGTCGTCAGTCGTACATGTATGTATGTTTGTTTGTTTGATATTTGTATAATTTTGGGTTGGTTTATGAATATATTGAAAACGAAATGCTACAATGAGAATATTCATTTTTTAATTAATTAAGTATGACAACAAATACTATGGAATAAAAAAAGTGTTCATACTTTTTAATCGCCTTCAAAAAGCTCGATAAAAAGACTAAAATGTCCCTTCCGTCGACTGTATAGGAGAAACTAATTCATTTGGAGTCTTTTAATGACGTGCGTAGACGGTTCCGTCTGCTTGCTGTCCTTCCGCACGAAAATATTGCAAAAAATATTTTCCGTACAACGTAAATATCTGCTTCTGCTTGATTGGAATTTAAAATAAAAACAGAAGACAAATATGCGTCATTTTAGCCTTTTTAGCATTTTTTTCGTAAGCGATTAAAAAGTTAAAACATAGATTAAACTCTCTGCATTACCAGGTGGTTGACTGGTTGAGAATGTCATTAGACATTAAGTCCGCCAATTGAACATTTTACATTGCAATAAAGTTTAAATAAATACATAAATAAATATTTTTTATTCCGTAGTATTCGTTTTTTCCCTTATCTCAAAAAGTACTGAAACGATTTTAATGATTTTCACTTAATTTATACTGTTTCCTAAGTCGGAATATACTAAATTGATTTAAAAAAAGAATGATCTCGACACAACATTTTATTTTCACTATATTCGTAAACAAACACAAAATTTTACAAGTACAAATATCAAACATACACAAACTACAAATTTACCACACATATGGACGCCTAAACAGATCATCATACTCAAATATTATCCATGAAGTCGGTTCAAAACTTGACTCAGCAAAACTTGCTGTAAATTATATAATTATTAGCTTTGGTTTTGTATAAGGTCTCATGTCGGTAGGACGCATTATTTTACTCTTCCCCTCCTCCAAGCTCAAGAGCAGGGATTTTTGGTATGTTAACCTTCTATAGAGGGCAAATAATAAGAATAGTTCCCTCTAGAATCTTTCATGGACTGAACTATTATAATTTGATATTTAAATAGGCCTACTAAATTCGAACTCAAGAGTTTTTCAGATGTTTTCGTGTTAATGGGCTTATAATAGGCGTTAAACTTTTGAAAGGCGAAAATTTTCGCAATTACAAAGTCTAAAGTTACAAATTAGTCAATTTTCGGCGTACTTCAGGCATTCCTGTTACGATAATATTGTAATTCTGCTTGGCGCACGAAATTCTTTACCGATAAGTTAAACCTCAATTAAAATAGTTAAGGTAGCTTTTTTGGTTATTTTTAGAGGTTGTTGTTTTGTGTTTTAGCGGCTAAATATTTGAAGTTTGTATTGAGTTTCAGAGAAAGGGGGTCGGAAATGTGGAAAACAAATAGATTTTTTTTAAGCCGATGATGCTACAACAAGCTGTTTTGTATAGTACTTACAAAGTTAGTTAACGTTTTTATTTCGATTCTTGTTTTCAACCTATCCTCACGAGTAGCTCAGCGTACGGAGGAGAAACAGAACAGATGAAACAGACAGACAGATTTGCATAGTACGGTCACAACTCAAACCGAATACCGTACTGATGAGCAATTTCGCGGACTGCTGACTCGAGTCGTACTACAACACACACAAATTCAGTATTCACTGTCTTTAACACCACGTTTATTGTTTCTTATTTAGGTATATGAATAGCCAGACATTTGGACACAAACTCGCCTGATAGTAAGTGATTGTCTTAGATGGATTATGTCCGACTTGTAACAGCGGTGTACTCACTTGCTTCTGGAAAGCTTCCAAATTATTCTGAACGCAGGCAACTCTCCTATCGGTAGCGTATTGGATTTTTTAGAGCGGGTTTCGTGATTGATACCTAACTCGACTAATGGTTAATTATTATACCAGTGGCAACAACTTTTAACCATAAGTAGTATCGATCACGAAATCGGCCTTAAGCCGTGCGCAAGGGAAATGTAGAAATCTATCGTAACTGATCGACTACAGAGTACAGATTGGCTTGTGTGCCCACTAGTAAGAGCGGGCATCATAGGTTACGGATTAACGCACACAGACGTATAATCACGTACATTCCATCTCGATTAATCGAATTACTGTGTTTGATTATCTTATTAGGACGGATTCGTGAGACGTCAGCTGCAGACAAAGATGAGTATTTGCTCCATTGGGCTGAGAAAGATGTACTAGTGTACATTGGTACCTTTTTGTCTGTGAGTCCGGAATTGTGGGCATCTCATGAGTTTAAGTAATGGTTTAAGACTGTTTTCATATGCAGAATCGCCAATCGGTTAATTGTTTTTCACAGCATAGACAGTCATGGAAGACGATTTAGGTACATCATAAGCATCTCTATCTGAATCTCAACAAAAAAAACAAAATCCAAATTATTTAAACACTTACTGGAGCCATCCATGTCAGAATCTGATGAACTATCTCAACACTGTGATTTTTTGCTTGAAAATCCGCAACACAACATTTTAATGGTATCACCAAGATAAAATTAGTTGAAATTGGGTCCATACGAGTTTATTTGGGTCTAAGTAACAGCTGACTGACCGATAGAAGAATTATTTAGGAACATAACCAATCAATATGTAATTGGGATGTACACACTATTGTCTCTCTTATTTGGTAAGGCGCTACAAATTATGTAATCAATTTTTTAACTTTGTTTAGACTAGTAAGGAGGTCATCATCATCATTATCAGCTAAAGGATGTCCACTGCTGAACATAGGCCTCCCCCACGGCTTTCCACAGCGACCGATCACTAGCAATCTGCACCCAGGTTGATCCTGCAATCTTTTTAAGGTCGTCTGACCATCTTGTTGGTGAACGTCCTACGCTACGTCTTTGGTCGAAGGGTCTCCAATCTAAAACTTTCCTGCCCCAACGGCCATCAGTTCGTCGCGCTATGTGCCCGGCCCATTGCCACTTGAGCTTACTGATTCTCAGGGCTATGCCCGTTACCTTAGTTCTCCTACGTAACTCCTCATTTCTGATTCGATCCCGTAGAGAAAACCCAGCAAAGCCCTCTCCATCGCTCGTTCTTAATGAGGCCCATAGTTAGAGACCATGTTTCGGATCCGTATATCATCACTGGTAACACACACTGGTTGAAGACTTTTGTCTTTAGACACTGAGGTAGATGAGATGAGAAGACACTCTTGTGTAATTTACCGAACGCTGCCCAGCCGATTTAGATTCGTCGATTGACCTCTTTCTCGAAGTTGGACCTACCCAATTGTATAACTTGTCACAGGTAGACGTACTCGTCGACAACTTTGAGTTCCCAATGGATACTGGAGTGGGTGCAACAAGGGAACTCGACATAATTTTCGTCTATTCCATGTTCGTTTTAAGACCCACTTGTTGGGAGACTCGGTCAAGGTCTTCGAGCATAGTGCCAAGATCGTCCAGCGTCTTTGCCACAACGACTATATCATCGGCAAATCGGAGGTGTGTGATGTATTCGCCATTAATATTGATGTCGATTCCTTCCCATTCCAGAAGCTTGAAAGCGTCTTCCAATGCCGCTGTGAACAGTTTCTGAGATATAACATCTCCCTGTCTCACACCTCTCCGCAGTGGAATCGCCCTCGTGTTCTGCTCCTGTACTCGGACCGACATGGTGGCGTTATTGTAAAGACACTTTAACACCTCTATATACCTATTGTCTATAGTGGCACCGATGCAGAGACTGAAGCAGCGCCCAAGTTTCGATCGAATCAAAGGCCTTCTCATAGTCCACAAACGCTAAGCCTAAAGGCATATTATACTCCTCTGACTTCTGTATAATTTGCCTAAACGTATGGATGTGGTCTATGGTACTATAGCCTTTTCGGAAACCGGCTTGTTTGTGAGGCTGGAAGTCATCGAACCTACATGCGAGACGATTCGTGATGACCCTTGAAAACAGCTTGTAGACATGGCTCAGGAGTAAGATAGGAGTAATAAGGTTTTGTCATATTTTTGGAAGAACAGCACCACCACACTCCTGTTCCACGCCTCGGGTGTGATTCCCTCCAGCAGCACGAAATTAAAGAGTCTCTGAAAGACTAAGTACCGGTGTTCCACCCGCCTTCAGAAGCTGAGCTGTGATTCCTTCCTCGCCAGGTGACTTGTTGTTTTAGGGCCATTGAGCTGTTTAAGGGCCATCGTAATCTCGTAGAGGCTGATGTCCGGGATGTCTTCGGTGTAGTGTCGGGTCAGGATAGCTCGTGGGTCTCTAGCCGAGCTATCAACGGCATATTAGAGCTATATTTGGCAACTGAGGTGTACAACTGTCCATAGAACTTTTCGATCTCCCTCAAAACCTCTGCTTTCGTCGACGCTACACTGCCGTCCTCCGTCTTAAGCTTCGTCAACAGGCTTTCCCAATAGACATGTTCCTTGCAAACACTTTGGAGCCTTGGTTCCGCTCTATCGTTTCTTTAACACTATTAGTGTTAAAACAACGAATGTCATGTCGCAGGGACTTCCATATTTGTCTATTGAGCTGCCTGTAGTTTTCAGCATTAACGGAGGTCTGCAGTGCCATAGATCGACGTTTTGCCATAAGGTCGAGATTGTGGAACGACAGTTTTTGAAGTCTATTTTTCGGCCAGTCCTAAAAAACTTAGATCCCACCGTTTGGATAGTTTCCACAAACCCGTCGTTTATTTCGTCCACTGATACGCAACTGTTTAGGCTATCGAAGCGCTTTGACAACTCGAATTGAAAGCTCTCGGGATTTTGGATATGAACACGAGTCGGTCGGAGCGTGGACTTCATCAGGCAGGACCTTTCCAATTTGACATTTATATTCAATGTGCCTCGAACCATTCGGTGATCGCTACTGGTTTTTACCCTGTTGATCACGGAGACATCATTGAATAACCGTCTCTTGGAAGTCATGATGAAGTCTTTCTCATTTCTCGCGTTGCCATCCGGACTCAACCAAGTCCATTTCCTTTGAGGCGGCTTCTGGAAGAAAGATTTCATCGCAAAGAGTCCCTCTTTCTCCAGAAAGTCGGCCAGCCTCTGTCCCCTGGCGTTCCTTTGCCCGTATCCAAAAGGTCCTACCTTCAACTCATTCTCGCCTCGCTTGCCCAGTTTTGCGTTGAAGTCCCGCATTACAACAGTAAAATAGGTTTTGGAAGTATGTATGTCAGCGAATACCTCTTGGATATTCTGAGTATAAGGGCTATCACCCTGCTCGACACACTCTCGATGGTCTCGATATTGTTGACGAGGGACTTGTAAACGAGAAACCCGATACCACCTTGGGATTTTGTTGGTTGCCTTCCCGGTAGTGGAGCAGGTTGCCGGGCTGCAGAATTATCGTGTCCTCGCCCTCTCTACGGACTTCTGATAGACCCATTATGTCCCAGTGTAACCTGCTCATTTCTTCCTCCAGCTCGAGCAACTTCTCGTGTGTCCTCAGTATGCACGCGTTATAAGTTACCAGGGCCAGTTGTCGTCTGGGGTGGCAGTAAGGAGGTCAGCATATCAAAATTTTCAGCCCGTAGCTCTTAAACCGGGACAAGGGGGAGAATTTAATGGTAATTTATAGGTTTTTCGCTTAATTATCAGAAAATTTGCGTCACAGCGACATGAGACCTACAAAATGAAAACTGATAAAATTTGCTACAAGTTTAACTTAATCAAGTTTTAAACTGATTTTGAAGAAACAGGTTATCAAGTCGACATGTATTTATGTCACGTCTTTGCAATTCGATAATATTTGAGTATGAATGATGATCCATTAAATCTTCCAAACACGTGTGCTAAATCGTGTAAGTGTATGTATATTTATATTCTCTAATAAAGATATTTTAAATTGGAATGATTTGGTGTATAACAATTTAAAGTATTGAGTTTTCATTGCTTTCAAAAAAAAATGGTAGCCATTGAAAAGATTTTATTGAATTTGAATCTTAGGAATACAACAGACTAAACTCAACTTTTTGTCCACCATGTAATTTAAACTTATGATATAATCACAATCTAGATTTTTCTAGCTAGCTTATATTTTAATGTTGGCCCAATTTTCACTATTAAGACTTGTGCTAAGGTTTTTTGAAGTTAACTAATAAGTTTCTGATACATTTATGTTGTTGTGTGATTTTTTGGCTGGTTCTATTATTAAAGCTTATTTCCTAAATAATTTGTAAGACCTCTACGTTTAATCGCAGACTGCCGTTTATTCATAGAATGCATTTTTTCATAATAAATTTTAAAAATCAAGGTTAAACCGTTGTACTGCATTTATAAATTTTTTAAATGAAAATCCAGTTTTGTTATAAAATTCCTGTGAAAATTATTTTACGTTATTTGGTATCGTATGGATGTTGGGGTTATGTTGTTTAATTTTATCTCTATTATATTAACATAGTGATTGAATTGTCACACAGAATAATCTTTAATTTAAAAGACACATATTGTTATGTTACTCTTAAGCATTCGAATGCTCTCATTGATGGACCCAAACTATACTATTTTGTGCATGCATCATATGTCGGGTAATTAAATACTTTGAGGTTTACGAACATGAATAACACTAACATCGTCCCTAACTTTCCAACACCCCATTAGTAATTTTACCAACTTTACAAGACCTTCAAAAGACTGCGGTTTTATGAGGCAAACCTATTGGCGCGCTGTCAAATGGTGCCAGTGTAGGAAGCTAAGGGACGATGTAACCCTGCCGTCATTTGTTTTGGTTCTGTTGTGTATTTGGGTCCATTTTGCATATGTAGTGCTACGTAAGTCGTCATTGGTATTTAGTAAGTTAGCATTATAATAAATCAAGGAAGTTTACATAATAGTAATTGTTATGCATTTTGAGTTTTGTGTCCTGGTACATGAATATGTATACGGAATTCACATACAGGTTGATGAAAATAAGTACTACCTGGTTATTATAAAATAATGGGCCTGTCAAACATGCCATATTCCTCCCGCTTCGCCGCTCACCCGACCGCGTTCGTCCGTTTCGTGTCAATACAGTTCATTTTTGCACACTTCTCGCTGCGCAGTGACATTGACAGGTCCATTTCCATTGTTACGATAACCAGGTAGTATGAACAGATGTGTTGTCGATGCAAACTGTACAGTCCGAAGCAGACACTTTTGGATCTTATAAACATCTCATAAGGAAGAAAACATAATAATAGTTAACCTGGTAAATGGGTCCTTTTGTGTTGTAAATACAATAATAATAAAGCATAACAACTAAGTGTTCAGTTCGTTGCGTTTCAGTTCAGAGGTGCGGTGCATGTATGACTGTACAAGCATTTAATTCAGAATGTGTATGTAGGTATTATATGTTTTGTTATATAATAATAACGTTCCATCCTTACCTGGTCGTTTCATTTCAGTGGTATATGTAATGTTATTTCAAACGCGGGCAAGACTCAATGAAAAAACTATTATTTTGTCCTATTTTTAATTTCGAAATCATAAAATAACAACACCAAATATATAAAATAATATTTTCAACCTGGAATGTAGGCACTTTTTAAATACATCATTTTAATTAACCTTCAAAATAAGGGCAAACAAAAACTTCACAGATTTGCAAGAATACAAAACTCGTTATGTTACAATAATTTGTATTTTACACTTACTATACATTTCACTATTTTAAATTGTATGAGGATGTGCATTTTTAAAATAGAAAATATTTATCTAACAAAGATATAAACTATGCCATCAATATAATAAAGATGGACGTAAGTATTACAAAGTAAATATACTAGTGTTATAATACTTTGCATTTTAAAATATTGGGACACAATATGCTAATATAGCTAGTAAGTACCGACACCAATAGAATAGTGAGTGATGTGAATTAAAACAACTTACTATACAGGATGTTTCAAAGTTACTAGTTAGGAATTAAGGGAAACCTGATTCTGAGCTCTCAGCTACTCATAATCAGTAACTAAACAGCTTTCTACTAGAGACATCGGTCAGGTCTGCCAAAAAAACGACTTCACAGAATTCAGATGGGTCACGCAAGACCGATTTAGTATGAAAAGCCCTATTTTGTGTTTTTTGGGAGAAAGTTTATAATTTACTTATTTCATTTCGAGTAAGTTCCCTTCATTCCTAACGGGTAGTTTAAAAACATCTTTTATTGGTAGCGCAACGGGTCGGACATACCGAGATAACTAACTTATTTGGCGTTTAAGAAAATGATATGTTGTTAAGTACTTTACCATGCTGTCCGGTTTTAATTTAAAAATGTAGAATTGTTGCACTTAATCAAACGCAAAATAAACTTAATTTCCTTCCTCCACGATGTAGTTTGCTGCGGTATTGCTGCCGTGGCCCGAAACGTTATTTATGAGGTACTCATTTCGGTACTCTGAGAGGTGCCGTGATTACGGCATTGACGATTTTAGTATACGATCTGTAGGAATGGACTGACAAATCGATCTACCCTCTTACGAACTTTTTTTTAATGCGGTCCCGTACGCTTTGGTAACATAGCCTTGACAGTATAGTATTGCATAATAGATTAAAGCCTGTTTTTCTTTGCTTGGCGAATATTGTAAACAATCTTGATAACTTTTAACGAAATGATTAAAATAAGATGAACACAACTCACAACGTACGTAGGTAATTCAACGTTGAAAACTGAGATTTATTAAAATTAAATTGGTAATCATTTTTTCACTATAATTTATAAGGTTATTATTATTATTATTTAAAAGGTAAAAATAACAAGTTAAGATTATTCGAGAAGCAAAGAAAAACGGGCATCACTTGTTTCCTCGCACCTGTTTCTGACTTTTATCAACCCGCAAAATCTTTAGGTTCTCCAATGACAACTTATTTACTCCTGATTGATTTACTCCTATTTAACTTATAAGCAAAAAGTGAAAAAAAAACAACATAATGAATATGATAACAATCCTTACGAAACTATTCGCTGCTAAAAATATCAAAGATACAATACTCGTGTGTCCACAGAAGTACTAAGGATGTTACAAGCTCATGTCTTGACTCTAGTAAATATACGGAAAAGTGTTTTAGAAGTATACTGTATAAAAATGTACACAAATATACTTTGAAACACTTGCAATAATCAGATATGGATGGAATAATTTATACTTAGTAACAACTATGTTTTTTACCAACCAGACTCAGACAAAATATTGAGTCCTGGCAGAAGAATTTGGAAATATATTGTACTAAATGTTGTCTTTATCTGAATTACCCTATGATAAAATCATGTTTTATACATATTTGTTATTAATTTATAAAAACTAATTTATCACACGTTTGTTTAAATCTAATTATGATACATCTTGTCTTAAAGTGCGATTTACATTTGGCCAAAATGTCTTATTATTTTACAAAATATGTCTGGAATACTAATTAATCTGTCACGCATAATTAATTTCTCACTCTTGGGACATTTAAATATTAAAACTGCATGACTAACAAGTATCAGGAATTTGGAATTTATCACATTTGTATAAAGTAATTATTACTTATTAATTTATACGGCAATAGCGAACCATCAGTACTTACGAGATAGGAACTCTGTCCTTGCTCCTTCTTGAGCATCCTTTTCTTATTTTCCAATCTGAATTGAAGTGGTTTTCATAGATGAATATTTTGGTTCTCTGTATCATCAAATGTGACTTGATTATTATTTACAACTTATCCCATAAAGGCATGTATACAATCGTCTTTTAGAGCGAATTTCTTCAACATCTGTAGGCCGGCCTGGGTGAACTCAGTGGGGCCACATAGACACGCGAAGTGCGTGCAAGAATCCCCACACTTAAGAGGCTCCTTGCCCAACATTTGCGTCAGGAGTTCTTGGCTGATCCGGCCTTTTGGTCCGGTCCAGGACGACTTGGGGTCTGACAGAATATGTGTTACGGCAAATCTACAAAAAAACCAAAATAATTTTAAATAACTGTCAAGACTATCGTGAGCAGGCGGAACGCAACGCCTACATTGCCTACATTTGCGGTCAAAATATACTTGCGATAACGTTTTCCAACCCGTCAATTTTTATGGAATAAAACAAATTTGGTCTTATTCGTTTTATGCATCTTAAAATCATCTTGTTCGTATACGATCATTAAAAATTAAGGCTTGATTGGATAAAATCGGATCGGTCGAAATTTTGAAGAGATTTTTGTTAAAAAAAGTTTATGTTTAAATTACTGAACGAATATTTACTGAAACATATTTTGTTATGAAGACCTACGAGCATAGTTAAAGGGGTGAAGAACGTTATCACTTTTTGTATGAAAACTCACGCGCAATCAATCCTCCTATATTGGTAATAGATATTTAAAGGTCGATGTAATACACATACCATGATGTTACTTTATGCATATTTTTACCAGGAAAAGTAATTTTCTTAACAACAGCTCAGTAGCTATTTTTTTCAGTAGGTATCTATAGAAAGTAGGTTACGTAGTGACCGTCGTAGTAGGGTACTTACCCATCTTGATTAAAAACCTTCATTAGTCTACTTAACCTAAATGGCCATTCCAAAGTCTAGGTTTATTCACTACTTTCCATAATCCATACTTATGAAGACAACGTTAGCTGCTCTTTTATGTTAAAATGCCAAAAAGTAGATCAAACAAATGAAGAGAAAAAGCTTTACCTTTTATCCTCTATAGCCATTGTTTCGATATTATCGCGGAAAAGAATGTCCTGCTCCGTTTTGTTGAAGAATAACAAATGAGCGCATTCACTGAAATGAAAATATTAGCATTTTAGATTTATACGGAGTCTGAAAAAATTCAACAATTGGACGAGGATATGCACGCATAGAGTTTCTTCTGATTTACACAAACACAGGTTAGGTGGGGATGAATAAGTGTGTGCGCAAACACAGGTGCACTCTCTATTCCTTTCACTCTCATAGCCCGATGGGACAACAATCTGACACGACCGGAGAGAGATCAGGCGCAGGACCAACGGCTTAACGTGCTTTTCCGAGGCACGGGGGTGTAGCACCGCCAACTTCCAAACTCCGGGCTACCCGAAGAATTTCTGAACAGAAAAACTCAGGTATATATTTTTGGCCCGACCCGGGGATCGAACCCGGGACCTCTGACGCAGCCGTCGCTTTAAAGTACGACCCTCCTACCGCTGCGCCACCGAAGCAGTAGTAGTGATTGTAGGGTAAAGGGACGCATTAACCTTTCAATCCAGTGGAGACCTTCAGCTGTTTGTTTATGATTTCAAACAATCTTGATTATCAGCCAAAGGATGTCTACTGCTGAACATAGGCCTCCCCCATGGCTTTCCACAGCGACCGATCACTAGCGATCTGCATCCAGTTTGATCTTGCGATCTTTTTAAGGTCGTCTGTCCATCTTGTTGGTGGACGTCCTACGCTGCGTCTTTGGTCGAAGGGTCTCCAATCTAGAACTTTCCTGCCCCAACGGCCATCAGTTCGTCGCGCTATGTGCCCTGCCCATTGCCACTTGAGCTTACTGATTCTCAAGGCAAACAATATTATGATTTATGAAAGTCTTTCGAAACATAAAATTTTATAAAATATTACTTCTTACCATCTTGGATTAGATCTTGATAGCATGAACTTTAGCAGACCAAGCATTGGTGTGATACCCGTTCCTGCGGCTATGAAATAAATACTCGTGACTGCTTTTAACTATAAGAAAACAGAAAAACGTAGGTATAAAGTATTAGTCCGTACCAATATCAAGAGTAGAATAGTAAGGACCACCAAAGGGATTGGCTATCTAGCCTTGACGAAATTCCTATCTATTTTAGATCTAACGTCGTAGCTAAGTCTGGGACTACATTCAGCAGATAGGTAACAGATAACTATAACCGCTAAGCTTGTAATTTATATCTATCGGGTAACCGTTTCTGTTGATTCAGTGCTCAATAGAGCGAAATATTTCCTAAAAACATATTGTGAAGTGGAGGGTAAGTATTAGTAGATGCTTATGTTCACTCAAGCTAAAGTTTTTCTTAGCCAACCACCGTAACCAAACCCTTAGGTGTTGTGAAAGGCGTGGCGTTCTATGACCTCAGAAAGTAAAACGTTTATTATGTATCAAGTATAAGCCACAATGTTGTGATTTGATACAAATACCTACCTACCTACCTACTTTGATTTTCAGGCAGTGAGTTGAATCAGTGTGGTGTAGGTACATATGTAGGTTATAGTAATAAGTACATAAATAGACTAGCGGCCTTTCACAATGTCCATGTCACATGTTTCTTATCAGCTGATTAGTGATATCAGTCCAATGTAAACCAATACTTTGTATAAAATGACATTCCATACTTGAACTATTTGTTAGTTAGTGCTAATTTGTCGATGGCAGAGCAGTAATAGGAATATAGTGTAGGGATACTTCCTACACTTCTTTATTAGTGATGCATTGTCCTAATATAATATTTACATAAACCTTAAAACTAATTATTTTTATAACACAAAATATTTCTTACAGTCCTAAATCACAATATAACAATATCTATTTACAATATATTTTATAATTACTTAAACCTATTTATTAATACATTCACTAAACAAATAAACAAGACTAATAGTATGCGATGTGCACTAGGTATCGGTTTCAGTATTGGTATCAACAGTTATCGACGCTTCTACATCTCTAGTCTCGTCCGATGCCTTATGTACCCGGCTATGTACAGCAGCGGGCGCCGATCGCACGCGCACCGGTCCGACCAGTCGAAACTTAGTCACGACGCGGAGCGCACGCTTGCCTTGCTCAGTTTCTACGCTTACGATCTCGCTATCGCTTATATACTTATTCTTCCGTTATATATTTCTTGCTTATGACTATCTCTGTGCTTTCTTAGACAATCTGTCGTTGTGTATGTGCTATTTCTTCTGCTTATTTATTGTGCCTTCTGAACTTTTACTGGATGTGTGGACTGTAACAATATATACCATCAAACCGTAAGTTGGAGTCATCATTTACTTACACCTACCACGCATCATTACCTATACTGGTGACCCTACAATAATAATAAATATCCTCGGACATTCCCACACATCGCCATCTAGCCCCAAAGTAAGCTACTCAAAGCTTGTGTTATGGGTGCCAGACAACGGATATAATACTTAAATACTTTTTTTTTTGTAAATACATACATGATATACATAGAAAACACCCAGACCAATACAAACAGACATGTTCATGCACACAAATGTTTGTATTGTGCGGGGATCGAACCCGCACCCGCTGCGTAGTAGGCGATTTCTCGACCACTACACCAGACGAGCACAAGATGGCTGACGAAGGTGAAGCACATGGAGCACTAAGCGACACTAGTGATGTGCGAGTATCGATAGACCGTGGCGATGTTTATAAGGTCAGTGCTCAGGTTCCACCATTCTGGCCGGAAGAACCAGAGATATGGTTTGCCCAAGTCGAGGGTCAATTCGCAATTGCGGGCATTACCAATGACACGACGAAATTTAATTACGTCATCAGCCAGTTAGATAACCAGTACTCCAGGGAGGTCAAAGATATCATTTTAAAACCGCCAGCTGACAACAAATACGAAAAGCTCAGGTACCGAGTTGATTAAGAGACTCTCTGCATTCAACGAGAAGAAGCTGAAACAGCTGCTAATGCATGAGGAGCTCGGTGATAGGAAACCCTCCAGCTTTCTTCGTCACCTCAAAAGTCTAGCTGGCCTGGAAGTCCATGACGATTTTTTGAAGACCATATGGATTAGTCGTCTCCCACACGCTATCCAGACAGTCCTCGCGGGTCAAGCTTCATCTGCAACCCTGGATGATTTAGCTGACTTGGCCGATAGAGTCAACTAGATTGCTGCCTCAACGCCCCGAGTCGCCGCCGTGAGCCAACCCGTCCCCGGATCAGTGGTAAGCGACCTTACTAGAGAAATTGCCGAACTTCGGAAGCAGGTTCAACAGCTGTCCATGCAAAAAGGAGCCAGATTCCGCCAGTCTAACCGAGATAGGTCCAAATCTAGGCAGAGGTCCCAGTCGAACTACCGCAAGTTCCCGCTCTGCTGGTATCACGGCAAATTTGGTGACAAAGCAACGAAGTGCGTCCGCCCCTGCGACTTCAAGTCGGGAAACGCCAGCGGCAATCGATAATGGCGACTGACGATTGGCATACATCCCCAACTGGTCGCCTATTCGTCACAGATCGAGTTTCGAAGACACAATTTCTCGTCGACACTGGAAGTGACGTGTGTGTCTTCCCCCGATCAGTGCTCCGTGACCGTCGTGCGCGAACAAACTATGAACTGAGTGCAGCCAACAATACTAAAATAGCTACGTATGGTTATGTACATTTTAATCTAGACCTAGGCTTACGTAGAACATTTCCTTGGCGTTTTGTAGTGGCTGATGTTACGAAACTAATTATAGGCGTAGATTTTCTCAATTTTTATAGCCTCATAGTAGATTGCCGCAACAAGCGCTTAGTTGATAACTTAACTACTGTATCTGCCATAGCTGAATCTGTCAATAATTGTAATGTGCACTCTGTAAAAGTTTTGACTGGTGTGACTCGATATCACAAAATTCTCGATGAATTCCCAGAGATAACACGTCTAGCTGGTGCACACCGCAACACACCACACAACACTGTACACCACATCCGCACGACTCCAGGGCCTCCAGGATTTGAAAAAATCCTCGCCGTTTAGCTCCGGATAAACTGAAAATTGCGAAGCAGGAATTTCAGTCCATGCTAGCTGATGGTACAGCCAGACCTTCGGAAAGTCCTTGGTCTTTTCCGTTACACTTGGCACCGAAAAAAGACAACGGGTGGCGAACGTGTGGTGATTACCGCATGTTGAATGCTCGCACTGTACCTGATAGGTATCCGATAAGGCACATCCACGACTTTGCCCATAGTATAGCTGGCTGCAAAGTCTTCAGTACTCTGGATTTAGTTAAAGCTTACAACCAGATACCTGTCAGTGCAGAGGACATTCCCAAAACTGCCATCACCACACCGTTCGGTCTGTTCGAATTGCCATTTATGCCTTTCGGACTGAGGAATGCTGGCCAGACTTTCCAACGGTTCGTGGACGAAATAACTAGAGGGCTTGATTTCGTCTATACGTACCTCGACGATTTTTTAGTTTTTTCGCGAGATGAGGTCCAGCACGAGCAGCACCTTCGCCAGATCTTCACCAGGCTGAAAAACTATGGCATGGTCATAAACACCTCTAAGTGCGTCTTCGGAGTATCGGAGGTTGACTTTTTAGGTTTCAGCATCTCCGAGGGCGGCACCAAGCCCCTAGACATTAGAGTACAGGCTGTTAAGGATTTCCCTCGCCCCACCAACGTGAGACAGTTACGAGCTTTTCTCGGCATGATCAACTTTTACAGGAGATTCCTTCCTTGCGCAGCCGAAATACAAGCTCCACTTCATGCCTTGCTGACGGGAACGCTCAAGCCCACACAGCCCATCGACCTTACAGGTAAAGCTTTGGACGCCTTTGAAGCCTCAAAGGAAAACCTTGCCAACGCCGCCTTACTAGCTCACCCTGATTGCTATGCCACACTCGCTTAAGTGACCGATGCTTCGGACAAAGCTATCGGCGCAGTCCTGCAACAGCTCAAAGTCGGCGCATGGCAACCCTTAGCATTCTTTTCTAGGAAGTTGAGTCCATCTCAGACCAAAAACTCGCCGTACGATCGAGAACTCCTCGCGATCTACGAAGCGGTAAAATATTTTAGGCACATGCTTGAGGCCCGGCACTTTATTGTCTATACTGACCATAAGCCAATCAGTTTTGCCTTCCATGAAAGGAAGAAAAATTGTTCGCCCAGGCAGTAAAGACATCTAGACTTCGTTTCTCAATTCACAACAGACATCCGTCACATATCTGGCAAGGATAATGTGGTGGCTGATACTTTGTCGCGAATTGAGGAATTAGAAACGCCAGTAAACCTCGAGCATCTTGCTCAAGGACAAGCCACTGATTTAGAGCTAGCCAAACTGCTTGCGGAAGGCTCATCTTTAAAATTTGAAGAGTTTAAGGTGTCGCGTTGAAACCTGGAAGTCGCGTTCCTCTGTATTGCGACGTCAGTACACCGACTTCTAGGCCATTTGTTCCCAAATTCTTCCGCAAACAGGTCTTTGATAGCCTACACTCCCTAAGCCATCCCGGTTGTAAGGCATCTGCTAAACTAGTTTCAGAACGCTTCGTCTGGCCGGGCATACAAAGAGACTGCAGAAACTGGGCTCGTAGCTGCGTTCAGTGCCAGCGCGCTTAAGTCACTCGGCATGTGAGTGCCCCTTTAGGCACATTCAATCTGCCTCGAGCGCGCTTTAAAGAAGTCCATATAGATTTAGTGGGACCTTTACCTCTTTCCGAAGGCTCCGGTACTGCCTGACGGCCGTAGATCGGTTTACCCGATGGCCGGAAGCCGTACCGCTAGCGGACATAACAGCCGAGACAGTCGCTAAGGCATTACTGTCGACTTGGATAGCTAGATTTGGCTGCCCTACAAGCATTACAACGGACCGAGGACGACAGTTCGAGTCTAAACTTTTTCAGTGCTTGTCTATTATGGTCGGATTTGAGCGCAAGAGGACCACAGCTTACCATCCAACCTGCAACGGACTCGTAGAACGATTCCATCGCCAACTTAAAGCGGCAATAGTTTGCCATGCCAACGATAGCTGGACAGAATCGCTACCTTGGGTGTTACTAGGCATTAGATCATCCTTCAAAGAGGACTTACAGGCGTCTTCCGCTGAGATGGTCTACGGCGAGCCGTTACGTCTACCAGGAGAATTCTTTGACACTGGCACAGGAGGTACAACTGACGTATCCGAATTTACAGCTCGTCTTCGGAATCTCGCTCAAAGGTTAAAGCCCACTCCATCTTCGCATCGTAACAACCCCAAGATGTTCATTTATAAAGAACTGGCCAAATGTGATCACGTTTTCCTCCGAGAAGACGCATCACGTGGTTCACTTCAACCTGCCTATTCTGGGCCACACAAAGTCATATGTAGGGGGGATAAAATCTTCAAGATTCTTTCGAAAGACAAACAGGTCACAGTATCAATTGACAGCCTTAAACCGGCCTTTGTACTGTCTGACCACATCGAAGAATCTGATTCAGAACATCCAAAAGAATATGTCACTCGTTCTGGGCGTAGGATAAAGTTTACCGATTTTTATCGCCCTTGACGGTCTCTGGACGGGGGTGGTATAGGGATACTTCCTACACTTCTTTATTAGTGATGCATTGTCCTAATATAATATTTACATAAACCTTAAAACTAATTACTTATATAACACAAAATATTTCTTACAGTCCTAAATCACAATATAACAATATCTATTTACAATATATTTTATAATTACTTAAACCTATTTATTAATAGATTCACTAAACAAATAAACAAGACTAATAATATGCGATGTGCACTAGGTATCGATTTCAGTATTGGTAAAGCAGCAAACCGTAAGTTGGAGTCATCATTTACTTACACCTACCACGCATCATTTTACCTATAATAGTAATAATACTATATACTAAAACGTATTTATGTGATATCTGGTGTAAAAGCTTACAAAAATCTTACAAAGAGGCATTAAATACATAATTCAAATTACCTTTTGCAATTGGAAGTTTCCGTACGGTCCAGAGAGCGTAACGGAGTCTCCTTCACTTAGCGAGGTGAGACGTGGAGACAGTGCGCCCGTAGGATACTTCTTCACTGCCAGTCTAAGAGCTGCATGGCTTTCTTGAGAACACCAGCCATCGCCGACAGGCGTGTACGATCGGACGCACTCGGACCCTATAAGTGTCATATAAGTAAGATCGGTTGATAGTTTGTTCCGTCAGTCGGTGTTATGGTGAATCCACACAGCTCGGCGGCCTGACCATTATAAGTAAATAGAAAAGATTTTTTGGAATTGCTGCCGCCGGCCTGTCCACTGGTTTAACCCGACGGGCTGTGTAGATACACCTTTAGCTAAAGAAATATATTATTTTAAGTAAGTAGGTACTTAAATACCAGGTCAAATTTACGAATCTACCTTTTACCGCCACTAGCATATCCATACCTTTTTTTAAACAGACTAGAAAACAGATGGTTTGACAACATGCCCTTAAGATAGTAATGAACGAACTTTAAGTACCACATCAGTACCTACCCACTACCTGAAGCTGATACTTTGATGAAAGTGTCCTTCGTCAAGGTTAGATACTTCGTCGAATCCTGTGTCCTTATCTTTGTTCTCTAATGTTATTCTTCTGAAGTAAAATTTATACAGATATATCCATCTAAACTTGAAATACCTAGCGTTTAGACTCTCTTACCATTGACACGCCTGTGTACCCTGACGTGGTGACCAAGCGGCACCGCGACAGGTCCGGAGCGCGGGCTCCAGAGCCAGCATGGCGGTGTCTCGGGTCCCGCACGGGGCCCACGGCCTCTGCTCGACACTACACAGTGCATAGGGACACCCAAGGTGACCAAGTAAGTGTCACCTAACTTTAAGGTGCTATTAAGGGCACTGCTGCCTTACCAGTTTAGGCCCGGTTTCCAGCAAAGCAGAGAGGGAAGGAGACGGAAGAAGATGTATTTGAATAAACCAATCAGATTACGTTATTTTCACATCTCTTCTACTAACTTCCAATAACCTGCCAACTTTGCAGCACATCTCCTCCCGTCTCCTCTCCTCTCTGCTTTGGTGGAAACCGGGCCTTAAGAGCCAAAATGTCTTGCAATTCACGTCGTCTTTGTTAACTACGCCTGCTTTTGTATCGTGTGAATCAAGCGTCCAAGCGATCATCGTTTGAAAGTGGCAAGGCGGCGGTGTCCTCGACCATACCTAGCTAAGTACCTAGTTGTGTTGTATCCTTTCCCATTAACTCGTCTCGTACCTTGGCGTGGTGACCAAACTGCAGGTAGGTTTACGTAACTCAAGAAAGAGTACCTAATTTTTAGTAATGTTAGTTCCCTTACCGTTGACTCGTCTATGCACCCTGACGTGGTGACCCAGTGGTACTAAGACAGGTCCGGAGAGCGGCTGTAAAGCCAGCATAGTGGTGTCGTGGGTCACTTGGCCCACGCCTACTACACGGCACTCTACTGTGCGTGGGGACGGCACGTAGGTGGGGACACCCAGGGTCACCTCCCCGCAGACTTTCCATACTTGAGGCTCCGCTTTTTGGGCTATCACCTAGAAAAGTAGAGTATGATACAACACATGAATTATGTATATGATACAGGAAATGTATGACATCCGTCATTGTGTACAATTCCTAGGAAATGTATAAATTCCTAAAATCACACGGTAATGTTTGACCTAAATCATATTAGACACATTCCTAGGAGACCTATATAATTCGTAAATAGCAATCGGAAATGTAATATGTTTCAATTGTAACTTGTACCGGGCCATTATTTTAGCACCGTTTTTTGATGGTCACACGTTTGTAATTCCAAACATATTCAATGTTTAATTAAGGATTTTTTTAAATGTTTTATCATGTATTTATTTATATAAATTCACTATAAAACGTGTTGTTATATGTTAAGTTTTGTAGGAAAAAATATTTTACCTTCGCAATCGGAAGTAAAACTGCTGTTCTTCGCGCGTCACTCCGAGTTGGCGCTCAGTTTAAACACTTATATCTTGCTGGGCTTTTACACTATATTAACATAATATATGTTAAAAAATTGGACATATAGTCAGGATCAGTTATATTGAGGTGGAAAAAATCCGTCTTTAGATTTACATTTAATACTATTAATTTTGTGCCGGTCACACGATTTAACCATTTTCGAAAATGTGACACATAAATGCTCATAACTTTAAAAAGGTTCAACCTATCGACACAAACCATAGGTGTGCAGTAACTTCAGACGTGCCAAAACTCCAATAGAAGACAAATAAATGTCTTACAGCTATGATATAGCCAATACAGCCCCTTGATTTTTATTTTTTTTCTTCAGACTCTAGTTCATGTGACCCTTCATGGGTGTTTGTGGGATGTTTTAAGATTATAAGTCAGCGTTAGGAATAAATGTCTGCTATTGAATCATAATACTCATAGTCAAGATTCATTTGAGCTGATTAGATTACATAAGCGTTAGTTACTGGCTGGCTTACGAAATTTCAAAATTAAATATTTACATGAATAATAAACCGATTTTCATGATTCTAACAGATTTTGCTACAGTTTGATAGTTTCTTTAAAGCAGTATTTTTTTTATTTGCATAATATCAGTATAAATTTTCGCCACGAAGGTGACGCAAAGAACACTTTCTGAAGAAATACCCTACCGAAGTCTTAATGAAACCCGAATTAATTATACCTATACTTTTGTATGATTGTTATATAAGAGTAGTTGTATCAATGAGGACTGTTTCCATAAATCAAAACGTGTAATATTTATTTTATTCGCAGGGTTCGTTTTATACATTTCCTATAACGATATTGGAATTGTACTCGTATATATATTTGAGGAAATCTATGAATTTCCCATATATCTTCGGAATTATATACATTTCCTAAAAATTGTTTACTTACAATTTACACATTTCCTGTAACATACATAATAAAAAAATAAATGTGCGCCAGACAACGTACCAATTGCTTTGGTTTTGAAGTAACAAGTCGTGCAAAGGTCACTATAATACTATGTGCAATGGCCAAATTTATTTATCTTGAAAAGCCTCGTTAAGCACCTAAATACAAGTAAATTATGAGCTTACGTCTATTTTTCCACTCTCGGCGTATATCCGCAGCTGCAAAGGCTCCTGCAATTTGCCCTCGGGCACCAACTTGAGCGTTCTAAGCCAGCCGTCAGTCGCCACTTCAATTAGCAGGGCGCCTTCCGATATTCTAGCACACCCGCCCGGGTTGGCCAAGGGGCCCGTATACACCGACACAGTCAATTTCGTCGACGTCTGAATCCAATCGTACCGCAAACACGGAACGTCTGATTTTTCCACCGTTTTGACAGGACTAGACGCAGCTCTGCGACTTATCGACACAGGCAAATCGCTGGACTGTATTAAACTTTGCATTATCTTACTCGGTGGACTACCTTTAACGTTCTCTTCGCTTTTCGACGACATTTTCTTTCTGACTGGCGTTATGCAATTAGCTAGGTTCTCCATTGATTTTCTGACGAGTTCTTGGGCTTTAGACGGTTCTCTGAGACGGTCGGATTTAGGTGAAGGAGTTGCGGAATCGAACAGTTCTTCAGCGTCGGGTAAATCGTATCGAAGTGGTCCCACGAGACATTTCGCTAGAAGTGAGTCGTAGTTCACCCATGGATGGACTTTGTCGAATAACTGAGTGGCATCCATTCCCGCGCCACGCATTAGCTCTTCGGGGCCTACGAAAAATCGAAGTATTTTAATTGAGCCTCATAAAAGTGATCAAAACGTTACGTAAGTAAAGTCTATATTTCTTACCTCCTGGATGGTAAGGTAAGTAGTGTGTGATGTTATAGACTCGCCCGCGGATAGCTAACCACGCGTCTTCTGAAACAATGAGGAAAAGTTAAACAGTTTCTGTATTGATTATATTGTTAGTTTACAAATAAAGTTTCAATGTTGGCTTTGGCTCTTTATTACATAGGTAGCTACATTCTTTACTCTGGGGAATTTGTCAGCAAATTAAACGTGGAGACTAGGACCACTAATGAAGGTCCCAGTCTCCTGGATATTATTTACAGAAATAACGGTGTAGGCTGTATAAAAGATTATTAAGGGCTTGTTTCCCCGTCGGCACAAACCAACAAATAATAAAAAAATAACGTATTTTCTTATGAAGTATTGGACAGATAACGCTAACCAGAACTTATTCAGACATTGTGAAATGGATCATTACTGTTAAAAATGACGGTCTTCATCTATCTCGTAACCATTTAGTGAATTTATCTATGCAGTAGACTTATATTAATATAATGTATTTTAGTATTTTGAACTTAACTTTCAGATTTGAAGTCTTTAGTTTAGTTTTAGATGATATGGTTTAGTTAAAGTTCGTCTTAGCATCTTAACATATGTAAGTTGTGACATGAAACATAAGATAGTTGTTACTTGATTGGCGAATATTGTAAATAATGTTGATATTTCTTTTTAACGAAATTATTAAAAACAAATGAATAAATATTAGACACCGATCACATACATAGCTCAGACCCCAATGTAAGTAGCTAATTCACTTTTGTTATGGAAATCAGAAACAACGATGGTACGTTACGAGACCCGAGACAAGAAAGTTCTGATTTTTACATATATCCAACCGGGAATCAAACTCGGGACCTCAGAGCGGCAACGCCTTGAAATTCAGTGTACTTAGTCACTTTACGACGGCGGTCTTCATTCAATTCATTTTAGTTTATAATAATCCCATCAAAAATAATACTTGTCAAAAAAACCAAGTCTCGCTACTCAGTTGTTCTGCGGTAAAAAGTTGTGAGATCCATGTAATACCAAGTCGGTTATTAATTTATTCAGTCTCTACTTAAGCGACTTTCTGTCTTAATACGTCCAGTCTCTAGGACCACGATCGTGGTCCATAACAATTGAAAATCAATTGTGTCTGGAATCTCCGTACTCGAAGCATTAAGTTGTTACGTAATAATTAACAGCATCTTATAGTGACGCATATCAATATTAAAATTCTTTAATGTTTTATATAAATATATTGAGACTTGGCCATCGCACATAATAATTGAATTTACATGTGTTTTCAGGCGATTGAATTTACACGTCAGGCGATCATTTCCTTGATTCAAACACTACTTATATTCCAAATTTGAAGCTTCTAGGTCTGCTGGAAGTGCCTTAGAATTTTGATGATCGGTGAGTCAGTGAGTGACAAAATTAAGAAACTTGACCCGTTATAATTCTTAAAATACTGGTTCAAATTGAATGAAATTTGAAATATACCGTGTCTTTACAATGCTGCATAGTTACTGAAAATTTCAGTCTCCTAGTTTTATCCACAACGAAGTTACAGGGGGTTGAAAATGGTCTGAATTGCTTCGAGAAAAGGATGGTACGGCCGTGACGCTTTTTTGCTCGATTTGGTGGGGGCACTGCCGTGCCCCCAGAACAAAAAATTACTCGTACCTACATACGTAATACATTGGTTGAACACTGAGATATTTTTAAATCGCATAGCTGATTGATTTTATTCACTGACATAATTATAAAAGTCATAAAAAGATTGAAAGAAAATCGGATTTCAATTACTCTGTGTATTGTGTGCGGCGAGCTCCGCAGGGCTGACGGGGCGGACTCTTCCACCAACTCCAGTGAGGTCCTTCCCGGAGTTGCCCAGACGGATCCAGTCCATCAGACTGTGGCCTGGCTGCAGCGCACATTTGTTCCGGGGGTTGCCTGTAACAAATAATTCATTTGTTTTCCGTGAGCGGAACAGCCAACAACGAAATGCTTTTTATAAAATATTCCAAATTACTTTAGTCCAAGTCCCTAACTTTCCTTTGCCGGACAAAGGTTTTCTTGGTGGTTATTTTGTCCATTAGGTACCTACTTCTTAAAGATGTAAATATGTTTACTAAAAACTAAATTAAATAAGTACTTATACTTAGTAGCCATAATCGTCCACTTATTAATTTGTTTTTACTCTGCTTGTTTTATCTGTGAGTTTCTAGCGTTTTATGTATTTTCATCAAATCGACGGCATGAGAAATGACAATGCGCGTCCTTAAACGTTTTACAAATCATCTTTAAGGATACAGAGAGAGAAGATTCGAGGAAATCACATCCATACCATACAAAAAAATCGGCCAAGTGCGAATCGGACTCGCATAGACAGACTTGACGAAACTATAAGGGTTCCGTTTTTTGCCATTCTGCCACGGAACCCTAAAAAGGAGGAAAAGTTAGTGCGAAATAACACTGAAATAAATTATCGCAACATGAGATAGCGCTTCCAGAATGAAGGTCAGGCCAAGGCAACGAGGTAATAGGAGTACAACTCACATTGTAACTGGTGTATTGTGTCACCAAATCAAGATATTTACTAAAACATTTCTACATTAAATTTCATGTTTTTGATTGTCATTGACTTAATTTTGTAAAAATAAAAACAATTTTTAAGTTGATCCAAAGTTATCCTCGCGCATTAAGCAATGATCTTCGTAGCACATACTGTAGTCTGTAGCACTTCTACTACGCATAACCGTAGCGTCGTAGCATAGCTAAATACTATACCAAGCTAGATAGAACACTTTCCTAGGATTATGCAAAAGGGGAATGCATTAGTGCCGTTAACACTACAAAACAAGCAACTACGTTCAAAGCTTAAAAGCTTTTCTTGCTACATGAGTTTATGTTACCTTCACCTGTTTAGAAACGAAAGTTATGAAACTGTCGTTAAATTTTCTTATCATTTTTGTATCTACAGACTCAACCTTTTTGTACAAAACAAAAATCTGTATTTTATCACATAATACACACAAAGGGTAGGTTAGGCTGTTTATCGTTGAAGCGAAGTTCACGTAACTGAATCGAATGTCACATCTACTTATTGCCTATTTATGTATATGTTGCAGGAAATGTATGATTTCTACCATTGTATACAATTTATAGGAATTGTGTATATATATAATTCCTAAAATCACCCGGAGATGTGTGATGTAATTTATATTAGACAAATTTCCTGAACAGCAAACGGAAAATTATTATAAGTGTCTTAATGAGACCATTACTAGCTTCGGAATTGTATACTAGGAAATCCTAGAAGTTGTATACAATTCCTAGAATGATACTAGGGAATTCTAGACATATCCTGTATACATAGATGAAACTGAGATTTTCATGTGTCAAGGCAAAGTTGCTCGTAATGTTTATCTTTTATTGAACAGAATCACTTAATCAGTAAAGGTGAGAGCAAAGTTTTTATAAGTAATGTACGTGTGTGTCAGGATACTCGTGGAATCGAAGCAAATCCCCGAGGCACGGATCAACAAATCAAAGCTTAAACTTTGGTTATAAGGCATTCGAAGTTGTTCCTCCTAATGCCAATCAAATGGGACTTTTGCAGGACTTTAATTAATTTTCTGGTTTACAGCGGACTCTGGCCATTAGGAAAGCCATTGTGTCTGTGGTCTGTTCTTCTCGCTCTAACTGTAGATGAGAAAATGTAAAATACTGTAGTATATACTCTACAGTGAAAGCAAGGTTTATTTGTAAGTGTACCATCTTATTTCAAGTATAAGAAACGTCAAATAGCTCTATATAAGAAAAATGCAAATAAAAGAAAGTTAATAAATATATCTTTTAAATTGGTCACGATCATCAAAGTTATAAATAATAATCTGTATCACCACCGACAAATTAGTGCTAAAGTAATCATCGAATAATTCAAATATGAAACGAAATACACGCGGGCAATGGAGGTTACTGCTTGTATTTGTCAGCTGGGGATTGTCTGCTATTTATTCGCTGTTTGTCGACATATAGCGGTGGTGTTAAATAAAGCGTTGCTTTTAAGGTGCCAGTAACTAATAAAGAATATATATTTTAGACAAAGTTTTAATTATGGCACACCTATTTATTGAGCATAGTGTTTAGTATATCTGCTGAGCTGAACTGATAAAGAACTCATACGATCATTGTTTTGCGGATCCAATCCTGACTACGAAATGTTTCGGATCCGAAACGAGAATCGTAGTTGGTCCGATCAAGACTTACCTAATGGATATCAAAAAGTGGTGTCCGAGTCCAACGTACACACATACATACATATAATAATACATTGGACACCAATCATATACATTACTCTGACCCAAAGTAAGTAGCTAATTCATTTGTGTTATGGAAATCAACACAACGGAGGTACCACAACACCCGGACCCGAGACAATACAGGAAATTTTCATTTCTATATTGACCCGACTGGGAATTGAACCCGGGACCACGGAGCGGCGACGCCTTGAAACCAGCGTGCTTAGCCACTACATCCACGGAGGTCGTCGTGTGTGACTAAAGCGTGATGGTGCGGATAATAGTGCTCACAAGTGATAACAGACTTCTTCAAGTAAACAGAATGAAGCTCTTGTGTGCCAGAACGCCTTGGACGAGCTCCAACCAAGTAAAAATTCTTCGAACGCGTACCCGTGGGAACAACGCCTTGCGCCCGTCACGGCCCTGATGTGACGTGAGCCGTCTGGGAATTACCCCTGATCTATTTATTGCCGACCTATATATTTACTTATATACAAGTATATTCTTGCGTACAACGAATTAGTCTATACCTATATGATCATAAAAGGAACCGCTTAATGGTCAAAGGTTAATCAACTAGTCACATCTTAGATTGCTTTACGTATGTCGACGAATCTGAAACCGCTCCAGATAAGATATTAAGTGGCTGTGTATTCCAAGGGGATTTGTAATTAATAGCTAAACACTAACATTGAGTAAGATAAAGTATGAATTCATAATAAAATAGTGTCGAATAGTTATCGAAAGTCTGAATAAAGAAAAGTAAAATAAAAAAATAGATCAGTTGGCCCAAAAAGGGGCCAAGTGATCTAATTTTTTTTACTGAAAATAAATACGTACTTTAGTATTAAAACAATTTATCCCTGTTGAATTGATATGAGCAAGAGTTATTTGATTGTGTTATTTGCCTCCTGTAAAAAAACAATTGGAGCTAAAGATACAACTGCTCGGTCGGTACTAAATTTCCTCTATGTTTATCAAGGGGTAAAAGCCCAACACTGTTTCTTTTTATTTACTTACGTACCTAGGTACGGAAAAAAGAGAATCCTACAGAACACACACTCGCGACCCGACCACAGCCTCAACAATAATAGTTTCAACAAACTCCCGCTCTCGATCAATATTGGCTAACTTAATTCAACATTGTATATACATATTTGTTTGCCGCGAACCGCAGAGTCTACATATTGGCTGGTATCGAACTAGCTTAATCTTGTATTGTGATTAGTAATTATGATTTAGTCATGCTAGTCAAGATCGTAGAAATCTATCTTTTATCCGATATGCATGAAAGCAAGTGGTTTAATTTACTCGACTGAAAACTCGAGAACGGTTGGACCGATTTTCATGATTTTAACTTTGTTGGATTTCTCTTGGCAGAATACGATAAAATGAGGCCGGCGAAACTCGTTCGCTTCGCTTGGACTGCTAGTTAAGAAAATATTAGACATACAACAGAACCTCCATTCACTTACGTCTGAATATACGATTTTCACAGTTTTATAAAGGCTTAAGGTGTTTTTTTATACATAGATAAATCAAATTAATAATTTGCTTCTTTATTGCAAGGAAGTTTTCCGTGTCAGCTTTTTGGGGAATATTTTATTGCGAAGCCGATAGGGACACAAAACGGATATTCCGTACCGTAAGTTTCATTTGGTCTTAAATCTGCATTTGCAGAAGGATAAACAAATAAGGAACGTATAGCGAGAGAGAGACAGTCTTGAATTTGGTCTACACATAAACCACAAGACCAAGTGGTGGTGAGCTCAAGTTTTAAGTCCATCAAATGTGCTCAAGGATTATGAAAAAGTGGACGCATTTATTAACTTGCGCTGATCTCTAACAGTGGTAACTGCGAGAAAGAAATCGGACGCCGTATCGGGATGACTCAAAGTGCCATGACTAGCCTCGATAAATTGTGGAAAGACCGTAATATTTGCCGAGTAACTAAGATGCGTTTGGTTCGTACGTTGGTCTTCTCTCTCTTCCTGTACGGGGTGGATACTACATGTCTCAGGAAAAAGGAACGCAACATGATTCATGCCTTTGAAATGTGGTGCTGGAGAAAGCTGCTGCGCATTTCTTGGACAGCTATGAGAACCAATGTATCTATCCTTGAAGAACTAAAGGTCAAAGTCAAAGTCAAAAATAATTTATTCAAATTAGGACACAAAATGCCACTTATGAACTTCAATAATTAGTGTAATATCAATCAATTTTGGCCTGTATGGGGATAGAACATGTCTCGTTACCTTTTGGACCCTACTAGCGCTTCGAGACAAAACACAGACAGTTTGGCAAGTGCTGAGAAGAAACGCCGGAACAAACTCAGTCACCACTAGCTGCCTCAAAAATGATACAAATCAAAATAAACAGGTACATCAGTTTGGTGCAGGCTGGACTGTCCATACATTCTCGTCATTAATCCCTCAAGCGTATGTGAACGAGACACAATGCAAATTCTATTGTTATGCGGTTGCCTGCAACCGCTCGGGTGTTGAAGCATTAAGATAGTCTTGAATATTATGATACCCCTTCGACATTAGGGTTAGTCTTGACATGTAACTTAAATTTCTGAATAGGTAGTTCGATGACATTATTGTAATTGAAAAAATTCCCTAGAATGAATTCATTGTTTTGGCTAACATCGAAGTTTGGAATGACAAGTTTGTTTTTATTTCGTGTGTTATACGAATGTATGTCACATTTTTTCATGAAAAATAGTTTTTTTGCATACATACATAATGTCATCTAATATGTATTGAGAAGCGCCACTGAGGATGTTAATTTCCTTAAAGAATTCTCTCAGGGATTCGCAGGGACTAAGTTTTTAAAAAGCACGAATGGCTCTTTTCTGTAAAATAAAGATGGTATCGATGTCCGTAGCAGAACCCCACAAGAGAAGACCATAAGACATTGTACTATGAAAGCAACTAAAATATACAAGCCTTGCTGTTTCAACATCAGTTAAATGTCTAATTTATGTAACTGCAAAGGCAGCTGAAGCGAGTCTCCCAGCCAGAGCGTCAACATGTGGTCCCCACTACAATTTCGAATCGAATGTAATGCCCAGAAAACAGTGGAGACCAACTGCCTGCTGACTACGTGCCAGGAAAGGATTCAGAGTTTCTTTGGGCACATAATGCGATCCCCCATCGCACAGCCTGGAGAAACTCATCATTCTCGGACAAATGGAGGGAAACCGCGCTGGAGGAAGAGCGCCAACTAGTTGGGTAGACCAACTCAAGGAGATGACTGGAGCCCAGATTCAAAGAGCGGTACATATGGCGCAGAATCGGACCGAGTGGAGAAGATTGACATGACAGTCACGATCCTCAGCGTTAACGGAATGACCAGAATGAAGAAACAAATAAGTTTATTAGGTACCAACGTAATTAATCGAGGCCTACAAAAGGCATAAATTAAAAAAAACGGAATAGGAAACTCGAAGAAGTAGAGATGGTACGGACAACAGGCACGTCAAGGTGAATACTGCAGAAGATACGGCGCATGCGTTCTATTATAAGTTAGTTTTCGACAAAAATATATAGTCTGTGGTGTTGGCACTTATTTATTTTTTGTTCGAAGAAATCCATTAAGTCTGAGTAAATATGAACCCAAATTTCTTGATCCAAAGAAAACCTTTTAAGCTAGTTTCTCATAAAACTTTCGCAGACGACTAGCGGTTGAAGGGTTTTGCCCGTGATAAATGTTCAATTATATTCATGAAAAAATACATTGTTGGTTTAGAATGTTTTTAACACTCACAGTGTCATATTTTATATTCCTAAAGATGAAATAAGAAATCAAAATTTGCGAACGGGCGAGACTTGAACCAGCAACCTCTTGGCTGATCGGGCCAAACGCTCTACCAATTGAGATACCGTGCTATCAGGCCGACCTTGCAAAATTTGTGGTCTCTTATGGATACGTCACTGCGTGACGCTTAGCGCCATCTAGCCGTCTGTTTATGAAACAGTGGGCCCAAGCACTTATTCTTTACAGGATAAATTCAACTTGGAAATTTATGACGCTTCACTATCCAATGGTTTAGAATGTTTTTATCACTCACAGTGTCATATTTTATATTCATAAAGATGAAACAGGAAACCAAAAATTTGAGCACGGGCGGGACTTGAACCAGCAACCTCTTGGCTGATCGGGCCAAACGCTCTACCAATTGACAACATTTCATTTTTGTAAAGGTATAAAAATTCGAAAACCATTTCAAGATTTTGCATTTCTAAATACGTTGAAATTTTTTTCAGATTTTTTTCTGCTCTATTTTTGAAGTTAAATGAAAAAGACTGAAAAGAACATGGAAGTTGTCATTTTACAGGTTACGCCTTTGCAATGACATTACGTGAAGAAAAAGTTGCTTTTGAACTTTGAACTTGCTGTCAGTTGTCACTTTGACGTTTAGTGTTGTTGTTTTGTTGACGGTATTGTATTGGACATTATACAATGCTAAGGAATACCTAGGTGATAATTAATGAATGTAAAAATATAGGTTTAATCATGGTTGACATTTTCGATTTGACTCGTGTGAATTTGACTATTTTGTAACTGTTAGATTGTATACATCCTACTATGACATTATCGAAAATTTAATTAATATTTGGTATGTATTGTGACATGTGGTATAAGTTGATATAATGTACTAATTAATTTTATAATAATTAATTCCGAATGTAATTTTTAATATTTGTACGCTATTGTTGATGGCTGAGTGGGCCGAACTTTCTTTAATTTGTAAGAACTTCAGTGTACCCTATTCAAATACAAATAAATAATTCTGTTCTATTCTATTCTATTCTTATCGATAAATTACGATGTGGTAAGTGGAGGTTATTTAAAAAAAGAATTTCATTCACACTAGAGTCTTCATTGTATCGTTTTATGATAAATAAAAATAAACAAGAAAAAAAAACTAAGACAAGCAACATAAGAATATATCTTAATATCTATCTATTCAAACCGAAACCATTTCATTTTCATTCTAACACATTTTTAGGTCAGATACGAAATAATCATCATGATTCTTCATTCGAAATATAATTAATATTTGTAGTTATGAGAAAATATTGGAGTAATTTTCAGACATCATAATAATATTAAATAAGGAAGGTTCAAAATAAAAACCATACTTCTCAATCATAATAAAATAGCATACGTGGAACGAACCGATGCTACGCGAAGCTATAAAAATAAGAAAACATCCAAATTTCAACAGGAAAAGATGGCTGAAATATTCCACCAGCATGGGATCCAGTTCTAACTCTTAGTAAGACCACTGCAAAATCACAAGACACAGTTAGCTCTTTCTGCGTGGATTGGAACGTTAATTAATATTATTGAGTGACGGTTGTGTAATTTTTCAAAACTCTGTAAATGACAAATAACATCTTAGTCTACCCGTGACCACGAACGCTGTAAAGTGTTCGAAACGTCGAGATAAAATTAACAAACTCGCGAAAAGTTAATCCGTAAAAAGTGATTCATTGCGATGAGTAATATACGCGTAAACTTCAGAAACAAGTATAAGAAGGGTTGCTATGTTGTTTTATTGGGTTACTTTTAACATAACTTAAATTAAGTAATGTTACATAATAAAGTAAAATTAAATAATCAATGGATATACCATTGATATCGACATCGTAATTCTACAATTGATACAGACCACATCACTATAAACATCAGATATTTTTTTATCAAATATATAGCAAAGACGTGACCTCTGAACATCCAACTTGTTGTACTTAAGCTTTTTTTAGAATGGAGAGTTTTAAAACAATTATTATTAAAGAAAATACTGAAAAGAAATGAAAATGAAAAAATATAGGTAACTTCATTTTTTAAGTTCTTTCAGAAAAAAAATAAAAATGTGCATATGAAAATTTTGAAATGTTGTCAATTGAGCTACCGTGCTGTCAGGCCGACCTTGCGAAATTTGTGGTCTCTTATGGATACGTCACTGCGTGATGCTGTTTCATAAACAGACGGCTAAATGATACTAAGCGTCACGCAGTGACGTATTCATAAGAGACCACAAATTTCGCAAGGTCGGCCTGACAGCACGGTAGCTCAATTGGTAGAGCGTCTGGCCCGGTCAGCCAAGAGGTTGCTGGTTCAAGTCCCGCCCGTGCGCAAATTTTTGGATTCTTATTTCATCTTTATGAATATACAATATGACACTGTGAGTGTTAAAAACATTCTTAACCATTAGAAAGCGAGGCGTCATCAATTTTCAAGTTGAATTTATTCTGTAAGGAATAACTGCTTCGGCCCACTGTTTCATAAACGTCTATTTACGGCTAGATGGCGCTAAGCGTCACGCAGTGACGTTTAGAGCACGCCCTCAAAGATTGATCAAGTGTAAAATTAACACATTGTATATTCCCTCTACCTATCCACACCTTGTAACCTACCCGAACATTATTATGGCAAAAGGAACTCTGAATATTAATTTTCGAGGTGTGAAGCACTTTAAGTTTAATAAGGTTGTTCGGTTTTCTTTACAAATTATTGTTTGAAAATCTTAGAATAATGAGGGATGTATTATTAATCTTACTTTTAGTTTAATAAATAATAATAAATATCCTTTGGATATTCCAACACATCGCCATCTAGTCCCAAAGTAAGCTACTCAAAGCTTGTGTTATGGGTGCCATACAACGGATATAATACTTAAATACTTTTTGTTTGTAAATACATACATGATATACATAGAAAACACCCAGACCAATACAAACAGACATGTTCATGCACACAAATATTTGTATTGTGCTTGGATCGAACCCGCAACCCGCTGCGTTTGATTAAGATCAGTCGCTAACTAATCAATAAACGTATTGATAAATGTTTGTCTAGTAATACAGGCGTTCTGCCAACTTGGTTACTAAACTCAAATACCTATTGGAACTATTAATGAATCTGGATACTGCCTTGCATGTATGATACAAGGTTGCTTGATTGAGTTGGTGCACTCATGAAACATTGGATTTTATTATTGATATTGAATAATATATCTGCGGATGAGACATGCATTATCCACATTATTGGCTAAAGATGAATACTTTGGGACTACAGAAACATATTCGCAACTAGGTACATTTTGGAGAAAATTTCCTTGATTTATTGCGCCTTTTAGCAAATTAGAACATAGCTAATGGTTTAGTATGTTTTTGACACTGACAGTGTCATATTTTATATTCATAAAGATTAAATACGAAACCAAAAATGGCCCGGTCAGCCAAAAGGCTGCTGGTTCAAGTCCTGCCCGTGCGCAAATTTTTGGTTTCTTATTTAATCTTTATGAATAAGAACATAGCTAATTATTCAGTTCAAAATAGAATAAGCCAAAGAAAGGGATTACACAAGGGACACACAAAAATACAGGATGTTGTTTTGGTCAGTGACATCCAGCTCAGGGATGATAATATGAGTTGTGCTTATTCTAAAAAAATCTTTGAATTATATGCATGTTTTATACAGGTAAACCTCTTCGCAACATTCTAAAACAAACAAAACGAATGGGGAAATTCGCACCCCCACGCGAAGCTGGCGTGGGGGTAGGTATCTACGAAATACTACGCTGTAACTAGTAGGCTATGAAGCGGCGACGTGTTGTTGGTAGTTTAGACTCGCTCGCTAGTCCGCAATAAATTTTTATTTTAGGTTTTCTCCATTTCTTTTTTATTTTATTTTTTATGGCATCAGTATCGTTTATACAACCACCCCTAAGTCGCTCGGCGCTGACCAAACAACAGCCTGTATAGAAAAATACTATGGACCTTAAAATTATAAAGGCGAAGGCGATGACGTAGATATCTTTTAAAATTTAAGAGTGCTCTTATTAAAAAAAAAACTTTTTTTATATTTAAAAACTATATTTTCAAAAAAAAATACGTGTCCAGTTTCTTAGATGTACTCGTATGTATACAGAGAAACTGTTAAAATATTTATATTTAAACCGATTTGACCTTATATACATTTATTTATTTCGAATATGTAGGCTTTATAATAATCAATGTATATTTGTAGACATAATAACTATAGCTGACTATCTGCGTGATTAAATGGAAGCTACAAAAACGACTCCAGGGATTGGATAGCAGACATTATATTAATAGCAGTGGTTATATTCATTCTGTGAACTGCCCAACAGATCGTATCAGGCAGTAGGTCTGTAGCTAATTTATGAGGAGGGTCGGAGGAATGATCTCATCTGGCATTTGGGAAACAGAGCCACTAATTATGAATGATGTGTTCCGTAACTTTCAGACATTTAGAAAATAGAAACGTGGCTTTTAGTTTTTTTTTTTTATGAACACAGACAGCCACCTGGGATTTCATTCACTTGTGAGAAAACGTAGTCTTACAAATGGTTCGCTGTAAGCCAACAGTAGACACCGATAAATAAACTGTTGAAAGGACTCCATTTAAGGCAATCTATATTTTTTTTGAAGTCGTTGCTCTGAGGGATGATGCTTGAGAAGGCCAATGCGATGGCACCGACTCCAAAAAGTACTGGTTTGCTCAAAATGGAGTACTTTCAAGACGTAAAGCTTTTTAGTGCATTTTGTTTTTGAAGTCGTTTTTTTTTGTAAAAGTTTTTTTTTATGATTTATAGGACGGGGGCAGTGTGGGCAGGCGCGGATCCAGCCCTCCAAAAAGGTTGTGGGCACGAAATGTTTTGTTCAATTAAAAAAATAATAAAAAAAAACAAAAAAAAAAAGATGAAGCCACGAAAGTTTATTTCTGATGCAACAATACATAACTTAATAAAAATAAAAATTGGTTGATCAAGCCAATAACATGATAAAATTCGAAGCGCGAGCGAAGCGAGCGCCCGACATTATGGTTTTTGACGCTTTTCAAATCAAGACTACGGTAAAAACAAAAGCGCGAGCGGAGCGAGCGCGCTAAAAATTTATTCACGACGCTTATGAAAACTAAAAAATGATAAGAATTAATGAGCGAGTGAAGTAACGTAAGGAATAACGAGATCTTTGTTAAGACAACTTTCCTATGGACACTTCTTATTGTAGTAAAATGACAAACAGTTTCTACCATGCACTTCACAGATTGTGATTAGGGTTGTGTGCCTACAGTGCCCACAACGGTGTATCCGCGCATGAGTGTAGGGTTGCACCTTTTGACTAGTACCTAATATAAGTTCTGGTGTCATAATCACTGAACTCCTAAGCGTTAAGGAGTTCCACCATAAGCTCAGCTTCACATAATATGACTATCAGACGTGAAGGTGTGTCAATATTAAGATACTAGTACAAAAAACATATACGTGCCCTTAGATATCAGGATTTCCCTCAATTACACCGAGATCCTATCATCAGATCCAGAATTGGTAACAAAGGGACCAACTAGAAGGTATACCCTCTAAGTAGGTAAAAATAACAATCGGCCCACAAATGACGGAGATATGAGGTAACATACATACAATAAAAAAATATGAGAATTGATTATGGCCTCCATTTTAAAGTCGTTTAAAAATGGGAATCAAGGCTGTGATCTAAATGAAGATGAAGTATTGTCGATAAAAATAATTTATGAATAACCTATTTTCCGTTAACATGACATATTTACCCTACAATTAAAAGTATATGTATGTTGTAATACGTAGGCGTCATTCAATTTATAGCTGAGGGTTAGTGTCTATGTAGGTATACTTTATTGGATGGTAAAAGACACGATTTCCGAGGCTGTGTTTATTGCCATATAAACTTTGATAGCGTAATGTCATCAGAGTATTCCCTTCAAGTAAATAGACACTCATTTACTTACGTAGGTACACTAGTGGATAGGTATCAAAAATTTTAGTTGTTCTTCTCATGTTGCGGTGCTCGCGTAGCGCAGTGATGACAGCTATTTGGTAGTGACACCGAAGTTAAGCAACTTACAGCGCGCTCGTGTTTGGATGGGTGACCATTACGATCATAAGTGACGTGTGTTACGAGCATCTCCAGGCACGTTAAGCAGTTGGTCCCCGCTAATGCTTGTTGAAATTAGGTTTAAAGAAATTTATTCCCAAAAGAAATTTTACATTTCACTTAAAATGAGATATAACTTAAATATTATGTAATACATTTCACGCATCCGTACTTGCTGCTATATGTAACCGTAGGTTATTTTTAAAAGTATTTAAACTTTCGCATTCTTTTAGGTCATTTGGCAAACTGTTAAATAACCTTGCTCCCTCAAACAGTATTGACTTTTTGCCATAGTTGGTCCTCGGTGTTATTGTGTTGAGTTTATATCTATTTCTAAGGTTATGTTTACTACTTTTAATATTGAGTTCTATGTTAGTTTTAATAGTGTTTGTTAATGCCTTTTTTATAAAGATGCATGTGTTATATTTGTATTGTTGTGATAGATTGAACAATCCTGTTTTTATATAAAGTTCTTTACTTGGTGTGCGGAAAGGATAATGAAATAATACCTTTATAATTTTGTTTTGACTTCGCTGTAGTGGGTGGAGGTTGGTTGATGCTGCAGATCCCCAAATTTCGATGAGGTAGTCCAAATGTGATTTTACCAAACTATTATATATAATCTGTATATTTAATCTGTTTCGGTATACAGTGTTTAATTTTCCGGAGTATTCCTAGCAGAGGTTTCATCTTTGATTTAATATGGTCAATGTGTGGTTTCCACGTAAGCTGTTCATCAATTACTAGTCCTAAATATTTTTCCTGATGGGATAATTTAATAGGTTCATTATTTATAATCAGAGGATTGTAATCGGGTATCACCTTGTTTTTTGCAGCTAAAATCAGGTAAGACTTTTTTGTGTGTTAACTGTTAACAAATTTCGTAAAAACTATTCACTTAGTAAACTTAAGTCATTCTGAGCTTTAGTAATGATGTCATGAATTGACTGACTGAAGTAAAATAAGCAGGTATCATCAGCGTAAAGTGTGAGATAATCGGTTATTCCTATTGTATTGATGTTATTTACATAGGCTGAGAAAAGCAATGGACCAAGTATGGATCCTTGGAGTATTCCGAATGTTATACTTTAAGAACCGCTCACGTAACCATTGATTTTGACAACCTGGCGTCGGTTTTTAAGATATGATTCAAGTATATTTCATGCTTTGCCTTTGATGCCAGCATCGCTTAGCTTTATGAGCAGTTTCTGGTGGCTAACAGTATCAAATGCCTTTTTCAGGTCTATAAATATACCCAGCGCAATTTTCTTTTCATCAATACATGTTTTAATCTTAGTGACTAAGTCTATCGCAGCTGATAATGAGCTAGATTTTGGATGAAATCCGTACTGCTCGTCAATGAGAAAGTCCTTTGCCTTGTTATAGTCATTGAGGCGGTTGTATATACCGCATACTACTGTCACCTAATGACATTAAAAACATCAAAAACTGCCGATCAATTTGGGTAAACCACGGTGTTGAAAACACAAAATTTATTAAGTTATTTAGCAAAATGAGATATTATAATCTGAACCGCCATATTTTATTAAATAAAATCGGGGCGAGCATCCACCTGAGTTGATAGGTCAAGTAATGAAATTAATAGTCCGCACACGGCATCGCAATCGAATCACTCACCCCCGTAATCCGGATCAGCGGGGAAACGTCGGCTAAAAGCAAATTAATCGGGATACACAAACCCGTAGATACTATCTCGGTTATGATTAAGCACACCTAATCGAAAAACTCGGACAGTCAAGCGAGATGGTACCTACAAATATGTAAAATCAAACTAACCAATTACTAATTATTTACCTAACTAGTGTCAGCGTCCGTCATCCTAGTTTATTTACAGTTTTTTTATTTTATTTTATGTTTTTGTATTTGATATTGTCTCATAAGTTGTAATTTTGTGATTTGGCAGGTTTATCAATTTTTTTGTGATAAGTGTTAAGGCTTATGAGTACACTATCTGCATCGGTAGGCACCCACTCACAGCCACAGTTCTTTCACTGCTCAATTTGTAATTCCAATCGGGCTTTTAAAGGTAAGAGGGTCTACGGGCAATATTCATATTGCCCGTAGTCATGATAGCACTAATTTACCCGCATTTCTCTCTCCATCCTCTACTTCAAATCCTATATCTTCTTCTCCAACTTTTGAATCTATTATCACAAACCACCACCAATCTACTCCGCTGGTTAAAATAATCACTATGGGAGCGAGAATAGCTTTAGCTAAATGCCTTTCTTTTTGTATTGAAAAATGTTTCGATAATACTGAATCTGCCTGGCAAAATCTTTTTACACTTTCATACTTGTTTTTTCATGTTAACTCTTTGTCTAAAACTTTAACTCAGGCGCTTTTAGATAATGCTTCAAAATCCCACAATCCATTCCATCCGTCCAGTTCGTCTGGTAGCGTACCAGATATATCTGTTTGCTTGTTCTCTGATGACACTCTCGCTCCCCCTAATCAGGAAACTCTCGAAAACCTTCGTAGTAAGCATCCTTCACGTCCAAATTCTCCATCATTACCTCTTCCTCCTCCTCCAAATATCCACCTATCCAACCCTTACATATACTTGACGACGGCGACACGTTTGCTGCCATCATGTCTTTTCCGGCTGGTTCTGCCGGCGGCATCGACGGAATCACACCTTAAGGACTTGGTGAGTGCTTCCGCTGCTGACGCTGGGAGAATTTTGCTTTCCAACATTACAAAACTGTGCAATCTTCTCTTATCTGGCAGGATTTCTGAAAGTTTCCTCGCATTTTTATTTGGTGCTAGACTTTGTGCCTTTCGAAAAAAAGATGGTGGCATTCGCCCTATTGCTATTGGCACAACGTGTCGTCGTCATGAGGCCAAATTAGCCTGTCGTGATATATTTTCTTCTTTGAAAGAGTATTTTACAACCCATCCAGCTTGGTTTCGGCAGTAAGGGAGGTTGCGAGGCTGTGGTTCATTCCGCTCGCAATTTCCCCTTCTGTGACGAATCTGAAGTTTTTTTGAAAGTTGATGTGAAAAATGCTTTCAATTCGCTTGACAGGTCTGCCTTGCTGAATGAAGTTCAGACTCACACTCCTCAGATTTATCCCTTTGTTTTTCTTTACAATGAACATTCGTTTGTTTATGCAGTCGGTGTTCAGCAAGGCGACCTTTAGGTCCAGCCCATTTTAGTTAAGGGATCCATCCTGTCATTTCATCCTTAAATTCTAAATTCAATGCCTGGTATCTGGATAACGGCTCCTTTGGAGGCAAACCAGATATTGTTTTCCAAGATCTTGTCCTGGTTATTTTTATTAATTTATTTATTTATGTCAACAAGTGGACCAATTACAAATTTCAATTGCAAAACAAATTTCAAACATGTCAAAATAGAAAGGTAACATCGTCCCGTGCATGTAACATATTACAGTGATACATATACTGGCAGTCAAAACGCTCGGCGAAAACGCGCAGGATCCTGTTTGGGCTGGCCCGCACCCTGCGCACCAGGGATGTGCACCACTTGCGCATGATTGCATAAAAACAATCCACGCGCGCTTTTGCGAACATCCCTGAGGCGCTACAGAAACGAGGCAGCCCCAACAACACCCTGAATGCGTTATTATATTGGACTCGTAGGGCGCTGTACTGCTTCTGCATATAGCTCATCCACAGACTGCTCGTGTAGAAGGACGTGCAAAATGCGCTATAGAAGATTTAAGAAATTAGGCTTAGAATTGAACCTTTCAAAATGTGAACTTTTTATTAATGATCACGTTTCGTCTGGTTCTCGTCAGGATATCATTGATAAATTTAATTCCCGAGCTCCTAACATTAAAATTCTTAATTCTGAATTGCTTAGTCTTTTGGGTGCTTCTCTTCTTGATCCCAGCATCGAACCTTTTCTTGATAAAAAAATGAATGATTTCACCCTATCAGCCCCCAGATTCGAACACCTAAATTCAGACATGGCTTTTACTAAACTCATATCGTGTCTTTACGTGCCTAAATCTTCAAAAAATTATTATTTCAATCTTTTTGACACCACTCTTAAAACAGTTTGAAAAAAAATACATTTTGATAATCAGCGTGGGACTTCCACCAACAAGATATACAGACGACCTTATAAAGACCGCAGGATCAAACTGGATGCAGACAGTTAGTGATCGGTCGCTGTGAAAAGCCGTGGGGGAGGCCTACATTCAGCAGACGTCCTTTGGCTGAAAATGATGATGATGATTTTGATAATAATTCTTGGGCTCAGACTTCGCTTCCTATGCGTTTTGGTGGGATCGGACGGAATTAGCCAAATTTCTTGTATAACCCTCCCCGCTTTTCTCTCCTCTTTGCAAAGCACTTCCGTTTTAGCCGGAAAAATCTTTGAGCATCCTCGCCAGCTTTCTGAGGTGAGAGAGGCGGAGAAGTTTTGGCAAGGTCTCTGTCCTGTAGAAGACATTCCAAAGGAACGTCACCAACAAAAACTTTGGGATGTCCTTCTTGCGAGAGAGACCTTCAATTTTTTAATTCAAAATTCCGTCAGTGACAGTAGTCGTGCAAGGCTCTTGGCGGTTTCCTGCAAAGGTTCTGGTCACTGGCTTCATGCTTTACCGTCGAGAAATTTAGGCACTCTTTTCGATAGTGGGTCTTTCCGGGTATGTGTGGGCTATATGTGAATTTTTTACGTGTCCCTGTGGCAAAGAGGTTGACAAATTTGGTCTCCACTGCCTTTGTTGCCAGCAAAGCGCTGGGCGTCTCGCCCGTCACGCTACCCTTAATGACGCCATCAGAAGAGCTCTTGCCACCATTAATGGTGGCAACAAAGGCAGTGGAGACCAAATTTGTCAACCTCTTTGCCACAGGGACACGTAAAAAATTCACATATAGCCCACACATACCCGGAAAGACCCACTATCGAAAAGAGTGCCTAAATTTCTCGACGGTAAAGCATGAAGCCAGTGACCAGAACCTTTGCAGGAAACCGCCAAGAGCCTTGCACGACTACTGTCACTGACGGAATTTTGAATTAAAAAATTGAAGGTCTCTCTCGCAAGAAGGACATCCCAAAGTTTTTGTTGGTGACGTTCCTTTGGAATGTCTTCTACAGGACAGAGACCTTGCCAAAACTTCTCCGCCTCTCTCACCTCAGAAAGCTGGCGAGGATGCTCAAAGATTTTTCCGGCTAAAACGGAAGTGCTTTGCAAAGAGGAGAGAAAAGCGGGGAGGGTTATACAAGAAATTTGGCTAATTCCGTCCGATCCCACCAAAACGCATAGGAAGCGAAGTCTGAGCCCAAGAATTATTATCAAAATCATCATCATCATTTTCAGCCAAAGGACGTCTGCTGAATGTAGGCCTCCCCCACGGCTTTTCACAGCGACCGATCACTAACTGTCTGCATCCAGTTTGATCCTGCGGTCTTTATAAGGTCGTCTGTATATCTTGTTGGTGGAAGTCCCACGCTGATTATCAAAATGTTTTTTTTTTCAAACTGTTTTAAGAGTGGTGTCAAAAAGATTGAAATAATAATTTTTTGAAGATTTAGGCACGTAAAGACACGATATGAGTTTAGTAAAAGCCATGTCTGAATTTAGGTGTTCGAATCTGGGGGCTGATAGGGTGAAATCATTCATTTTTTTATCAAGAAAAGGTTCGATGCTGGGATCAAGAAGAGAAGCACCCAAAAGACTAAGCAATTCAGAATTAAGAATTTTAATGTTAGGAGCTCGGGAATTAAATTTATCAATGATATCCTGACGAGAACCAGACGAAACGTGATCATTAATAAAAAGTTCACATTTTGAAAGGTTCAATTCTAAGCCTAATTTCTTAAATCTTCTATAGCGCATTTTGCACGTCCTTCTACACGAGCAGTCTGTGGATGAGCTATATGCAGAAGCAGTACAGCGCCCTACGAGTCCAATATAATAACGCATTCAGGGTGTTGTTGGGGCTGCCTCGTTTCTGTAGCGCCTCAGGGATGTTCGCAAAAGCGCGCGTGGATTGTTTTTATGCAATCATGCGCAAGTGGTGCACATCCCTGGTGCGCAGGGTGCGGGCCAGCCCAAACAGGATCCTGCGCGTTTTCGCCGAGCGTTTTGACTGCCAGTATATGTATCACTGTAATATGTTACATGCACGGGACGATGTTACCTTTCTATTTTGACATGTTTGAAATTTGTTTTGCAATTGAAATTTGTAATTGGTCCACTTGTTGACATAAATAAATAAATTAATAAAAATAACCAGGACAAGATCTTGGAAAACAATATCTGGTTTGCCTCCAAAGGAGCCGTTATCCAGATACCAGGCATTGAATTTAGAATTTAAGGATGAAATGACAGGATGGATCCCTTAACTAAAATGGGCTGGACCTAAAGGTCGCCTTGCTGAACACCGACTGCATAAACAAACGAATGTTCATTGTAAAGAAAAACAAAGGGATAAATCTGAGGAGTGTGAGTCTGAACTTCATTCAGCAAGGCAGACCTGTCAAGCGAATTGAAAGCATTTTTCACATCAACTTTCAAAAAAACTTCAGATTCGTCACAGAAGGGGAAATTGCGAGCGGAATGAACCACAGCCTCGCAACCTCCCTTACTGCCGAAACCAAGCTGGATGGGTTGTAAAATACTCTTTCAAAGAAGAAAATATATCACGACAGGCTAATTTGGCCTCATGACGACGACACGTTGTGCCAATAGCAATAGGGCTAATGCCACCATCTTTTTTTCGAAAGGCACAAAGTCTAGCACCAAATAAAAATGCGAGGAAACTTTCAGAAATCCTGCTAGATAAGAGAAGATTGCACAGTTTTGTAATGTTGGAAAGCAAAATTCTCCCAGCGTCAGCAGCGGAAGCACTCACCAAGTCCTTAAGGTGTGATTCCGTCGATGCCGCCGGCAGAACCAGCCGGAAAAGACATGATGGCAGCAAACGTGTCGCCGTCGTCAAGTATATGTAAGGGTTGGATAGGTGGATATTTGGAGGAGGAGGAAGAGGTAATGATGGAGAATTTGGACGTGAAGGATGCTTACTACGAAGGTTTTCGAGAGTTTCCTGATTAGGGGGAGCGAGAGTGTCATCAGAGAACAAGCAAACAGATATATCTGGTACGCTACCAGACGAACTGGACGGATGGAATGGATTGTGGGATTTTGAAGCATTATCTAAAAGCGCCTGAGTTAAAGTTTTAGACAAAGAGTTAACATGAAAAAACAAGTATGAAAGTGTAAAAAGATTTTGCCAGGCAGATTCAGTATTATCGAAACATTTTTCAATACAAAAAGAAAGGCATTTAGCTAAAGCTATTCTCGCTCCCATAGTGATTATTTTAACCAGCGGAGTAGATTGGTGGTGGTTTGTGATAATAGATTCAAAAGTTGGAGAAGAAGATATAGGATTTGAAGTAGAGGATGGAGAGAGAAATGCGGGTAAATTAGTGCTATCATGACTACGGGCAATATGAATATTGCCCGTAGACCCTCTTACCTTTAAAAGCCCGATTGGAATTACAAATTGAGCAGTGAAAGAACTGTGGCTGTGAGTGGGTGCCTACCGATGCAGATAGTGTACTCATAAGCCTTAACACTTATCACAAAAAAATTGATAAACCTGCCAAATCACAAAATTACAACTTATGAGACAATATCAAATACAAAAACATAAAATAAAAAAAAAACTGTAAATAAACTAGGATGACGGACGCTGACACTAGTTAGGTAAATAATTAGTAATTGGTTAGTTTGATTTTACATATTTGTAGGTACCATCTCGCTTGACTGTCCGAGTTTTTCGATTAGGTGTGCTTAATCATAACCGAGATAGTATCTACGGGTTCGTGTATCCCGATTAATTTGCTTTTAGCCGACGTTTCCCCGCTGATCCGGATTACGGGGGTGAGTGATTCGATTGCGATGCCGTGTGCGGACTATTAATTTCATTACTTGACCTATCAACTCAGGTGGATGCTCGCCCCGATTTTATTTAATAAAATATGGCGGTTCAGATTATAATATCTCATTTTGCTAAATAACTTAATAAATTTTGTGTTTTCAACACCGTGGTTTACCCAAATTGATCGGCAGTTTTTGATGTTTTTAATGTCATTAGGTGACAGTAGTATGCGGTATATAAGGCTACCTCGTTTTAAGTGATAATATTTTAAAGGCAGATTCAGAAAAATAAATGAAATATATTTTGTACGAAAAAAAAAATTTTTTATACGCTAGTTTTCGAGAAAATCGCCTCTAAACATGTAGAAAAAAGAGTAAAATAAAACACCCCGTGCCGCGTGTTGCTGAGCGGAGCTCTCGGTCTTTCTTTGTAGGTATTGTCATACGCGCCGCCCATCGCCGCCGTGTTGCCTGCCTGCCTACACGTGTCGCGCGCGCGGCCGCTGGGGAGCGGGGGCGGGGGCCCCACCGGATAGCCGCGGCCGCGCGCGCGACGCGAGTCAGTCTGCCAAAAAAATTCGCGTTTGTATGTCGTGTGCGCGCGCGTCGCGGACCTGCGGTGCGTTTTCCGAAGCCTGGGTCGTGTGACCAGCATCACATAGTTTCCCGCCGCGCCTTGACCTGGTACGGCACCGACTGCCAAACACCGCAGACGCTTGCTATGGCGGTTTCTGCACAACGAAGCCCTCCACCTTTATCACTTGAGGGTCCAAGATTTGCTGTTGGCGGGCATTACGCCTTTATCACTTGAGGGTCCAAGTTTTGCTGCTGGTGCGGACTATGCGACGAAGATCGAACAGCACGAGCTCGAGTCCTCCCGTTGACTACTGCGCAATTGCACGTTGTTGGGATAACGTGCATGCACAACACAATGCTGCAGTTATTCGCCACCAATTCCAGCAAAGGTTCAGTGCATACGTGTGTGAACGAACAGTGAATGCCGTGATGACTAGTGAAAAAAAGCAGTGCTCGTGATAGCTAGATTGTCTAGTGCTCGCTTCAGGGCCCTTATTTTTGAATCACTCGCGTCAAGATGGTGTGTGATATTCATTGTTTAATGTCCGATTTTCCTATGAAAATTAGTATAATCTCACGTGGAAGTGATTTGCAAAAATGATTAATGAATTTTGTGAGTACCAACGCGAATATTTTGCGTGATTTTTATTGATTTTTAATTTGTTTTCAAACAAAACTCACAAGCCATGTTCAAACGAGTGATTCAAAAATAGAGGCCCAGTTTGCATAATAATAAGATTAGGAGGTATCGCCTCAATTGTAAAATAAGATGTTACCGTAAAAATAGTAACCTGTTTTACTTCAAATCTTTGACGTCATTGTTTTCAAATGTTAACTTATCGCTGCTAATAAAGAAAACGTATTTGTAAACCAATGCAGAAATCCTAGTTTTAATTTATTTTATTGTGAAATAAGACTTGTATCCACATATCTGTACCAAAACTGAGCAAGTGTGATAATTAAAAGTAAAAAATAATAAAAATGTACGTAATTTTCAAAGATGTGTTCGCGTTTTATGTGTTATGTTAATTTACGGTACCTAATAAACGAAATTTAAAACAAAACTGTGTTAATTTTACTCACGCAATTTTAAGTGCATATCCATCTTCTGAATCAAAAGGAATCAATAGGTACTCATTAGGTAGGTAGGTAGGTAACTACAACATCTGTCTAAGTTAAATTTAGTAAGATTGAGAATTTTAATAGGTATTCTTTTTTAAGTTTACTTTTACATAAGATTTGTCTTATTATTATTAAATAAACAGAAGGAACACAACACAATTAGGTAGTTTTAGTTTATCATACCTGCCCAGCTGTTCATGTTTTAAGCCTGCGATAAACACATAGGTACCTAAGTTGAGTTTCTGTCTTAGTTTATCATACATACCCAGCTGTTAGGGTTTTAGGCCTACGATTAATGAACACATACCTACCTAAGTTGAGTTTCTGTTTCAGAGAATCATACCTACCCAGCTGTTTTAGGCCTCAGATAAATGGGCACATACCTTCTTAAGTTTTTGTCTTTGTTTTCATACCCAGCTGTTTTGTTTGTTTAGCGTTTATCTAACTGATCTATCTGTTTGATTTATTAGGTACTGATACACGTTGATAATGTTTTTTTCATATTAGTGTTTCGTTATAATAGGTAATCGAATGCAGTAGGTAGTTACCTTTTTTATTATTATTATGTAGGACCAAATAAATAGGCGCGCAGCGGCGCCCCCTACCGCCCGAGTACCGCGCATCGGCACGCCGCATGAATGAGATAGGCATCTTCTGTCACGCTCACGCCCACGCGTCTGTCTCGTTCTCGCTTAGCTAGTCCATCTTCCGTCACACTCAGGCCCATACGTCTGTCTAGTTTTCGCTCAATGTAGTACCTACTTATGTAAGAGACGAAAGGCGATGTCGCGGAACAGGGTGCTCTTAAAAATAATATTTTTTTTGTTAGGAAAAATAAAAACGTAAACGGGCCAGTTTTCAAAAAAAATAATTATTGGGTCCTCTTTCTATGTTATTGTTTGATGCTCTGTTAAAATATTATCACTTAAAACGAGGTAACCTTATATACAACCGCCTCAATGACTATAACAAGGCAAAGGACTTTCTCATTGACGAGCAGTACGGATTTCGTCCAAAATCTAGCTCATTATCAGCTGCGATAGACTTAGTCACTAAGATTAAAACATGTATTGATGAAAAGAAAATTGCGCTGGGTATATTTATAGACCTGAAAAAGGCATTTGATACTGTTAGCCACCAGAAACTGCTCATAAAGCTAAGCGATGCTGGCATCAAAGGCAAAGCATGAAATATACTTGAATCATATCTTAAAAACCGACGCCAGGTTGTCAAAATCAATGGTTACGTGAGCGGTTCTTAATGCCAGTAGCACTATCAATGGTTACGTGAGCGGTTCTTAACGCCTCGAGTTGATATGGTGCTGTTCCCGTTACGGTTGATGTGCTACAACCTTTTTAAAAATGAGATCAATATATTTTTGAAGACAATTTTCTTCCGAACTAAGGAATTTTCATACATAAATAATACACATAATAAATAAATATTATTTTGCAATTATCAATTCTTTAAGAAATTGTTTTCGGACTTTCCTCTTGAATGATACCTTTGACTCGGCCCTCCTGACATCCAAAGGAAGAGAGTTCCACAGTCGTGTTGCCGTGACTGTAAATGACTTGGAGACGTTCGTGGAGCGGTGTGCCAGCGTGCCCAGCCGGAGATTGTCGGAGGAACGGAGAGACCGATCGTGTGTTTGGCATAAAAACGGGAACATATCTTTAAGATAAGAAGAAGGCGACGAGGGGTTATTAAGAATTGCGTGTTAAATGCAAAGGATTCGAGAGTCTCTACGTTGACGGAAAGGGAGCCAGTTAATCTGTGCTCTAAAACTGGAGACATGGTCATATTTATGAAGGCCGAAGATGAACCTGATGCAATTGTTGAGGAGACGTTCAAGCTTGTCGATAAGGGCTTCAGTAAGATTAGTGCAGCAAGAGTCTGCGTAGTCTATGATAGGGATGACAAGAGTTTGCATAAGCAGAAGCTTCGTCTTAAATGGGAGAAAGAATTTTAAGCGGTAGAGACTTCTCAGACAGACAATCACCTTACGGCTGACCTCAGCTATGTGAACAGACCAGCTAAGCGTAGAGTCCATAGTTAGGCCCAAGTTCTTGACACTAGTAGAGTAAGGTATAGTGGTACCTTCAAACACTATTGGGTCCAGATCCATGACATTAAACCTAGAGATAAGTCCCGGACTATCCACAATAATGGCCTGACACTTAGTAGGGTTGACAGAGATTCCGAAGTTCTGTGACCACGATGAAATATAATTTAAATTTTAGTTCATAAGATGAATTGCAGCAGGTAGTTCTGCAATTTCACTTTGCACATACAATTGCAAGTCATCAGCATACAGATGATACGAGCAGCGAATATTAAGGGTGAAAAGATTTATAAAAATAGAGAAGAGCAAAGAGAGATTATGCCACCATGTGGTACACCAGATGACAGATTGTACCAGTCAGAATGGGCGTTGAGTTTTTATTGACTGCTGGCGACCACGTAGATAGGAAGAGAACCATTCCAGGGCTGAAGAAGATACTTTTAAGTACGAAAGTACGGCCAGAAGGAGGTCATAGTCCACAGCATTAAAGGCATTAGGAAAGTCTATTAGAACAAGAAGTGTGACTTTAAAGGAATCCATCCCGTCTCGTATGTCTTCTGTTACCTTCAGCAGAGCAGTGGTAGTACTACGGCCTGCACGAAATCCAGACTGAAAAGGAGTCAATAAGTTGTTCTGAGAGAGATGGGAGGATAACTGTTTAAGTACACATGACTCAATTACTTTTGAGAGAAAAGGCAAAATGGAAATCGGCCGGTACTGGCTCAGAAAAGTGGGATTACGAACCTTAGGGAGTGGACGGGCGAGAGCTTTACGCTTAAAATCTGGATAAGTGCCAGAGTCCAATGACCAATTAATAATATGAGTGAGAATAGGTAAAATTATTTTGAGCAATGGCACTATCATCAGACGGCTGATGACATCCACTCCAGTTGCTTTAGATGTAATCGTAGAAATGGCCTTGCTGATGTCAGCATCGGAGACAGGGATAAATGAGAAGGGAGTAATGTCAGGAGCAGGGAGTGAAGCTATGTATGCTAAAGTATTCGCTTTGATGAGAGCATCAAGAGCAGGAAGGTTCGTGAAATGCTGGTTGATGTCATTGAGATCAAAAGGAATATGGATGTCATCAGACTTTGATCTGCCCACCCCAAGTGAATTCAAAAAAATCCAGATGTTAGTAGAAGAGGACTTATGGATCTCAGTATGTATATGAGGACGTTTCGCTGCACGTATCATCTGATTGCAACGGTTTCGCGCCTTTTTGTACTGGGCCCAATTTTCGTATGATCCTTTGAAAGTACGGAAGGCCTTATTGCTCAGTTATATTGGCCTCATAGATCAGTTTCATTATTATTTAACTTTAACCTTGCATTGGAACCATTACAATGTGAAGTTCATGATTTTTATACTCGGAGCACCCCAGGTGAAGATAACGTGGATTTATTAAATAATTAAAAGTATTATTTGCTCAAAATTTACGCGCCCCAAAGGTAAGCCGGCGAGCGCTTACACAGCAGAAAAGTAACTCGAAAATCTGGTAAAAAGCGCTGTCCGCGCTTAATGGCGTCGACATTGGAGCGTGAGTGCTCAATTCGCTTACCAAATAAAACAAAAGGCTTTTAGGCACGCTAACAAAAAAAACGATTCGGATAAACCGAAGACATGGACCCACTTCATTAACGTATAAGTAAAGGTAAGGGTTTACCCTCAAATGTTCTTGCAGGAGCACGATAAAGAAGACGTCTGAATATAATCAAACTGAATGATTGAATTTTTGTAAAGCCAAGTCAACATCATTTAAATGGAAATGTACACGGTGGAATAGAGCGGGAATATAACAATGAGTTAAGTAGGCTGTGAATATTTAAAGCTCGTTATCGGTTTGCGCCATTCGGTTCTAGGCTCTTTCACCCAGGAATGAAATTGTACGGGCTTCGAGCCAACAGTTGGATACATAGTAACTATATAACATAAGTTAGTTGCTTTCGTTAATTAAGTTACATAGTAGCAAAAAACAGCTCCTCTGCTCTGCAGCGTTGCCACTCAGCCAAATATATCCTCCTTGTAACTGTCGGACTTTGCCGAAATGAAAACACTGAAGCTAACGAACTCGGCGAAGTACGATACCTAACGAATGCCTTATAAGGGTCGACCCAGAAAAGTGCTTAGACCGTTTTTTGCGCGACGGGTTCCGCTAATGAAACAGAAACGTTCAAAAGGAATACTACAAAGAAACACGATAATGCGAATACTAAAGAGTCTTTTGTAAGTGGGCATTATTTTGCCCAAAATAAATTCTCCACCTGTATCTAAAGAATCGGGTTAATAAGGGTTGCCACTTTAGTCTTGAGAATTCATTAAATAAACGACAAAAGTGAAAAAGCTGGCTTTGCTTGCTACGTACTATACGATCATTTTAATTTATTTTTGGTCTATACTAAGATCTAGATAATACGGCGGATGTGAACGGAACGCCGAGTGTTGAAATTTCAAATATCGGAAAAACTACACGATCAAAAGACCGTACCTTTTTCTCTTTTGCCCAAAACATTTCGCAAGAAACCCTTGGTGACACGGCAAGCACTAAAAAGGCGAACTCGGTCCTTATTTCAAAATAGCAGTGATTACAATTTTCAATGGCATTTTAAGAACAGGCATTTCCGCGTCTATTTCTCTGGAGCGGTAGCTTACGGGTAGGTAATGATTTAAGGCACTTATCCAGTAATGTATGGCGATGTTCATCCAAATAGAGCAGTTTTTTTTGTCTCAGAACATTCACCCGGGATCCTTGAACTGTAAACGTGCCTTGTTTGACGTAACATTGTAAAGTTTTAGCTGCGCGGGGAGTTTAGTACAAATGACTAAACTTTGCTGATGCCAGGGTCACAGAGTAGCACGATATTACTTTCAGGAATTATTCATATAAACCGTTTTCGCAAAATGTTTGAATACTAGAATACATAATACTTTACCCCCAGGGAACATACGGATGCATTCTTTACGTGAACGCGTTCGTTTTAATTAAGAGAGATGCTACCGTGCAAGAACCGAGTCAAGGTTTTAGTGTTAGTTATGCGTTTAAGAAGGCTTTAATATAAATAGCTGTTAATTAATGTACTGTTTTTTGATAAACATAATAACCTGAAATGTAGCAATAATAAGCACCACCTCATTACATTAATGCTACGATTTGTTTTCTGAATGCTAAGACAATGCTACGAAAGCAGCTGTATACATACGAATGTGTATAACATAAAAATGTATACACGATCTCATATAACATTCAAGATAACAAGTTCAGAGAATACAAGCTTCAATACGAAGGAAGTGAACTCATGCACTTCCGTCAAGTCTAATAGGGTAGCTAAGTGCCAATCAAAATACTCTATTGAAGTCAACGTTCTATCTATAACTTCAAGATTGTTAAGGTGCTCCCAAACCAAAGAGGATGTGATATGCTAATCGAGCAGACTTACTTCTTCTAGACAGAACATCACACATGACATACTTCAATATTTTGCTACTTTACATATTTGATCACTTAAATATTCGCGGATTTTTATATTTTTGACAAAGTATTGGTCGAGGTTGCAAACTTGTACTAATATTTGGGCCATCATCATGAAAACGAGTGTGCGAGAAATTGGATCACCGGATTTAACGCAAGGCGCCGAAACATTCCGCCGACTAATTGACTAGACGATCATGCAGACTGTAACTAGATACAATTTAGTAAAATGTTGCTTCAAGTTAAATTAAACCTTTATTTATTTAATTTTCCTCCACGTGTCATTGAAAAACGGCACTCAATACATAAATGTCTGGCTCCTCGCTCCTTGTAAGCGATACGTAAGACGAAGATAAGTATAGTGCAAGCTCCGCTTGAAGCACGATTGCTTGAAGTATTCAGCATAAACTTAGCAAAACTTATTACTTGCGTAACTTATTTCTGCAATGAATATTTAATATCTTCATATGTGGAAATTAAATGGAATTTCATTAATATGAACGAGGACGTTAAGGTCAAAACTTAAGAACATGATGAAGATAGAAAGCATTTTGTGACTGAGTATGTCTATTTACACAATGTGTTTGTGGCCCACTAGACCTAAATACTTTAAAGACGTTTTCTACATTTACTTTAAAGGGAAAATAATATGTTATTTTTGATAAAGACAAATTTAAATAAATGAAAGAAAAAAAGAGGGTGACTTAGCAATGTGTTACCAAATATGTATGAATAAGACCATCGTTACACACAACTTTTACGTCATGGTCGAAAACTTAATTAAAATTTTAGTTGCATCATGGAGTTAAATATTAGAACGAGGGCTCTACAGAATTGATTGATGGTCTCATTCACCTCCTAAAATTTGGTAACACATTTAATCCGGCACTGATCTGTCCGTATTTCGCAAATACGTCCAACCGATTTTTTCTAAAATAAAAAAAAATACTTGTAAGATGGCAACTCACATTATGGCACACACATTATAGCAAAAAACCGTAAAAAAAAACTTTCCAGGTATATATGTCTCCGTATTATTGGAAAAACAGAGAGATTACACTCTAACGGTTTTCCGTTATTATTAAGATAAGAGGCATATTGTAATCTGACGATTTATTGTGAACAAGCCCGTAATGGTTCAGCATTTACGCTTTCATTGGTCCTTACATGTCAATTTAACACGAGAGATAAACGGAGATTCCCTTCGCTCACCCCGTTTATCTTTTACCTATCCTAACTTACCACTTGGACCACTGACTCTGCATTTCAGTTTACGTTATAATGTTTGAAGTTCTGTACAGTTCACAAATTATCGACATCAATTAAATTACAATCTAACGAATTTTAAAACCATCAGATTGTTATCACGCACTTTTTACAATATTACTGTGACATTTACAAAAATGGTTATGTACTGATGAGATGGGTCTCCAAGTGGATATTTTTGCGTCGGCCAGACCGCTCGGCCGTGCAACGGTGAATTATACATGAACTTGCAAATACAGAAAGAGGACATGTCTACCCGAGTGAGTTCAGAACTTTGCGGCTATTTCCAGCCTATGGTTATTGATACTTTCAGTTGTATGCTCTCCATTCTCATAAAATAGAGCGCACCTTCGCTTTCGAATCTCTTATGTGAAACACTAGTGCACGCGGCCGTATCACAAGAGCGTGGAGTTAAGGCGAGGTTTTCCGGAGACAGATTTTGTATGGGCGGGCAGTATGCAGCGCAAACGCGTCCGTCTAATTTTAAAAAAATACTAATCTGTCATTTTCTATTCGCTACATGATAAAAAAACTAGGGTTATTACTCTAATACCATTTAATAAGTTTTCAGACTAAAGCTGTCTACACACCAAAGCCGCCGGCCCGGCGGCACGAACCCGGCGGGTTAATGCCGGCGGGTAAGCCCGGCGGCTTCTATAAACCAGCCACGAACAAGCCGCCGGGTCGGCTGCATGATATTCGCTACTCCACTACTCCTCGAAAGTCGGCTGGCAACTGAGCGGGGGGCGCCGGGCATGCCGCGCGCGGGCGCATGCCGCCGGGCTGGCGGTTTTGGTCGTTTCAAAATCAGGCCGCCGGCCTTGCCCGCTGGGTTCGTGCCGCCGGGCCGGCGGCTTTGGTGTGTAGACAGCTTTATAGATAGTTCAAATGTTATTTATCTAGATCTTAGTATTTGTTTTCTTACTATCAAGTAAAGTAAATTAAATATAATTTTGAGTTTTAACATTGTTGTGTCCTGAAGACGAACAGCAAAAATTAAAGTAAACGGGAATAGAGCGCCTTAATAGAAAAGCCTCGGGGAAGCCTCAAGGCGGAAGGCAGATCGCTAGCGGGCATCTCAATATATCCGATCGAATCCGGCCTCAGATAAATGTACCGTATTCTGGGAAAAATACCGTGAAATAGTAAGTTTGCTATTTATTAAAAGTAGTCTCTTTATATTACACTAGATGGTCTGTAAGTGCACCACTTACTTCATTTTAATATTTCACTAATAGTAAAACATTAAAGACAGAGTGACTTTGGAAACATAAGCTATATTTTAAACTAAGGACCTACGCATAATTTAAAGTCCCTTACACAGATTAAAATCAAAATCATTTGATTTGATGATACCTAAAAAATCATAAAGTATCATTTCGAATTCTGAGGTCCATTTAGGCGGAGTTTTTTCAAATACTTTAATATTATTCGTCAATTTCAGAAATCAAACTGTGATTTATTAGTTTAATTTAAGGCGAAAATCAATTCTAAAGTGTTAACAATATTTCTTATTGGTTTCAACAAATGATATACAGGGTGACTTTGTTATCAGTACCGAAATTTTGTGTATAGATTCCACTGATGAATATGAACAACTTTTACTATGGGGGCAATAGTGAAATCGAGAAAAAAAAATCAGCTGTTCCATTCATTTTGACCGCGCGCCAATGGAACTTTTGTATGGAACAGCTGATTTTTTTTTCTCGATTCCACTATTGCCCCCATAGTAAAAGTTGTTTATATTCATCAGTGGAGTCTTTACACAAAATTTCGGTACTGATAACAAAGTCACCCTGTATTATAACAATTGATATTTAATTTAATATGTGGAAGGGATAATGAAGTTCTTAGTATGAAATATTGACAATGTTTACAAAGTCACCTTGTATAAGCCATGAAAACCAGCTTTACACAAACGAAATGAAGATGCTGAGATAAGCAGAAGGAGTGACCCGGTTGAATAGAATCCGAAACGAATATATCAGAGAAGCGCTGAAAGTAGCCCGTATCGTAGACAAAGTTAGAGAAAGTTGCTTGCGATGGTACGACCATATCATGATTCGACAGTAGACCACCCGATTGCAAAGCCCTAAATATTCCGAACCAACCCAAAAACGAGGCAGACTACGCGCCACTTGGTCAGTGAATGTGCGAAGAGATCTAAAGCGAGATAATCTACCCAGACAACCCAGAACCGAGCTCTCTGGCGCAGATGTACTATGACATCTGACCCCAGACGAACTAGGATTAAATCAAAATTTTTTTATTACAGACAACATAGGTCCATGGGTTAGTATAAGATTAAGGTCTAAAAATGATAATGATGAAGATGATAACATAAAATATAAGCAAGGTGTTAAAACGCATGCGAAATAAAGAAACATAACCCATTTTAAGAAACGTAGTAGTAAAAAAGGCCTATTTTAAAAATACTCAGGCCCTATTTCACCATCGACAAACAAGTACTGACCAACGAATAATTCAAATATGGAAAGTCTTTTCATATGAAGTAATGGAAAGACAACGTTAATGGTGACCTAATACGATTTTGTGAAACGGACTGTAATTAGGTATGTAACACTCGTCTGCTGTCTGAAGACACCTAAAGACGTTTACTTTGTTAGCTGTGATTCCCTGGAGTGTCTTTGTATAGTTGATTTTGCCTAAGACGATCGATGAGAAGTTGTCATTTCGCTAATTTTAGTAATGTAGCGGTATCGGTAGCTAACAACCTTTGTCAAGGTACCCGGAATATGCGAAGGTTCAGTTGGCAGAGTGCGGCGATGGGTGCTGAGAATTCCTTTGTAGCTTGAAATGAGATTTGACTTTTCGTTTGGTTATTGGTATAAATATACCAAAAAACAAAACTTATTAGTTTACCGCAAAATAAAAAGTCGACACAAAATATCGAACATGCAGTTCTAGTGTAAATCGAATTATTATTTCTTTATACAAATTATTCGTAGACATGCATTACCTGTGTTATTCTGTCATTACTTTTTTAGCGAGCTTTTATGGGCTTCCAAACTGACTGACAGCCGCCAAAATCGGTTCTGCTACATCGCATCTCTTTCTTGTCGTTCTATTCCAAAGGGATAATAATTTTATGGGGATGATGGAATGAGTTATTAGTTCGACGACCCGTCTGGTGTAGTGGTCGAGAAATCGCCTACTACGCAGCGGGTGCGGGTTCGATCCCCGCACAATACAAACATTTGTGTGCATGAACATGTCTGTTTGTATTGGTCTGGGTGTTATCTATGTATATTATGTATGTATTTACAAACAAAAAGTATTTAAGTATTATATCCGTTGTCTGGCACCCATAACACAAGCTTTAAGTAGCTTACTTTGGGACTAGATGGCGATGTGTGGGAATGTCCAAAGGATATTTATATTTATACTTATTCTAAAACAATATTGTCTTTATATTATAAGTTTTATGCATGATAACCTCTTTACAACATTCTAAACACACCACGAATGGGAAAACACGCAACCCTCGCGCGTGTCTACGAAATACTACGCCGTAGTTAGTAAGCTACGAAGAAGCGAACGAGAGTCGGTAGGTACATTTGACTCGCTCGCTGGTATTGCAATAATAAATTGATTTGGTGGGGTTTTTTAATTAAAATATTTATTTTTCGGCATTACCATCGTTTGTAAAACCACTCCTGAGTCTGGCATCGCTGACTAAAACAAAACCATTTATTCAATGAAAATAACTGCATGCTATTAGCAGCTATTACATACATGCAGCATATTTTTGAAGTTTAGACGCAGCTCACGTATAAAAAAAAAACACTAGACGAATCCGACATAACGGTATCTGGCATTAAATACAATTATTTTTTATAGTGTGCTATAGAGAACTTTTATCAAAATGCCCTTGACTCGGCTTTGGCAGGGCACTACCGTGCTCCCAAATAATTGTAAAGCTTTGATCATCACTAGTACGTAACTAATGAATCATTATCACATGAGTTAGGTAAACTGGTGGTTTGTGTTCAGTCACCCAAATGTTTAAGACGGTCTTGATCAATAACTTAACCTAAAACGCAGTGACCCGAACTTCTATTGACCCTCTGTATTTATACATATGAACTTAAGGAATACCTTTATGGATGGTAATAAGATAAGTGCAACCGATTCCATTATTCATAGATTAGATATATTACCATATTTCTACAGACTAAAATCACCAGTCATATCATTACCAGTTAAAGGAGGCCATCCTTTAGCTGATAGCTGTCTATTGCTGAACAATGGCTTCCCTCAACGTTTTTCCACAGCGACCAGTTTCTCTGTGTAGTCTGTATCCAGAGTGATCCAGTTTGAATTTTTACAAGGTCGCTGTAAGTCTTCTTTAGAGAGACCACTGCTTTAAAATAAAGCATTTTATTTCAGAATCAAAAAAACATATTAACTGAGCTTTCCTATAAAGTTTATTATTACTTACACAAGTATAACGGGAACTAAAACTCTTGTTCAAACTAAAACCTCTCGAAGCTGTAAGCTCTTGGTATCAGATAAATCGCACGAACTGAAACAATAAGCTTTCAGTGCCTTCAACACGATTTCGTGGAAAGAAAATTCCTCTTTTCATTTTTTCAGAAGCTTCAATTTTAAAGAAGCCTTTTGAAACAGCGCTAAGATTTTATAAGCAAAGGCATCGGTTTCAGCTCAACATGAAAATTTAAGTGGCCGACTACTTAAATCTTTGCAAATTGTTGAACACAAACTATACAATGTGCTGAGATCTCAAAATACCATTAATGTTAAATAAAGTCAGTCAACCTTAAAACCTACTAAATAAGTTTTAAATTTCGTCCAATGGGAAAAACTTATACTAAGTATAATGGACTACGGCTTAATAGTATTCATTTTGTCAAGCTGAATTATGATTGATAAAAACTAGTATCAATATATCTAATCGAATGGAAGTGACAGCAAACTCAAAAGCGGCAGGTACCTACTGTACTTTTTCAGGATCAAGTAATAGCTCATCTATCAACGTCAAAAATGGACAAAAAAACCGACTTGAAAAAACGAAATGCACTAAAAAGTCTTAAATAAACTCATTGTATTACATCTTTTAAATCTGTTCCTTAAAAAGCTTCAAAGTACCTAACTAAGTTTTGGTCTGGCGTCATAATCACTGAACTCCTAAGCGTTAAGCAGTTCACCATTTGCTCAGTTCCATAAAATGGTGACTATCATACGTAAAGATATGTCAATATAAAGATACTAGTACATAAACACTATACATGCCTTTAAAGTTTAGGGTTTCCCTTGATTACACTAAGATTTCAACGTGTGTCACTCAATTGAATAGTTATAACATGCAAAGATGATAAGATTTCAACTTACTGTTTTCTTTTTAAACGTATTTGTATTGGGCACCAATCACATACATTGCTCTGATCCCAAAGTTGTGTTACACACTTGTGTTATGACACACCCAGACCCGAGACAATATAGAAAATATCCTTTTCTACATTGACCCGACCGGGAATTGAACCCAGAACCTCACGAGATGGCGACGCTTGTAACCGCGTGCGATCCCATCATTCGATCCAGATTTGGCAACAATAGTATCTGTAATTTGATTTTTTGTATTTATTGTGTATTGTCACTATACAAACTTAATAATATAAATTGCACTTGTAGAAAGCAACTGTGTCAGACAAGGAATCGAACCCTGTGTCTTACGCTTTCTGGACGCATGTTATACCTATTTGATATTATTAAGTTTGTATAGTGACAAAACACTATAAAAATCATAAATAAAATTATAAACTGGCTTACTTTATCTTAACCGATTGTTAATATTTGTTAAAATATTTAATGAGTTAAGAAGTAACATATCCATAAAAAAATCAGTCAAATTGATAACCTAAACCTTTTTGAAGTCGGTTCAAAAGCGTTCAGAACGACTTTAAAACGATTGCATTGACGTGCAGCGAAAAACACTTTTTATTGTATCGTTATTTCAGTTCCCGTATCAAAGCAACCTTTTAGAGTGGCTATGCACGCCATGTTTGCATTTAAGAGGCATCGCTTTTAGCGAGATCATTAACAATTTTAATTGCCGTATAATCTACTGTACGACAATTGTACTTTCGTAAAGGTTCGTTACTCTTTGCTTGTCGAATATTTTACACAACATTGACATTCCGTGTTAAAGAAAATATTTATTTTTGGAAAAAAATGGATTGATATAATAATATAATAATATATAAAATTGGGATAAAAAGAATTAGGAACTCTAAAGACATATGTAGTTCCCTGTAAAACCACCAGGTGACGTTTGAAAAACGCAGAATCAAAATTTGTGTTTTCGTGTATTTATTGATCGAGAATAATTTTTGAATTAAGTTTTTTTTAAAAAGATACTATAGTTAAAAAGATATTTGATGCAGCAGAATATCAGGAAATTGAATTTGTTTACGCGAAATGTCAACAACTTTGCTTCAGAATTCGTCCGGGACGGCAAAGCATTTTGAATAATTGAAATGGAAATAGAAGTCTTTTGACGTTCAAAGGACAAAGAAGCCATAAAGTGGAAAATATTTAGGTAGGTACCTAACTACTAATAGTTAGGTACCTACCTAAATATTTTAAGGAACCTAAGTTCCTGTTGAAAATATCTGTTTAGATAGAGTCAAAGCGGTAAATAAAAAATTGATGAAACATCATGTTATCTATCATAAGAAGCTCATGGAAGCTTAGGCTTAAAAGGATTAGTTAATTAAATCCATCTAAATTGGGTTAGTTCCTTGTCTCGCTTTGTTTAGGCATCCGTGAAAAAGAGAGAGAATGTAATCGCTTTGTAAGCGCATTGCATTTATACTTATTTATAGTGTGAAATCGTCACAGATGGAAATAAAAATTTCAGTGATCAGAATTCATATTTTTGCGCTATGGTAGTATTAGGACGCGTGACCAAACCGATATAAGTGCCCAACAAACATTTAAGTCACATAACAGCAACTTTTGCTGGCAATAAGCAGTTTAAAGCTTCAAAATATTTGTATAACGGCTGACGTGAGAGCTTTATGTTGAATAATAGAATTTTTGTAATATAATATTTCTATAAGCTTGATTACTTCTGTATTAAGTTAATTACCTTTATCCAAGCTGAATAATGGTCGTAAGTAGTACTTTAAAGTAAACCATATTCAAATTAAAGCAAATGAGAATGCTAACAGCTGTATAGTAGCTGAACATTCAGCATTGCTCTGTATAACTTTGACATTACTTTCAATTAAACAGATTATTTCTGAATAATCTGTTTCATTTTCACTTTAAGTTGCTTAGCACATCAAATTATTTTTACTACCCAGAAGCTGAATATTGCAGAATTTTTAGCTATTAAACAGAAAACGATTGCTAAATTGTAAATGAGAAGGTCTTATACCTAACTTACACAGACAGAAGTGCACAAATACCCTTTTATTCAGGTTAAATAATATTAATTCCGTTTTTTTTTTGTTCTTGAAATGTTTGTCATGAAACCTTATTATTTTACGCACGCTACGAAACACCATTATTGTAATTGACCTACTATTTTAGTAATAAGAATCTTAATGCTTATATATGTGTATATTACCTATCAATCATCTCCAAATTGACCATAATCACTTTTATATAATGATCCCTAATAAACTGCATAAGAGTATCAAGTTGAGTAATATTGGAACTGTTATTCAAAAATGAGTTATTAAATGTACTTTTATCCATACAAGATCTGAATAGGAAGTCACATACCAACTTTTATGCAGAATTAAGCAACAAAATGCTTGGCGAGCGCGCTCTTAATCAAGTTAAGCATGACGCCATTGTCCTAAACACTTTTTTATGAAAGTAAATGCAAAATCACGTATCAAAAGCACCATTTTTACTTCGAAAAATGCTTTATGTGATGCAAAAGTTTTATCTTTAGTATTTTACTGCATTATAGTACTTAAAATGCATAGAAAATATTTCACTTATAAAATTATACATGACCAAATATGATCGAAATTGTAGTTAATCGTGTGGCGCGTGAAAATTAACAATCAAAGATGTATATGTTTTCACAGTAAAGTAGCGTGCGTTTAAAAAAAACACTTCTAAATCTTGAAATAAGTATGTAAAGTCAATACTACCAATTTCTTATTAATCTTTCTGACATCCAATGTTGACACTGCTCGCACAAAACAAATGTCTCATTTTATGATTTTATTTGAATTATTTCTTAATAAAATTACGATTTAGATCTGCAATTTGAATAAAAACTGAATAGCTTAACTCAAATATTACTAACTGAATAAGATTGTTATAACTGCTGCTTTAAAGCTAATTCAGCATTTATTCAGAAAATATCCATCTTCTTGTACACTTATTCAGATACTATATAGCCATTATTCAGCGGTTATCCAAATTAAAGCTAGTTAATATGTGCCCAAACCGCTTGAATATTGTCTGTATAAGCGCTTACACAGACGTTATGTCCGCAAATTAAGCAACTTAAAGTCACTTGAATTTCTTTTATGCAAATATTATTCAGCTAATAAATGTTTGTTGGGTGGTGTGTGTCACGAACATCAGGGCATGTTTGGCAGTTAGTCTTGGCTCGTCTGACAGAAAGGTAGGCCACTTGCCGCAATCCGCACTGAGCTCTCGTAGTGGTGTATATTGGCTCATAACAACTCAAACTTGAAATGGCCCTATTTCCCAGTAGTAGGGTGCTTACAGGCTAACTTTACGTTTAACTTTACTTACATACTGTTTTTTATAGGTACTTTGGTGCGGTAGCAATCATAATAGGAATTAATCTAGAAATCAATGTAGAAATCATAATTGGGTCAATGTAGAAATCATAATTTCCTATTTTCTCTCGGGTCTGGGTGTTGTGGTACCACCAGTGGTAGTTGTTGTGTCTGATTCCGTTGTGACGGATCAGAGCAATGTATGTGATTGGTGTCCAATATTTATACTTATTGACCTCATAAAGCACACATCGAGCGATGGAGCGGGCTATGCTCGGTGTTTCTCTACGAGATCGAATCAGAAACGAGGAGATGCGTAGAATAACTAAGGTAGCGGTCATATTAGGGATATGTCCGTTACCTTAGTTCTTCGAATCAGTAAGCTCAAGTGGCAGTGGGCAGGGCACATAGCGCGAAGAACTGATGACGGTTGGGGCAGAAAAGTTCTAGATTGGAGACTTTTCGACCAAAAGCGCAGCGTATGACGTCCACCGACAAGATGGATGGACGACCTTGTTAAGATCGCGGGATCACATTGGATGCCGACCGCTTGTGATCGGTCGCTGTGAAAAACTGTGGGGGAGGCCTGATGATTTATATTTATAATATATTTACAAAAGACTTACGTCCTTAATGCCCAATAGGCACAGAACTGCATTATAGGATGACACAACAGGCCACATCGGCAATTCGAGCATTTTTGAACACTTATAAGAGTACACTTTAACAGCCATAGCAGAAAATTACTCTCTCATCTGTATAATTGCGCTATTATGTGTCACGTTGAGAACGCAGTAATGTCATAAGCGATCATATGGGTAACTCATCCTTTTTAAGAGCTATATGCTGCTAATAAGCAATCTTTGGTCTTTAACTAAGCTATTTTCTGAAAAGAACCCCACAAGAACAACCTTAAAACTTTGGCATTTTAAGGAAGAACATGTGAATCACTAAAATGCAAATAGTTATTTTGTGACTTTAATTAATGATAATATACTGCTTCTTGCTGTACATAGTTAATCTTAAATACTGTTCATCAGCAATCGTATATTAGCATTTATTCAGCTCACATAATCACAATGAGTGTATTGATATAATGTAAAATCAGAGCACAATGCTATAAATTAGACCAATGTAACCCATACTCTCGCTTAGAGCTGAGTACTTGTCCTAGCAACAGCAACAAACCTGCTAATGAAGTTAAAAAACGTCTTGAAAGATTTATTATTTCAGCATATAGTTTTAGATTTATTATTTCAGTGTATAGTTGAGTTGTAGTATTTTTGCCTATTTAACATATTTATTTACTGGAAAACAGAAATAATTTGATAGCGCGTGAAAATTTTCGCCTATATTTTTATAGTACCTATTTGACAGTAAACTTTCTTTCCAATTCGAATTTCAAGTTACATTAAGGAAAATCAATACGAAGTTTACAAAACAGTCAATTTACCACAGTAAACTGTCATCAATTGAAGACGAACTAACAAAACGTAAATAATAAAATATAAAAGTTGAAGGCTAAAGAATTAGTATTATATTAATTCACAAATTTTCCACTTAAGAATATTCAACTTCGTAGAAGCGTTAAGAGATCCTGCTAGAGTGTACTTTTGTAACGCTTGGCTACTATAATCGGCCAGTGAGCTGTGACGGTTACCTGTAATAATGCTCAAATAATGTTGTTATAATGCTAAAGTGACAGTTGTTCAGCTAATAGCTGATTAATTTGTGCCCAAATTAGAGTTAAATAAGCACTTACAGCGCCTCTAATTCTCTCATTCAGAAGGCTTGTACAGCTAAAGATTATATTGTGGACAGTAGTTCAGCTAATACAGCAGTTCTGTGCTACTTGGGTAGGTACTTAAGTCCTTTGTAGATGCCAATAATGAGGTCACGTCACCACTGGTGGTCACTTCACTTTTTATGGTCATAAAGAATCGTCTGTCCAATTTAATCTCATCTACATCTCTTTTTATAGGCATAATAAAAAGACGTAGTTAAATCCCTATTAAAAACGCTAAGTGGCTTAGAATCTTTTCACCTCATCAGCTGAAATGCTCGAGTGCGCTATTTTAAAATCTGAATTTGCATTAATTAGCTCTTTTATTTCACAGCCAATTAGGTTAGGATCAGTTCAGATGAGTAGGCACTTCTAAAAGAAAAGAGACTAGTATTTTAAAGTAAAATCCATTAATCGCGAATTTGCGATTCATGCGTACATAGTGCACTAAAAATAGAAATCAAGATGCAAAAAAGGCTGCACTTACCGTATTGTAAGGAAAGCGGTTCGCGTATTATTTTAACAAGCGGCGATAATTTTTATACTTAAAATACCTATCTAAATTGACTTTAAGAAGCATGTTCCAATTAAGATAAGTTGGCATCAAGTTTCGCTTTTACGCGGTAACCCTGCCAACATCTAAGGAATATAAACAGAAATTATTTAGGTATATTTACGAGATTTGAGCTAAAAGCGCTTTTCCTTTGAATATCATCTCATTTTCATAAAATATTAAGTATCTGTTAAGCACCAACGAGACCGCAAAAATGATTTCGACGAAAACTCCTCGCCCTTCCTCGACAAAGTTGAAAACTCATATTTTCCGATAAAGATCTCTAATCCTCACTTATTTGACATGAAGCCTGGTTTTTATAACTTCAGATAAGGAATATTCGTCGAATAAATTACAATACGCCTGCCTTAAAAACGTCACCTTTTTGTCAGCATTAATTTATGTAAACAACATTTTCAAATTGGTGGTTTTATACTTATTCAGTCTGAATTTTTCCAACTTCAGATAAGGAATATTAGTCGAATAAAATACAATACGCCTAATTTGAAAATGTCACCAATTTTTCAGCAATAACTTATTGTCATTTTAAATCGGTCGTTTCATACTTATTCAGTCTGATAAGTCTTATCTGAAACTAGAAAATCGACCCTAAGGAGCGCAATAACCCTCAAACGTAAAAGAGGTAAATGAAAAACAGTATGCCTCTTTTCAGAGGGATCGGTTGGAGTACACTTTGTTTCTGTGTAGCTTAGGACTGATGACAGATCAAAGTTAGGATAATCATTATTAGGGTATATCGTATTGCTTTTATCGCGCAACATGACGCTTGATATTATTAGAACGGAACGAAATTTTTTTCTCGTTGTTTTGGGTTCAAGATTATCAAGTTAACAAGTTTATATCAGCTCTACTGTACCCTACCCAAACTGCTCGTGTTGTATTTTCGTATACACAAGCGAGCGGTTTGAAGGTAATTTACTAAGGATTACTCTCACGACATCATTTTACGTGCTTAATGAATTGATCAGTAGAAACTACTGAACGTGATTTTTCGAAATTGTGTGCCTTGCCAATGCAGTTGCTCTCTTTAAAAGTTTACGGTGTATTAAGTCACTTATGTAAATGAATGTAAAAAATATATTTAAGAGAAACATTTAATAGGTAAAGAGTTATATAGGTAGAAAAAATACATAAATATTCCGTTTTTATATTATATTCATTCATTTGTTTCAATATAGTTAAATCAAAATAGACAAATTTTACAACCACTTCAGATCACGCCAAACGAATTTATGATAGAGACTAGAGTTTGTATTTAATATATTATTGCAGAATGTCTAAGATCAAAAACGCTGAATAAGGTTCAACTACATATTTGCTACCTCATAATGATAATCATGACGTGACGAAAATAAAATTTCCCAACGCCAATAAGGTAATGCTTATTTGCAAAACAAAGCGGGGGTAAATTCGATTTCCCCAGAAACACCAAAAAGGACTCGCAAGCATTTTAGGGTTGCCGAAAATAGGATCGACGTCGCCGCAATTTTTTTGGGAAAAATAAATCATTTTCCCAAACTTGATTGCTTCTCGTCACTTTCAGAAAAAGTTAAGGACAAATAAACTAACTTATACAATTAAATTCACATTGTTAAAAAAAAACTAAGGGGATGAAGTCCAATTGAAATTTATTAATTAGATACCCGTGTTTCACGCAACATAATTATATGATATCCTTTGACGCTACACTTCAAAGTGCCTGAAAGGCTGCGTGACTTTATAATTATTGTTTATATTTTACATACGATTTATAACAGTACAGTTCTTAGATTAAACAGGGTTCAGGGATTTGTTCAGGAAAATAAGTGATCAATCGAGCATGGCGAGAGGGCACCGGGCTGACATGCTAGGACTCCAAAAGAAATTTGTTTACATGGAAATCCGAATATGCGTATAATCAATTATACTGGAATTGCGTGAGAGCAAAAAATATTGATACCACAAAAATGATACGTGCCATTTATGCTACGTGTTGATGCTTTTTTTTTGTAACTGTAACGTTTTGATGTTGATCGAATCATACGTGTAGGCCGAGTATTGTAACATTGTTAAGCGAATGATTGTTTGTTGTCTTATTTTGATATTGATACAATATAGTAGTAAGAGTCAGTAACAAAAGTATACTTAGGACCTCTTTTATAATGTCCTAATAGGTTCTGGTTAGTGCTGTCAGATACTTCATACCAAACCGACGTTCTTAAAACAAAATTTTCGTTGAGTAATGCTTACTGATTGAGAAACAACCTACGTGAATAATCACAAAACACTCGTTACCCACACCAAAAGAATTCTAAAACATCATCGATATATAGGTGTAGGATATTTGCAATTGCATGCGTTCTGATTGGTTCAACCAAGTCAATCAATATGCGGTTTGGGAGTCAACAGGGTATTACATTAAATTGGTTCTCATCTCTTTATAAACCCATTAATTGTATTCAAATTGCGGATTTCTTTAAAAAAAAAATTGGTTCAAATACCAGTAAATGTTGTTTGGATATTTTGACAGCAAACACACTGTGACTTTAAGCGTCGATGCAGTCCCGATGCAGCATCGATGCAGTCACAATCTCTCAGCCTTCACACACTGCGCTACTTTAATCATCGATGCAGTCGCTATGCTAAAGCGCGTTAGCATCGATACAGTCGTGATGCAGAAGCTGGAAATTGAATAAATTATGTACTGCATTGTGGCGACTACATCGATACTAACGCGCGTTAGCATCGATGCAGCCGCGCTTCTGCATCGATGCTAACGCGCGACTGCATCGATGCTAACGCGCGACTGCATCGATGCTATAAGTCGCAGTGTCTTAAGGGGTCTTACACACGGGCAAGATTTTCGTGGGTAGATCAAGAGCAAGAGCTCGATTGGTAGAAGCGTTGGCCCGGTTTTCCAGAGGTTGCAGGTTCGAACGTGCAAGCTAGCAATCATGCAAGACGATCGCTAGTTATTAGTTTTTTATTAAATCTTACCCCTGAATGTATTTCTGGAGACTGTATTTGTAACAAAATAAGGCTCCGAAGCACCTTTTTAGTTTTTTTATGAAGCCTTTGGGCGCCAGTTGTAAAAACGTAGTCATACATGAACCATCCTAGTCCACATCATCACTTACCATCAGGTGAGATTGTGGCCAAAAGTCTGCCTATATAATTTAAAAAAAAAAACATTGTCAATCCGTTCAGTGGGCATAGTAGAGCGTATCGTGTTGCTTTTTGTGTCTGATATGCTCCTAGCCCGGTCGTGCTATGGTACGATGTAGGGGGATGTGCATAAACTTTGAACGAAAACCAACATTAAACACAGCCATTGTTCTAACTGTCATATAAAGTCACGTGCACATAATTAAATGGTATTAACTGAGCCAGGCTCGCGCTCTCGGCGTGATTGACGTAACAAATTTCTTGTATTGTAGCCAGCAAAAAATGGATTGTCGATATCCAATTTGACAGCGTAAAAGAAAGACGAATGGCCGCAGGCGACGGGGATTGTCGATATAAACGAGGTTGTAGTTCGTTTAGTTTGGAATAATAGATGATGCCATGAAAACAGTATTGCTTGCTTTTTATCACAACCCATTCATATAAATAAGCAAATAAAAGGAACCAAAACTGATAATAAATGTTTTTTTTATTTATTTATTTACCAAGATTTTTATATTTCAGTTAACTCCTTGAGTAAAGCACTCTTGATACTGTATAAAATTCATGACATTATTACAGAAGATCTACGCTTATAAAAGCTGATTAGGAATAAAATGGAAGGGGGTTTGCTACATTTGTGGGTAAATGATGTATTTATACACAAATGTAGCAAACTCTCATCAATCATGTCCATATACACAGCACAAAATAATAAAAGGATATAAATACCCGTTTATAAAATATAGATGAATAAATCGATATAGTTGATACGAAATCGCATTGCGTGGGATCAAACTTGATTAACTTGTAAGTATACATATTTGACCTAAGAATTTATTGATATTAGCACGTATTTTTAGTTCAAGAATTTAATAAGCCAACTCAACGGAAAATAACTTGCTTAAGATTTTTTTCCAAACAAATTCCAAAGCAAAATGGGAGTAAAAAAGTGGCTGAGTCCCACCGGGTTTAGGGCCATAAATTATCAAATTAAACACCAACAATGGCCAACTCGTCTGTATGGAAATTCGAGGACCCAAATTTCAGCAATACATTCTCCCTTTCATACGCAAGAACATTTAATAAACATATCATGTAATAAATAGCTAAGATAAACACTACATATAACTAAAACAAATCTTATTACGTTTTTACTAATTTGTAATTTGATGTTTGTTCAAATCAAAGGGCGTAATTATTTGGTGTACTCGTACCAAGAGGTATATGTATCGCAATAATAAATTGATTTTGAGGGACCGTCGCTGACCAGAACAACACCCTGTACCTATTATGTTTGGATTCTTTATATAACCATCATAACCTTTTCTATGGTGTGATAGTATTGCAGAAAGTCTTCGTTAGCGAGTTAAAAATAGGTAACTAGATTGCTCAGCTTGGTGGCTCATTTTATTATCCTCTGCCAAGGTTGCCAGTAAAAACTCTTCTAATATTAAATTTTTAATGAAATGTGTCTGTCATAGCCTCTGGTGGGCAATTATTCAGCGTTTGAGGCGTGATGGAAAAACTAACGAACCGGTTATATCAGCTGCTGTTATAAGCAGATTTTGTTTAAGATGCAATTATTATATATTTATTTTAAATGTAGAGAGATATTGCCTGTCGATAAGGTAACATAATATGAACTATTTATAAATCCGCTGCATCAAACTTATAAAAAGGTTAAACGGATGTCAAAGCCAGTCTCAATCATAGTTAAAAAATTGCAGTTATTTGTTGCGAGCAGACAGAATACATGTGGTGTTAAATGTTATCTTTATTTAAAGTAAAGTAATATTGGACACCAATCACATACGTACATAGCTCTGATCCTGATCAAAGTAAGTAGCTTATGCACTTGTATTATAGAAATCAGACACAACGGTGTCTCGTGCACAACACGAGACAATACAGAAAATTTGGATTTCTATATTGACCCGACCGGGAATCGAACCCGGGACCTCGGAGCGGCGACGCCTTGAAACCAGCGTGCTTAGCCACTACACCGCGAATTTACTGTGTTCTTGGAAAATAAACGCTTGAAAACTATTTTGCCTGTCTGCGATCTTCACAAGGTCGTATGTCCATCTTAAGTCCATCATCTAAGGGTCTCCAATCTAGAACTTTTCTGCCCCAACGGCCATAAGTTCTTCGCGCTATGTGCCCTACCCATTGCCACTTGAGATTACCGATTTTCAGGGCTATGTCCGTGAAATATGTAATATGAAAGACTATGCACGGTCGAAATTCACTTTAATGAAGACAGTTTCCAGCATGAGGTATTCTGTCAAAAAAGCCGAGTTAATTTCTTAATTATATTAAAATAATGTTTTCATATTCAGCCCATTTTACTTTTGACTCTTTGAACTCTACAAACCTCAATGAGGTTCAGTCAAATTACTTTGTATTTGTCTTCGGGATACTTTTGGTAGATATTCGTTTTCACAAAAAAAAGTAAAGTATTGTCCTAAAATACTTTGACCACAGAATCTATTATTGTCAAGCAAATACCGCCTCTTGGATTTGTGAGTGACTGCATATTGAAAGATTCCAAGATATTATTTCTTACTAGAGTCTTTTCAAAAGGATTCCGAGATTTTTTCTTATAGCCATGTCTGTGTTTACTTTTAATATCGGCTGGAAAAGAAGATTTCGTTTGCTTGGGATCAAGTTTTAGAATTATAGAAATGATATACGCAGATAAAAATCGATATAAATACTAATTAAAATGGAAGTAGATACCTAAAGCTATAACTAGATTTATTATTCCAAAGCATTTGAATTCTGCCGGATGGTTTGGATGTACATACTTTAATATGTTTTTTCTAATTGTAAACTTTTTAAGGTGATGAATGAGCTCTTCTTATCTTATCACTTTTTTATTTTATCTTATATATTTTAATCACTTTCTTTTAAAAAAGTCGTGTTACTCACACAATTTTTAACTCGAGAACGGGTGGATTTTCATCATATTTACTATACTAAATTTGTAATATCAAATAGGGGAAAAAAAACGTAAGAGGACAAATTAGACGTTTAGGACCATTGTTTTTATCAAACGTTAAGCACAATTTTAGGAAACTAATAAAACTCTTTATTCGTCGAGGGTCCCAACTCAATTGTACCGGAAGGCAGTCTCAAGAATCCTTGACGACAACGGATGCTCCTAAATGTTCCTGATATCTTTTATTTATAAGAACAGTGCGAACATTACAGCTTTGGTTTCAGGTTATCTTTGTCATCCGGTATCTACCGTTCTTATCAACTTTAGTAAGTAGTCTATCTTCAATGTAATTCAACAACGTTTTAAAATGGATTCTTATATGAAATCGTAAGGGGTATTATTATCTTCCTAACAAGGCCAATAAGCTCTAAAGCTTGTTTTTCTTCGCTTGTCGATTAATATAAACAATCTTTTAATAAGTTTTAAAATAATATCAAAGAATAAAATTGATGTACTATTTGCTTTATAAATTTCTCAATTCTAAATTTTCTATGTACTTGGAGAGATTTGTGTTTATTTTTGATTTAAAATGAATTATTTTGGTAAATAGGAATGACACAATATTGTTTACAATATTTAACAAGCAAAAATAAAAGACTTTAATATAAGTTGCTCATGCGCTAGAACTTTGTAAAAATAATAATCTCAAAACCTCCTTCGCAACGTAAAAGAAGTATCCCAAAATCTAATAAGCAAAAATGTTAATAAGTTAAATAAATTTAATAAATAAATTGTTTATTAAAATTTGTTGGTTCTGAGATACATTGTGGAACGTAGTTCATTATTGTCAATAATAAAACAAAATAAGATATCAAAAGAAATAACAACGACAATTCGTTAATAAAAAGGCTGCCTAGCGCATGAGCATTTGGGCTCAAATCAGAATTAAACCGACGCGGCGGATCTTAATTGTGTTGAGTTGAGTCATACCTGCGTGAGATTCTTGTTAAGATGAATCAATAGAATTAGAAAGAATCTTACCCCTACTAAGGAGCATGCCCTTTAAAAGACGAAACTAAATTTTATTTTGTGTGTGGATAGGATGCTTCATACTGCTTACAAATCTCATACGTCACGTCGATACTGGAAAAATGGGTTCCAGCTGTGAGGATTTTCGTCTTTAACGTAATCAATGAGCATATTATAGATAACAACAACGATTTATAGTACATTTGTTTTCCCAGCTGGTTGAAAAAACACTTCATTAGATTTATGCTATTGTCTTAGTAATCACTTTTTAGAGTAGTTTGTTTGTGCCTCGCCGTATGTAAAAAAAACAAACATGTATGGGATAAACTAAACATTTACTTAGATCACTGGCTTATTTAGCCCTTCGACCAAAGACACGGCGTAGGACGTCCACCTACAAGATGGGATAAATGGAGGACGACCTAGTAAAGATCGCAGGACCGATGACTGAGCGGCTAATTTGTCAACATTACAGTAAAATAAAAAGTTATGAATTAGTTACTTAATGTGAGAATTGGGATCAATTACATGAATACGGACAAAGGTGTGGCTTTTAACTAATAAAAGTTTCTAGACAATTAATGCCTCATTTTTCCAAAGACAGATAACGAATATTTGTAGAATAAAATACAAGACGACTAATTTGAAAACGTCACCTGTTTGTCAGCAATCATGTATGAAAGTATCTTTTCTAAAAATCGATAGTTTTATACTTATCGGATAATCGGATCGGATATAGTCGGATAAGTCTTATCTGACGTTGGTAAAATCAGTCCTCAATAAAAAAACAATATACAAGTTATAGAAACATTGCAGGTTTGGTACAAGCCTTTAGCCTACTATTTTTAGGGTTCCGCAGTCGAATGGCAAAAACGGAACCCTTGTAATTTTGTCAAGTCTGTCTGTCCGTATGTATGACACAGCCACTTATTTATTCTGCAACTATTAGCATTGCACAGATGAAACTTGATAGGTAGGTGTATCCTATAAACCGCATTACGTTTCCCATACAAAAAATAATGTCATTTGAAGAGACTCCCATACATGAAACTAAAAAAAAACTTCTCAAACCATGTGGAGGTCTGTGTATAGGCCTTTAACAATGCCATCGAGGTCTCTTCTGGTCTAACATTTGGGACACAGATGCTTCCAAAGTGGTAAAATTTTGAAAACAATGCAAAATATAGTGGTTTACAAATACTTTCAACGAAAATTGGTTTGACCGAGATCTAACCAGTACTTTTTAAAACCATTTTATATGAAAGTTTAACGTTTGTCGAAAGTCCAACTCGCACTTCGCCGTTTTTTTAACTAGAAACAGTGCCGACAATCTGTATTTTAATTCTGAGATGCGTGGATTAAAGGCATTTCCCCTAATGCTGATTGATTGACGAAATTTGTCAAGACAAGAGACTTATCCATTGACAAAGCAGCGAGCGCGTTTCTAAGGGATGCTTAAATATTTAGCTTCGCTACGTGCCCTGAATGCCACCAATCGCCGTCTACGACCAACCGAGTTATGCGAAGAACCAACGATGACCCATTTCATGGCTAGGGTTGTCCAAATGGAAAATTTCAACCAAAAGCCCCGCAAGTTGCTAAAATGCTGAAACCTTGTCAAATTTATTAACCAAGAAATCTCTTTCGCGAAAAATATTCCTAAACCTTAAATAATGTTTTTTTTTTTGTTTTTTTTTTAATCATCCATTAGTTAGGTTCTTTTTCTTTTGTTCAATCTTGCTGGATCACTGCGCGATGCAGAAGCTGGAAATTGACAAATTATGTACTGAATTTTGGCGACTGCTGCGATACTAACGCGTGTTAGTATCGATGCAGTCACGCTTTTGTATCGATGCTAACGCGTGACTGCATCCATTCTAAATTAAATCTGTTCATTGCGTTAGTTGCGATGCTGAAGCGCATTTTCAAAAGTCGTAGTGAGTAAAGGGTCTTAGAGTTAAGAAGCATACAAAACAAGACATCGAAAGAAATAGCAACGAGAATACGTCAAAAATTGCTTTAGGCAATTAGAGGGGTTTATATAAAGTCCAATGGACTAATCTTCAACCAATTTTTACCACAATATTTACACTTAAAACAGAACACCACTTACTTTTATAATGGTGGTTTATTCATACAAGGGTGGTCTTTCATAGTACGATGTAAGAAAGCTAAATTTTTTATACGCATTGTGTAGAGTGTGGTTTAGAGTCGGTTAAAAAATGGCAGGCTTTAGACTATAGGCTTCTTGAAGGATATTTTTTTAAACACCAGATTATTTTTTTTCCTTAAATAAAGAAAAGAAGTAAACATTCAATCAAAATGCAGAATGAGAACAGTCTCGTAAGTACGAATGAAGAATCACGGACTTATGAAAGCACCTTTCGTCCAAATCTTTGAGGGGATCTTTTTTAAACTCGCTGATTAAAGGCACCTCGTTCGACCTTGAAGAAGTTATATAAAAATGTAGTAATGTAGAGATATCGAGGTCCTAGCAGCCCTGCTTGAGACGGCAAACAGTAATCGATAAAGTGGATGATTCATCGCGACAGACTCGCGTTCATGGCAACTCGTTGATAGTCGTAATGTTATGATAGCCATTATCATAAAAAAAAAACTGTTAAATTAATAAAATGTTAAAATGATAATTATAATAATTCCAATTCCAATAATCTCTCCATCACGCCCAACTTTAGTTAACTAATTCCACTAATTCTTTGTTTTGCCAAAGTTGGCCAGACTATTTGCCTTGCCTACTATCAAAGTTCAAAACTAAACTCGACTGGACCTCGTTTATTCGATTTAGAACACAAACTATTTGTTCAATTGAAGGACCATTCAATTTAACTAACTTGGTATAATAATTTCGTATGAATTCTGTCTGAGGTAATATTATTTTGCAAACCTGAATTTAAAAAAACTTATGATCAATTTTTGTTATAAGGTCTATTATATCATTTCGTTTATTACTAGTTAAGAGAAGTTGGTAAGTATTTACATATAAATTTAAAGGGTGTAACTTCGGTAAGTACTGCAATATTTTCCAATTTCACACATTTTGTGTCGGAACTTTGAGCGAAACATGAAATGGTAGCGTAACTCGCATTTGTTACGTTATTCGTTTCAAATTATAGATATGGCTACTTCTAAACTGGTGCGGAAATAAATTTCATCAAAGAATGTTTGAATGTTTTCATATTTTAAGAGCTATCGCGATTGCGAACGTAGCGAGCGATGTGACGGCGTGTCTCGATTAGTAGCATTTTATAATACACTTTCATAGCTTTGAAGTTAACAGTACTCGGGTGTTTTATTTTTTTAACGTTGTTATCCTAGTATGGTATCGGGATGGAAAATGGTATCGGAAAATACATTTATCCAACTCCGCATATCATGTGATCTCTTGCCTTTTATTCATTCACCAAAACCTTTTTTTATATCGTTTCATCAGAAAATGTTACTAGTATTGACAGCTAACACTGAAAGTTACATTAGTAATGTAGACTGGCTGATATTTAATTTTCTAGAGCACAAGATTTTTTGATACCTCTACATTCTTTTCCCAATCTTTTGACGCTACGATAGCTTTAAGAAGTAGTAAAGATTCGATACATTCAATAATTACTATTTGCTTGAATAAGTACTTATATTTAAAAAAAAGTTTAGTACCTCACCGGCTCAAACTTATAGGTCAATATACTGAAACTTAACAGAGCTAAGAGATTGTAAACCATTTTTAAACATAAATGACTTGATTGAACTTTTCTCCAAATTCCAGTTGTACAGTCGTCGTCAGATATATTGGAGCAGAAAAATTGACCCAATACTTCTGAACAGTTTAAAATGTCAATAAGTTCCATACACTACAAGTAACCATTAATATCAGAACATTCATTACTTCATAAATATCTGAGCAGAAGCTAGTCAATAACTCCTTTACACACAACTAACCAATAATATCTGAACACTCATAACGTCAAATGTATCTACGCAGTCGGTCGTAGATATCTGAGCAATCGAGGAAAATTGCAGAAGGAAGTGCTTCTAACTTTATTATAAATACTAGGAACTCTTTTCATAGTTTATATTACAGTAAGATGACGCTGGCAGTTTGTAACGCTTTGTAGTTTCCAGTATTGTCATCACTGTCATAATAAATTCAGGCAAATGAGTGTTCAGATATTATTGGTTAGTTGTGTGTATAAAAGTTGTTGACTAGCTTCTGCTAAGATATTAATGAAGTAATGAATGTTCTGATATTAATGGTTACTTGTAGTGTATGGAACTTATTGACATTTTTAACTGTTCAGAAGTATTTGGTCACTTAGTCTGCTCCAATATATCTGACGGCGACTGTACAAACACCTTACCTACCTACTAGTGGGATACGTAAAATAAAGAGCTTTTATGTGCACTTGTTTAGTGTGTTGCTAGCTAATCTAAAAATAACTGAAAAACGCGAAGTGTTGTATTTTCTCACTAATATGTCCATAGTTATCTGAATTTTCGTTTCCAACCCTCCTACAGGTCACGCCACGGTAATACGACCTTGTAGACTGCAATTTTAGGTTGAGGAGTTATTATTTAGCTTGACTCTCTGACTTACAAGAAGCCTGCTGCAGTTTCTTTGTTAAAACATATCGCGTAAGCTTCACACGCATACCACATAAATTCTACTTAATAATATTTTCGTAAACAACAATAGTAATGGAGTCATCAACCTTTAGGCGAAAATACCAGACAAACTGCAGCGAGGGAACGTAAACATACTACCTACCTACAACATAGTATCTACCTTCAGTAAACGGCGAAGAAAGGAAAATAAAGCGCGGTAGAATTTTATGAACCCTCAAAAGAGAACTGAATTAATGCTAAACTGAACAGCTGAACTTATCAGGTCATCATCAGAAGTTCAAGAGCAAAGGCATTGTCGCTATCTTGAAACAGGTTTTTAAAATATTTAGTTTAATTTTGATACAACGTAATCTGACAACGAACTCCACTCGGCCGCGGATACATTGGCAACGTAAGTGAAAAAACAATAGATAGAGGGAAATGTAGGTATGATTATAATAGCCAAATGAACATCGATAGTTTAACGATCATTTAGCCTTGCCTTTTCTTTTAGAAAGACATGGCTTTTATCCATGTTATCCCAAATAGATTTTCACGTTTAGCTGCGCACGTTACTATTTTTCCCTACACTCTTCGGCACTGAACCTTATGAGGCTGACACTTCGTTCATCGTCCGATCGATTTCGAGTACCTACCTACGTTCAAGTATCATTAATTATTAGGCTTTCACCTTACTCACGCGAGATATACAACACTTTTGCTGCATTTGCGACCACGAAATTTTAAAATAACGCGAAGAAAAACTTCCAAAACGTAAAAGTAATGGGTAAAAGTTACTTCCCGAAAAAGTCAAGAAAAAAAAATTGGTTAGAATTTGATATGCTGATAAGCATGTTTTATTACAACTTCGTTGTAATTTAAGTTTCACCACAAGCAGTTAGTCAGCGAAATAAAGATTTATGAATAATTTAAAACTAATTGTGACACAAAACGAAAGAAAGAAAATTTTCTTTTTGATTAACAATAAATTAATGCAATCAAGGGAACCATGCCGGTATATATTTTTGAGGGAATATTAAACACGAATCGAACAAGGAAATAATTTTCTTCATTCTTTCTTCCTATGAAAAGCAAATTGTCAAAGTGATGGCAGCTTTGAAGTCGGTGGCCGCAAATTGCTTGTCGACAAATTTAAATTTTTATTGCTTTGAACCGAGAAATTACCGGACCGGAGTAAACCTGAGTAGACGTCGTAAGCCGTCTGTCAAACGTTAATATTTAAATAGAGGATTCACCTTTGATGATTGTACCAGTAATAAAAGGACCTTTGAAGACCTGTGATAGCCAGACTGTCAAGTATCCATTACTTAGTCCATTACAAAGTGCCATTTAATTAGATTATCATTTCATAAACTGTCATTTTAGCGGAAGGGGTTAGTGCAATTTTCCACTCCTGTTAAGCCTCCGACTGTCACAGCTGGGACCTACTTGGTATCTTAACGATAATCTGACCGGCGAAACCTTGGGTGCTTTTAAGAGACAAACTTGTGATCGATTCATTTGAGTCGGATTACATTAAAGTGAAACTTCGTTATGTTTGAGCATCAGCCCGCAACGTTTTTATTAAGATACGTCGTTAAGCAAAAACGTGATAAAGTTATAATGATATTAAGTTAAAACAATGACAATAACCGCACTCAAGAAAGAAAATTCAGTGTAATTCCAAAAAAAGCTTTAATATTTTTTTCTCCAACTCTTTTTTCATTCGCGAGTGAATTTTAGAAAATAATTTCAAACAGAATTCAAAACATTTTTATGGTCGATTTTGTATAATTTGGATATTTGTATTAATTCATTATTAAAAAAGGAGTTTAATCTAATGTCCTTTGGTACTCATGATAAAACTTTATTTATTGACATGAAAATCAACTTATGACAAACTGTAATATTTTATTCGTAACTTCAATATCACAAGTTCTTTCAATGCAGTAAATAAATACTGCTAGGCCTGGCCTATCCAATCAACATTAATAACAAAACATTTTACATAAGTGTCCATTATTTAAGCTGGCACAAAGCAATGAAATCCGTCAAGTTTTAATAGGCGAAAAATAGGGAAGTTCCGGCAAAAAGGTACGAAAGCTACGAAATCAGAAATACTTTGGGACCGAAAATGTTCGATTTACAAAGCCCATGTCTGCGGTTAAGCAACTCTATAATTTTATGAATAATATTATCCATTTACGACAAGGTAAAACGTCAATTATTCCGCCTAAACGACTTTATGAAACAGTGTGGGAATACGTTCTACCATTTAAAAGTATCTTGTGAAATAAAAACTTTATGCTGCTTATGAACTGAATAGACGTGGAATTAAGGAAGTGTGAGAAAAAACATCATTATTCATTAACAAAATTTACATAGAAATAAGGCATCGTCATATTCATCATTCAGTCACTTTCATCATGTCATACATCTTATAAGCTTACATTAACTCTTTCGTGGACCATGAACGTGGTCTATAGACGTCATAGCAATAGATAACATTTATATTGTGTCTGGAGAACTGTACGCAAAAGTGTTTGGATTAAAAGCATCGCCCTATATCTATTTCTTTGCTCAAGTTGACATAAAACGTTATCAGTGTTGGGAATATGTACATTATTTATGAAGTTAAATTAGAAGTGTTTACTCATAAATGTTGTTTGCGAAAGCATAACGTAAAATGAAGGAGGCAAATAAGTAAAGCTTCCGTGAGAAGATTCAGATTCGTAAGTCGTAACATTAATGTAAATGAATTAATTTATATTACAACTGAGACGTTATTCGTGTATATCATCTACATACAAAACTTATTAATAATGGGATAGAATTATGGAGGGTCATAACTCCTTCTTATTGTAATAAATTTCACAGACATTTTGTTTTAGTAACGAAGGAATATCTTGATAATACTTAAATAATAATGTAATGTGATATGTGAAGTTACATTGTAATTATTCAAAGTTTCGCAAATTAAGTATTTAAACAAACCTAGACCGGATCCCCCTCCAAGTTTAGGATTTAATTAATAATTTATACTTTAATTTACCTCAATAAGCTTTACTAGTACCAGCGACACGCCTTTAAGTAAATAACGTTCTTGCGGAAAATTCCATTTGCTTAAAATATATCAATAATGCTTCCACGATAATGTGATAAAAAGCTATCACACTAATATCATTAATGGTTTCGGGGTAACTCACTTACCTAGCTCGACGTACAAGCCTATACATTTTCTGGGGGCGATTAGCTTAATGCGTTACACGTAAGGGATCCGCGCAAAAACCTCATAAATTCAACCAGCTTAGGGAAAGGGGGTTTTGCCAAGACAGCATGTTTATTTTGCCCCAGGAAACTTGGCGCCCAGCGCTCGTCACTGATATTTGTTTACCAAGGGTGACCTTAATTCATGGGTCATAATATAAGCTAGGGTCTTGTCGGTGGAGTTATTTTTTATAAAACTCCGAATTAGGAAAGGTGGTGGTTTCCCACTGACCCCTGCGGGCCTGAGATGCGCGCCTATTAATCATTTATCGCAGCAATCTATAAATTTCAAACGTCCTTTTTATCACATATAAAAAAAGGTTTTTATGAACTTTGTTGTATTTATTTGTTTCTAAAAGCAATAAGGATTGACATACAAGTAGAAAAAAGGTGGGAAAACATGTAGTTTGGTAAAAAAATATTTTATCGACACCATAAACTGTGTCGAGACACGCATGTTAGGCTTACTGGTTTCATAGGTACATGTCTTCTGTTCAAAAGGTATTCATATGTCTGTCTGTTCAAAAGGTATTTTAACGAGAAAACGTGTTAATTTTTAAAAAGTGCTTAACATCGTCAAAATACAACGTAAATAAGTACGGCGAGTAATTTAACTCAAGTACCTAACTCATTCATCATACTTTAGGAGACATCTATTTAAAAGTTGAAGTAGATCGTAAGATATTAGGATACCATTATTTGAAATGAAGCTAGAAAGAGAAGAAAGTTTCATACACAACTAAGATCCACTTGGTTATTTCAGAAACAGACTCAAGTTTTCAGACTGGGGCAAGTCGAAAATAACGTTCCGAAGTTTACGCGGTATTTTAAAACTGCTTATTGTAAGATCTATACTTTTATTTTGATATAAGAATGATTTAGACATAGTACGACAGTTTATAATCTCTATCAAGGATATTATACGAATATCATGCGGATAAAATTTGGTGGCTCGCGCTCTCGTTAATCTGAATTTAAATCGTTTGTCAGGATTTGCTGAGAGGATTTTCGTGTAAATTTAAAGGTGAAAAGCGCTGTGTGGATTGTATCTATTTGAATAAACTGGTACTTTAAATAGAACTTTCAGTATCTACACTACAAATTTGTAGGCTCGCGCATAAAGTAATAATACATTTTTCCTCGACCCACCATTTCGTTTCATGGCGTATTTATAAAACTTGGTACAATTAACATTTTGCATACGTTTTACGTTTACTAGATAATTAAGTGATTAACCTTATTAGGTACTTCTATATTATCATTTCTATTAAAATATTGGAACTGTTTCTTAAACAGGATTTAGACATAATTTACTTGTATTGTTTCTCGTCAAAGATTTAAACAGATTAGCTACAACATTGAAAGATCAGAACCCGTTCACACTGTGAATTTTTGCATCGATGCGCGTTAGCATCAATGCAGAAGCGCGACTGCATCGATACTAACGCGCGTTAGTATCGATGCAGTCGCCAATATACAGTACATAATTTATCAATGTCCAACTTCTGTATCGATTCTAAAAGCGCAAGCGTGTTAAGGTGTACATTTTGGTCTGCATCAATGCTGCATCGCGACTGCATCACTGCTGCATAAACAGACGAGTAGATGGCGCTAAACTTCACGCGTAATGACGTATCTTTAAGAGACCAAAAATTTCGCAAAGTCGGACCGAAAGCACGATAGCTCAATTGGTAGAGCGTTTGGCCCAGTTAGTCAAAAAGTTGCTGGTTCGAGTCCTGTCCGTGCGCAAATTTTTGGTTTCTCATCTTTTAACACAATTATGTGGACGTCTTAACAGATTTTCATACTCAAATATTATCCTTGAATTCGGTTCAAAACTTGACTGAGCAAAACTTGCTGTAAATTATATAATTATTAGCTTTGATTCTGTAGAAGGTGTCATGTCGCTAGGACGCATGATTCCCGATTTATTTGCGAAAAACCTAAAAATTTTACCTTCAGACTCTCCCCCTCCTCCAAGCTCAAGAGGTATAGGCTTTGACTTTTGGTATGTTAACTTCTATCGAGGCTAAATAACCCTTTAGAATGGTTCCCTCCAGAATCTTTCATTGACTGAACTATTATAATTTGATATTGACAAAGACCTACTAAATTCGAACTCAGTTTTTCAGATGTTTTCGCGTTAATGGGCCCGTAATAGGCGTAAAACTTTTGAAAGACGAAAATTTTCGCAATTACAAAGTCTAAAGTTACAAATTAGTCAATTTTCGGCGTACTTCAGGCATTCCTGTTACGACAATTTTGAAATTCTGCTTGGCGCACGAAATTCTTTACCGATAAGTTAAACCTCAATTAAAATAGTTAAGGTAGCTTTTTTGGTTACCTTTAGAGGTTGTTGTTTTGTGTTTTAGCGGCTAAATATTTAAAGTTTGTATTAGGTTTCAGGGAAAGGGGGTTGGAATTGTAGGAAACAAATAGTATTAAACAAATAGAGTAAAATGGAACAGAAATAAGTATTGTATTAATTTGTATTTTTTTAAAGCCGGTGATGCTACAACCAGCTGGTCCGTATAGTACTTACACTAAGTTAGCGTTTTTAATTCGATTCTTCTTTTTAACCTATTCACACGAGCAGCTCTGCGTACGGAGGAGGAACAGAACAGACGAAAAAGACAGACAGACTTGCATAGTAGGGTCACAACTCGACCCGAATACGGTACTGATGAGCAATTTCGCGGACAGCTGACTGGAGTCGTACCACAACACACACAAATTCAGTATTAATGTCTTTAATACCACGTTTATTGTTTCTTATTTAGGTATATGAATAGCCGGACACAAACTCGCCTGATAGTAAGTGATTGCCTAAGATGGATTATGTCCGACTTGTAACAGCGGTGTACTCACTTGCTTCTGGAAAGCTTCCAAATTATTCTGAACGCAGGCAACTCTTCTATCGGTAGCGCGTTGGGTTTCTTAGAGCCGGTTTCGCGATCGATAGCTAACTCAATGGTTTATTATTAAACCAGTGGCAAAAACTTTCAACCATAAGTTAACTATCGATCACGAAACCGGCCCTAAACCGTGCGCAAGAAAAATGTATAAATCTATCGTTACTGATCGACTACAGATTAGCTGGTGTGCCCACTAATAAGAGAGGGCATCATAGGTTACGGATTTACGCACACAGACGTATAATCACGTACATTCCATCTCGATTAATCGAATTACTGTGTTTGATTGTCTTATTAGAACGGATTCGTGAGACGTCAACAGCAGACAAATGTGAGTATTTGCTCCATTGAGATGAGAGAGATGTACTTAGTGTACGTTGGTACCTTTTTGTCTGTGAGTCTAGAATTGTGAGCATAGTTCTAATAAGTTTAAGTTATGGTTTAAGACTGTTTACATATGCAGGCTTGCCACTCGATTTATTTTTATTTTGTTTTACACAGTAAAGACACTCATAGATTTAGGTTCTTTATAACTGTATCATAATTTGATCATGACGCATATCTCTATCTGAATCTAAAAAATTATACATAAACCAAATTATTTGAACACTTACTGGAGCCATCCATGTCAGAATCTGATGAACTATCACTACACTGAGGTTTTTTGCTTGAAAAACCGCAACACAACATTTTAATGGTATCACCAATATAAAATTGATTGAAATTGGGTCCATACGAGTTTATTTGGGCCTAAGTAACAGCCGACTGTCCGATAGAAGAATTATTTAGGAACATAACCAATCAATATGCAATTAGGATGCACACACTATTGTCTCTCTTATTTGGTAAGGCGCTACAAGTTATGTAATGTCACACAGGTACCTATCAATGACAGCACGTCGAGATAAACAATTCAGCATCTTATGCAGTTGTAATACGGGCTAGTTTGCAGCAAAAGTAAGTAGCCTGATGTGCTGACGCTGTACATACGACTTTGCTCGGTACTGAATACTGGGACAATATTTATCATTTGTTATTTCTTGTTATCCTATTAGTAACGTTTATTTGGAATTGCTTCGTATCAGATAAAAGAAAATCCTCCCACTAACATGTACACGAATACTCAATTACACTTATTATGTTACCGGAACAATGGCGTTATACACTTGATACTCGAAACATGCCAAGATATGAATAAATGACTAGACTTTTGTAGACTGAAAATTGGCAGGTAAATTTAAGCCTTTATTCGGAACACGTTATATATTTCCGTATCGGAGAAGTTTCGTTGTTGAATTTCAAAAGCAGTTCTCGACAGCCAATGTTAATTAGTTTTAAAACGTATCAAGTCTGTTAAATTTATTGGAAAATAGGAATAATTAAAGTAAGTATCAATAAATTGAATTATTGAAACGCTGCAATGATGAGAAGGTGGTTCAAAGTGGTTTAAAATAATATTAAATTGATAAAAAGATAACAAAATAAAACGACAACAATAGCGAGTTATATAAGTTGAGGGTAGCAGTTTCAGCAAAGTTTGACGAAGAACCATTGAAGCTCCGAGCTTCCTTAAGCCATCGAATTGATTGAATTTGTAGCCAACTACAGGTAAACCTTGAAACGAATGGTTACGATTCTGACGTCACTTGTATCGTCTACTTCTTCCAATTTATGTACTTCATATGAGTATTATAAATCAATGATCTCCTTTTAGGTGATAGAAAGATCGTATAATACATAGTGAGGATACGGAGTACAAAAGTCACTTCAGAAATGTCTCAGTTTTGCGGTCGGCCTATAGAGTACCTACCTACTTACTGACTCTCTAATTTCATAACCCTCAGATAAAATTGAGGTTATTTACTTAGGACTGGGATGTTTTTATTTTCCGAAGTGTTTCATTTGGACTCGATAAGAGGGACAGGAACCGATTGTCTTTATGGCGCGAGCGTTACTGAAATGTTTATAGTTCGATAACTATGTTACTATGCTACGTTTATGGGTCCTTCATAGCTTTTATATTCTTATGAAGGACGAGTGAAATTATAGTGTACAAGGGAGCAGTGACACATATAAGATTTTAGGTATTATATTAGGTACTTACAGGAAGTTGTTTTGTCATTTTTTTGTTGGTGAATAATATCAAGAACTTTTGCAATAAAATCATCATAATAAATAATCTTTATGGTTTTAAGAATTTCAATCATGATATAAAGAATAATGTATGTACAGTGGCCAGCACATCAGGTTAACCACTTTTGTTGCAAACTAGCCCTTTTTACAACTAAATAAGATACCGCAGTGTTTACCTTGACGTGTTGTTGTCCGTACAAGAATGTTGGCATTTATTGACGGCTATAATTCACCTTCTCGAAATTGGCACTCACACGCAACCTATTTAAGAAAATACATTATTTTGCAATGTTTTAATAAATGAACAATTCAGTTTATTCATGGCAACGTGTGAACAAACTGAATTGTATATTTGTTAATGTAAATTGTAAAGTTTTTTTTTGCAAACGTTCTTGATGCATTCGTTTTCTGCAATTGTGAATGCAGTGCACCAGGCTTAGCGCAAATTTCCATGCAGGCAGCGAAGTGTTCCGACGTGTTGTGAGAAAAATCGCACAATTCAATGCAGCATTCATTTGAAATTCAATGCCAGTCACAGATAAGACTAATGAGCTAGACAGTACATAGATAGACTACCTAGCTTAATGAAGGCTTCGTAGAAGTAAAGTTAGCCTGTAACGTCCCATCGAAGGCTACAAAAGGCATAATCTTTTTTGATGAAAGTTTAAGCTTATTGTGTATTTAACAAAGATGAGAAAAAAATGCCAAATTACAAGGAAAACATGGGTATCATAATATTGATTGTATTATAGATACTCGTAATATACCTTTTCATGAGTATTCTACTTGTTGTTTTAGTAGACCAAAAAACCCAGAACACCTGTTGTGTTTACTAATTTATAAAGCTGAAAAGCTTGTTTGAACCGCTTATCTCTCAGGAAGCAGGTACGTCTTAACCGATTTAAAAAAAAAGTTGTGTTGGATACCTTATCATTTTAATATCACGCTGTGCGACTGGCGGGAGGGGGAGCAAACGAAATACCCGAGGGACCGCTAGTAAATTATATGCAATAAACTTGAAAATAGTTTTAGTCACCAACAACAGGTACTCAAATTAAACTTTTAATAAAGCAGCTGAATTAAGAACTGCAGAGAACACGAAATATTTTCATAGTAAACTCCGCTCTGAGAATATGAAATTGGACGTAGCGAACGAGTCTATGACCTTTTGTTTGCAGTGCTCGTGCAACAAACTCAATTATGGCTATTGTTTTCTTAACTCTATTCTTTAAAAATACATTTCTGTAAAGTAACCTGAAGTGCCAGGGTCGGGTGGTCGATGCCTCTGTCTGCCGTTCCACCAGCAACCACAACACGGCATGTTGTTCAACTCTCCTCGCACAACATAACTCGGCCACCGACAACTTTTACATGCATATTATAAGGTCTTGAAACTTTTGCACCAGTATCTAATCGGAATCATTTTGAGAAAAGTTAATCAGAAAGTTGGACAAAAGGTTTGTGTTTCGTTAAGCACGTAACCTTTTTTGATTTCCCGAGAGTGTATTCGGGTTTAACAGCAGTCATGTCGCATGAGAAATTTTATTTCGCCAGTTGAGATCGCGTAGGGGATGCGAGGGGGCATCATGCCTCGACGCGACCGCCTCGGGCCGCGGCCGGCGTCCTACTGCGGCGAGACGGAATCATCTTGACAACGAGAGTGCCCACTTTCAATGTCCCGAAACAAATGCTGAACTGCTCTTTTTTATTGGAGTCCTATAGTTCTCAAGGCCTAGTTTCCTATTCAACTTGGAAATTTATCTCGTCTGTCGTCAACTAACATAACGCGTGACGCATGACGGTATAATCACTTCCAAAGTTGTTTCCGTAAGTTCACATGAAGTTAGAGGACGTTTACGTAACGCAACGTGTAGTACGAGTACGTATACCTATGTGTCTTTGAAACTCATTACAGAGACATGTGTACCTACGACACTACTAACACAAACATATTAATTTATTGAAGAAAAACATCAACACATTAACCCTCTATGTACCTAATTCAGCATTACAAAGAACACAAGAAAAAAAATCACACGAACACGAATAAATTATTATTTTAAAGAAACATTATTATATTATAATAAATGGGTTTTTATAAAAACTAACGTTCACTAGTTTACACGTAAGAAAGTTAGGAAAATAAGAAACGCTTAAAGAATATTGAATATAAATGGTTATTGTACTTCTTTCTTATACATTTTTGGGGACTAGTACTCGGCGACTGACTGATATTGTTCTTCTTAGGTTTGATGTAAACCTAGAAACGACTAATCTATTAATTACACAGGAAATGTGTGAAAATGGCTGTGTAAACCCGTGGGGGAAGCGTATGTTCAGCAGTGGGCGTCCTTCGGCTGTTAATGATGATAATATTGGAAATAGCAAAACATATCAATTGACCGTTTCATTTTTTCAATCGCCGATTATTATAAAAGCGCATAATCGCAGGCCATATTTTATTTCGAACTGTTTGGAATGTGTTTGAAAAAACATTGAAAACCCAATGCAATGAAAAGTAATTCGTCAACTTTCGGAAACCCGGAAATCGGCACATTTCGATTTTAATAAAAATAGCTGTATTCAATGGTTTAGATTGTTTTTAACTCTCACAGTGTCATATTTTATATTCATAAAGATAAAATAAAAAACCACAAAATTTGCACACGGTCGGGACTCGAACCAGCGATTTCTTGGCTAACCGGGCCAAACGCTCTACCAATTGAGCTCCTGTGCTGTCGGTCCGACCGCGCAAAATTTGTGGTCTCTTATGGATACGTCATTACGCGTGACGTTTAACGCCATCTACCCGTCTGTTTATGAAACAGTGGGCCAAGTAGTTATTCATTACAGAATAAATTCAACTTGGAAATTGATAACGCTTTGCTATCTAATGCTTAAGAATGTTTTTATCACTCACAGTGTCATATTTTATACCTAGTCTTGCCATAAATATTGTCACAAAGAAAAAAAAAATGCAACTAATATTCATTACTTTTACAATTTGTTAGTTTTATACATAAATATAAAACAGTTTAAAATATAAAAAGCTTATTCGAAGTGGTCTCCATTGGCTGCAATACAATCCTTTAAACGTTGAGGCCAGTTATCAATAGAAGCACGCATTTTTTCCATGGGAAAATTCTTCACTGCCAATCGTATGGATTGTTTTAGGGACTCCAAATTATCATGGCGTTTAGAGCAAGCCGTACTCTCTAAAACTGACCATAAATCATAATCCAGCGGATTAAGATTGGGACTAGACGACGGCCAGTCTTCAGCTCTGATGAAGTCCGAAACGTTCGCTTCTAACCAAGACTGCGTGGACCGAGCTTTATGACCCGGCGCCGAGTCTTGTTGGAAAGACCATGCTTGGTTATTAAACATGGTGTTGTTAAGGGGCTTAACTTACTTCTCAAGAATGGTATCTTGATACACTTGTGCCGATGTTTTGATACATTTTTCACAAAAATATGGCTCAGTCACTCCCTCATAGCTAACACCCCACCAAACCATCACTGAAGTCGGGTAATCTCCACGTTGTACTCTGCCGCCTATTGGGAAGCTACCTTATAGGTTTGAGCATAAATACGGTTATTTTGTTTGTTAAAATGTTGCTCAATTGTAAAGATTTTCTCATCCGTAAACAATTTTTTTCTGTGACCTCCCTTTGCGTACACCGCTTCAGTAGTTTTTTCGATTTTACCACCCTATTCTTTTTTAAATTATCAGTTAAAAAATGACCAGTGCGTCTTTTATAGGCTGCAAGTCATATGTCATCTTTTAAAATACGCGACATGGTTCTGGGTGCTTTATTCATCTCCCGAGATAAAATCTTTTGCTTTCAGACAGGATTTCTGCGAATTCTTTCCCTTACCGCTTTGACCACCTTTTTCGTACGAACACTACGTGGACGGCCAGATCTTTTTCTGTCACAAACAGAGGAGATCTTATTGTACCTATTAATAGACCGGTACACAAACAATTGACTAATGGGAAAGCAAACTGTCAAATTAGTTCCTTATAGAGGGCGCCAAATGTTTGTTAATCAGGATCTGTCAAAACCCATACAAATATTTGTTGCTTTGCTGTTTTAAGAAGTTTTTTTAAAAAATGGGGCGCTGTACAGCTATTGGGAGTGGAGAAATAGGTTTCTAGAAATTCCCCAGTGATCCACCACAGCAAAGGAAAAAAATGGAAAAGGCATTGAGAAGAGGAAACTTTAAATTAAAATTAAAATTAATTAATTTACTCATTTGGGGTTCAGGACTACTCTTATAATGGATTGACAAAGTTGAAGTTTCTGTCGTAGGCCTCCAATCTAGGAATGATAAAAACATAACTATATTTCAGAGGTTATGTCGCGTTAACAAATTTTTATCCTTTGGAAATGATAAAACTGGGATTTTTTTCAATAAGCCTTTAGTTTATACTTTATTTGATCAAATTTAATCCTAGATTTGCTATCATGACGTGTAAAAGTATAAAAAACACTATGTTATCTTACCTGTCGACTAGGTCACCTTTTTTCCTTTATAACGAAGCTCCACGTTTTCTCAACACTTTCTTTAGCCTATCTACACGCCAGGAGTCCACAAAAGGCCACAAAACAAGGGTCCAGAGTCAAAAAAAGTTCACAAATCCACACAAGATTCAAAACAACAATATTTGACATGTAACAAACACACAGCGCCCTCTACCAAAAAGTTTTGCGTAATCTTCCCCATACCAAGCGTATGGAGAGTTTTAAAAATTGCATTTGGCTTCATACCGACTTTTTGTGTAATGCAATCACAGCGATTCGGTTCTCTTTATCACCCCACTCCATTTGAATATGGCAAAATATTATTAATAAATAAATATTATAATTATTTGACAACATAGCTAAGTAGCTAAAGCACTTGTGTTATGGAAATCGGAAACAACGGTGGTACCACAACACCCAGACCCGAGACAATACAAAAAAGATCGTTTTATACATTGACCCGACCGGGAATCGAACCTGGAACCTCACGAGGTGGCGATATAAAATGTATATGTAAATTATAAAATGTATTGGCGCCAAAATTTGAAAACACAATGAGCAATTGTATAAAAATGACAGATTCCATATTCAAATGTAATACCTTTCTTATTTTTAATTATAACAGTATTTATGGCCAGACTGTGTATTTATAAAGATGAAATATGAAACCAAAAATTTGCGCACGGGCGGGAGTCGAACCAGCAACTTCTTGGCTAACGGGGCCAAACGCTCTACCAATTGAGTAACTGTGCTGTCGAAACGACTTTGCTAAAGAACAATGGCAGGAATTTACCTGAGTTTGTTTTGAGGCGTCTAAAAATGGGACCTATGCAAAAACTAATTATTTATTTTACATGTTTTTTTCACGAAAAGGTTTTCTCATTTAAAAGCCGGGCTTAAATTGTTAATGAAATAAAAAAGCTCTCATTTGAATCTAGTTTGTAAATTCACCAATTTAAGGAAAAAAAACAGTATGCGTCATATTTGTATCAATTTGATTGTACTCTTAAGGAAAACATGAAATAGAAATAACTAAGGTTTTCAACACGGAAAGATGTAAATGTATTTTAAAACAATATAATATAACTTGATTGCGCCAGGACATAAGATTGAAAAATGATTTATTGAAAAAGGCATATTATAAGAATATTAACACAAATTATAAAATGTAACGGCAACACTGACATCCGTCTAAAAAAACAAAAGTCAAACGTCACTTTGACAGTAGCTTGTCTTGACTACTTTGCTACGTTATTTTAAAAAAAGTTGTTTATTTTCTCGATTTTGGATTATCTTTATTATTGACCCTGCTTGGTTGTTTTTGGGCATTATTGTTATATTTTGACTGCCGAATGAGCCTTAGGAACGTTCTTTAGTAGCTTTTTCAGAATGTCAGTATATTAGAGGCGTTCATTTTGATATAACCTAAAAATACAAAAATATGGTTAATATTTTTTGTGGCCTCAACAAAACGAAATTCTTATTGATTATGATAATTCAGTGCAACTGCTATCATTAATTCATTTTTTTAATCGTGGACGCTTCAAATATTTTTCAGGTAAAACATTGTATGGGGCCTTGCCATTGTTCTTTGTGGTCTCTTATATATACGTCATTACGCCTGACGTTTATCGCCATCTACCCGTCTGTTTATACAACAGTGGGCCAAGTATGTAGTTATTTATTACAGAATATATTAAACTTGGAAATTACTGAAGTACATTTTAATATGATGAACAAGATATTGTGCTGTTTTTCGTTGTAGTATATTTGATGAAGCTTTGTATTAGAATACGGATTTTTTATACTTTACTAGTACTCCGTACGTCTCAGTCGAGGCGCAAATATTTTTCGGTAGCAAATTTATAAGACCGATTTGTCATTTAAACATAAACATGTTTTTTAATCAAACCCGCGCGCGGCTGTAGGTATTTATTTCAAAAAGTCGGCTGAGTTACAATACTGTATAGATAACATTACCGTGGTAAAACCATTGATGCCCTCGCTTTACTTGGGCACCTAACCCAAGCCTGCCCGCCTCCAGCATTTTAATTACAATTGCCTACTTTGTGGTTCCATTAAGTATTGTGATTGTAAATATACTTTTTTATATAAACAAATAAAATATTTTGTGTATTGAATAGGAAGTATTCAATAAAAATGCGTGTTGTTTTTTGATTGGTAGATTTAATTTAATGACAAATTGGTCTTATGAATTTGCTACCGAAAAATATTTGCGCCTCGACTGAGAAGTATGGAATGCTTTATTATTATTTTTTTAAGTATAAAAAATCCGCATTATAAATAAAGCTTCATTTAAAAATTCATACAACCAAAAACAGCACAATATATCCGATTCGTCTGTACTTGAACTGTTTTTTCGAGAAAGAAATCGCGCGGCTACTGTTATAAAAACAACACTCCGTCCGTTCGTCACTGTGGTACTTACAGTCGCGACCGTCTGCGTGCCGAACGCGTGCCGAAATCGAGGCGCGTAGGTATAGCTTGCGTTTCGTCCGTTTGTATGAAATTGGAATGTATAGATAACATTACCGTGTTTTTACTTCAGAGGGTTAACGGGGGAGATCATAAAAAAGTTTAAGTGTAGCGAAGGATTTAACTTCACCCGAGACAAATACACCTTTATGCCTAAGGTGAATACTCTGCTTTTTACGCTTTCTGCCAGGCAATAAAGTAATGTCAACTAATAAGTTAGATGTATGAACCGGTGCGCCATGATGCTGTATCAAATCATTTCAACAAAATAAAGTAAAGGAACATCAACTTTATTTTTGAGAAAATAACTGCCCATCTTTGCTTTTAACAAGTCGTACCGAATATTATTGCACTTTAATGAACGTTGCCGATCAGATAGCGTGAAAATAATTTATGAGCAAACTTATCACAGATCCTTCAATATACATAGTAGAGGAAAGTTAAAATCCCTATGAATGATCTCTGCGCACTCGTGTATTTTATGGCTTTCGATATATTAGTCCTTAAAATAACTTTATCATCAGAGAGTTACGTGAACGTGAATCATATAATTAACAATTAGAGTAAAAGCTCAATGTCGTATTACATGTGAGCGTAAAGACAGAACAAATAAAACTTTTCCTTTAAAACTACTTCAAAGTTCAATTCCTTCATTCTTGGAATACTGCTGCAAAAGTTAACAAATTCTCAGTAACTTAATGTGTCTCATTAAAACAGTTAATTAAAAAAAAATATATCAATAGTATTTTTACTTATCAACAAGTTTTTACAAAAACACAATCTGAGTACATTACAGACTTAACAAGTAAGTATATAGCAATACTTGAAGCAGGAGGCTCCGCACTTTTTAAAGTAGGTTATAAGATTTTATCTATAAAGATGTTCCTTATATAATGGTTTAATCGATATCCTACTTATTTTTAAGAAAACTATAGCAGTCAATTAATTAAAGCGGATACACAAGTTTATTATGTAGCCGATACGAATTAAAAACTAATTTAATACGAGTACCTGTGTACCATGTACCAGTGTATGCTCTGCGTTTGACATAATGTGGATGCTGCCAGTGAAAATGCAACTTGGAACAAAGTTCTATTCGATTAAAATTAACAAACATTCTAGCATCATAGTACGGAAAAAACAGAGTATCACTAGTTAAACTGGTATTCTACATACACGCGAAGATTGAAAAACAGTAAGACACACCGGTAGAGGATATAAATAATTATACAAATTATTTCAGTTTTGACGCCCTTACACAAAGATTTAACCTAATCGACCTACAGACCTAATATTTGCAAGAATATTGACTCTTAATCTGTCGATGTGTCAAATCAATGTGAACAATTGCGACAGCCATGATACTAAAACAGTAAAACGTTGATGGTCTGTCTGTTTATATCTCTTTTAGATTTTGTGTTAACTTGCTTTGCCCAATCTTTGGCATAATAACACAAGAGGAAATTAACTTTGGATCGATTCATGTTCCAATATTGTCGTCGTCAAAGCCAAATTGGATTTATTTGTTCGAATAATTTGATCAACATTGACATAATATGTACGTGGGCTTAGATAGGTTTCCTCCACATATTGAGGGATTATCAATACATTAAATTTGATTGCGGTGCTTTTCTTGTACCAGTTAAATATTTACTACTCAATCTACATAGTTATGTATTTATATAGTATATAGCTGTTTTTTTTTTATTTGTTTGAACGCGCTTATCTAAAGGTGTATGGAACCCATTTGAAAAAAAAAGTTGGAATGTTAATTTGCTTGTTCTTTATTAGTTAGTTTAGTGACGTGAATATTGAAAATTGTTTCATCAGTTTAATCACTAAAACTGTATCACGCGTTAACAAAGCTCAAGTATCCATGATAGATTACAATTTGAAGTTAGTTTATCAGTTTTAAAATGTCATATACAGAGTGCAATGGGCGCTTTTCATAGCACCTGGTAATAGATTTCATTTTATTATGATAGATAAATTGGTGTAAGGTCAAATTTTGCATGAAATTCAACCATCATCAAAAACTCTTACAAAATAATTCGAGATATCCGGATATCATTTAAAACGTACGTTTCGTATTTCTTTGATTCTTTTCTCTGATCTTTGTCAATTTATACAGTGATAGACAAGTGATAATATTTACTCAAAAACATTTTTTTCGTTTGTCATTCAACTCGAGAACTATTGAATACAAATAGTCACGAGATATCTCGCGATAGAAAACTTTTAAGGTAAGTTTACAAGCTTTTAGCTTTGTAGGAGCTAAAGTTTCCTCTAAACCTATTAGGCTCCTATAAATCTCAAACGAGGCAATGAATCGATACGTGAGGAAAATCGTATTCACACTAAGCACAGTTTATATTTTGACTCGAAGGCCCATGCAATGTCTTTATCAATAGTGATGGCAAAATCTCGTTAGCAACGGTAGAATTTTAACGATTGTGAGTGATTTGAAGAAAAAATTCCATAAGCAATGATCTAATAAAGCGTTAAATTTACATCAAGTTCAGTATTTTCAATCTACTTTACAAGCTTTTGTTGTGTTAAAAGCCAAAAAATGATCGTTATAAATTCACGACTCCAATATTAATAAAAAAAAAAACAATAAAATTTAGTTTGAACAACATGGAGTAGAAAATTTCAACCACTCTACGCTACGAATTTTTACACACATATTTTTTAAGATGTTTCGAGAACGACAATATTAGCATCTTGTGATTATGGCGTGTTTCTTTCACTATTTTAACGTTTTATATGCACAACGAGTATATATTTAAATGAAGTCAATCGTTGTATACGATACTAAATTCAGTGATCTACAATATTTTTCCACGATGCCGTTGAAAAAAAAAACTGCATAAAGTTCTCGCATTTGTTTTCATAATAATTAAAGGAAATATATTTATTTGTACGGACGTCACACTTCTTGTATACACACATATTTTTTAAGATGTTTCGAGAACGACAATATTAGCATCTTGTGATTATGGCGTGTTTCTTTCACTATTTTAACGTTTTATATGCACAACGAGTATATATTTAAATGAAGTCAATCGTTGTATACGATACTAAATTCAGTGATCTACAATATTTTTCCACGATGCCGTTGAAAAAAAAAACTGCATAAAGTTCTCGCATTTGTTTTCATAATAATTAAAGGAAATATATTTATTTGTACGGACGTCACACTTCTTGTATACTATACGCTAGAAACTGTTTTCCTTGAGTATATGATTAACAACAAAAACATACCAACTGTGGGCATTACGTGATAACATTCAGTCACGTAGCCAAAACGGATGGGTGTTATATCCTTGAGCGAGGGTATAATAATTTATAAATTACAGTGTGTGTTCCTACAAAAGTGTGTAATTCAGAAAATGATTCAGTTGTCAGTTAGTTTTAACCAACCCAACGGACCACCAGAGTGTATCAATTTACATCAATTAAGACTTTTTTGCCAGCACTAATTCCATACAATATTTTGATTTTGGAATCGAAATCTTAAAACCTGGTTAGTAAGTGCAAATCGGACTTGCGCTCATAGGTTCCGTATCTACTTGACTATATAATCTGTAAACATTTATTATAACCTTTAAATGTCCTGTTAAGGCATAATTGAGATCAACAAAAATTGCCTATCATGGTTTTGATTTCTTTGAAATTACAAAACATCCGAAATTATGAGACACAAACCGGAATATCTTTTGGTGGCCTTTAGTCAAAATATATTTCTTCAGATGATAGCGATCATCAAAATCAATATTTGACTTAAGATTCCTTTTCATATTCTTACGCATTTTAAAGTAAAAAAAAAAATGCCTGTTTCAATTTCAATCAGAATGCTTGACCAAAAAAATACGTAAGTCAATTAATAATTATTTTAAAAGAGTTATTCTACGATACCCCACAGAATAGTTTAGGAGAGAGAAAATAAATATGATCTCCCTTCACTCTATCAGGTACCAGAAAAAGAAATATTTTGCAAAATGTTATTAATTTTACCACTTTAGCGGGGAAAATAGGATATGTTTCCATGCCTAATTACAGTTTTAGTCTCTGAGCTTTAGCTATACCGAACTATACCGTGGTTAACCTCGAACATTCGGACATAGTAAAACTATAAAGAACCCTAAAAAATGTTATAAAATTAAAAGGATAAAAAAAATACATTGCGTGCCATTTTTAACCGACTTCAAAAAAGGAGGAGGTTATCAATTCGACTGTATGTTTTTTTTTTTTGTATGTATGTTACCTCATATCTCAGTCGTTTGTCGACCGAATTGAAAAATTTTTTCGCCTACATAGAGGGTGTACCTTCTAGTTGGTCCCATTTTTTCCATTTCGGGATCTGATGATGGGATCTTGGTGTAATCGAGGGAAACCCTCTTTTAAAGGCATGTATAGTGTTTCTTTACTAGAATCTTAATGTTGACGTGTTGTTACGTCTGATAGTCAACATCTTGTGGGGCTGGGCTGATGGTGGAACTCCTTAACGCTTAGGAGTTAGGTAATTATAATGACGGAACTTATGATAGGTAATTTGTAGCTTCTTAAAAAATATAATCATAAGGTGCAACTCCCCCCTCCCCCCCTCTCTTATGTAATCTCTAAAAATGAAGAAATAAAATAAACTTTAAAAACAAGTAAAAACCGACTTCAAAACCAAAATGCACTAAAAAGTCTTAAATAAACTCTTCACCATTGAAAGGAAAGGAATCCGTTTTAGGCAAACAATTTCTTTTTGGAGTCGGTGCCATCACTTTCACCATCAAGCATCAACTATCACAGCACCGACTCCAAAAAGAAATTGTTTGCCTAAAACGGATTCCTTTCCTTTCAATGGTGAAGAGTTTATTTAAGACTTTTTAGTGCATTTTGGTTTTGAAGTCGGTTTTTACTTGTTTTTAATGCTAGATAGTTTATTCATTATTTCTTCGTCTTAACCTTTATTGCAGTTGCCAAGGCAATATTTAAGTATAGATTTGTGACTGTTATAGCAGTATATTTTGCTTTGTAATGTCTGACAAAAGAACCACAAAAGTGGGGAGCAATGGACACAAAGCACGGCCCTCGGTCGCATCGTTAGAGCACTTGGCTGAGCTAACTACTAGATGTTGAGCTGACAATCTGCAGTCACTGAGCTAAATTCATTGTAACCATACAGTCACACGCTGTATGGTAACCGCAATAATAGGATCAAAAAAAAGTATTCAGTGATTCTACAGAGTACACGTTGTTATCTTGACCCTGGTTATAGTGCTCTAAAATTATTTAACTCAGAGATATAGTAATCCAAAGTTATAATCCCAAATAAATGCATATCAAAATCGAGTTGTCGTTTTAGTAAATGGCAATGTCAAGTTTATAGCAATACATTGCTGGTTCAATTTATTTTGTTAGATTTTTTTTTTTTCATTTTAATACTTTAAAGCCTTTTAGAATTTATCACTTATGGGCCTATATTTAAAATAACTTTAAATTTTCCCTGCTTGTTCCTATTACAGGTCACAACCCGTATAAATGTAATAATAGACGTAATAAAAGAAATTAAATTTTAAAACACTAAACAACAAAGCTGCAAAACTTCAGCCTCGATGCAAATACGAAGACAGGCGGAAACCGATATTGAGTTACCTCTCCGATAATCGTAAACTCTCGCACACACCAATGCCCCGAATAAAACAAAGAATATTCGATTCTACCTGATAGGATATTGTGAATGATATATGCAATATAAAGGTAAGCCTCGGTTGAAATGTACCTTCCTCGTTTTTAGGGTTCCGTAGCCGAATGGTAAAAAACGGAACCCTTATAGTTTCGTCAAGTCTGTCTCTCTGTCCGTCCGTATGTCACAGCCACTTTATTCTGTACCTATAAGCATCACACTGTTGAAAGTTGGTAGGAAGATGTATCCTGTTAACCGCTTTAAGATTCTTATACAAAAAATAAAAAATACACCCCCTTAAAAATAATATACCCCTTACACACTGCGACTTTTAGCATCGATGCAATCGTGCGTTATGAAAATAAGCGACTCTCGCAATGAACAGATTTAATTTTGCATAGATGCAGTCGATCGTTAGCATCGATGTAGAAGCGAGATTGCATCGATTCTAACGCGCTTTAGTATCGATGCAGTCGCCAATATACAGTTTGTGAATGTCCAGCTTCTGTATCGCGACTGTATCAATGTTAAAAAACGCAAGTGTGTAAAGGTTCACATTTTACGATTGCATCGATGCTGCATCGCGACTGCGTCGCTGTTAAAAGTCGCAGTGTGCACGCGACCGGCCAAATATCAATATTTCAAAATATTTTATATTGCGGCTAATTTTGAACTATACTATCGCAAATCCGCACGTTCAAGACTTCATGCTATAAAACGGGCTCTTGTGAGCACTTTTCAGCAGAAAATATGGGGTTTAATTAATCACATAAAAGTCCGTTCAAATATTCGTATCGTTTATGCTATTTGAAAAGTTTTACTATACAAATACTTCGCTGCAAACATGAGAAAAAATATAATATGAAAATAAGTAGCAAGTTCTTCGAACTCGACCCACGGGACTTACGCCAAACAATATTCAAAAGATACACTTCACGTCGTGTTGATATTAAACAATGATCAAACGGAACGGCAAGCGGTATACGAGTATTGTAATTTGTAAACAACCCAGTTATTATTACGCTACGATGATCAATAGTTTGTTATTGCTATGAACGCTACGGCTAAGGCAAGATTAGCAGCGATAATGTGTGTTATTTTAGAGTTCTATGCATTTTATTAAACGCAAGCGATTATTGTATTGAATTACATCAGAGTTTTAAATTTTCATCTTGAACATGGTGAAGGAAATAAGAAAACTAATAGAAACAATTGAGAGTAGAGGAGGGAAAGTGTTAGGACACTTGATACGACACGACAGTTTTATAAGAACTATAATAGAGAGAAGAATAGAAGGAAAAAGGAAGAAAAGAAGACCATAAGCTACATGCATGAAATGAAGCAAAAGTTTAATATTGCGTCGTATCAAAGGGGTCAAGAGAGTGACGGAAGAGCATAAATAATGGAAAAAACTCCACTGACAAGAGCTTAGCTCTTAAATTAGATGATGATGAATTAATAACTAGTACTAATAGGACGACAGGTGGCTAAAGGATGTTTTTTTTATTTAAAGGCTCACAGAACAAGTTACAGTCATATAATTTACAGAAATATAAAGTTTCTTAAGTATAGAACTAGACTATAACTCTCAATATGTGGGCACAATATGTTCCAAATACATATAGTAAAGTGAAAGAGGGTTAAATTTAGTGTGTTAGTAATTTTTGCTTAGGATAAACGATATCATCGAATATTAGTTCAGTTAGTTCTACAAAGTATGTGTACAGTGACAAACACAAATGCAAGTGAAACTGGTTCAACAAAAGTAATTTAAGTATATTAGGCACACATTTTAAATACATCTTTTTTGAATTTGGCTATACTTAATGAAAAAATGTCTAAAGATGGTTGCTTGGCTACTGTCTCATATAAGCGGCACATCCTAGAGATAGGGTTGAAGAATGATGTGTTATTCCTGTAGGATTCAAGGAAGAAGAATTTGGGAGATTTATCACGAGATCAGTACCGAATATTGAATTTAAGCTTAGACAGAAGGGACGGTGAGTCAATATTAGAATTAATGATTTTATAAAGGCATGTTAGCTCATAGCATTGTCGGCGGCAAGCGAGTTTGCCTTATGAAGTGTTGTTATTTCATTTTAACTACCATTGAACTACTATTACTAGCGTATGGAACTGACACCACCAACAAATCTCGTGCGCCAAGAACTGACTCCATTGTAAATATTCTAAATTAAAATTTAAAGAAATACGTCTTAATTTTGTCGTCATATTTGCGACTCATTTTAGCTTGGAATAGCTTCTATGCGTAGTATTAACAACTCACTGACAACAACAATGTTTTTTGTTCGCACAAGAAACTAAACATCTTTTCTTTATGCTGTGAGTCAGCTTACAATTGATGATTTTAATAATGAGTGAAGTAAAACAAAGGTAACTCGTCACGTGGATAAACACAGAACAGAAAACATTCGTATAAGTATGAGTATGTTGGTACGGTACAGATCTACCGCGCCTTACCACTTTTTGAAGAAAATCGCTTGCACACACGACTCAAAAACGCAATCACAAACTTCATGGATAATGCGACATGCAAGCGATTTTAACTCTTCAGTTAGTTAGGAGACGGCAGTGATAACGATAGTTCATGCACATTTAAAATTTCTGCACAGTAATATAACTACGAATTATTCAGAGCAAATTGACAAACTGACTGTCAAAGATCGAGATCCCAATAAGTAGATATTGTTGTGCACTCTTGGGTAGGCACTACATTTATTATTATTCTTCTTTTATTTTGGTAAAAAACAGTCTTTACATGTCACTTTGTCTAAAAAATAAATATGTAACAGACAATCATTGCCCAAAATTACTTTCTATGTCAGTATATAAAGTTTTTAACAGATTTAAAACTATACGTATAGACAGGGCTTAACAAAATTATCATAATTCTTTTTCGGTGATGATTCTGTTGCTAAAATACAACAACTTTTTGTATGGGACCAACATCAAAATCCCTAAAAAAATTTACTTCTCCATACAAACTAGCATCAGCTGATCGGCACTCTAGTATGGAAAAGTGAAATATTTTTTTGAGTTACGGAGTTGGTGTCATACGAAAAAAAGTATTTAAGCATCAGAATTAGCCTCAAGAAGGAATGAACTTTGATAGACCCGATATAGCGCGAGGAGCGTATAGGTAAACGACTTTAACAATAAAATTCTTTTTTGATAAGAGATTTGCACAGTCTAAATATGAATTTAATACAATATATCCAGCGCGCAGCGAATAGACCTATAGACGTTATGGCGTATGTACGGGCTAGGTAGGTACTACACAAAGCGACATCGTGATTAATGCACTAAGTGCAGGATACGTCGATCAGTCAATTGAGGATGAAACGAGAGCACTGTAGCCCAGATTTTGAGCGTATTTCGCACTATCACATAAATGCATAGAACATGATAGAGCACACCTTCTCTAATGTTTGAGTATTCACTCAAACATTAGAGAAGGTGTGTTACACAGCGTAATTTATCAGTAACTCTGTCCGTAAGAAAGGGCTTTTACGGCACGAGAATCATAGAAATATATACATATGTCAAGGACAAAGAAATTACTATTTCTTTGAAGCATGAAAAGAGTTACATTCGAATTATTAACAGTCGATTCGATACATTTTATCTCCACGCGTTTTTCATGCACGAAGAGACAAGAATAGAATACGAAACGCAAGGTTACGAACACGAGCAATTTTTGACCGAAAATATGTTTTAGCAAGAAAAGCGGTGCGTGCCTCGAATACATTTTAGAAACCTATTTTATCCTTTTTACTGCGTCTAACGGGGAACTAGCACATCGGAATAATAAGATTAGATATTTAAATAGAGAAATGTTATAATTATATCGATTAAGTAAGTAACTATAAAATAGAGGGGAAAGTTATTTTAAACAATACAATTATTGGATCATTCAGTCAGCCAGTAAACGTCGTAAGATTTTTCGAAATTACGACGTCTTGTTGCTTTTTTACCACCGATACAAACCTTATCAGCATTCGGAATTTCATGCAGTGTTTCAAATTAAATTAGTTTTTTCTTTATGCTTGGATACTCATACAATGTGCATATTATGATTATGCCTTTAAATGCATGTCTCATTTGAAGAATCATTATCATGATAAATTTCTTTCCTGGTGAAATGTAGAATTATTATTGAATCCTACATTTATATGTTTTGAAAGTTCAAAACATATAAATGTAGGATTTGGTACAAAAAATAAGTTAAAAGCTGATAATACCATATAATAGCCACATGATAATAATAACACGTCTTACTTTGAAGATGTATTTTTTGTCGTCTAAGCGTATCCTATCTTTTTGTAATTCAATTAAATAAAAATCTATGTATTTCGACTAATCATAGACCATAGTTCAAATTATTATTAGATAAAAGAAAAGTTTTGAATTGTTTGAATCAATATGAAAAGAAACATAATTTAATTTTGTTGAGTCACAGATCATGTCAGTTTTAATCTCCCTTCAATATAACATTTTGTTGTAATTACTTACCCGTCGCAGATCCTGTGTTGATGACAGGCTTGGCTGGACCCTGCTGGCTGGACGTAGTTGATGCGTCAGACGGAGCGTTTCTCATGAAGGGAGATGGAGATGTAGGCAGGGACATCGGAGAGGACAACTTCAAGGGCGATGTAGGAGTACCCAAATTAGAAGGCAAAGATAACTTGGATTCAGAGGACACAAAAGAGTTCTTAAGAGACATGTCTTCCATTTCTGACTCAGGTGTACATAGGACGGTAGGAAGGCAAATTTTTAAGGGACTACTTCTTGTTGAACTGGATTGGTCATCGTCGGTGTCCGCCATTGTGCTCTGAAAAAGATAATACTTATATAATATTTATAATATCTACACATGACGTTATTTGTTGTTTACGAGTTGCGTGTTTATGGAAATGAGAGGAAGTGGGACCTTTATGTTAAGCATGTTATGTATCATCCTCCTTTTACACGTGCGTTCAAAAAATACATAAGAATTTTGTATGACGGAAACCTGTAAAAAAGGACTTCGAACTGTAGCAGTGACATTAATATATAAATGTAAATTACAGTTAATTAATCTAATGAAGTCATACCAATTTTACCTAGTGCTCGTAATAAACTTTATCAGAGTATTATCTGCTAATTAAACATGCGATAACATCGGTGCCCAAGCATTGCTACGGCAACAAATGCGCGTTGAAGTATTAATGGAATGGCCGCTACGAAGTTTGTTGTTTATTTTGATGAGCGCGACTCGGTTTGAGCAGATATGCGTTTGTTACCACCCGCCTAGAAGGACTTTCCATCGACCAACTAGTCTGTCTGGATCGCGGAGCCCCCGAGCCACGTCACTCGCCTAAACCAACACTCGAACGAGAGAGCGAGACGGCTACACGGTGGCGGTGCCCGGTGTGCATGATTCGACCATTCATACAGTCCTCGTTGTAACACCGGAGCGTTACACGCGGTCGCCAGTCCTCTGTCTGCTATGTTCAGCGTCTCATAACAAGTGTTTCTGTACTATTGATCGCTCCCAGTGTTTACAGTTAGAAATAGAAAAGTGGTGGAAAGTTTTCTTTTACGTGAGCAAAATAAACGATAGCCAGATGGGGTGTGTGGCTCAAGTATTTCACGTTTTGCGCCTAGCAATCGCTTCAATTGCAAGGTTCTTCTTCAGTTTGTACTATGGAAACGAAACAGCGAAGATTCCAGCGATAACCGATGATATCCTGAAGCAACCGGCCGTTGAGGTGGCTAGGAGAATCAGGAATAAAGAGGTAAATAAATGATAAAGATAGAATAGAAGACATAAACAATAAGTGAATAAGGTCTTAATTTGAAGTTTAGGCAAGTTCAGAAATGTTCAGCGTCTTGGGAGTTAGTCGAAAGCTTAAACAAGTTATACTTGCGAGTATAAGTACCCTCATTGCATCGAGTTTCATCAAGGAAATGTTTAGTTACAACATTAATGTTGATTTATTATATCTAATACACCAAATTGATTAATTTAATTAATTAACGTCCTCAATTAGCAAGTTTCCAGTGGACGATAAATTTATCAGGGGAAAGGGACCGTCTGTATTAGTCAGTAATATCGGTCAGGGTGCAATGGTGCTGTGTTATGATAGGGACAATAATTTAATGTCATAATTTTAAAGACTTGAAAAAATATATACAGTCAACACAGCGCATGTCGCGCTGGTAAACACATTGAGGTATAATTTACAGTTGTAATAAGGGTTAGTATTTAACAAAAATGTATAACCGATGTGCTGGCGACTGTACATTATTCATTCACACTTATATGACACAGTATTTATTCACGATTCACAAGTGACGCTTAAGATCTCGAAGTTATGCAGAGATGACGAAACGAATAAACTCTTCCTACGCTGGGTAAAGTTTACATCAAGGTCGTTTTGATATTTCGTAAAATGTTTTTAACAACAATTGGGTAAATGTTAAGGTCGATCTTACTTTCAACGTCTTCAAGATATCATGATATGTTATCTAGTTATCTTGTACATACATGCCTGCTCACGATATCTAACAAATGTATATTACTAATGTATAGAATGACGAGAAATTGTCTAGACGGCTAGACTTCATAAAAAGGAAGGCTTATACTATAAATACTTAAAGTTTTAGCTTTAGCATGAAATATGGCGTTTGTTTTGGATCTGGAGTAAGAATTTACACATATACAAACTTATTATATTGCAAGTCTTGGATCATACCAACATATCGTCCTAGGGGACGATAATATAACTTTATAAACGATATTAAGAATACAGATTAATTGAAAGTTATTTTTATTTCTCAAGGCAGAACTGTGTCATTTTCAGTGGTTCCAAATCAGTTTTTAGTCTTTTATTGATGGAACATGTTTTTTTGGAGCTCCATTAAAAACACAAACTAACTATGCGTTGTAATTACCTGCAAAAAGTTATGTTGTACTGTATATGTCTTACGGTATAATTTTGCATCTTTTGTTTCAAATTGTAGGTAATAGTAAAGTATGACGATTCTATTAACAATTTTGAATAACTTACCAAATTCTTTACAATTTAAATTTCATTCAAGTAGTATTTGCTTTTTGACCTCACTGACTTCGGGTTAAGTGCTTTTTTTTTTATTATCTCCAAGCAAGTTTGTATGATTGTATGAAACTTAATGATTCACTCACCACTTTGAGTTTCCAGCATTAGTCTGGAAAGTAGGTATGTTCTACTTAGGGGATTTAGACAAAACAAGTCGCGGGATCGCACTTTCCAATCCTACGATTTTCTTTTACGTGTATTTATTATGTTCATTTTTGTAGAAGGTAGCATCAAACTATATCCCATACTGCGCCAGGATGACATCTGTCGATGAATATATCGCGTCGACAAAAATAATTTGAAGCATCACAAAGTTCAAGGCTCACATATAAAGCCTTATTCAGTCTAACGAGCACATTGTGTTATGGAAAACAATTTTGCAAATCGGTACAGAGTTATGTAGGTAATGATACAGGATAGCATCTTAAATATTCGGTAAACTACATTTTAGACGGTCTTTCGGTTTCGGTTCGATACTTTGCAATTATTATTTCGTTTTGACAAACCTTAACGGTGAGTCTCATTTTAGCCATGCAAAGCTACTTGGTGCTATCACACATTACACACTTTTTAACTTAATCAGATGGAAGTGGTTAATATGCCCAAGCCATACACAGTTATCGTTTATATGTAAACGATTAGATTGTGGAATTAGAAAGTAGTCCTTGCCATTTGGGCACTTAGTTTTTGAACCACTGCAAATAACTCTATTCTAAAACAGTAATTGGGTAATTCGCTCCGCGCTCCAAAAGTTGGTGGTACAACCAAAGTACCCAAAATATTAACGAAGATATAATAACTAACTACCTTTGTCGCATATCAATTTGTCCAGACTACACAGATAAACAAAGCCCGACCGGAAAAATAATAATGTTTTTCTCGTCATGACTGGGAACTTTGCGAAACTGCGACTGACCATAATCCTTGAGTGCCCTTGGTTTTTTATTCTGTCTGACACATACTCGTATACAAACAAATTTTATCGCTCAGTCTAGATAAAAATAAAATGCAGACTGTTAATGACATTAACATACAAATTACACTTGAAAATAATACAAAGCAAATATTTAAAGATTATTTTGTAGGTAGGTACAAGAGGTATCTGTCCCAACTTTGGACAGTGAGTTCTACCTAATCAAAAAATGTGCCGCAACTTAATGACAAGATTGTAGTGACGCATCCCTTCAAATTTGAATTTCGAACATGATACCGTTTGTATGCGATGATGACAAGTGGCTTCAATTCATGAAGCACAAAATTTGTTCGTGGTGTCAGTTCCGTACGCTAGTATGTAATAGTAGTTCAATGACATAGGTCGTATTTCTTCATCGATAGTAATAGTAAAATTTTGTTACCAGCGTTAAATATATACTTGTGTGTGTTTTGAACAAAAACTAGCTTAACTAAATGTCGGAATTGCTTTTTTTTCCCACTTAGAAAAAGGTGGTAATCAATTCAGTGTATTTGTGTTGGAATTGCTAATATTTGAATAGAACTATAAAGACTTTCAAAAACGTGTGCAATAAGTGTAAGTATGTTTGTCCACGGATTTCTCGAACCAAGAAGTAGATCATGATTATTTTTAATTCGATTAGTACAATGTAAGATTTATCAAATTCGGTCCACTAGTTTTTGAGATATGGGTAAATAACTAAAAATAAAAAACAAAACAAAATCAAACAACAATTTAAAATTAATAAGCATAAATAACTTATTGGCCCTCTGTTTGGGATAAACAAATTCATTTGGAGTCGGTGCATGACGTGCGTAGACTATTGATGAAAGTAAGCTTGAGATCAATGTAAGGCGGTTTTTTTTTAAATGACTTTTAGTTAAAGTCGTTTTTCTTCAAAACACACACAATCGTTAATATTATTTAACCACTGGTAACGACATTTTACCATTACTATCAATGAAGAAATTAGGCCTCTTTTGATCTGCAGTAATGAAAAGTGCATTTTTAACATCGGGATATAACATCTGAAATCGTTTAGTTTCAACAACATTTTAATATTAAAAACATGATGATAATGGGTTGTTATTCAGCTAATCCCAACATAACAGACCCTATCTAAAACTTATTATTTTTCCATTATTTATCTGCTGCATGTCTCTTGAAACAATACTTACTCATTTCCCTTTAATTTAGTAACTTCAAGCCTGAGCTTAAAACAATGCGTTAGTTCAAATCCGGTTATACCCATATTTATTGGTGATTTTCCGTATGTACGCAGTGCCAAAAGTTCATGGTTAATGTTATGATTGTAGCAGAGAGACTAAGTTACCCACATATACATAAAAATATCGCACTACAATCACAACGTACATAATAACATGAATTCAATGTAGGTATTGATAGTATTTTGCATGTTTCCTGGTGTTTCCCTATGTTTGTAAATTTTAAAAAGACCCTTTACGTTAGTCGAAAATTTAAAATAGAAAGAAAGAAAGTAAAGCTTTTAAAAGAAACAGGCATAAAATAAGTAATATTATTAACAACAAAAAAAATTACAATCCCAAAGTTTAATCAACTTCAATTTATACAGCTTAATCTAAAGTTTAGTTAACATGTACGTGAACAATCTGGTCGGCTGGCAAGGAATAGTCAGATGTAGGGGTGCTCTTATTGACACACAAAGGCCTAAATTTGATGTTGAGTATCCAAACAGAGATTTAATTTCTTAAGGCCCGTACGTATTTCACCGAGACATCAATGGCGACGCGCGTCTACGTGTACAAGAGTGTATAGTGAAATGTATGGAAGCGAAACCGTGACCAAGTTACAGCCCTTACAGTTTTTTTCCCTCCCATTCCCACGATATTGCCATTAGTTAATAAAACGTTTTGGCGAAATAGATTGCAGAGATATGATATATAGCTTGGTATCAACAATTACATCGGTTTTTCTTGTACTAAAATGCTTTTTTGACTGATCTTTGGCAAGAACGTATGTTTCAAAAGAAAACCTTTTTTTTAATTTAACTGAGCAGTTGGAGGTGTCGCTCAAATCCTAGGTGTTTTCTTTTTTTACCATGCTTTTATTAGCATGGGTTGTATCTTTGTATGTATGTTTGTATGTAATGGAATCTTTAAGCATTAATTTGACCGATTTCCAGAAATTTGATTAATTTGAAACTTTGCACACGTATCAAGGTCCAATGACAATGCAATAATTTAATAACAGTTTCGCAATATCCTTATAAGGACCGCCAGGATTAATAAATTATTTCGTGCATCCTCAGTAAGGGAGTAAGAGAGATAGTGATCTGCGCATGTTTGCAGTTTCGGACTTACTCTTCTTTCGCTCGGGCACGAGTGGGTGATTTGCGCGTCTGCTGCTTTTCTCGGCTGTGGTAGCCGTTTCTCGGGCTCCCTCTCATAAAAATAAGTTCTAACTCCCGATAACTTCTGTGTCAATTACGATTCCTGCATAGCTTTGGACTGACAGTCGATGAAGAAGGAATCAAATCTAAAAAAACAAACTAAAAAGTGAAAAACAAATTATAGTTTAAAAAAAATAAACTAAACACGCATTTAAAACTGATTAAACTAAAAAATATATAAAAATAAAACTACAGTAATCAATTGAAAATTTCATATTATTTGACAAATAGCGTGGGGTACTTAAGCCCCCACACTTTTTGTATAATAATATGAATTTTTCAATTGATTAATGTAGTTTAATTTTTAGTTCAGTTTTTAAATGTAGGTCACTAGTGGCGGTACTCCCCAACATGTTAATTTAGGAAACTGGGAGATTTATTTGTTTACATTTCTAAAAATGGAAGCGTTTGGATTCCAGTAATTGGCACAGATACGAACTTAGAGCTGCAAAACGTTACAGTGGTTTCTATTAATGAGCAGGTAAATGAAACTGTTACCATATTTTAATAAAAGTAATATATGCATATTCAATTCAATTCATTTATTCCTCACCATAATCCTTAGTTACAAGATACAAGTTCAGACAAAGACCCGAGAATCAGTAAGCTCACTCAAGTGGCAATGGGCAGGGCACACAGCGCACAGAACTGATGGCCGTTGGTGCAGAATAGTTTTAGATTGGAGACCCTTCGACCAAAGACGGCGCGTCGGACTTCAACCGGCAAGATGAACCGACGACCTTATAAAGATCGCAGGATCAAACTGGGGACATACCACTTGTGATCAGTTGCAAAACCGTGGGGAGGTCTTTGTTCAGCAGTGGACCTCCTTTAACTGATAATGATGATGCAAATATGTTTAATAGTTGGTTGGTACAGTCGCTAGCACAACCCACTTGGTTACCCACTTTTGTTCCAAACTAGCCCTTATAACGACTTCATAAAATAACGTAATGTTGCCCGTACCGCATATGCATTATTTGCTCGTCTCAGCTACCTTATGGAATGGAGCGAAAAAGGAGTAATTCTTACGCATAGTTTGATACTTTGGTCGATATAGTATTATCTGGTTTTTGCAGGTAACAAGCGTGGAAGTTCTCGAAACTTGCATTAGAAGAATAAAAGATGTCAACTCTGCCATCAACTGTTTCATTGAAGACCGCTTCGAGCTGGCTTTGAAGGAAGCCACGGAAGCTGATGCCCTCATACAGAGCGGGTCAAAGACGGCAGAGCAATTAGAAAAGGAGAAACTTTTCTTCGGAGTTCCATTTACTACGAAAGATTGCATGCAAGTTAAAGGTAAGCACACGATAAGATCCGAAACATGGTCTCCAACTATTGGCCTAACAAACAAGCTCAAAATAACACAACCAGCGATAGAAAGGGCTATATTTCTCTACGAGATCGAATCAGAAATGAGGAGATACGTAGAAGAACTAAAGTAACGGACATAGCATGTCCTGAGAATCAGTAGGCAAGTGGCAAAGGCAGGGCACATGGCGAATAACTGATGGCCGTTTGTGCAAAAAAAGTTCTGGGTTGGAGACCCTTTGACCAAAGACGAAACGTAGGACGTTCACTGACAAGATAGAAAGACGACCTTATACTGATCGCAAGATCATACTGGATGCAGACTGCTTGTGATCGGTCGCAGTGGAAAGTCGTGGTGAGGCCTATGTTCAGCAGTGGACATCCTTTGGCTGATAATGATGATGACACGATAAGATGTCGGTTCAGCAACACAATATCAGATAACCTTATCAAACACATAATAAAATCTGTCCAATTGCTCTTTAAAGAAGAGAAGTAATCTTAATTAGTCAACAACCTCAAAATGAAGCTTCTTAGTGTCCCTTAACTTTAACGTACCCACCCAAATACATTGCAAACTCAGCAAGGTATAGCTTTAACAAAAAAATATTTTGCTTTTAATTCTAGGAATGCATCACACATCAGGCGTGGTTCTGCGAAAGGATATTATAGCTGATAGAACAGCTGACGTAATCAGGCTTCTACAAGAGAAAGGCGCGATTATCATCGGCCTCACCAACGTGCCTGAACTCTGCATGTGGTATGTAAAATCCGTTTTTCTTTACTGCTTACAATATTCGACTGTTTTGTTAAGTCTTTTTATAACTTGAAAAAGTATCAGGGAATGAAATTCATAACCTATTTGACTCAAAAATATATCAGTGTTGATAAATGAAATACAGACGTAGGTAGGTTGACATTTTTGTGTTTAACTTGTTTATAAATTAATTATTTCTTTAAAAAGGAATGTGAAAATAGTTTTCAATATTCGACAAGAAAGAAAAACGGACTCTGTTTTTTCATGGCTTGGCTAATACTGAAAACAATTGTATTTAAACTTTTAAGCTTTTGCTTTAGTACTGTACCAGCGTTATTAGCAAATCAACCTTTTTAAAGTTTTATTTTATATCCTGTCCAGTTTAAGGCTGAAAGGCTGAATCGTGTTGTTTTGGTAAGAAATGGGTACTTTGATTTTACATCAGAGGTAGAAAGAATTTAACATACCTACATGACAGGTCTGAAAGAATAGAAAATATATTTTAGTCATAGTGCTACATACCATACGCTCGTAACTTGTAAAAAGTACATATGTCCAGTTTCACTTTTGTCTACTTTTACAGGTGGGAGACACACAATCATTTGTACGGTAGAACGAACAATCCGTACAATACAACGAGGATTGTTGGTGGATCCTCAGGTGGGGAGGGTGCCATTCAGACTGTGGGAGGTAGCATCTTTGGAGTAGGTGAGTCTGACACTAATGTGTTCTGACACTAACGAAAACTCGAAATCTTTCTTTTACGGCAGATTATATTATGATTTTTTTTAATTTGTAGATACTATTTATAAAAATTAAGAATAAGAATATGAAACAATAAAATAGTTTAAACAATTTTTTCCTTTTAGTCCTAGCTTTTATTCAGAAATCTGATTTTGTCAATTTTAACGGTTTGAAATACTTTTTTGCGAAAAGTTGTGGTTAAGAAAATGCCAAGAGGATTATCGTCAGTTTTGCGAGGAAGAATACTAACTTTGAAAGAAGGGTACAGCACCAGAGAAATAGCACACAGTAGATATGTTAAACAGTAAAACATGACGTTTAACAGTTGCTATCGATGGAAGTGTCAGACCATTCCGAGTAAAACTGGGCACCAATTTGTACTGGTCAATGATAATGCGCCCATTGAGACGAGACGAGAGATTAGACTAGATTAGACGCCTGCCGGCTCGCCTGACTATAACCCAATAGAGCACGCGTAGGATGCTCTAAGCGAGCTTATTGGAACCGTCAGCCACGTCCCCAGACAGAGCCAGAGCTCAGCGAAACCAGTATTAAATTAAGTTTATTTACAATAAATCATTTTACATGAATCCACAAAAAATAAATCAATTTATCAATGGCCAGCCCCCGGCCGGAGCCCAGCCCGGCGCCGGCACGGTGTAGGGTAAATCGGCCTTAGATCAGTAATAGCTAGTGATCTCAAACTTTGATGATGTGTTTATCTCTATAACTTAGCATGAGACATTGGCCCAGCGTTGGGATATTTGCAGGCTAGAAAAAGAAAAGAAAGGAAGTATAGCCTGTAAACATACTTATTTATATACACAGTCTGGCCATAAATACTGTTACAATTAAAAATAAGGAAGATTTGAATTTGGAACCTGTCATTTTTATACAATTGCTCATTTTTTTTTTCTAATTTAGGCGCCAATACATTTTATAATATTTTGCGATATTAAAAATGGAGTGGAGTTATAAAGAGAACCGAATCGCTGTGATTGCATTACACAAAAAATGGTATGGAGCTAAATGCATTTTTAAATACGCTTGGTATTAGTCAAAATGTTTGTGAACGGGCTATCAATAGGTACAATGAGACCTCCTCTGTTTGTGACAGAAAAATATCTAGCCGTCCACGTAGTGTTCGTACGAAAAAGGTGGTCAAAGCAGTAAGAGAAAGAATTCGCAGAAATCCTGTCCGAAAGCAAAAGATTTTATCTCGGCAGATGAAGATAGCACCCAGAACCATGTCGCGTATTTTAAAAGATGACTTAGGACTTGCAGCCTATAAGAGACGCTCTGGTCATTTTTTAACTGATAATTTGAAAAAGAATAAGGGGGTTTAATAAAAAAAAACTACTGAAGCGGTTTGCAAAGGGAGGTCACAGTTTTTTTTTTACGGATGAGAAAATATTTACAATTGAACAACATTTTAACAAACAAAATGACCGTTTTTATGCTCAAACCTCTAAGGAAGCTTCCCTTCTTATTATTAGTCGGCAGAGTGCAACGTGGGAATTACCCGACTTCAGTGATGGTTTGGTGGGGTGGTAGCTATGAAGATATCAAAACATCGGCACAAGTGTATCAAGATACCATTCTCAAGATACCATTCTTGAAAAGGTAGTTAAGCCCCTTAACAACACCATGTTCAATAACCAAGCATGGTCTTTCCAGCAAGACTCGGCGCCGGATCATAAAGCTCGGTCCACGCAGTCTTGGTTAAAAGCGAACGATTCTGACTTCATCAGAGCTGAAGACTAGCCGTCGTCTAGTCCCGATCGTAATCCGCTGGATTATGATTTATTGTCAATTTTAGAGAGTACGGGTTGCTTTAAAAGCCATGATAATTTGGAGTCCCTAAAACAATCCATACGATTGGTAGTGAAGATTTTTTCCATGGAAAGAGTGCGTGCTTCTATTGATAACTGGCCTCAACGTTTAAAGGACTGTATTGCAGCCAATGGAGACCACTTCGAATAAGCTTTTTATATTTTCAATTGTATTATATTTATGTATAAAACTAACACACTGTAAAAGTAATAAATATTATTTGCATTTTTTTTCTTTGTGACAATATTTATGGCAAGATAAGTAGTAGTATAGACAAAAACTACTCAAACGCCAGTATTTACGTTTGTAAGCACCTAGATACGATGACCGTGACCGCAACGTAGGAAAGCAAACAGGCTTAGGTAGACCCAATGAGAGTATTTGCTATAGCAGTATGTGGGCTACGTTGATAATAGTACCTATATGTTCATATCTCTACCTTTATGAATTGAGCGTTATGATGAATGCTTACATGACTTCAAAGTATCCATATCAACTGTTTCAGGTTCCGATATCGGAGGTTCAATACGCATGCCTGCTTTCTTCAATGGAATCTTTGGACATAAGCCCTCAAAACACACGGTCTCCAACGACGGCCAGTGTCCAGAGGCCAAGACTGATCTTCATAACGCTTTTTTAGGTTTGTAAATCATACTAATGTTATGTCCTAAGCATTCAGCTCTGCTCTGAAACTGATCTGCACTACACTAAACATTAACCACTAATTGTTTGTTTGTAACTGTATCGTTGCAAGGGCGTCACCTAAATACTGCGGATAACGAACAGAGTAGGTATTGGGTACCTAATGTTACCGAGCATAAAAACCGAGAAGCAAAGAACCGTAACCATAAATAGGATCACGATGGTGCCCAATTGTGTTTTTTTTGTTAAAATTAAAGTTTTTATTTTTTTAATATTGGACACCAATCACTTACATTGCTGTGATTCCAAAGTAAGATGCCAATGTACTTGTGTTATTGAAATCAAACACAACGGGTGGTACCACAACACCCAGACCCGAGACAATATAGAAAAAATCGTGTTCTACATTGACCCGACCGGGAATCGAACCCGGAACCTCACGAGATGGCGACGCTTGAAACCAGCGTGCTAGCCACTCGACCGCGGAGGTCGTCAAATTTCGCTTTGATCTCATGATTGTCCCTGAAAACTACCCTGAGACAAAACATTTGAACTAGATTTTAAGTGATAGTTCAAAAATAAGAGTTACTGATAGATAACTTTATATTTTTCGCAGGTATCGGCCCAATGACGCGATATGCCGTTGATTTAAAACCTCTTCTGGGCATCATGGCAGGCGACAACAGTAGCAAGTTAAAGTTAAATGAGCCTGTGGATATCAGTAAACTTAAAGTGTACTACCAGTTTAGCAGTGATTCTCTTTTGGTAGATCCAGTAGACAAGGACATTACGGCCGCTATGAAAAAAGTCGTCGAATACTTCAAGACCACACACAAGGTGACCACAGAAGAGAAAAAGATAAAACTCCTCAAGAAATCTGTGCCGATTTGGATGAACACTATGAAAGAGCCGATGAAGTATGAAGAGCACATTATGGTGAATCATGGAGTGCTCGCTATTGTCATAGAGATATTTAAAAATGTATTCGGATGTTCTGGCAATACGTTGATTGGTCTTTTTACCGCACTATCTGATCACACGGGAGCAAAATACGGTAGTGAGGAATTCAAACACCATGTCACATTAAAAGATAAGCTTGAAAAGGAGTTTACAGAGATGCTCGGAGACGATGGGATATTCTTGTACCCAACACATCCGACTCCAGCTCCTTACCACAATGAACCCTTGGTAAGACCATTCAATTTCAGTTACACGGGAATTATTAATTGCCTTGGGTTGCCCGCGACCAGCGTTCCTTTAGGATTAGGAAGAGAAGGTCTACCGATTGGTATCCAAGTTGTGGCGAATCATAATAACGACAGGCTGTGCCTTGCTGTAGCCGAAGAATTAGAAAAAGCTTTTGGCGGTTGGATTGAACCCCAAAACCACAAACCTTGATCAATGCATTCCATATTTTTATTTAAATAGTAATCCATCAAGTTCAAGTAACTACCTCCCTAGGCGCAGGTAGGTCCTACAACTTCCAATTATTTTAAAGTTTTTTAATTGTATTTTTTTATTTACAATATTAAAAAAATGCTATCAAGCCTGTGTTTTTATTTTTGAAAAAACAATCAGAACATAAAATCCAATAAGTTTTACAAATAATCATATTAATAAAAATGTATTAAATTCGTTATTTCAATTGATGTGCTAGTTGACCAAATTTCTTTAGATTAGGAAATATATGAAATCCTTGTTAGCACGGTACCGCGCTCCGCCGAGGCGAAACATTTCCTGAGGATGCCATGTGTAGAACGAAACGCGTCGAGGTTTTTTGCACCTTGGTGTTGGTTGGATACTTATTGCATTAGCTGGGCCGCATGCGTATTAAGGGAGAGCGGGTGGCGCATCCTGCAATTGCCTGAACTAATACTCGACGCGATGGTTGTTAGTTGTCTGCGCCGGCTTGGCTTAGCGAAAATTAAAGCAAAATAATTTTATAAAATTCAACTTAATACTGGATTTCCGCAAAGAAACGCGTGATTTTATTAATTATCTGAAACTCTTGTATTTTCAAAAAATATTGAAAATTAACATGATATATCTAACTTTATCTATTTATCTAACTCATAAGAATGACATCGTTATTCTAAGTGTTACTATGAAGTTGTTTATGACAGGCAAAGAAAACACCCCATTATCAGAGAAGTGGTAAGACTGACACTCTGATAGGCAATTATGGACATGTGACCAAATGTGTGTTTGGACAAATTTAATTAATAAAAATATCAATAATCCTTATTTATATGTTTTTTTTCCACTACTATTCTCTATATCATAATAATCACTCAAAACTATTATCAATGTTTTTTCTTGGTGGAATTTTTGGGAAGACTTTGTTATTATTACAAATAAACACATTTGATGAGATAGTTTAGTTTAATGACTCTATTATTATTATCATAACAAGAACACTAACATAATAACAAACTTATCATTTTACAACAGCAAGCAAGTAAGTTAGTCCGAGGTAGACAAATTTTGAATAATATTGATTATTTCTTTCCTCTTAGCGCCTGGGTTGATTTTTACTCGCATGTCACATGGACCGATATGGCCATGCTTGTAGGCACAGTCAGCCAACTGCTCAGTATTGCAAATAACATGAATCCCACAATCATAACCATTGCTTTGCTGCAAACATTCCTTATCCACAAAGTTGACAGACTCTGCAACAACCACAGCATATAATTGCCTACAAATAAAATTATTTTAATAGATAGAATACACATGACAATAGATTTCCTTACCTCCCTGTGAAAAATATGTTATCAAATGGCTGGCAAATTCCCATGCCACATTATGATTACTTCCTGAAGAAGAGTCCATATGGTAAAAGCAGCTTTCTGGTTTAGAATAAACAAGAAGGCTCCAATGGGATCCACCAGCTGTGTCCGGAGAGTCATTATCATTCAGTGCAAAAAACACAAATTTCTTTCTCTTAATATCAAGTGGTTCCAAAAATGTTTTAATTTCATCAGTCTGAACCATTTTAATACATTGTGTAACTTCTGGTGAAACAAATAGTAATTCACTTGCATCACTGAACAAAACCCGTTCTAGGTATTCAAAATAAAATGATATAATGGTGTCATTCAGCCAATAAGGCCCATCTAAAAGTTCTACATCAGATTGATGTAACAATATTTCATGGAAGCTCAATACAATGGAAGCTTTAGCCATTTCAACGCATAATTATTGAAACTTCTTGGTTAATGTAAACTTGATCCTGATTTGGTATGATCTGATAAGTGAGAAAAAAATAAATAGAATAATCAAATCATGTAAAAAGTTCAGAGAAAAATAATAAATAGTTATAAAAGAAAGTCAAATTGGAATCCATTCCTAAAGATTTAGGAGTGAAGATTGTGAGAAACTTACCAAAAGAGATGAACTTGTCTCATTAAATGGCAGCAATCAATTTCCTAAAAATCTAACACCAATTGAACAGATAAGAACTGGAATATTATACAGCTGTACTTCTACACAAAAAAATTAGTTTATTAATAAAAATCACAATACATTTTAGTAACACTTTAGCAAGAAATCTTATATAGTGCATACAACCAATGAACCAAATCAATCAACACTAGGTACCGTCAGTCAAAGTCATTCTCTTGTTCTGTTGCCTGTCACTTCCTACTTTTCTGTCAGTCAGTGTATTTTATTTTTTAATACAAGTTTAACGTCTTCTGCTCTAAGCCGTACAGAGAAACATCATCATCTTTAGTGACATATTTATTTTATCACACTTTTAACTATAATTAATACTAGGTATACAGGGTCTAACAAAACTAATGATCGATAGCCAACGGGGGGAATCAATAAATCACTATGATCACGCTCACCAAATTTGGTCCAAAAATACAGGCTAGTTTCTGAGATAATTAACAAAACATCAGCGTGTTTTAGAAGTGATAAAAGACACCATTTACAGCTGTTTTTGCACTACTACACTGACAAATACGCACACCAACACCAATAACTGACTACGCAAGCACAGAGATCAACATTCGGTCAGTGCCCATCGAGTATTACCAGCAGCATAAAGAAAATTGCACGATTTATACGAAAAACTTATTATGTAGGTAAACAATTTAAATTCAGTGATTACCTTTGATAAAAAAAAAGATACTTAAGTACTTTACTGACATTGTAATTCTGCAGTATTATTCTGAATTAAAAGCAAAACAGAAATTTTGTTTTATTTGTACTGACAACAGCACATCAAGGCAAACACTGCAGGGTCTTATGCAGTTGTAATAAGGGGTAGTATGCAACAAAAGTGGGTAACCTGATGTGCTGTCGACTGCACAACTAACAGTGCAATAAAGTTTTAATAAATAAATATTTTTGTGAGTTACCTCAGAATCCATAAATTGTTGACATTCTTTAAAAGGAATTGTTTTAGTAAGATTAATATCGTTTGATTTTCAAAATGTATTTCGTAAATTTAAATTAATAGCACCTGTAATTTTTATCATTTTATTTTGAAAGTTAGTACGCATTCACGACTTTTGTATTCCCAATTTTTAATCAAATCGTGCAATTTTTTTCATAGCAATAGCAACCCTTTTTCTCAGTTTTTCTAACAAAAATATTCAAAGAGCCGCTAGTACGAACGCACATCTAAAGTAAGCCCTAATTCAATGGCATACGGTTCGGCAGATTTATGTCGGCAAGGCGGCTCAAAAACGTCAAAGGCACCGCCGCCGGCGCCACCGCCAGGTATTCCGCTTCTGTTATGACTACATGGAGGGTGACAATGGTTTCATAAAGTATTATTTTGAATAAAAAAGCTATTATTCCAAATTTAATTATTTTAAGTTTACATTAATGTGGAGGTGTGTTTAAACAACTAAGAATTTAAACATCGTTGTTTTTTAAAATGTTGGATTACATCGTTTTATTAAGGTTTTACATTTTAGTACGTGTTTAAGTTTCGTCAGTTATTTACGTTCGATTGAACATAATTAATTAGGTAATGTAGAGTAAATGGTTACCATTTCAACTTTCTGGATTCTCAAGCAGTTGACAAGTAGATAGTGTCTGAGGCATGCTTATTATGTAAGACCCATAATCAAGTTCATTATTATTTATTGACAACAAAAATGTAATGGGTTTAATTTCGACTTCCTTACGAGAGTACGTTTAAAAGCGCAAACCTTAAAACAAAGTTGCGATTGAATAATAGTCTTTGAAAAAACTCATTTTTGTATTTAAATACTAGACTAGCATTTTGTAGCATGGTCACCCTACACTGCTACTGCCTACGCGCCACGCGTCGCGTCGGCATAAGTCAATCGCAACAGTTGCTTCGAAAGTCGTCAGTCTCATCTCGAAATTGTAACAGTAAAGTCCTGTCATCGGGATGCATATTATCATTACGTGAACATCGCCTATTTGCGTATGGTAATGTATTACCATGTGATGATGCAGACTACAATTGCGCTGATGCCTCGCGGATGTACGCCGAGATCTACGGTGTCACGCAGGGCCCGCATCAAACCTGACTGCGATGGGGGTGTGTGTGGCATCCTCAGGCGTACCGAGAGGCACACATACCACTTCCCCCGGGTGCAGGGGCTGAAGCCGCAGGACTTTGAACGTCGTGCCCATTTTTGCGAGTGAATCCAGCAGCGGCTGAACGGCAAGACGTACCTGGACTTCCTGCAGAACACCCTAGAGGAGCTGCTGGCCGACGTACCTCTACATCTTTGCGGGGATTGTACTTCCGGCAGAACGGAGCGCCGACCCACTTCGATCGCGACATACGTGCATACCTAACGAACCGGTCCGGGCGTCGCTGGCCAGGTACCCTGATCAGCGCGTTCTCCCGACCTTACTCCACTGGACTGTTTTGTTTGGGATTATGGACTTGGTTTACGGTAACGATAGGCATCACATCGATCGATAGCTTAGAAAAAATACGCCAGCGGATTGTAAATGCCTTAGAAATGGTTAAAAGTGATTAGAGACAAGTGTGCGTGAAAACATTATGAAAAAGGCAGTGTAAGCAGTGTTACGTGTGAATACCCAAGAAGGACACTTTCATATCTTTAAGTACTGTATTTTTTTTTTGTAAATTAAGTGTTAAATTGTGTAAATACTTTCTAAGTTAGTGTACTTTTTTATTTAATGATTTAATTAAAATCAATTCAGGTAAAAATTAAGTTATGCTAACATTCTTTAATGCTTTATAAACAAATCATCCTAAAATAAAGTTAATGTTTTAGCCTTAATTTCTCGGTTATATCAATAACACTAACCTGCCAGTCTTAAGCTTGCTTAAGTGTGATTGTAAGTCATAATAAATTATTAAAGTAATCTCGCATTTTCCTTTCATTCCAATCTACCTATGCTACACCTCATTTTGCTAGTGAAAACATACAAATAAAACATAGGTTAGGTAAACTTTAATTTTGCTAATCAAAGCCTATTTGTTTCTTATTAAACATTTAATTTCTAACAAAGTTTTTACTGTTGGCTGTTTGTTCATTTAATTGCCATAGGCTTGACTTTCATAATACCTACGATTGTTTTCTGTTATCATTGGGGTTTTAAGTAGGTAGGATCATTTAGATTGACCTGAAGGAAATCATGAATGGTAAGTATGTAAATCTGTCACTGCACTGATAAACTAAATGAGTAGCCTGGGGTCCTACTCTGAATGCATGATTTTGACTCTAGCCGTCACGTTCGCTCGCCCTATCATGGTATCACAAATGAAAGAGATGCTCGAGTAAAAACATGTCATTGATAACAAAGTAGGTACCTTATTTTTTGTCACGCTCGCTCGCGTAGACCTGATAGAAGAAATGACAGAGACGGATTGAGTGACAAAGCTCGGCCATACAAAGTAGTTATTTCTAGCCTTCTCAACCATCCACGCACACACAGCTGTTACATGGCCTCACTAATATCATCTAACAGCTGTGTGTGTGTAAAAAGCGTACAATGCTCCCTGAATTAATTTGAACAGTGTGCGTGTAACTGTACAATATCTGTGGGTTGAAGCCTGTGTGTGCGTAAGTAAACGACAGCATGTTTTCTTAATTAATTGAATTGTTTTGTTTGAAAACATAACTTTGAAAAATCACTATAAAACATATGTCAATATTTTGTCATTGTATTCAGTATGATGTATAGATACCCCGCGTTGGTTATCGATCACTAGTTTCGTTAGACCCTATATAGCCCATCTTGCCTTCATTTTTACGTTGGCGGTAAGCCATGGACAAAGAAAAAAGCGCATAATATCTAAATTTTGTTACATGCATTAAATGACGTTTTAAATTAATTAATACACTACTTAAATTGCACTATGGTACTAAATGGCACTATAAAAACTAAACGCATGCATGTATAATTTTTTTGAAAAAAAAATAATTAAATATCTCGTAAACCACGATATTTTTACTAAGGTCAAAATTTGAGAACAAGGAGGCCATAATGAAGCCTATCCATACTTACAGGCAAGGCTTGAAACCGGTTTAAGATTTACCGGTATTATAACGGTTAAACCAGTTTTATCGTAAAATTCCGTTCCGGAGCGGAACCAAATAAGAGCGATACTGTGAACCTCAATAAACCGGTTAATTCGTAGCCGCTCGCGGCGATTGCAACGCGACTTGTTTTTAGACCGAATATTCTTCAAAAGATGTTAAACTTATTATCAGATTCAGAAACAAACGTCAGATGCGCTCACCGCTTGCAAATCTTAACGAAGTTCACAGTGGTTGTCCTGCCTGAACGAAATGTTGAACCGGTTAATGCGAAAAACCCATATCTTTCCAAACCGGTTTAAAAATCGGTTTAAAGGAACATAACCTTTTTCAAAAAGTTCCACCTGTATTTTCGTCAAACCGGTTCAAAAAAATACCGGTTTCCAAGCCCTGCTTACAGGGTTATCCATTGTTTTAGGGTCATTCTGTATACCTACAAATGTACAGTGCGACAAGGATGACAAGGATATTCTTTTTTTGTATTGATTTTACGGCTTTGGGCGTCGTCCATACAGCCTGTTTTCAGTATTCCAAGTCTTCATCTATACTTATATTATAAAGCTGCAGAGTTTGTTTGTTTGTTTGAACGCGCTAATCTCAGAAACTACTGACCCGATTTGAAAAAATATTTTTATGTTGGATAGTCCATTTATCGAGGAAGGCTCTAGGCGATATAATATAAAGTTACGACTCATAAGAAAAATGCTGCGAAAACGGGAGAAAGATATTCCTTTTGAGAGCTTCCGCTGCGTACGCTGCGGAAACCGCTTAAGTACACAAAAATCATGTATGACAGGATTGTTCAGCATTAAGAGTTATAATAAAGTTCGCGACAGCATATGTCTATCTTTTATGGTTGACTTACTACAACCTATTTTATGTTAATAAATTTGTAAAAAAATAATGCATTATTTTTAGAGGTGTATTATACACACAGGTATTTATTCTTATCAAAATAAATACATTCATCATCACGAGCATTTCATTTAGAACAAAGTTGCCCTGTATATCATTTGATTTCAATAAATATCTTAGGAGCTATAACAGTTTTAACATAACTCCGCACCAAAATAATGTTCGCAGCTAAAGTACGACGTGCGCTTGCACTAATCTATACTAACATTATAAAGCTGAAGAGTTTGTTTGTTTGTTTGTTTGAACGCGCTAATCTCAAAAACTACTGGCCCGATTTGAAAATTTTTTTTTACGTTGGATAGTCCCTTTATCGAGGAAGGCTTTAGGCTATATAACATAAAGATACGACTCTTATCCACTGACACGTCCGACTCGCACGATCAATCTCGCGGATAACGTCCATACACTGCAAGTGACGGCGCGCGCTTCTGTAACCTCAATTCTTCGTCAATAAATGCTTCATAGTAGCTAAACCTTTGCAGCTGTAAGCACAAAAAAAATATGTACGGATAGGTTTGAGTATACAGAATAATAATTTATGTCTTAAAAAACCCATGAATTCGAATTTCATTAAAAATTTAAAGGGTAAATCATGCAGAAACGAAAAAAATAACCCAAACTTTTTTTAAATGTGATAATTACTACACTTATAAGTCATATTTAAAAAATCTGAAACCACAGTAGAATAGAAGGTGTTATACACTTTAAAATGATGCTATGATGTTTCAATTTACAACATTAAACGTGAGCAAAATCAGCATAATGAAAATGCCTTCACTGCAATGTTTTCACGCGCCGTTCATTCAACGCGACGAGTTAATTTGCAGCAAGATGGCTGCCAAATTAGGCTGTCCGCGCACGGAGGCCTTAGTGCGAGTGAAGCTCAAATTTTTTACGTGTTCACGATCGAAACGTAAATGTAAATTTGTATGGAGTTTGGGGTGGCGCGGTCTCGTGATATACTACTGGAACTAAATTTTCACGTAAAAAAGTCGCACTTAGGCCTCGAAGTTAATTTATACGTAATAAAAATAGCCAGTGTATAGCGTTTTACTGTCTCACTGTCAACTGAGATACGCATTAGGGGGGCAGATCACCTTCATGCAAATATGTTTGTTTATAAATAGCGTTAGATGATGATAATTAATTAAAAATGAAAAACAAAAAAATAATAAGACGAGCAGTAAAACACAATACATTTGAAAAAAAAAACACGGCAACTTATTCCATACAGCATTAATAACACGCCACCAATAAATAATAAATGTGCTTAAATCACACATTTTGCCTGTTTGTACAGACCCTTAGACAGATGAATCAAAGTACGTCCATGGATACTAAATCGTCCAAGGGAAATAACCTATGAATTGTGTAAAGTTTTTTTGTGAATCTCGCCTTATTTCTATATATTTCTTTCAAAAAAGTACTTAAATATATGTATTATTATAACTAATATGAAAGTAAAGGCAATGGGTTTACTAAATGGAAGCATAATTAAAATAAAACTCAAAGAACGCGGCCATTGTATTGATACGGTTAACGCAATCACTTTTCAAGTTAACTTTAGTTTAGTATTTTCCATATAATCTGTGTTTTGAATAGTGTGTGGGAAAGGCCTATTCTTAAATTTTGTTTTCGCATAAAACACTTATAGAATTAACTAATGAAATACGGTACAATTACGACATAATTCCGAGTAACGACGAAACACTTCAACACGAAAAGTTGCACTAAGGAAAAAAAAAAATATCTGTAACAAATTTTAAGCGTTAAGTACGCCATCTGTATTTTTTTAGTTTATCTAATGTCATGTATGTCAGCTTGCTTTAAACACTTTCAAAAGTTGGGAACAATCTGTATAGATGGCGATATTTAAACTTTTGTGCACGCACCCATGAAACACTCTGTGTGGATACCAAACTGTCCACGGACGTAAGTTAGTATATTTTTTTGGATACTAATCTATCCACGGACGTGTCAGTGGATAAGACCAAAGCAGAAATGAAAAATGTTGCGAAAACGGGAGAAAGATATTCCTTTTGAGAGCTTCCGCTTCATACGCTGCGGAAACCGCTTAAGTTACACAAAAATCATGTATGACAGGATTGTTCAGCATTAAGAGTTCTATAATAAAGTCCGCGACAGCATATGTCTATCTTTTATGGTTGACTTACTACAACCTTTTTTATGTTAATAAATTTGTAAAAAAATGATGCATTATTTTTAGAGGTGTATTATACACACAGGTATTTATTCTTACCAAAATAAATACATTCATCATCACGAGCATTTCATTTTGAACCAAGTTGCCCTCTATATCATTTGATTTCAATAAATATCTTAGGAGCTATCACAGTTTTAACATAACTCCGCACCAAAATAATGTTCGCAGCATAAGTACAAAGTGCGCTTGCGCTAATATATTATAAAGCTGAAGAGTTTGTTTGTTTGAACGCGCTTATCTCAGGAACTGCTGGACCGATTTGAAAAAATATTTCTGTGTTGGATAGCTTATTTATCGAGAAAGGCTTTACGCTATAAAACATTACGCTGCGACGGGAGGGGAGGGAGCAAACTCAAAACGCGCGGACGAAGTCGCGGGGGACCGCTAGTAATATTATAAAGCTGAAGAGTTTGTTTGTTTGAATGCGCTTTTCTCAGGAACTGCTGGACCGATTTGAAAAAATATTTCTGTGTTGGATAGCTTATTTATCGAGAAAGGCTTTAGGGTATGAAACATTACGCGGCGACGGGAGAGGAGGGAGCAAACTCAAAACGTGCGGACGAAGTCGCGGGGGACCGCTAGTCTTATATATTTCCCAATTTTCTTTTCAGATTTCCATCAGTGGGACAAGGATCTTCTGGCCATTAGATGACATTGACAGGGGGTGCTAGCATTCAATCAGTCTAGCCAATGCAAAATTCTCCCTTGAGTTAAGGTGTTGTACGAAGGTAAAAACCACAGATTAGTAAGAGTATGCTAAAAACTCATCTTATCTGATATGACTGTGTGATATAAGTACGAAAATTCGTAAGTGACGGTTTTATATGCCGCCAATCAAAAGTTATCAGCATTTCAATGGTTTTCCATACATTGATGCATTTGGGTGACCACATTTCGCAATTTTTATGAAAATGAAAAGATAATTGAGTAGGAAATATAAGCAAAAGCACCCTATTTCAAGACTGACGCTTTCTCCTGCTATTTAAATATGTACAAAATCAATAAGCACGCCGATGAGGGAAAATATGCTATATATTTATGGTGTTAGGTCTATTTTAAGAAAAAAAACGTTTGATTACAATTTATTTCAAAATAGTCGCTAGTTTCGGTTCGGTTCTACATTGTTAGAGAATGACGGTAAGGTATATACTACCTACTAACATATTCCTCAACTCGTCCCATGTGATTACGGCCCACTTGGGACAAGCAAAAATCAATATAAACATTAACTTCATTATGTAAGTCGCCTCTTTTTTGTTTGGGTGGAAAATTTAGTCATTCATCAACAATAATTAATGATTAAACGAACTTACCTGTACGTGAAGTTCTATCATAATTATGGGTGATTGTCAGAAATTTGGTTAACTTCGTGTTAGCATTAATTTTTAAAATATTTATTAAAAATATCCTAGATTTGAAACTACTAAACGTTGTTATAAAGTTCATTTGGTTCGGTCACAATTTTTTATATCTATCATACAATTATTTAAATCTAAAAATTTACATTTCTTACTCCAAATATCAGGCCCTAGCCGTGTAAGGTCACCCGATTTTAGTATTCATTTCACTGTAAAAATAATTTCACATGAAAATTTTGATTAAGCCCTATCTAAATTCATTTTCTATTACTTGACAAACATTTTCATTTCGATTTTATTTAAAATAACAATATTTTATTTAACATTATTTCGAGTTAAAAAGTGTAAGCGATAAATATTATCAGGCCCTAGTCATTTACGAAATTCAAAATTACGCGCGATCCAAGCATATGGCTTTTTCAGTTATCACTTAATACGATAGCATCGGTTCGAAGTTAGTTGCAAACACGACCGTAGCCGCGACCAAGATTGTGTTATTAGTGCTGTCGCTGACTTTGCTGCGGAAACACGTGTTGTGCCAGTCAAAGTCTCAGTCCCTAGGTCAGTATTTTAAAATAGAGTAAACTACTAATTGATCTTTTTACTGATTGTAAATATGAGTTAGGTCTGCCTTGTTGTTTGGACCGCCTATTGATTTTTATGTTGATTTTAAATAAAAAGTTTCATTTAATTTTGTGACGTTTCGTCAGTCCCTAGACCGTCAGGCCCTAGTCGTAATAGTGACTAGGGCCTGACGCTACATCTAGGGACTGTTGGACATACTTTGTAACGCGTAGTTTCAAACATAATACCAATGTATTTGTTGTGGAATATGGCGCCTAGAAAGAAAAACACATTGTTTAACGAGGAAATTGCAAGAAAAAGTCTGAACAGGTAAAGATGCAAGTAAAAAAAGACACTGTTTTACTTGCAGAGTATTTGCGGTTATTGAAAATGAGCTCTATATCATTAACTACTACTTCGATCTCGTTTCAAACTGATTTTCCTGGAAAGCCTTTCTCAGCATCTACATCATGTATTTTTTTTCAAAATTTACACTCGCTTAGTTTAAAAGTTAGATGGGTGGGGACGCCTATTATACCATTTTGGAAGCGTCTATCTCTCAAACGTAAGACTTTTAGGGAGAATAGTTTTAGGAAGCTCTATGTCATTTTAAAAGACCTATCCAAAGACGAAAGTCTTCAACCAGTGTGTGTTACCAGTGATGACATACGGATTCGAAACATGGTCTCTTACTATAGGCCTTATAATGAAGCTCAAAATCACACAACGAGCGATGGAGAGGGCTATGCTGGGAGTTTCCCTACGGGATCGAATCAGAAATGAGGAGATACGTAGTAGAACTAAGGTAACGGACATAGCCTTGAGAATCAGTAAGCTCAAGTGGCAATAGGCAGGGCACATAGCGCGAAGAACTGATGGCCGTTGGGGCAGGAAAGTTCTAGATTGGAGACCCTTCGACCAGAGACGCAGCGTGGGACGTCCACAAACAAGACGGACAGACGACCTTAAAAAGATCGCAGGATCAAACTGGATGCAGACCGCTAGTGATCGGTCGTTGTGGAAAGCCGTGGGGGAGGCCTATGTTCAGCAGTGGACGTCCTTTGGCTGATAATAATGATGATGATAATGATTCAAAGACACGCATAGGTTTGACAAAAAACAATTTAGGAATTAATTTTATGTATGAGAGCGCCCTCCCTTAAATATCATGTTTTTTTTATTTTTTGTATAAAGCAAAGCAAAGCAAAGCAGTTAGCAGAATACATCTACCTACTCAGATTCAACTGTGTAATACTAATCATCAGAAGACGAAATTATTGCTGAGGTTCCTTTGTTAAATAATGAAAAAGAAGTTGAAGCTAGAAGGAGGAGTATAGTTCAACGTAAAAAAGAAGTATTATACTGAAGAAGGACTTACTCTTAGGAAGTTTAAAGAAAAACCTGTCCTGTCCAGCGCACAACAAAAAACAGAAGACTGAAACAAAGAATGACGATGATGGAGAGCTGACTTTCATTCTTTAAAATTTACAATGAAGGTGGCACAGAAACTCAAATAAATGATAATGATATCGCCGACGTGGTTTACGAAGACAAGAAAATCTGCCAGTCCCTAATCTAATCGTCAAGAGAAATACAGTATTTTACTTAGTTAAAAGCCCGTTAATGTTTCTTAATAATTAGAAGTCTGAATTTTGTGTTCATTTGGTTACTTAGAACTTAAGAAGGCTAATAGATTTAAAAAATGTTAATAACTTAAAGACTATTAGTTTGTAAGTATTAAACTGAAAGAAAAAAAATTAATTGTAAATAAATGTTGATTTATTATTGTCATGCGCATAAATATAAATAGATCCTGGTATTTTAGTTCATTGAATATGTAAACTTAAATGATAATTTGTTTTTTCAGTTAATTTTCCTATAAAAAAATGTGAATTGACATAATGACCGTGTTTGTGCGTCAGTCCCTATCACGTCTCGTCAGTCCCTAGAACACTGATTTTACAAAATCATTGATATCTCTAAAAATATCAAACAAAGTGACTGGCCCTTTTAGATGCTGCAAAGTAGATGATATACACACATCATAGAATATAAACTGTCCTGATTTTTAACGTAAACCACAACTTTCAAAATAAAGTCAGAAGTTAACCAAATTTCAGATAATCACCCTTATACGAAGTATTCGTCCGAAGATATTAGTATTATACACATGTAGTATCGCTTGCACTTATCACCACATAGCACAATTTTAGAGCTAGAAAAAAATAAATTGCAACAAAATACAACCAAATTCCGTGTCCGGTAAAAAAAATTAAATAAATTATGAACATTTCCGTTACGTCACATCCTCCACGCCATAGTTTTCGAAGTCTTCATTTAGTTTAGAGATAATAATATGATGATATTTCCTAGAGGGGTTTTTGTCAACACAAAAAATATGCATCGGGTGGGTGGGACTTTCTACTAATATCTTCGGACGAATACTTCGTATAATTATGATAGAACTTCACGTACAGGTAAGTTCGTTTAATCATTAATTATACTTCAGTATTCGTCCTCGATATTAGTATTATACACGTGTAGATGTTTAGAGCATGAAAGAAGGAAATTTCATCTATGAGTAATTTTCTATGAGTAAGTGCTAGATCTATTCTTATAAAGAATCATATGATACAAATTAGGTACTTATGATAATATGTATATAGTAAAAGTGCCCCTAGTGGCAAAAGCAGAAAAATATGTACTGTCAACAATGACTATTTTTAAAATAGTTTTACTACTACGGGTTTTTACCCGTGCGAGGGTATTTTGGAGTTGTCCAACCAAGTTACTGTATAAGGTTGACATGAACAACTAGACTATCGGCTGCGGACGTCGATGCATGCCTAAGGCTGTTTAAAAAAATATGGATAATATGTCAACTCCACTAGTCACATTCACAGTCACATTGATATACTGTTAAAAAAGTTTTCTAATCAGAAGGTATAAGTTACTAGATTTTCTTAAAGGTTCATTTTGGAATTGTAAACGCATGAGATGCGCCTGAAAGAAATGGTTTAAGTCCTTGTTAAGTTCATCAGAAAAGAACGTATTTATAGATTATTGAAATATTTAACACTCATAAATTGTCGTAGTCAATACGAGTTGTAACAAAAAAAAACATTTGTTCTAATTGCATCACGAGTGAAAAGTTTATCCAGAATCCAGATTGTCTACTGATCAAAAAGTCCAAGTAATATTATGTTTACGTAAGTGAGCCCGCAGCCTATAAACTCCTTTACAATATCCATAATATACCTACTTTATTTTTCAAAATCTTTAAAACCAAATTTAAAGCAACAAAAATGCCTTTTTTTTAAAAAATGTAAATAAAATGCAATACTGTTTTATTTTTTATTTTATGGTTCTGGTTGTGGGGTAATCTGAAATACATTTAGGATTCGTTCGATAGAAATCAATAGATATTGTAAGTTATGCAATAGCAATACCATCTTTCGATAAAAATATTATTCTGAAATGCTACAACGTGTTGTTGTACAATTAAAGTAGATATTGTATTGTATTGGACACCAATTACATACATTGCTCTGATCCCAAAGTAAGTAGCTAATGCACTTGTGTTATGGAAATCAGACAACGGTGGTACCACAACACCCAGACCCGAGACAATATAGAAAATTTTGATTTCTACATTGACCCGACCGGGAATCGAACCCGAATTAAACCATTTAAAAAAATATGTATTAATCTATTATTCCAATTTCTCACAGGTATTACGAAAAGAGGGTATCAGTGTTGCAAATGGCACAATTTACTGAAGTAAAAACGTTATTTTGTACAAATCACAAATTTCAGTCTTTAAATCTGAACAAAAAAGGATAATGGTGTTATAGTAATTACTGGCATCAAAAGATCTACGCTTGGTATCTGCCAGTATCGACAGTAAAAATCAAAACGATAATATTTGTGTCACAATAATGTGATTATTGCTTCTGCTGTTATCATTAATATTTTATTCTTACACGTTTGAGGAAATATGAAACTGTAAAAGTTTTGAAAAAAAATATATAGATGTATTAAAGACAATTACATACGCTTCCAATCACGACTCATATTTGGCACATATGTTATTAATATTAGAAAATGCAGTTAGCCAATTAGCAGTTATAGGTGTACCAAATTAACAAATCACACACTGTAATGTAACCCTGTGTAAAATAATTGCTTATCATATTCGGGTGACAGCGCGTCACTAATTCCTATAAAACAGTATTATCAATTAACGGATTTTATATTAAGCAGAATTGCAAATATTTATAGAAATGTAAATGTGGGTATTATTGCTTACCCTCATAAGTTTTATGCGGCTATCACTATGTTACCTAATGAAGTTATTTCGAAATTATGCAGTAAATATTCGAACTCCACAAAATTCGATATGATAAAAAATTGTGTTTCTAGTTGTAATCACTGAGCGCTTGCTGACCCGTTCTCACAGGCCGCGCCCTACCCCGTAGTTGAGGCGTCAGGATAATCTCGCAACCAATTAATATCGCTAAGTTTCTGGATAGAATTTATAAATAATATCTAACCAGCAATAATATCGGATAAAATGTATGTCGGTATAATATTCATATAGCGATCATAATCGTCATAGTCTTTTAAATTTACATGTATGCTTTGTTTCATAGTTGAAACGAGCTGAGAACAAAAACAAACCATGCAGATTTTGCATGTTTTTAGAAAACAAATAAGGAAAAGGTGAGCAAAGATAATAATTAACTTGATTCTCTACCGTTTTTCTGTAGTAAACTAGTGTGTCAATGTTTAGAATTAAAAAGTAAAGTTTAAATATTTAGCCTTGTATACTAAATATGTGTAGCTTTTTATTCCTGTATTTAGAATAAATTAAAGATATCCTTATACTCAATCATTGTGTCTACTGTCTGGTTATTTTTGAGGTCTTTTTTGTACTCCAAAAAATACTTGTCGTCTCATTAGTAAAAGTATACAAAACCACGGTTGTAATTTAAGTCTACCTTGGTTAATATATCAAAATGTAATTGTTAATTGGCGTGCACCAAACAACTAAACAGTAATATTTGACATCTAAAACTCTTGTTAAATTAGTTATCTCTTCTATTTAACCAAAATCTCCATATAAAAAGAGAAAAAAGCAACAGAATTGCTGCTGTGGAAAATAGTTAAAAAATATCTTAAGAAAACTTGATAAAAACCTACAATATTCATTTCCTTTATAAAACAAGCAATATTATAATAAAGTACAAAAATCTGCCACGACAAGGTGATGATGGTTATAAAACAATGTTTTGAAATTAATTTACACTGTACAGATATCATCTGTTTTAAAGGTTAAAGGAGATGTCCCAAAAATGTATGAAGCCTCGGCCAGGTCCATGTACGCTATACCTAATTATAGGCCAATATGTGTAGTACAGTTTTAATAAGACTTATTTCTATGGAGAGCCTTAGTTTTTTGGCTGAAACAATAAAATAAACCACATTATTGCAACTCAGTACAATATGGCGGGGGACGCCATCTTTGACACTTGAATGACGTTTGTCTGTCAGTTTACTTTTGATAGTACCTACTTATTTTATTTCACACAGGTTTTTTTTTATCAGAACAATGGACGAATAATTAGTCATGCAGCTCTAGATCAGCTGCTATACAATGATATTTTACCTACTTAACACCTTTTCGATCTCGAAGCAGGCCAGCGTAAGCTGTGATACATTACAACAAATGCCGGGTCAACAGATAGGGCAGGTAGGTCAGTCCAATTAATGCCAAGTAAGTCACGGAGAGAAAGTTATCAAATCCAAAAGAAAGCGAGGTTGTTATAAAGAAGCAAGAACTCAAAACACTTTAAACGCAACGAACAAACTGAACGAACGAAAATCAATACCTAGGGCAGCACTGATCATGACAGTTGACATTGACAGTTTTTTTTTACTGGTGTGTAAATCCCAGTAATAAAAAAAATGCACTCCGGGAGTGCCGGCAGAAGTGAAAACTTGAATATCAACGTTGTTCATTTTTGATTTTTTGGAATAGTTAGGGAATAATTTTGAATGAATTGCTCCTATTATCAATATAAAAGTACTATCATTTTTGTGATAGAATACAATAATAATAATAATAATAATACAATAATAATAATAATAATAATATATTTTTATAGAATACAATATTTATTTATTGCGCTATCGTACACAAACATTACAATTTATATTATATTCAATTACATTAAAAAGTTTATCTCTCAGAAAAATCAACTTACATCCATAATTTCGCCAACCGTCTTACGGTTTTTCGATCAGCCCACGTGTCCTGACGCGAGTTTCACATTTTTCCCCCATCCCACAAAAGTGCTCAACGCCGCTAAAGAAGTTTTCACTTCAAAAATTACAGTTGCCATCTTTACAAAGAAATAAGGTGTTTGATTTTATTTTTAAGCCACTAAACTACGGACTTAAACATTTTTATTGTATTTTTACTGGAAATAGCAATTTTTTACCGATTTTTTGGTACTACGTAGTACGTACATGGTACAGGCCTGGGATGGGACATCTCCTTTGTTTTTCATTTTTCTCATAATGCATATTAAATTTCAAAAAGAAATAACTCGATTTGTAAGACATCACGCTATGTACATCATACATGCAGCAGCAATGGAAAAAAAAAACTTGTTTTATTTATAAAACTGTGTTCGCTCGATATTCGAATTTTTAATAAGGTGCGACTCGCATCTTGTCAAAAAATATTTCAATGACCCTTCACCTAAGATAGTGTCTGATCATATTATGCTACTATTTTTCAAATGTCTCACGTAGCGTAGGTACCTCGTGTTCTGCAGTCTGCGTTTCTGTTGCGGACTGCGGTTCGATGCGATCCCACGCTCGAGGTCTCGAGGACGTCACTTGCGACGGCGATGGTGCACACTGGTTCAGTTTTCTAAAAAAGTGGACTTAGGGGTCAATGTTCACCTATATGCTTGAATTTTTTTCACGTATTCCTCTTTTGATTTCAAATCACTTTTGCTGATTGCATTTTTTCTTAAAACCCTGCAAATTTTAAGAAAAAAAAATATTTTTCATTGTATAGAGAAAAAGTCATTAATGTTTGTAACTCCAAAATGCGCGCGAGTCACACAATGCCACCTAGTGAGCACCAAAGAACATATTATAGTGAGAAGCGATTAAACATCGGTAATAAATAATAATATTTATTTGGACTTTTTCGTAAATTAGATACAAAAATCCTTCAAATACAGTTCGAATCAGATTCATAATAATTAATAAGGTACATTTTAACACCCCAACATCCATTGAAATCAGTGTCTCATATGGGTACTAATAAAAAAAAAGCTTTTTTATTGCCAAATATCATTTGTAGACAACTATGGTCGTAAATTGGCTAGCAGTTTTGCGCACCTGTGTTACAGGTGCGCGCGATTTTGTTTGGCTACCTGGAATAGTTATCAGCTAAAATGACCCGTCTATTGTTTCAGAAGGGTCATGTATGATTTGCAGCTGCTCAAAATGGAATTATTATAACCAGTGGATTGGTTTATTTCTTAATAAGAATATAAGAAAGTGGTCTCATAACGAGTCCTAAAAGTTATTGAATTTAAAACTACTATATTTTGTAGAAAGTTAATGTTAATATTATGAATGTCAATTTCCGAGTTAACGTAGAATTCATCTTCGCCCTCAGCAGTTTCCTGTTTGTCGCTCTCTATTTATTGCAGTAGAGGCATGACCTCGGGGAAAAAACATTTTTTTTTTTATATTTTTGCTTCAGATGTGAAATAAATGGATCGTAACTCACTAAAAGGTAATGAATGATGTCTTCGTTAGTATTTTTGCGACATATTTTCCGAGAACGCCTTTCTCTAATGTGTCTGAAATCTTTGTTTCGGGCTTCGGACGCCTCTTCTGACAAAATAACCACGGGAATTAAAGAATAATGTTGGCATATATCTGCACCATGGAATAATAATTAATGAATGCTTGATGGCATATAATACCATGGCTACAAAAATATGTAAAGATGAGCAGTATCTTGACAGTACTTTTGATAATTTTTACGTCTTCATCAGTAACTTCCGATGGTAAACGACTTGATAACAAAATAAATAAGCAATCACTTTTTTTATATCTGAACAATTATGCAATGCCACATAAAAATCCAAATTACTTACAAACTGAGCCATTTCCAGCCCAACCTTTCGAACCAATCAACATAATTTTTGACAACGAAAATGACAGCGAAAATAAAACATCAAAATAGATAAGACAAATTTAACAGAAACGAAAAATAAGCAACAAAAATCAACAAACAAGACAACGACAACTAACAAGAAATTCAACAAAAACTCGAAAGCTAGCGTAGTCACAGAGGACGTCTACACACAAAAACACACTCTACCTGAGACTGAATTACGGTGATTTAAAATATTTGTTATTGTTGTCTTCATAAGCATGTAAAATATTATGAACCGATGCAAGTCATATATGACCCTTTTGAACAATAGACGGTTCATTTTAGCCACATGTAGCTGATAACTATTTAGCCAAACAAAAGCGCGCGCACGTGCGCAAAACTGCTAGCCAATTTACGACCATAGTTGTCTACAAATGATATTTGGCAATCAAAAAACTTTTTTTAATTAGTATATGAGACACTGATTTCAATGGATGTTGGGGTGTTACAATGTACCTAATTAATTATTCTGAATCGGATCCGAACTGTATTTGAAGGATTTTTGTATCTAATCTACGAAAAAGTCCAAATAAATATTATTATTTATTACCGATGTTTAATCGCCTCTAACTCTGAAAGTTGCAAGTTTATAGAAAAAAGTTACACACATTTATGTTAGGGAATAATGTGTTCTTTAGTGCCCACAAGGTGGCATTGTGTGACTCGCGCGCATTTTGGAGTTACAAACATTAATGACTTTTTCTCCATACAAAAAAATATTTATCATTTTTTTTCTTAAAATTTGCAGGGTTTTAAGAAAAAATGCACTCAGTAAAAGTGATTTGAAATCAAAAGAGGAATACGTGAAAAAAAATTCAAGCATATAGGTGAACATTGACCCCTAAGTCCACTTTTTTAGAAAACTGAACCAGTGTGTGGTGGTAGCTGGTGTTAAAACCATTAGTAGCTGCTTTCCACCTGTGCGGTGCAGTCATTGTATTTCAACTTTTATTAATTGGTAATAATACCTGTTTGTTCGTGACGAGAAAGTTATAAACAAAATAAAATAAGAAAATTGCAACAAAAAACATTCTTAATTTTAGCAAGGCTATTAATAACCTGCAACCTTTGGCAACTAATATAGTTTTATAACCATCATCACCTTGTCGTGGCAGATTTTGTACTTTATTATAATATTGCTTGGTACTAGGGTACAAACCTAAATTGGTCGGGTGAATAAAGTAAAGGCACTAGTGCAATAATATACCGGAAAAGCACGCGTGTTTAATATCTAGGATTATGTGCCAAAAATCGGTGGAATAAAAACGTAGTTTTGAGCAAGTGTGTTGAAAATGTATTTTTATGACGAAGCGCTTTTTACTACGCTTTTATTAGCTTGGGTTGTATCTATGTATGTATGTAATGGAATCTTTGAGCATAATTTTCATCAATTTCCAGAAGTTTGATTAATTTGAAACTTTGCACACGCATCAAGGACCGATGGCAATGCAATAATTTAATAACAGATTCTCAATATCCTTTTAACCTCTCGCCTTTACTCTCCCCATATGGGGTTCATTTATCACATTCGCAGCAGTCGTAGCGTCTTACTGTTCCCATATCGGGTTCTCTGTACTGTTAGCGTCACGTATTACTCTCCCCATATGGGGATCGGTTGAGTAGTCGATGTTAAATCGATGATTTAGCTATGTGGTGCGGACAATTGAATACTGGGAAGTCTTTAACATTTAGACGGTAAAATGAGCAATCCATAGATACCAAAAAGTTGGGTGTTCCGACTAGTTTTTAGAAGGTGGGTCTTGTGAATAGACCCTATGTACCTACTACGAGGGTCAAACTGAAAGTTCTTAGAACTGGCCACTTATAAACAATATAATAAAAAAAATATTCTAAAATTTGAAAATAGAACTCTTTGCCAATATTACTGAGTATATATTTCATTCATTTGTCATTTGTTTTACGATTTGGCGGCAAATTGAAAATTGTCTGTGTCACGTCAACATGAATTTAACACGAGAAAATTTTCGTGCAATGATTTTTTATGACTTTCGATGTCATTTAAGTCAACAAGAAAGTTATGATAGACTACGATTGGCCTTTCACGATGAAGCCCCATCTCGTGTAACTGTTTACAACTGGTTTAATGAGTTTAAACGTGGTCGCACTAATCTCACTGATGATGTACGTGAGGGACGGCCTTCTATGGCGACGACTGAAAATAACATCTGTGTTGTGCGGCGTATGATAGAGACTGACAAAAGAGTGACCTATCAGCAGATTCGGACAAGCTTAGGCATCGGTATGAGTCAAGTGCACAAAATCCTCCACGAACATTTAGCGGTCAGGAAGCTTTGCGCCCGGTGGATACCTCATAATTTGACTAAGGCTCAAAAACTCCATCGTGTGGATTGGTGCCGTAAAATGATTGAAAGATTTAACGGAGGTGACTCAAATGCTATGTTCGACATACTAACAGGTGACGAAAGCTGGATTTACTGTTATGATCCTGAAACCAAAAGACAATCTGCTCAGTGGGTGTTTCCTTTCGAGGAGTTGCCAACTAAAGTGAAGAGAGATCGAAGTGCGGGAAAAAAAATGGTGGCCTCGTTCTTTGGAAGGATAGGTCATTTCGCAACAATTGAGTTAGAGGATCAAAAAACAGTTTCTGCAGAATGGTACACTACCAATTGTTTGCCACTTGTCTTGGAAAAAGTTCGAGAGAAACGACCTCGCAGTAGGATCTTCCTTCACCACGACAACGCCTCGTCGCACACCGCCAAGCGAACGATCGACTATTTGGCGACATCAAACGTTGAATTACTGGGTCACCCGCCGTATAGCCCCGACCTCGCGCCTTGTGATTTTTATTTATTTCCAAAAATTAAAGAAAAACTTAAAGGAAAGCGGTTTATGAATGCTGAAGAAGCGGTGGCTGCGTATCGTGATGCCATTGAAGAGACCCCTAAGGAAGAGTGGGCAAAGTGCTTTTCCCAGTGGTTCCATCGCATGCAGCGGTGTATTGACGTCAATGGACAATATTTTGAAAAGATATAATAAAACTAATAACTGGCTAATGTAATCAGTTTTTGATTTTCTAAGAACTTTCAGTTTGACCCTCGTACTACTACTACCAAATGTAGTTATTACGATTTTTATTTATCCTGTATTTAAAAAATTTGTTCTATGGTGATAAGTAATCTTATTTATATGAAAAATATTATGTTTCAGCTTTGTTTCGAGGTATTTGAAGGTATAATTGAAAATTGATAACGTAAACATTTATTATAAATACGATGAGTCATGTTTTTTCCCGCGCTACCTTCTTTATCGCCTCAGTATTAATAAAAATATTTCAGTAACGTAATATTTAGTAAAACAGTGTGATAGCTAATACAATAAACAACAAATCCCCGTTTATAAAATGATGATAGCTCATTTCTACCACGAGATATTTATATTTTTGTAAATTGCGCGGCCCGCCCGCTGGGGGGCGCTTGGTACCAGACAGAGTTGAGGCCACGCGCGCGTTTGTTATATCCTCCTGAGACCCAGGGTGTAAAAAGTCATCAGATTTAGTTGATTTTTGGTATAGATATTATTTAAAGTATAAAAATTACGAGAAAAATAATAAAAAAAATCCTACCCTCACCAGAGTCCTAAAATGGGGGGTATCACAGATGATACTACGGGTCTTAAAGAAACCAAATTATGAAATATTCAATCATTTATTCCGAATCATTATTTGATGTGTGAAACTCATAAAAGCAGTTTCTATTAACATTGAAACATAAAAAAATTTGACAAGTTGAACATTTTACGAAAGTTAACTGTCTACAACCCTTCACTCGACATTTAGACCGAGTATTTTGATTTTCTTTGACACAAACTGGTAAATGACATGCATCTTTCATCCTTTTTGAAACATGAGGAATAGGTTCCACAAGTCTGCGCTTTCTGTGAGAGGTCTCAGGCAGAGCTTCTTCTTGTTCTGCCAGCCTCAAAGGCAGCGAACTTTCTCGCGGACTCTGACATGGACTGTTACGCGTGATGCGCTGCAGTACAGGACTTGAACATTGTACAGTCATAGATCTCATTGCCCCGCCATAAATGAGATACTTAGCCAAGTCCATTTTGAAGTCCAGATATTGCATAATTGACTTCCGGGGACGACCGAGTTTCATAGCATCTTGTCGGTATTCTATCCATGCTGAGGCAGCTGCAAAATCAAAAAAGTGGAAGATCGCTCTCACCGTCCATTTTCCAGTTCTTCCACGCATAGGATACTTTCCAATTATCCTGTCTAAGAGATCAATTCCCCCCATGTAAGAATTGTATTTCTTTATAGCAACAGGTTGTGGTATATCTAGATAAAGCTGATCCTTCTTGCTCCAGCGTCGACATGTTCCAAGAGGCTGCACTGCCGATTCTGTAGATGCTACGTGAATAGGCTTGCTGTCGAGCCATTTTATGACAGCAATTTTTTTGTCTTGCCTCGCAGTCATAACTACCTTGGCCGCTTTTTTGAAGAGTCCATTTTAAGTAAACTTTTGGTTTTATTTTGCTTTGACTTCTTACTTGGCTTTTTAGTAGGCCGTGAATACTCCGGAACACGACTTTTCATCAGGGTCCCGGTTCCATGCATATCCCTTTCAGCTATATTTTGCAGTAGAGGAATAGAAGTGAAATAACGGTCAAAATAAATTGACGACTTCGATGGCAGAGTGTCGATGAGTTTTAAGACTACACGACCTCCTAAGTCTATCTTCTCTGGCATTGGATATAACGCTGAGTCAATCGATGTACCTTTTCCTTGGTACAAGTACAAATCAAGAGGGAGACCATTAGGATTAGCCATCAAAAATACTTTGATTCCTTCGGGATTCGGTTTTCCTTTAACTACTTGCTTCTGTTTACATTTACCGGTAAAAGGAATGATCTGCTCATCGATGGCTACACATTTTTCCCATTTATTTTGTCTACAGACATTTTCGATTTGAAAAACTATTGGGCGAATCTTCCAGAATCTATCTACTTCTCTCATAGCTGCAGGAATTTGCTGGTCATCAACGACTTTAATGTTTGATCTGATATTGAAGTACCTATTACGTGTAATTGTTTCCGCTATGAGTTTTACCCTCGTTTCTTCTGACCAAAACATTCTTATTCTTGGAAGACCCAGAACACCTATAGCCATTGAGCAGCCAATGAAGGATCGTACCTCTTCAGGTGTTGTATTAAGTGACTTGCCAGTCCAGTTAACGCTAGATAAGTTAGTACAATTTGAAATTGTTTCGAAAAATGCAGGATGAATATACCTAGAGAAGTATTCATGAGATGTTTTCATTGAAGGTAGTTCTTCTAATGGAGGGTCTGAATCACGGGTATTATTGAAGTTTTCTGAACGTTCCCACGTCAAAGGCCTATTAATAGCTCGCCGAAAAGCGGGGCAATGTGATGAACTAGTAATGTTTGACAGGGGCTCTTCATCACACTCTTCCCACTCACTTTCGGGTTCACGGGGTACCGCATCTTCGACAATACCTTCAAAATCCACCTAAAGTCCTTCATCCAGTTCATCCTCGTCGATGTCCTCGCAATCAGAGTCGTGCAGGTTCAAAAGCAAGTTCGAAATTTGATTGTCTCTCAAACCTGAAAAAACACAGTTAATCAAAGTCCAGTGCCCTTAGTATCATGGGTGATACGATTTAAAGAACCTTTCAATGAATGAACTAATCAGTTACCTTTTATCACTATTTCTCCTTACTCGTATCCATTAACATTATGACTGTTGAATACAGTAAAAAAAGACACCAAAAATACAATAAAACTTATTATTTACCTTGCCGATTAGTCGCCATGTCGGTGCACTCGAAAACAATTACATTCAAATAGACGTAAGCACTGGTAAATAAAAACTATTCAAATAAGCCATGGCCACCTACAAATTACGAGCTGTACTATATAGTTCATAAATCTATAGGTAGTTGTCACGTAATTCGCTAGATGGCGCAAAATCTATTTTATTTTCGCAAGTACCTATCATAGGTGATACCGGTAACCGGGGGTCTCAAGAGGATAAGACAATTGCGCGCAGTTCTCGAAGCGGATTGACAGGTGGACCGCCAGATTTAATAAATTCGTTCGTGGATCCTCTGTAAGGGGGTAAAAAAGATAGAGCTATCGTGTGTCGCATGTCCGCAAATAATTAATTGAAACATCGAACTAAAAAATAAAAAATAAATTATAGTTTAAAAAACCACGCTTTTATAGCTAACCGAACCGAACTAAATAGTAGAAAATAATGTTTAATTAGGTACAAAGAGTTAGAGAATAATTCAATTCAGAATAATAAGCGTGGGGTGCTTGATATATTAAATGTTACAATTATTCTACGTGCAACTATCTATGTGCGGAGAGTTATGAAAAAAACATAGTAAAAAGTTATGAAAATATAGTAAAATGCACCCCACGCTTTTTACTCTGAATTGAATTATTCTCTAACTCTTTGTAATTAAAAATTATTTTCTTCTTTTTAGTTCGGTAAGCTATAAAAGTGTGTTTTTTAAGTTTTTTTTTAAATATAATTTTTATTCTATATTTTGATTTTTTTATCTGATTAGTTCTTAACCTAACTTGTACTTAATATCACGTTGAAAATTCAATATAATTCAATCTGCATCTCGTCTACAATAAGCCATAAGTATAGGTACCTATGGATATATTACTGGTTAAAATGCTACATCAGAAACAATCCTTGAAGGTTACTTCTTTACTGCTTTCGAAACTTCCTCACGCATCGTAATTCTTGGACAGTGAGTATGATCAGCAGTAATCAGCTCTCTAAGCGGCGAGGAAACAAACGCAAAACGCTGAATATGTCTAGTCAGCCTGAAGCCTACCTCTTTCAAGACGACGCTGATTACGCCTAGCTGTGTAACAAAATACAAAATTCTGTTCTGACTGATTTCTAAGTATGGTAGCCAGCTTACGCCCAACATGCAGCTAAGTCAGCGCAAATGAAGTACCTAAACAAAAGTGTTCTGCTGGCAGAAAAATAAACCGCTGACATTAATGTAACCACTTATGATAGCTGTTTTCTGATGAACACGCAGATATGCGAGATCTATTAGGAAGCCTGGCTCAGACACCTAGATGTACACGAAGAACCTGAAGATGGATACTTCCTACGTGTTTTATTTTTCAAGCACCCCACATGCGGTCACATGTGTTATTTTGAGCTTTTTCGTAAGTTTTTTTGAAGGCGGTTGAATTTTTTAAATTATGTTTTAAGTTCATGATTTTTGTAAAACAAAAAAAAAACATAGGAACATAAAATTGTTTATTAATTTAAAATTTTATAAATAACAACTATAATAGGCAACAGTCATGTTCTGTTAAATTATTTTGATTATTATTAATAATAAATAAGGTGTGTGAAAGTATTCACAAATAAAAAGCTATGTGTATGTGATATTGATTAATAATTTAATAACACCAAATCACTCACAGCATTGTTATGTTAACGGTCACTCACAATTGTACTCTCAGTACGCTACTATAATATATGACATGGTAATGAATAAATTATCTCCTAAACATTTGCAACTATCATTTTTGCAATATGTAATTAATTGATGATACTGATTGGGCTAAAAATGGTAAGTAAATTCCAGAAATATTATGGAACTTGCTTCCCACTTTGAAATAATTCCTAGGTGTTTTACTTTGTGGCATCTTTTAGATAAGCAATAAGGTCTGCACGCTCATTAGGCTTCTTCAAACCGGCGAACACCATTTTGGTGCCAGGGATGTATTTCTTGGGGTTTTCCAGGTACTCAAAGAGTGTATCCTCATTCCAGGTGATTCCTATAACAATGAATTCAAATGTCAAGTTTGTGGTAAAATCAGTAAAATTACAGCCTTAATCTGGGGAAACGCCAAGTTTAGTAAAAACTTTCCTCAAAGCAGTTGAGCACATTTTCAACCCACTAACAGAATAAATAACTTTAGGGAAAAAATGGGAATATCTACAAAACCCAAATGAGATGCCATGATATCATAACAAGTAAAAAAACTTATTTTTATTGCATTATACACATTAGTTGTGTTGTGTTAGTATTTAAACTTGGTATGAATAAAATGTGATAGTTTCAGTGTCTATGTGTGCTTGGACAACAGACTGCAACATAATGACCACAGTGTAACAAAACATCTCATAAAAGTGTCTTTTCTTATGCAATTAAACTAAAAGAAATCATTATTACAATTAAATAATACTTTTCTTAATCATTCTGTTCTGATTATCAGATAGCATATCAGTGCAGAGTCATTTAAAGTATGTAGATAAATATAGGGCACATAATTTGCTAATAGATTGAAATATTTGGACCTTAGACATTGGCTGAATCAATCACAACGCTAACTGAAGCGTTTTGTAATTACTTAAGGAATGAACTTAACCATATTCTTCTTAAGTGTGTAGTTATAGTAGTACCTACCAACATTCATACTAGTCATTAACTATTTCTAGTCATTGATAAAACACTATTATGCATTGATATGCATGATTTAACTGTTACCTTTGGCTTTATTGGCATCTGAGTAAGCGAAGCCAGCTGCTTGACCAGTTTTACGGCCGAAGAAACCGTGTAGGTTGGGGCCTACCTTGTGTTTGCCACCGGACTCAACCTGGAATGTAACCACCACATTTTCTGTTATGATAATTGCTGTTACCTTGCACTAATGTAGTAAAGTATATTTTACAAGTGCAATTTAAGTAATTACTTATAATTTCGAAAAAAAAACTATTATACTTACAGTGTGGCACTGGGCACATCTTTGGACAAAGATTTTCTTGCCATTCTCAGCGTTTCCAGCAGGAACACCCATGATTTTCTGAGCAGCATATGAAATTAATCAAAATTAGGTACTATTATAACATTTGTAACAACAGTATAAAGTATTAGTTTTTAAGTGTAATAAAAAAGTTCATTTAATTATCCCTTAGCACATAAATAATGATTTCACCTGTATTTACAAGAGATAAAAATTATATAACACACATTGTTGTCAAAGACTAGATTTAGAACTGTGGAATCAGGTCAGGATCAATGTCATCTGGGAATTTAGTTGAGCAAGGTGTCGTAATGACATCAATGTTACGTAAGTTCAAAATCCAGTACCAATAGATTTCGATACATAGGTTTTAGTATAGACAGCAGTTAAATGTAGGCATAAAATTACGATCTGAAATATTCAATGAACAACGATCAGAGCGAACTTAGATCACTATTTTAAGGTTAGATAATTTCATCATGATCATGATCGTGGGGCATGCGGCACAAGGTTACGAGTATTTACGTCACTATTAAATGTATTACTTTTTAAGTAATTCAATATTTCACTACACAAACTTAATTTTACTCACTTTTTAGATAAGAAGAAAATGTATTAAAATTTTGACTGACAGACAATTCACAGTGCGCGAAGATTTCGATTTTGGTCTATCGTGATATTGGTAGCGTTGAAATCACACGACTGACTGCAATCGAGCGAGCGAGCGAGGTTGGCGGCGTTGGCTGACGCGCGCGCGAAAGACAGGGTTGCCAATGCCAAAATTGCCAAACGTAGAAAAATATCGTACACATGCAGGGAATTTATTATGCAACGAAACGTGCTCAAACCAGAATAATGGCATAAGTATTGAACAAAATGGATTTAGGGCTTTTGACCTTTGAAGGAATGAAATAGTACCAACCTAGGTTCCTAGTAAAGGTGAATGCACTTTTATCCGAGCCGAACGAATTGAAGTCAAGCGCCTCGCACACTTATCTAGCAGCTTCAGCCGAATCGACCGAATCGGACGTATCGACCGCGTCGAAGAAATCATGAGATAGTGCTATGAGTGACATCTAAAGGTGGGATTGAGTATAAAGATTTTATCTAGCGATTCGACCGATTCGGCTAAATTGACAGAATCGGACGTATCGACCGCGTCGAAGAAATCATTAGATAGCGCTATGAGTGACATCTAAAGGTGGGATTGAGTATAAAGATTTTATCTAGCGATTCGACCGAATCGGACGAATCGACCGTGTCGAAGAAATCATGAGATAGCGCTTTGAGCGACATCTAAGGTAGGAGTGAGTATGAAGATTTATCCGGCGAGTCGTCCGAATCGACTGCCTTAGCTGCGCCGAATCTGATGACGTCATCCGAATACGTCTAGGTTTTCTGGGATTCTTTCAGATTCGGACGATTCGATGCAGATTAGTGTGCGAGGTTTCATTAGATTTCATAAGAATTCTAAAATTCGATTCGTTCGGCGCGTTCGGTTCGCTCGGATAAGTGTGCGTTCAGCTTAAACGGTCACGGATCGAAAGATCAACAGCGGACGCGTAAACAAAAATATGACAAAAGACAGTTGAATACATCTTTATTATTACACAAGTAAGCAAAATAAAAATTTGCGCAAAGTGTGACAAAGATGATGCGAAGATCGAAATGTTTTACTATACTCTGATTTTTTAGATAGACCAAAATGACAGCTTCAATCGCACTTTTTATAGTGCTTTTTATTTTGTAATGTTGCAAGCGTAGTGCAATAGTGTTGTAACGATGCAATTGTGAACGATTAATTGAATTTGTGATACGATTTTTCAATTTTGTGATTCTACTTATTTTGATAAATAATACATGTAAAACGTTGAATACAATTACAAAGAAACGTAATACATAAATAAAATTTTCTAATAGGTAAAAAAATAAGTCCCTTCACATGCAATACCAATATTTTGTATGACTTCATCCTATTTTGACTAATTACACTTTCTATAAATATACTATTAGAAATTATGATATTATTTTGCATGTAACATGATCTTAAAACAAAACTTGTTTGGTATTTTTTTTTTAATACATACTCGTAACTATTTCATTTTATGCAAATAATTTTCTACACAACACAATTTCAAATCTAACTAAATCCAATTAATTATTCTATAATCATTTAAAAGCAACAATTGAATCAGAATTGAATTTGTCGAGTATTTAGGCACATTACTATTTTGATGTTACGAAAAAGTGGCATCTCACCAAATGTCATTTTGGTCTATCTAATTAAAAATCAGAGTACAGTCGAGGATTCACGGATATTGATAGTTATAGCATAGACAATCATCGCGTATACCTTATTCAGAATCGTAAGTCTTTAAATGTTAACAAACATGGCGACTTGAATACCATAGATAATATCTAGTGCTGGGAAAAAGTAGAGGAATTTAGTCAATTGAACTAACAGAATCGGTTGCGATGGAATCGAATAGAAAATGAAATGATTTTACTTATCTTGACCAAAACAAATAAGAAATAAAAGGGGTTACCGACCTAAATAATTATATATTATAATATCTGTCATACCTGAAGATGGAACGTAGATAGTTTTGCAGAAATTTTATTTAAATTTTTAATTTTCTTTCGTCATGAAGACGATTTTAAGGTGTAATGTTTGTAAATGTCTTACGTTTAGACAGAAAACTAAAAATGTAATAAGGTTAATGAAAAAAATGGGAATGGGCGCGTCCCCATACATTGTATGTCATAGAAGTCTAATTCTATGATTCAGACCAAAACTTGAGTTAACTGAATTCGTTTTTTAAACTTTTTGCGAATATAATGTAATAAATGTGTCCGTAGATAGCAGGGCTTTACACGTTTAACGAAATAAACTCAATCTCTTCCACAATATTAAGGGCCTCAATCTCACTAATTTATTGTAATTTGATCACAATGGAATAGATTTTTGACATTTAGCCCATACAAGAACTGTAAAGGATTCTTAGCAGGATCGACCACCAAGCACCTAATGCCATCTGTCCAGCCTTAGAGCGCTTGATTTATTTATATATCCCACTTTAAAGCACAAACAAAATTAAGTACAAATAGCGGACCTAATGCTCTGCATTATCTACCAGTCAATCTTTACAAGCGCTTTCACAATTAGCACGATGGTCGTGCCACAGTCGCAGTGCTGATAATTTCATTCATATAACAATTGCAAGATAAACTAAAATAATTCAGAATTTTGGTAGAATTACAAAAAACTCTATTTCATATTTACAAGCTTTATTTTATAGAGTTAATTAATTACAGAAATATAAATCGAATTATATTTTATATTTTTTAAATACTATAATGTACTTTAAATCTTAAACAGCATAAAATTTAATGAACTATTATATTTTAAAGATATGCAACACTAAACAACATAATTTTGTTTGATATCATTCCTTTCAAACTCACGCAAACAAACAGTAGACATATAAGTTTCGAATGGCCACTTGAATCGATTAGTTGCAAAAAAATGGTGTCCCATCCCTAAATTTTGCCGGCATCTTTCTTGTCTTTGTCAAAACGGTGTTTTTTTTTGCATGATTTACCTTTTTGTGTACTTATGTGTGTTTGCATGCAATTATCGTATTCCCATTGTAACGCCTTAATTCGTGAAGGTGTTTGTGCGTTTTGTAAAGGAATTCATCAGTGTATGAAACCGAGAATCTTCAGATAATAGGGTCAATAGGTTAGTCATTGGTTTCTCTACATTTATGGACTAAGGCTGGTGAATAGGGTATATATTGCCACCAACAAGAATGGGCAAACCTTAACGACCGTGGCGCCATTCTGTCATTCTTCACTTAAAGTTGGTGGCAGAGCAAAGGTACTCTGTGTGGCGGAGTTTAGCGCGGGAAACGAGAAGAGGAAGTTGGTTTTTGTTTCTTCATTTTAGTAATTGTTTTTTTCCAGTAATTTATTTTGATTTTGTGTTGGGATCATCAATAATGTGTGCTATTGACGAAAACAATGAAGACAATGAAGGAAACAAAGTAAACCGTGCTCTGATCGCAGATCGCGCCCTCTGATTCGGATCGATATTCTCGTGCTAAACTTCCTTCTTGAGCATTGAAATGCGAACGCCAGCCCCGCATTTCAATGAGTTAGGTTAGGCTAGGCTAGTTTAGTTTTAGTTTTGTAGTGTTAAGTGTAAATATTGAACATATTACTGAATAATTTGTCCGTATGTCTCCGTCCGAGGACGTTAAACTTGGAAATTAAAAAAAAAGTTGTTGGCGAAAACGTCAACAAACACATGTTTCAAGTACATTTCACTAGATGGCAGCAAAGGTTAAAAACCATGCAATGCGAGGCTTATAACCAACTGTATGTAACTAAACAGGAAGAGATTTCCCTTAATTGTTTACCGACTTCTTATAATTTTAAATATTAAACCGCCTTTGAAGAACTGACTAAAGAGCTCAAAATAACACATTTGCAGCATTTAAAATAACAGCTTTTTAGTTAGTTTTAGGGTTCCGTAGCCGAATGGCAAAAAAACGGAACCCTTTTAATTTTTGTCAAGTCTGTCTGTTTGTTGGTCCGTATGTCACAGAGAATTTATTTTGTAATTATAAGCATCACACTGTTTAAATTTGGAAGGAAGATGTGCCCTTCTAACCGCTTTACGATTCTTGTAATAAAAAATAATGATATTTAAGAGGGGCTCCCATACATTAAACTAAAACCGATTTATATTTTTTTAAAAAACCTTTCCTATAGGTCTTTTGAAGTGACATAGAGGTTCCTAAAATCATTTTCTTTTGAAGTCTAACGTTTCATAGCTAGACGCTTCCAAAGTGGTAAAATGGGCGTCCCCCCATCTAACTTCTAAACTAAACAAGTGTAAATTTTGAAAAAAATATGTACTGTAGATCTTAAAAATACTTTCCTCGAAAATTGGTTTGAACGGGATCGAACGAAAATTTTTTGAGATATATATAGCATATTTTCAACAACCGTAAACATAACTTTGTTCTTCATACAAACACTACATATGAAAACCAAAGTTATATTCAATTATGCAGAAAGTACCGGGTGAAGTTAAGTGCTATAAATCCATAGACACCGTCACTAAACCCTTCAAAAGGCTCCAATTTCCAGTAAAAATTTCTTTCGCACTCACGATAAACAAATCCCAGGGCCAAACATTCAAATTAGTAGGAATTGATTTACGAAAATAATGTTTTACGCATGGGCATCATTACGTTGCCCTGTCACGGGTCGGGGCTCCCGACCATCAGTATATTTTGTTACCAGAAAATAACATAACGTCAAATGTTGTGTAAAGAAAAGCTCTTCAATAAAAGCTTAAGTTTTCTATCCTAAAACAACGGGTTGCACTCCGGGACTTAACAACTAACATCCACAGAAAGAAAATCTGTTCAGCCTGCAAATAGTGACTGCTTCGTCGATGTTAGTGTCGGTGTCTGTGAATTGACCTGGGAATCATTTTGTTTGCTGACCGTGTCTTTCCTGGGTAGGCTTTCTGTAGCGGTAACCGACATCCACGCGGGCGGAGCCGCGGGCGACCGCTAGTAAGTAATAAGAACGAGATTGGGTTACCTAATCCCAAGCCTATTGAAATATTGACTTCTTTTCTTGAAATAAGCCAGCCATTCTCTCTTAAGCCTAGTTGCGTCATTGATAATAATGGTGAAAATGTCGTAACCAGCGGTTGAATAATTAAAATTTTATGTTATGAAGATAAATGTCTTAATGTCAGAAGGGAAATTTAATTTTTCTTCAAAACACACGCAATCTTAAATATTCAACCGCTGGTAACAACATTTTACCATTAATAACGACGAAGCAATTGGGCCTTAGAATCTTTGTTGACAAAGAAAGGTCACCAAAGCTTCTTAACCGTCTTGATTTCCCCGAGGAAGCTTGTTTATTTTTATTGAAATAAAATTTCCTCTAAAGTTTATTGTTTACTACAGATTTTATTTCTTATTGGGTGTCATGTTTGCAGACTAATGGATAGTCAGTAATCATTTTAAGAATCAAAAACCGGCCAAGCGCGAGTCGGACTCGCGCACAGAGGGTTCCGTGCCAACAGTAACTGAATTAGAGAATACACTTACTTCTACTTAGTAAAATACCACAGTATTTTGTTGACCGAAAATATAACTTTGTTTTTCATACTGTCTATATGAAGTACAAAGTTATGTTTGCGGTTGTTGCAAATGTGCTATATCTCAATAACTTCTCGTTCGATCCCGTCCGAACCAATTTTCGTTGAAAATATTTGTTTAGATCTACATTACACATTTTTTTCAAAATTTACACTCGCTTGGTATAGAAGTTAGAAGGGGGGGGGGGGGGGGGGCGACAACGCCCATTTTACCACTTTGGATGCGCCTAGGTATGAAACGTTAGACTTTAAAAGAAAATGGTTTTAGAAACCTCCATGTCATTTTAGGCGGTTATAACAGGATACATCTTCCTACTAAATTTCAACAGTGTAATGCTTATAGTTACATAATAAAATGGCTGTGACATACGGACGGACAGACAGAGAGACAGACAGACTTGACGAAACTATAAGGGTTCCGTTTTTTGCCATTCGGCTACGGAACCCTAAAAATGACCGATTTTAAAATGACATATACAGAAATGATTATACTGACAAATTAGGCGTATTGTGCTTTATTCGACGAATATTCTTTATTTGACGTACGCGTTTGAGAAACCTTTAAACTTGTGTGTGTAAAACTGAGATAAGTATGCGCTGTTGATTTGACATTAAATACTATAATATGTATCTAAGTGTAGTGTCTAGTGTACCTATTTAAATCCAGAGATGGGTTTATTACTATTTACTTAGACATAGTTAGTACGTTGTACTCATTAGACTAGGTGTTTGTTAATGAAGGTTAGGTACTATACTCTGATTTTTAATTGAATAGATCAGAATGACAGCTTCAATGGAACTTTTTATTTTTTAATGTTTCTAGCCAATGACTTTAAAAAAAATCATTCTTTTTAAAACTTATTTTAAAATCATTGTTGCTAGCGTCATTCCAAGAGTATTGTAACAATTCAATTGTGCGCGATAAATTTAACTTGTAATAAAAATCAATATTCTTGTATGTTTTTACCTATTTTGTCTTATTTAATACTTTCCATAAATAGATGGAGGATGATACATGACATGTTTTTTATCAGATTATATTTAATATTTTATAATCTATTACGATTCTTGCTCTTTACTATCTATTGGCACTGAAAATTTACAACAAGCACTTAACAAATTTGTTGACAATTAATGGAATCAGGCGTTACTTTGCGGAAATCCATTATTAAATTTGTTGACGTTATGTCTGAGATTGGCCAGTAAGCCTAACATGCACGCCTTGATACCGTTTTTTGCGTCGATGAAATAATTACCTTTCCTGAACAATATGTTTTCCCCATTGTTTTCACTTGTAAGACAATCTTGATTGCTTTAAAAAAAACACATATACAAGTTAGTTAAATCCTGTGTAAATATGGTTAAATGACGTTTGAAATTTATCGATTGCTGCGATAAATGATAAATAGATGCGCATCTTAGGCCTGCTGAAGATTTCAGTTCAGTAAAACTAGAATTTACATATTTCAAACAAATTTCAGAGGAGATTTGGTCCAAATTATAATTCAACAAAATGTTTTAAAAAATCTTGATTCGGTAAAATATTTGGGCATAATGGCTCGATTGTTCATTAAGATGGTCAAAACATTTAAATGAAATGAATGTATTGCGGCTTCTGATTATCATCAAAATTTTAAGAGGACCTAGCTGAGGTATGCATCCCACCAAATTGAGATGTCTTTATTTGGCATTGATACGAAACAGGATGGACTATGGAAGATTTGTTCTGCAAAACACTCCTAAACAAGGATGGTCTTTTACAAAATCAATAACTACGATTGGTTGGAGGATTTATAAATCCACATTCATACATGTGATGGAGATCGAACTTTGCTTTCCACCACTGTTTGTTAGACGACACTACCTCGCTGCAAAGTACCTAAAATGCTAAAGACTAAAATGTTAGCCTTTTTGTAGCAATGCACTTCTAGATATTTTGAATAATCTTGAACGGCTGTCGCACGTACGCTACTGGGAACGGAAAAATTACTTATCTATGTTCATAGTTATTTAAACAAATTACCTATACATCGTATTGAACATCTTGGTATGTATTCTGTTAATACATGGACCAGCAATATGAACCTTCTCAACTGTATCCGCTGGGACCTCGGACACGTAATTTTACAACTTATATAAAAATGAGCTTCTAAGGATTTGTAACGAAGACCTTAAAAAATACTTGACATTCTACAGATTATTTAAAAATGATTCGAAAGGTCCAAAGGGCAGTGGCGCGGGTTTTTTAAGATTCCTACATTAACATTAGTTGCAAGTTTAGAATGGACTCCAGAATATCCATAATGAATGCTGAGCTTATAGCTATTTTAGAAGCACTTTCATATAGAGAATCCATTAACTGACTTGTAAACTGAAACTTAACCCTTAAGCACTGACATGTTATTTTATACCGTATCTACTGATATAAGTCTCCGAGACTCCCATATATAAAACTTGTATTTTTTTTATAAAATAAAACACTCTTTGGCACAAAATCTTTATTAAATCGCTTTATTAAGTATTAAGCAACATTTTAACAATAAATTTAAGGAAGTTTTAAACAAATTTAATATTTTATAGGAACATTAGGTATTTATCAAAATTAAATTCTTCTTTTATGTCTTATACTAAAAAAATATTTAAAAAAGTAAACAATTCTTCATTACATAACAAAAACATAATCTCCTATAACTAGTCTTTGTACTTCAGTCAAATTTTTCAATTCTTGAGATAACAAAAAAAAATTGACATTAGTTAAAATTCACCAAATTTTTGAGCCACACAATTAAGACATGTCGGATTTGAGCAACTCAAACAAATAGGATACTTGCACAATGTACAAACATATTGTGTCTTTCTCTTTTTTTTATAGTCACATAAACTACAGTACTTCCTTTTTAATAGTTTTTCACTTTCAGGTTTACTTTGTTGAACCGGTCGAGGCATGTTCAAAATTTGTGTAATAGTGCACTTTATGTGTTCAGGTACGTGAGGATTAGATAATCTGTTCTGCAAATGTTTCTGAACAAGTCCTTTTGCTATGTTTTTTATAAATTCTGAACGTTTGCATGACTGTCCTGAGAGAATGTATGAATTTGAGGAAGCGATATCCAAAAGACGAAAAAAAATGTTACATGGCCAACAAGAACAACAAGACAGTAAAGTAGTAGTATCCCGATCTTTGCTGATTGCTGTCGCTAGCAGATGAACCTCCATCACTTTCCATGTCCTCGGTATCATTTTTAGCTGTTCCCGGTTCTGTGTCGGATAGAGAACATTCGGAATCATCTCGGGACTGTATTTCCTCCATAACAAAATCTGGGTCGACATCTGAATCGCCACTAAAATCGTCATGTTCCTCGTTTAAAACCCAATCTTCTAATTGGGAAACCGCAGCAGGGTTTGACAAATTGAATACACGTGGTCGTAGTGAGCGTGAACTACCAGGTTGTACAGAACCCATCCTAAAAATAAAATATAAAATGTTGTTAAAAATAACGTACCTACTGATATAGGTCTGTGAGACCTACAAAAAAACTTCAAACTGTCGTAGTTACCTGAATTACGCGCGAAACGGACCCTCCTTTCCACAGCTCGTGGCTCACTGACTACCTTGAAGGTACCCAGACGCAAAACAGAATCCGACGCATTAGAGCGAGATAGCAAGTGTTTTATTTCGGCGTGGGAGTCTGTCAGACCTATAACAGTGCTTAAGGGTTAAATTAATCAAATTATAGATAATACTTGTAATGTAATTTAGTAATGTTTAATTTAATCAAATAATATGTATTTTATTTCATTTAGTCAAATAATATTTAATTTAAATTTAATCTAATATTGTCCAATTAATTGTAAAATTTTGACTTAACAAAGTTATGAAATGTAATGAAATGGTGAATAAATGAATTGAATTGAATTGAATTAACTATCGTAGTTTTGCCGTTAGCACTCACACTTACCTTGGTGTACCTCGAATTTTCGAGGAACACCGATAGCATTGACTTGATTCTGAAGTCCATTTTAACTTTGCACAGCAAAAAACTTCCGAGGATCAAGGTATTTTTTTTTTGCCTACTTGTTCGATTTAGATCTCATTTAAAACAACGAAGCACAGATCAACGGAGAGAATATTTTGACGAACGCAAGGTATTTGGTACAAAACTATCTTACCATCTCTTGGCAGGTCCCCTTGGTTCGATGGCACAGGTGTGAGCAGAGATAAACTAAGTCATGGCCCTCAGACTTCGTTCCGGATATATACTACTAAATAGCTTTGGATTCCTTAGAAAAAAAACACTGTCATCTTTGTGTAGCGAATGCAATGATTAAGAAGACGTGTACCATGTTATAATGAAATGTGTCCAAAACGAGATAACCAGACTTATTTTCTTTCAATTAGTATCATTCACTTCCGAAATTGGTATTTGTAACAGTGTTTTATCAAAACCGCTTTCACGGGCAGCAAAAACGTTATACGCACATGTGAAATAATTATCATTTTCTTTTACAAAAAAAAACCCTTAAAAATCATGACACAAAAAAACGATTGATGAAATTGAAATTTTCGATTACTTGTATTTAGAAATAACACTATTTTTAAATTTTAAAAATGTGGTTACCCACTTAATGCTCTTTTGGACTATCTAATTAAAAATCAGAGTAGGCCTTCGTTACCTTTTCATTACGGAGTGAGTCGTCGTTTGTGAACTCAAATTATATAGGCAATTACAATTTTAGAGAATTATCATAATATCAACATTATCAACAAATTGGTAGTAAACTTGTAAATTTAAAAGAAATTATTTTGTGAAACTGAACTGAACTGATTGATCCTATCAGAATCAATCAATACGTTCAATTATAATAATAACAACGAGAGGCGGTTTCACTGACGGGCTACGTTTTTAATATCGCTGTAAATTAAAATGTTCAGTCCATGACACAATCTCATTAGTTACTGCAATTTAAACATTCACATAACACGGAATTCACGATATTGCGAATCACCCTCCGGCTTGTGATTTATCTGTTGGTTTCATCATCTATCGGAACCAAATAAGGACGCTTGTTATTTTTAAAAACGCCGATTTAACAAACCTGCCTTGTTTGGCTCTCCATAATCATTTATTTTTTATTTTTTTACACGTACCTAAAAAAAGCTCGTCAAAAGCCTAACCTCAACTACGAGTTAGTTTGAGCCATACTCCACAATAAGGGCTCAGTGCGTATTGGTGGAGGGGTATTTGCAAGGTAAGTGACTAAACCTGCTGTCCGATGTTTTCAAGCCGTCCATATGCCGTCTGACTAGGCTTAACGACTATCAACTGATGTTAGCCGGTACCAACAGCTTAACATGCCTTCCGAAGCATCGGAGGTGCTCGTAATACGTAATACGTCACTTATATGGTCGGAATGGTCACCCATCCAAAGACGCCCGCGCTGTAAGTTGCTTTATTTCGGTAATTACCTACTTACTACCTAAGTGCCTTCACTTCTGCGCTACGAGCACCTCGTAGCTATTGACAACTTTAGACGACCTAAAAGTTACATTACGAGTACTAGGTAGTTAAGCGTTAGTCAGAATTTTATATTTTCGCTATTCATTACAATTTATGTGTATAAGATGACCAGAGGATAATGCTAACGGTCCCCGGTAAGCCCTTAAACCTTACACATTTAAATAAAGGGACAGCTTCCGAAGGCTTTTCGATTTAAATCGGATTAAATAAACTTTTGGCAACAAGCAAAGTTGCCAAATGCACAATATTATCGTACCCTACAGCATTAGCCAACGTTACAGGCGGGCGGTGTGTCTGTCCATATTGGGTTGCAAATTGAAGCATGATTAAAACAACGATTAAATTGTACAATTTGATGTCGGTGAAAAAACTTATGATTAAGATTACTAAAAACTTTACTATTATTTGTGTGCAAAGTAGGTGGTGAGGTAATCCGAAACGATGACAGCGCCTGCAGTGACTAAAAAAATTAAAGAAATCATCGTTGGAGGACGTCTGTAACCATTTCTCTAGCAATTTTATGACAAAATTTACGTATCCATGCATTATTAATTTTTTTCAAGTGGAAGTCAACACTAAAGATTAACGTAATTGATGATTAGAATAAATGGACAATACAATATTTCTTTAAAATAACTTTGGATTAATTACTTTTCGTAATCACAGGCCGCCATTTGCCATTTCAATGTCCGCCAATAGTTTGTGACGCTGTCGTCGAGCACGGTCAATACTACGGTCAATACTAAATTACTAAATGTTTTTTTTACTATTGACACGAATTTTAAAATTTTATGCAGATAATTCGAGAGAAACAAATTGAGGAACTTCTGGAAGAATAAATGAACTATTTTTTTTTGGATCGAATGAAATAATATACCACCATTCTTTTGCCATCGATGTATTGATATGAAAGAGGTAGTCATGACTATCGGTCATGACATAGGCACAGGGAATATGGTTTTTGTCTGTTTCCAATATTTTCATTCAGAGCATTAGAATATATTGTAATGGAATTGCCATCATGTACCTTTTTTATTTTGGGAACTGAAAAATAATAAGTTTATATCAAAACAATGCATTATCCATAACCCAAAGCAACACTTAGGTAATGTTTATTGAAATTATGCTAGAGTCAAATATGGTACAATAAAGTTATGCCGAATAAACCAATATGGGTTTAGAACATTCTGCATAGCAAAATTTATGCAAAAAGATATTATGGTGTAATATGCCAAACTAAACTAAAGCGAAAAAGAATCAAACGGCTTCCGTGTCTGTCACATACAAACATACACAACGCTTACGTATACATCATGATTTGTAATAACATAATATGTACACTTCTATCTGTGACGCGTATGTGACGTCATCTCCTATCGCTACTGTCACTGTGTAGTGTGATTATTTTGTTGGCGTGATTTTCCGTTATCCTTGTCTGCCGCACGTGATGTAATATTATTGCGTTGACCCAAGGCAAAGTCGCGATCTGCAGTGATACGAAATGACGTGGCCACGCACCGTTCAATTTGGTAGGGATCACCTAAATCTGGATCCATCTAGTCTGGAATCGAATCCGGGTGTGACTGCATATTTTCGCGTAGGTAATCGAATGTTCTGGGCACCTGCACGCGAACATTACAGAGACGTACTAGACTAGATTGGGGCTCACGGGAACTTTCGGATTCGGGTTACAAAAAGTAATAGTACGATAGTGAAGATTTATAGAAAGAAATAAGAAATAAAGAAAATACATTTATTTGACTCAAATACAACCATAATATACAAATATATTAGAAAAGCAGGCGACTTGAGTCAAAAAGGCACTCGCTCAGCATAAGTCGTGGCAGCGGGACGCATACCACGACGCTGATTTTCAGCGGGTGCATTTATAGTTGAAGCTCAAATTAGAATCTATCAGATCTAGGTACCTAATAAGTAAGGTAAAAATTCAAAAAGGCACCTTGTACCTAGATACGTTATCAAGGACCTTAACGTAACAACGAGTAATTAATTAAGAAAGAATTTATAAAATAAAACGGCCTTCAAAAAAGTTACCAAAAAGTTTAAAATAACGCATTCGTCTTCCATGTAAGAGAAACAAATTATTTTGGAATCGGTGCATGATGTGTGTAGACTGATGATGTTACCATCGTCCGGCACCGAAATTAGTCGGAAAAGTTTCCTGAGACAGGAGTTTTTTGTAGGAAACGATCCATCATAGATCCGGCTTGAGCAGTGGACAAAGTTATACCCACCTGCAGCCTCGCGCCTTCCATCCTCTGAGACACTTCCACCGGGTGGTGATCTTCCCTGGGCTGTCTGAAAGTCTCTTAATAGACTTTGGGCAGGTAGTGGAAGATGCCAAGAAAACCGGATGAGGTGAGATGACAGGTGTGATTGCGGTGCGGTGCAGACAATGGCCCATCTCCTGTCCGGCCCAAATGTCCTAGCTCATGCTCGCTTCGAGACCTACAGCAGGCAAACGCCAACGCAAACGTTGCACAACACTGGGCGAAAATATTATGACTGTTACCAGTCGACTCGAAGAAGAAGAACCGACATCAGTCTAGCCCAGCTCCGAGTCCAAAACTATTTGTTTCTCCTAAATAGAAGACGGGTGCGTTATTTTAAGGTTTTTAATATTTTTTTTATTATATTATTTCATGTTTTTTTTATTATTACTCATATCTCTAAAACTGCTGGACTGATTTCGATAAAATTTACACTAGAATCATCTCGATATGACTGCTCGTTTTCGAGAAATCTTGAGACAAACATACAAACACTTACGAAATTTTGCACGTGTTTAGAAGTCTTAATAGATCGACATATTAAAATTTTATCCAATTCTGACGATATCACATACACACAGTTTGAACTGAATATCACCTTTTTTTGCAGTCAGTAAGTATACAATTTAGGTATATTTAGAGAGCGATACTTACAGCCGAGAACAGAGTGCGTGGGACTTATGATGCCTAAAGACTATCCTGTTTCCTTAATAGTAAACTAGCTCCTAAAGGTAAATATCATCTCTTGTTTTCTGTTATCGTCGTTGTCGGACCGGGCATTCGGTTCGGACCCTTATTCGGTAAGCTAAAAATATTCTCCGCTCCTGGAGTCTGAGCCTGGGTCGTATGTGATGTATTGACGAGATTCTACTTTGGCAACCGTGTTTTGCATTCCATGTGTTCGGTATTTGGTTTGCTCAACTGGGTGCAATGCCCATTGACTAGTGTCCACAAGACCTAAGCTAATGAAACGCAAAATGAAAATTAACATTACTTATTGCAACAAAACCCCTTTCTCGTAAGTTCGAAGTAAGCCTCTTAAGTTATCTTTAGGAACTTACTTACCGCTGACCGCAATATTTTAAGCAAATTCAATTTATCCGTCTTGGTTACTTTGTCTAATGTAATATTTCTTGATTCTCCAGCCTCGTTGCCGTTAAATAAATTATTTATAGCCATGGGCGGATTAACAAAAATTTATTGTTTTCCCTTATTATCTGTAATGACGTAAATGGACTATAAATACGTCTGGCTTAATTCTAACAAAGTTTACTGTAAGGCTAAGGTGCTGGCCGAAGAAATGTACTCGTAGTTAAGATATGAGTCTTTTTTGGTCCGTTATTAAGAAAGATACCTTTAGACAACATGGAGTTCTGAAGCTCTTTGATAATGCTTACTTTGAGCAGTGATTTGTTATTTATTAATACGTATAGAATAGAGAATATATGTCAAGCAAAAAAATATGTTGCAACTATATAACAGAAGATTGTAACGTATTCCTTGAAATTTTAATGTCGACCATACTACCGTTTGTATAAGTTGATGACAAGTGGCATACATTCATGCAGCACAAAATTTGTTCGTAGGGTCAGTTCTATACTCTAATATAGTAGTAATAGTAGTTTAATGATTTTGAATTCAATATTTGACGGCAAATAAGTAGGTAATAAGAGTGAAATTTATATCTAGTCAAAGCATTATATCTATTTTAGGACACGATTCATCTTCATTAATCACTTGCTTCAGAGAGTTTTGCAACTGTTTACATTGAACCTATAATAAGATTCGATAAGAGATAAGAATGTATTAACTACACAAGTATGTGAAAAAATATTCTACCAACAGATCTATAACTCTTTCAGTGTCCAAGAATTGGAAATAATCATTGTTGTCAGCTGTTGCTGTCTTTCCTTACAGTAAGACATTTGCCTTGTCGGAGGACTTAATCAAATGACGTCATCATTGATTTGGTTCCTATGACTATCTGCGATCAATGTGAACTAAATAATTATAGCTACATGTGCTTGACCTTTTGCGCCAAATATGCATTTATACGAATCAAAGTTGCGGTGATATCGTTATTTTACGTTTAAAATGAATAACAAGAAATACTAGTTCACTATAGACGAAAAGGAGGTTTTTTATCGTTTTAACCTGCTAAACTTTTTAAAATGAATATTAACCTTAGGACGTTTTCACACCGGAGTAACTGTAATAAAATCTGTGCCGGGACGTGGTACGTGAGAGGCATGAAAATGTGTGAGTTTTTTGCGGGACCTAGTTGATTCATAAATGAAAATTAAGCTTAACCACCACACTGTCATGATAATGAAAATTAACGCAAGTTTAGGCAAATAAATCACCGAATAAAGGAAAACTGAAAAATATTAGGACTGAAGCAATTCGCAGCCGTAGCGTAAGTTGAAGAAAATTATTCAGGGTTATACGACAATCTTGCAATAGTAGATTATTCGTTATGGAAAATAAGTAAAGTCTTACTTGACCGGCGCCACGCGGCATATCGAGCGATACGCAAAAGTAAGGGAAAAGTAAGTAAGTAAGGGAAGAGGCATTCAAAACAGGGCGGCGCTTCTCACGTCGAATGATCTTTCTTCGTGTGGTAAATCATTGCGGATTTACCCGTTTTACCTAAAAACTGAAGTAATATATCTACATGTAAAAATAATATAGCATGAATGAAATCAAAATGCATAGATATCGTGGTGACCCTGAGAAATCATAAATATTCTTTAATGCAGAAGTAAGGACACAAGAAACAAAAACATTACAGACGAATCATTAGTACAATATTGGCGGTCTTATCGCTGGAAGCGATCTCTCCCAGGCAACCAACGGTAGAGAAAACAAAATATTTTTTTCTTCAACAAAAAAAAACCCAGCGGTGAACTTTTTTCGGATACAAATTGCACGGCCCCCAGTTATTTATCCTTATTTCTACGAAAATGCAATTAGTTAAGTCAGATCGTAAATATTGCCCAAATTAGGTTAATCACAATGGATTTCTCGGTTTGCGCATCTTGTTATCTATGGGATTGTGCCCCTTTATCAGCTTGCTTGCTCACAATGCAATCAGCAGAAGAAATCCAGGGCCGAATCTAAGTCTTGTACGTTCGAGCTATTTCGAGAATGGTCTGAGGATCCTTAGTTTTTAAAGGGAATCTAAGGCTCCGACAAATATAGAAAACAACACCCCTTGTTTTACGTAGGAGCTTAAAATAAGGTATATTTTTTTGTTGTATTTTGTGTGTAATTTTAAATGCGTAAAACCTCAGACACCCCTAATAATTTTTAATTCAATTGACAATTGTAAAAAAAATATAATTAAAAATAATTAAAGGCTTTATGGATCACTTGTGAATCATTTCATGCTCTGCGGAAGACGCTCTGTCGAGAGAGGATTCGGTAGGTATTCACCGGGCCGCTGCGCCGCGCTGACATAATTATAACTTCTATCTTCGATCATAAACAACTAACTATTGCTTGTTTACATATTTTTCTGGGTTTGCACGCGTGATGGATTGTCTAATTAATAAATAGACAGGGCAACGTTTTAGTGAAGTTAAAAAAAATACCCATATTAATAAGTGGTTCCATTGATTCTGCTTGTTATTCAAATTAACCTATTTACAGGTTTTGCGCTTTTAACGTTACATGTTGTTTAAGTAGCCCTATATAAGTGGCAAGCGATTAGACAAAGCAATCAAAAACTGTATAGAAATTACAAATGCGGACGACATCATTCATTTTTGACACTATAATACTTGTCCACAGAATAATTCATCGATTATTCTGCAATTCCCAAATACGGCCCTGTAAGTACACATTCTCTATCGCGCCCACACAATGCGTTTGTGATTTTCGACGCTCTTCTAAGACAAGCCCTATCTATCGTTTAATGTTCTCTCTGTGTACCAAACACAAATTGAAGCATTCTTTTGTTTAAAATGACTAATACTTTGAATTATAACGTGTTAATAAAAAAGCTCAATACCTGAAATTAGTTATTTAACCCATTCCCGAGTCAAGAAAAACTCAAGAAATCATATTTTTTTCTTGTAATATTTGAAATTAGATATTTGAAGATAACAAATGTATTATCAATATTATTTTCGTGGCTCTGGAGACTGGATTTCAGGACCGCACCTTAAATGGGGCGCTGGTAAAATATACTTACGGTTTTTGTATGGAGGAACAGGGATAGTGGAATGTTTGCAGTTAACTTTTTTCAACAATGAATAACAATTAAAATTAAAATTTTGTTATTACGGCAAAGACACATACGTAACATGTCCAGAATAATCAGTGGAAAAAAATATTATGAAATACCTGACCATAGTACCATGACCCGTTGGTTTTTCTTTGCACAAACACATTTTTTTTGCATCTATATCAAAGTTGTTTTGATGAGTCGTGTTTTATTAAGCTGGAGTCCCTTAACTAACAGAACAATTTACCTTATATCCATAAAGATGGAAGATGACCACTGTATGGGATAGTCTTTCACAACGAATCCATTATAATTGCTCTACAACATACTAATCTTTGAGCAATCTGGTCATCGTCACCTGAGTTTTCTAACGGATTTACTTATTTCCTCTGTGATAACGAAGAGGAATCCAATTAGAGCATTTTCCTGTATTTTAAAACCATCTAGCTTTGTCTCAGTTTCTTCATTTCTAAGCATAGCAAGTATATTGGCAGTTTTAGCAATAAAATATACACAAAAAACAATCGAACTATTATTCATTAATTATATTATGGTACTCGTATTAATGAAATAAGAGCATGTTATACTAGATTTTAACATAAAAGTGTGCTCATAATATACAAAATTAAATGTAAGTTATTTTTTCCCGTACATTTTTTTATGGTGAACGAATCTGCAAATTATCTACTGAAAACATATCCTTAAAACTAAGGCTTGTATTGATAGAAATATTAATATTTTTAACTACATTTTCACTTTAAAAGCCCTCATTTCTGCAACTCGTAATTCATAAAAAAATACTTTTCTTCCTGAAGAACAGATATACTTGTAACGGGTAAAATATTTTACAACGAAGCACCTTATTGACGGTAAGATTTTAAAAGATTCACACTCAAATATTAAATTAGTAGGTATTTTAAGGTGAGATATAAGTTTTGTGCATCTTAAATGGGGCACTGAGAAGATATAAAAAAGAATCGATTCCACAAAAAATGGCAGATTAGTAGATTGATTTTTAACTCTCGAGCGAAGCGAGGGGTATATCAGTTTTTCTTTCGAGCGCTAGCAAGGGAGGTAATAGAAAATTCTGAGTGTAGCGAGGGATTTAAGCTGGCCCAAGACGAAGACAACTTTATTCCCGTAGTGAATACTCTACTTTTCGCTACTCTTTGCGAGGCAATTTATAAGATTATCTAATATGTTTATACTAATTTTCACATGAACGCACGCAATGCGCTGCATAGCAATGGTGTATGTGACGGTTGTCAGAGAAGCAATACATGTTTTGTTACGCTCCTAAGTTATCGTTAAAAAAGTAGTGTAAAAGTGTTCGTAAACATAAAAATCATACATCAAGACAATCATTGTACTGTGAACTATGTGTGTGTATAAACGGTTTTCGTGTGTGTATCAAAGACGTGCAGCAAATTGCATCTAAAAGCAAATCATGGCCCTATTAATCTAACATTGTGGGTAAGCAACATTTGAAATTTACTGAGTGCCGAACATTAAAGTGGACTTTGAACTCATTAGCAACTGTATTGTAGCTATCACACAAGAAGTAAAGAAGGCGGAAACACTACACAATATTTCACTTACTTCGTCATTAGCTGAAATAGCTCCGTGCCTAGTGACGCTTGAATGAGGCGAAGATTTTTAAGTAGTTGTGAGTTCGATCCCCGCATATTTTTTTTTATGTTTTTTTTTTATCTGGGCTATTAAATAAATATTCTTTTTTAATTTCTCCTACCGTTTTGTGCGTGAGAGCCACTGTCAAGTACAATAAAGAAGCGTAAATTTATCACTATGAATTGTGAAGCGTGTCAGAAGCAAATTACTGGCGAGGGAGTACTTCGATGCACACAGTGTATGTCACACTATCATTATGTATGCCTGAATATGACTACTGCTTATTATAAGGCTAACTTGGGCGAACTGAGAAGCATTAACACTTTGCATTAACATAACTAGGCGAAAGGGGAGTAATAGCAATACGCCTGTTCGGAAACAACTAGCAAACATGGACGAATCTAGCATGTCGTGCGAGGACTTTGCGATCAGTGAAACCTCTCTCCATGTCAGTCAACCAGCCTTAACCACAGCTGAGACTGCACCTACGTCTTCTAGAAGTGCCTCCACTGCAAGCATCATGCTGGACCAATTCTCTAGACTTCTGGATTCCAAGTTGGACGCAAAACTGGAAAGTTTTGAAATATCCCTGACCAGGACTCTGAGGAAAGATTTTAGTGATCAAATAGCAAAACTAAAATCCGAGTTCACCGCAACGACTGATTTTCTTGCGGCTGAGCAAAGAGACTCTAAGGCAGAGATTAAGACGTTATCAGACAGGGTAAGGCAGCTTGAAGATGAAAAGATGCAATTACAGAGTGAATTATCCCAAATGAACAAAACTCTGCAGGTCATAGATAAAAATTCAAGAAGCTGCAACATTGAAATCCAGTCGGTACCCGAAAAGCGGTCGGAAAATCTATTGCTTGCGTTGAAGAAATTATGCGAGGTCATAAATTGCCCTATTTCTGAGTCAGACATAAAATCAATCCGTCGTGTTGCAAAGTTAAACCCTTCGTCAAACCGTCCCCGCAATATAATTGTAACACTCCACTCGGAACTTCACCGCGACACTATCATCTCTGCAGTGCGAAGATTTAACAAATCAAATAAGTCGTGCCCGCTTAACTCATCACACATGGGCGTCATCGGCGTTAAATGCAGTATCTACGTATCGGAACACTTGTCATCTGAATGCAAGGCGTTACATGCTGCAGCAAGACAATGGACGAAAACTAACCACTATAAATTTGTCTGGGTAAAATATGGGCGAATCTATGTTCGTAAGGATGAAGAATCCCCGGCTTTACTTATAAGAGACACTAGTTCTTTGTCAAAGCTGGCTCCCAACAATCCTACATAGATGCGCAGTCTTGTTAATATTTTTTTTGTTTGTTATTATAATTAAACTCAGTGCATTTATCTGGAACTTTTTTACTCATCTAAAATGTATGTATATAATCAAAACCTCAACAGAGCAAGAAGTAAGATTGATATTTTGTACAGACACTTTCTAAACTGTAATTACGATTTAATATGTCTCACTGAAACCAATTTTAATTGTTCTGTATACGATGGGGAACTGTTTGACAAGCAATACAATGTCTTTCGTAGAGACCGCGATACCACCTGTATCAAAAAGTATGATAAAGACGACGGCGGTGGCGTCCTCGTGGCAGTGAATAAACAATACTCTGTTGTCGGACAGATCCCCTGGGAAAGCGAACTAGAGGATGTCTGGATTAGTATATTCTCTCCTAATAATACAAAAAAAAATCATATTTGCTCATTGTTTGCTATTTACCTCCATACCTAAATAAAAATGACCTGTCCAACTTCTATTCAAATCTTCAAATCATCATCCAAAATTGAAATGAACACAGCTCTTTCGCATTGTTTGGTGACTTTAATGTACCCAACGTCTCGTGAGCTATGTCATCCGATAGCAGTATGATGGCTAGCTGCGATGAGCCGGACTATAAGAGCGAACTGTTGCTAGACACTCTTGCACTCTGTGATCTATCGCAGTACAACTCTATACCCAATGATAATAATAGAATACTAGATTTGGCCCTTAGCACTTCTGGAACTATGATTGTCACTAACGAGACAACCTTATTAAAACAAGATAAAAATCACCATGCCCTACTGATAAATTTTCAACACTCGCTTTCTCTTTGTCATAAACCTCTCAAAGTCAGTGATTCAAACCGTCTTAATTTTTATAAATGCCCATATGATACAGTAAAACAGAAAATTAGTGATACCAACTGGCCGGATCTTTTTCATGGGGCTGACGTTGACGAGGCGGTGGCCATATTTTACCAAGTTATCAATGAAATTATTAATGACTGCACTCCCATAGTTAAAAATCATTCACATAAATATCCCAAATGGTTCAGCCCCGGTTTACGTCGTTGTATGCGTGAAAAAAACAAATACCACTTGCGCTACAAAAAATACAAAAACCCTCGAGATTAGGACACTTTTTCACTTCTGCGTGCTAGATGCAAAAAACTTATAAATAGTTGTTACAATAACTATATCACATCTATAGAAAATGATTTAACAAAAGATGTGAAGTCGTTCTGGAGTTACGTTAACAGAAAAAGACGCAACAGCTCGGGCATCCCCGACTCAATGAAATTTGGTGATAGTACTGCTGCTGGAGGTAATGAAATCTGTAATTTATTTTCAAAATTTTTCGGATCAGTATTCGAAGATCATGATCATGGACCAGGAACACCCGAATGTTCTATCCAAACAAACAGTATTCTAACTAAAATCGTAATTACTGAAAAAGAAATATTAACAAAACTGAGGCGCCTTGACCCCAAAAAGGGAGCTGGCCCTGACGGTATTCCACCTATGTTCCTTCGGATATGCGCAGATGAACTGTGTCATCCGCTTATGTTGATATTTAATAAATCACTAAACAGCGGTGTTTTTCCTTATTTCTGGAAAAAAGCTAATGTTGTCCCTATTTTTAAATCTGGTGACCGAGCTAACTGTGAAAATTACAGACCAATAAGCATTCTCTCAGCAGTAGCCAAATTGTTTGAAACAGTAGTATTTGATCACCTATATTTCCATTTGAAACCCCTCATATCAACTAAACAGCACGGATTCATTAAAAGGAGATTACCGTCAGTAACCTTCTTAACTTCAAAACCTACATATGTGAAACATTAAACTGCCGCGGCCAGGTAGATGCTATATATACCGACTTTAAAAAAGCGTTTGATAAGGTGGATCACAATATCTTGTGTAAGAAACTCGAGGCACATGGTATTCATGGCAGCCTATTGCGTTGGCTGGAGTCTTACATCAAAAATCGGAGTCAGCTCGTAACCGTCAAGGGGTACGCTTCAGAAGCAATACTCATCAAGTCTGGGGTTCCACAAGGATCCCATTTGGGCCCTCTACTTTTTGTGACCTTCATCAATGACCTCATAGAGATAATTCAGTCCCCTTGCCTGTTGTATGCTGACGACTTGAAAATCTTCAATAGAATTGGTGTAGCGAATGACACTCGTATCATACAGGAAGATTTGGATAGGTTGTCAAATTGGTGCAAGGAAAACAATATGTTCCTTAATGTCAAAAAATGCTTTGTTATCACTTACACTCTAAAAAAAAACAAAGTACTAAGCGATTATATTTTGGAGCGACAAAGTTTATCTCGTGTGTCTTCTATTAGGGATCTTGGAGTTATTTTCGACAAACAGCTTAGTTTTCGCCAACATTACGATCTTATAGCCAAAAAATCTAGCCGGGTACTAGGCTTTGTAACAAGACAGAGCAGGCACTTCAAGAACCCTCAAAGTCTGATTTTGTTGTATAACAGCCTGGTTCGAAGCAATTTGGAATATAGTTCAATCATATGGAATCCCTACTACGCAGTGCATTCCGAGCGCATTGAATCGATCCAATCCAAATTTCTACGTTTACTTAGCTTCCGAACCGGTAATAAAAGAAAACTTCAGTCATACAAAGAGAGACTTAAAAAGTTTAACATGACACCACTTCACCTCCGTCGGGACGAATTGGACTTGATTAACCTACACAAAATAATACACTCAGAACTGGACAGCCCCGAGGTACTAGAACTGTTAAGTTTTAACATAAAACACAACCCACGCAGACCCTTTAAAAAGTTTTTGACATACCCCTATCGCGAAATAATATTTCCCATAATCAACCCCTATCCAGGTTGTGTCGACTCTACGAGGAATATAGCACTCGCTTTCCCAAACTAGACATCTTTAACTCCAGCCTTGTTCTCTTCAGAAACACTCTAAAGACATCCTCAAAGAGATCCCCCTGTCTAATTAGTTCATATATAGTTGTAGTATTTGTATTTTTTTCTGTGTTTACGAGCTGTTCTAACCATTTTTATATTCTAATTTAAAAAAATGTTTCTCTTTTTTGCCATGCCGTGATAACACGTAAAATGATTATATCTTGTTTACCACTATGATTCTAAGTTACCGCGTAAGTTATGATGTAATCTGTTGTGTTGTCCAATAAATAAATAAATAAAAAAAAAAACATCACAGGTTATTCAGTTTAGTAAGTACCTATTATGATCTGAAAGAAACTGCCCTTTTTCTAAACGTAGTGATTACTTGCTTATTGGTTAACTAATCAAAAAGATGTTCAATTGTCTGGCTGGTTAAACTAGATGGCTCCGACATAATTATATACCACTATTTAATGGTCCGGGAAAAAAGGATAACACGATGACGGGAATCACTTTCACGAAAAAAACTTATTAATAAACATAATATAATTTATTAAACTTTTTGCGCGAATGAAAGAGATCGATGAAAGTAAAAAAAGGTTAGAAACACTGAAGTCATTCATTATTTTATTATATTTTTTCGCCAAAATAAACATTTCGTATTTTCAATAAAAATGTGTCACTACTGTGTGAATAGTGTCTTCGTTTTTGCTACATATTCATTGTGCTTACCCAAGGAAATAAGCACTGAAAATGTGAAAGCCGTGTCTTTCTTTGTCGTTTGTAATAAGTGAGGTCACGAGAAAAACTTAACCAAAAATTAAACATTAATCTCGATTTAAACGTTGCTTGTATAGATAGATAATGACAATGAATTATGAATGATCAATGAAAGTGGTTGAAGTAATGTGTTATGAAAATGATTTGAAGTCAAATTCGATCACCAGATAGCTAACTTGATAGCGAATACAGTGAAAATTGTAAACATCAAGCTTTGACTGTTGATGGAGAAGGCGCCATTTGGTTCGAACGGCTTGGAATTGCAAAGATCGTTTTCGCAAACTTCGCACGAGTTCCAGACTGGTCCCACACCTTTAGTTCCCACTGCACAACTGTCCCCGCAGTCACGAATCACCACTTCATGCACTGAAACGTCAAAGAAAAATAATATTATGGTTAATCAAAAGGTTTGAAGGTACTTCCGTGCATTTTTTGTAAATAAGGATTTTGTTAAGTAAAGTAGAAATAAAGGTTTCAGGGATTTAAAAAATATTGGCCTCAAAAACAGGCTTGTTCGTGTAATTGCCCCTGTCTCGCTTTTCATTGCTTTGCGAACTTGACTGATACACTGCCATGTGTAAGATGCGTAGTAATATTGTGTGAGTACATTGACATAAAAAAGAGAAACAGTTTCATTTGGAGTCGTTGCTTGATCTCTTAACGTACATCAATAGTCTACACAGATCATGCACCGACTCCAAATGAATTTGTCCTCTTAAACCTCTGTTGAGAGGTACATGAGGAGTTAAAGCCATTTTCATTTACTGTTTGTAGTCTGCCTGAGAGGTAAGAATTCAACAGTTTTGATGCATTATTAGATACATCGTAAAGTTCTAGCTTAATAATGAGTGTTTGATGATCGACACCATCAAATGCCTTCGATAATTCACAGAATATTAACTGGCGAATGCGCTATTTTTTTTAACGGTTAATGAGTTTTTTTAAAGGCAGTTTAAAATATTAAAAAAAGTTATTCCCTTATTTCAAAAACTACTAGACCGATTTTGACGAAACTTACACTGTACCCTAAGTTATAATATACTTGACTGAACATAAAAAGAATGTCGCTATGACTTCTCGTTTTCGAGAAATCCGCGGACAAACATATAAATATACATTTTGAATTTGTAATTGATAGCGTTATTAGAGGTCGATTAACATACTCCAAAATTATAAAACACCAAGTTGCGCAATACTACGCCGGCAAAATAGTGTTTTATTTTATTATTATTTCTGTTTGTTATATTTATATGCCATGCTGTATGTATGTTAGTCTGTAAGGTATTTATTCTATGGGCCTAATTGCTTATGCAATTATTTGTAGCCTGATTATAAAAAAATAAAAAAAATAAAATTCCAACGGAACCACACACATACACACTGAGTTGAAGTCGGTAAAAATAAAGAACTTTACAAAAAGTAGTGCTTACAATTTCATTTATCAAAAGTTGAATAAGTAATATGAAGCACTTACGATCGCCGGGATCAGTATACGTCTTTGTGATGCACATGTCGTGTCCGAAATGACAGTATTTGACGGTCGTTCTTTTGTCTGGCTGGAAGCATGCGGCATTGAAGTCACTAGAGCAGGCGTAGCACACTCTCCTATGATCTATTAGGCTCAGTCCTTTAGCCAACAGAGAAGAAACGCCTGAACCTTGAGCGGGATTCGACAAGCCTAACCGCGCTTTCGGAGTCTCAACACTGCCTTCTGTGTCATTGCCATCCTTATCTTCTGCTGCTTCAGAGTCATCTTCGTCACTTTCAAATTCACTTGCATGCTTTGTTTTTTTGCTTGCATCACCTTTTTCAGACAAATATTTGTTGCTTACGTAAGCATTTTGAGCTACTAATTTGTTACTTAAATTTGCTTTTTGAGCAGACAGTTTACTTGAGCTCTTACTTTCGTAATTTTTTTTAGGTTTTTCTTCAACACTCTCATGCGATGTGGAGCTAAGAGACTCAGATTCATATACCAAACCTTCTGAATCAGAAAGTAATCGCCTAGTAACGTCTTTATTTTTGGTTTGGTTTTCTGCCAATTGCTTTTTATTGCTAGGGCATCTACGAACATTGTCATCATAATCTTCCGATTCTGATTTTCTAGCTAACTGGTCTGATTTAAACTTTTTGAACGAATTATATTCCTCATCAGAATCTTCATGTTCAGATTTATTAGGTAAATCATCTGATTTTAATCTGTTATGCAACTTAGCTTCTTTTTTAGAATCTTCATGTTTAGATGCATAAGATAATTGATGAGATTTTACCTTCTTAAGAAGATCATCTTTATCATCTGAATCATCAAATTCGGATTTATTGTTTAACTTGTCAGATTTTAAGTTCGTGAGCAACTTACCTTCTTCATCATAATCTAGAAGTCCAGATTTTTTAGGTAGCGGCTGAGCATTTAACGGTTTAAGTAGGGTGTTTTTTTCATCAGAATCGTCAAGTATATATTTATTGTGTAAAGGGTTAGATTTTAAACTCTTGAGCAATTTACTTTCCTCAGCATAGTCTACAAGCTCAGGTTTGTTGGGTAATTGGTGAGAACTTAACTTATCGAAAAGTTTATCTTCTTCATTAGAATCTTCAAGTTCTGATTTTGAATATAAATGATCTGAGTCTGATTTCTCGAACAGTTGGTTATGATCTTTTTCGTACTTTTCATTTGAATAAGACTCCGTGTCACTTACATCTAGTGAAACTGAATCACTTAAATCCGATTCAGTACTCCTTTCAGCGGCACTTTCACTGTTAAGTTCATTACTTAGAGCTTTATGTTTCTTAACTTTGTATAACGCATGATTGAGTACACCACTGTAAACTTTTCCTTTTCTTCCAACTTCTTTCACAGCATTGAGCAGTTCGTCACTATGCGCCAAATGTTTTCTGATTTCAAAAAGAGCTTCATTGAGCTCATCACTGTCAGCTTTATTTTTCAAAATTCCACTTAATACATCTTCAACTTCATCACTATCAGTATTTAAGTGTCGGTAACCATTTTCATTCAATTCGTCACTGTAGTATTTGTTTTTAGCAAGTTCATCAAATACATCTTTGGAGTCATTGCTGTGATCTTCAGCAGATTTTCTGGCATTGAGTGTATCACTTAAATCCTCATTTAAAGCATATTTGTCACCGCTAGAAGCGTCATTTAATTTATCACTATATAAGCTAGCTTTAAGTTTGTTGTAATGTGCCAAAGTAAGATACTTGTTAGAAGATTTTGTAAGTGGGACGTTTTCTTCTTTGCTTTGATCCTGAAGATGGTGACTATAATTTTCGGCACTTACCTTATCGCTTTCATTATTTTCACTTTTGCTTACAGTTTTAGTGTTTGTATTTTCAAGTGGTAATCCCGATTGAGTATTGTAAAGTTTTCCTTCGTCATTGGCCTTAAATTTCTGTTCGCTATATTTAACATGATCATCTGTTCCACCGTGTGAAGCATTTCTATCCACAGCCTCTTCACCGTTATCGTCATCATTCAAGCCTTTAACTAGTTTATCGTTTTGAGATAATTTATCATTTTCTTCTTTTTTCTTGGCGTCTACAACAGATTCGCTTTCAGGGTGTTTTGATGAATAAAGTTCCAGTACGCTATCGTAAGGTTCTACATTTTTTAGTGACTCTGGTTTGAGATGATCAAGAGCATTGTCTTGAAATTTGACCACTCTAGCAGAATACGTGGGAGTAGGTTGCAACTCTTCATTAGCAGCATTTAAAGATTGCTGCTCTAGCCGCCCTGGACATGGTTTTGCTTGTTTCCCGCCAGATTCATAGTAATTTTTTGATGCCACGTCTGCTAAATGGAGTGGGAGTGGTCGTTGATTCTGGGCATTGTATACTTGATACGCATCATGATTGCTGTCACCTTCTGGTAATGCTGAAAAAAAGAACAAGTAATAATGGGTATGTTCACAGTTTTAAATTGTTAATTATGGAAAATATAAGCAATAGCACTTTATTTTAGAGTAAAAATACAAATAAAAAAACACCTGTCGAACTGAGGCAATATACTAAAGTTAATATTGATATTATTTTTAACATGATTATACACCAATCTACTTGACCTGACTAGTCAAAGCGATGAATGGAAATGGAAATATATCGGTAAAAATACGCGAAATATAGGAGCGGTACATAACGGAATGTATTATCGTAAAAAGCTGTAAACCAATATCTGCCTATTGTGTTGAAGCATGCGTTCTATAGAAATATTCCGTGAAAACAATAGGTTCCGCAAAAATGGCTCCCATTGTTCCGATATAAAGTGCCCTTTTTAACATCTTGAAAAGGCAGATTCGAGTGATCGAGTGACACTCATGACCACTTATGTGTTATTTTATCAATATCATGTATTGGTTATTAAAATAATATAAGAAATACCGTTAAGCTATTTTGACCCATAAAAATATAAGATCCGATATCGGTATAGTAAAGTGTGAACCGTGAGTTTGAAGTTTGTAATTGAACGAATATAAACAAACTAGCGGCCTCCTGCGACTTCGTCAGAGCGTTTTGGTGTTACGTGATGTTTTATTGTATATACCCAATTCGTCCATTGAACTACTCTATAGGTAGCTTAGAATCTTTTTAACAGTTACAGTGTCATATTTTATATTCATAAAGATGAAATAAGAAACCATCAATTTGCGCACACGCGGGACTCGAACTCTAGACACCACAAATTTCGCTAGGTAGGACTGACAGCACGGTAGCTCAATTGGTAGAGCGTTTGGCCTGGTTAGCCAAGAAGTTGCTGGTTCGAGTCCCACGCGTGCGCAAATTTTTGTTTTCTTATTTTCAGAGGTTTATATACACGCTTTTCCTACATAAGTATACGTCACGGGACATTTCCTTAACCAACGGCCTTTCACTTATCTAGGAATATTTTACAAGAAAATATAACAATAACATTATTATTAATTAAAAGTCAGTTTACGTATGAGTACACACCACTGGGGGCCTATGATTGTCACGGCACGGGGTTAACCTCAGGGCGTAGTCTGAAGTTGCAAAAATTAGTCATTTCAACATCTAAAAAAATAGCTTGCAGTATCACAAACTCTGATAAAATGAACCGTATTCATAACGCAATCTTCTAATGAATTAATTTGCCACATATCCGTACCCGATACCACCCTCCCATTAAACATATAATAAACCTTTATAAAATAATATTATCTGTAAAACATCATCTCAGCACACAGGCACACAGTTTTGTCACGTGCTACCGAGTGCGATCTTATTTTGTCTTTTTTATTTCCGGTCTTTAGACAGACTGCCGATATCATAACTTTTTAAAGGATATACAACTTACTTTAGACTCCACTAATAGATCATGTGGTCGTGCCCTTTGTATTAATGACCGAAAAACCGTTACAAGCTTAAAATGCTTAAGCTCAATTAGCTTGGTAAGACGAAAAGATTTTATTTTATTAGGAAAACACTACAGTATCTTAAGACTAGATTAAACACAAGATGAGTAACTTAAAATCATTTACGTGTTTCCACATATTAATGCTAAGTATAGCTTGCACATACTAAGGTAACTTAAACTTAACTCCGAAGGAAATATTTTTAAAGTCTAGACAAATATTTCTTTCTGACTGATCCTCAGTTAACATTTTTCCAAAAAAAATCATAACTCTTTTTTGTTATTAATGTTAGACAGGTCTTTTAGATTGAAAATATGATCCTGTTTTTTTCCTAAATTTAAGTAGTATACATAAGTTTCTAGCTCATTTAGGTCGCAAATTAGATGTCGCTTTAGAAAAAGTACTATGAAAATTAATGAAATGTTAGTCAGGATAAAACTTCTAACCTCCACAAATTTCAAATATCCAGCAAGCAAGAAGTGCTTAAGAGTTTTAACAAGCCTTTTGATAAAATAACAAAATTGCTTAGTGAGTTACAATTTGATAAGTCTGTCAAAGATAAATTACTTAACTACAATTATTGAAGTCACATACGCCAGCAAAGAAATGCGTAAGAATCGTTATTACTAACGGGACCAACAGGAATATTTGCTTACATACGCAGACCTCATGGAACGAACATAAGCAAATGTTGCTAAACTCTTAACTACATAACACGTTTTAAGCAATAATTATACTTACAGATTGAATAGGTATTAATGATTTGTGTAAAGAAATGCTTAAATTATCCTAATGCCTTAATTAAAAATATTGTCATTACTACTAACTGGGTACAGGTAGTGTGGTAATGAAAATATTTTGAATTGTTTAGTATAAATAAAGAAAATAGTGTGGTTAGTTAAGTAAAAATCACGTTTTTACCAATCGATCTCGTTTATTTTCTTAAGAAATTTAGATTTAAGGACTTATAAATAACATTAATCAACCAATAGTCGCATAAATTAGTATAACGTAATAATTAAAATAGTGAACAAAATTAGGAACACTTAATAATTTCCATATGAATTTGTCCTATTCTCTAGAATGTCATAACTTTCGTAAGGTTTGCAGGAAGCCATCATTTTCTACCAGTGAGGGCCGGCTAGTGGTAGCCGGCGCTGGCTAGGAATTGGCCTCGAATAAACAGATTGTTTATACGAAGCCAATACCGAGCCAGTCTCACTGCAGCCAGCGCTGGCTTCTGAACTGCCCTGACCACTGAACTGACCGGTCATGCAGGTGAAGAGGGCGATCCATCTTTTCACGGTACGCCGACATACCTAGTTTTGCCATAAATATTGTCACAAAGAAAAAATAAATATGAAAATAATATGTATTACTTTAACAGTGTGTTAGTTTCATACATAAATATAAAACAATTTAAAAGCTTATTCGAAGTTTTAAACGTTGAGGCCAGCAATCAATAGAAGCACGCACTCTTTCCATGGGAAAATTCTTCACTGCTAATCGTATGGATTGTTTTAGGGACACCAAATTATCATGGCGTTTAGAGCAAGCGGTACTCTCTAAAACTGACCATAAATTATAATTCAGCGGCTTAAGATCGGGACTAGTCGACGGCCAGTCTTCAGCCCTGTTCGGTTCTAACCAAGACTGCGTGGACTGAGCTTTATGACCCGGCGCCGAGTCTTGTTGGAAAGGCCATGCTTGGTTATTGAACATGGTGTTGTTAAGGGGCTTAACAACCTTCTCAAAAATGGTATCTCGATACACTTTTGCCAATGTCTTGATACCTTTTTCACAAAAATATGGCTCAGTCACTCTTTCACAGCTAACACCCCACCAAACCATCACAACAACGTGGGCATTACTCGAATGCCCACGTTGCACACTTCCAACTAATTGGGAAGCTTCCTCAGAGGTTTGAGCATAAAAATGGTCATTTTGTTTGTTAAAATGTTACTCCCTATCCGTAAACAAAAATTTTCTGTGACCTCCGCTTCAGTATGTAGTCATAAATTTCAAGCATAGTATTTTTGCTAATATACTACAGTACTTATACAAACATAAGCAAAAAAATGCTAAAGCGCCAAAACTAGTCGAATCTTATTCACTTACTTTTGCTTACATGCAAATTATTTTGAAAAACATTTATGAATAATTGCTAATGTATTAATAAACTATAAAAATTTAGAAAGCTTGAATTGCTAAAGTAACAGCGTAATTCAAGTTCTGAAGTAACAAATAAATACTTATAGTGTGGAAGCAAAAATATAGTGCAAGCAAAAAAATCTTCCGCGACATTTGTTGCAAAAGCACTGAAAACACGTCGTTTTAGTAGTGACAAGCGCGGTGATTTTCAAAATACTTGCAAATTATGAAATGCTAAAGTGCTCAAAAAGTTATCTAATTGAGTTGAAACCTTCATAGATCGGCGCAGAAAAAAAAGCCTATCCAACAATGTATGTAATTCGTTTTGGCCCGTATGGCGCTTTAGCATTTTTTCCTTTCCACTGACGATATGCAATGAAATTTCGCATCACATTGGAAAAATTCAGGTGCGTTTCCTCCAAGTGATAAACTCTAGTTTCATTTGCATGCATATTTATCTGAAATTATATTTACGGTTCATCACATACGGTCCAATGTGACTGAATTTGACCGTATTTGACCGGTCATGTATGGTTTATGACAAATGTGACTGGTCAGATAAATAGTCATTTTACATTTAGTACACAGAACCGCAAAAATCAAACCGTAATAAACAAACAACCGTTTTCTTTAGTGAGGATAATAGCTTTGGAACTCGTGAAGTCAGAGCTGGAATTGTGTAAAGCAATCGTATTCATTTGACAGTTCAAAACGTACGATATGATTTGTCAAACCCTTTGTTCTTAGCCATTTGACAGAGCACACTGAACATAGCGTTTTGAACTGTCAAATGAATACCATTGCTTTACACAATCGCACCCAAAGTCCTACTATTTTGTCATGTGTGGACACCTTATTCCATGTGCTTCATACAAAATATGACATTTTGTTTAACTCTAAAAGTAAAAAGTAATATCAAACTGTGTACTGCCGAATATTTTATAGTATTTTTGTACAAAACAATCATGTGCTCACTCTTTCTTTTAAGTTAACTTAGCAAAACTTGACGATCTGAAATTATAGACTCTAATTAAAGAGAGTTTTAACAAAAAAAAGGAGCACTGAATGAATTGACCAACTTATTTCACTATGGAGATGTCGTGGCCAAATCGCTGAATTGATCATTTTATGAAAAGGGTGACCATTTCGTAAAGTGTTCACGTTTCATGAAGTGGCCAACTAATGGTAACCAAATCATTAAACGATAAACGTTTAACGGTGCGGAAAGGTGAATGTCGCCGAGCGACCTGTCGCGGTGCTAGCGCGAGGCGAAAAGTTCATAAGACAGAGAGAGGGCTTTAAGAAAATTCGTTGCTGGTAGATATACATATGTACAATAAGTAGAAGGTACCGAAAAGGAAAAAAGTAGAACTGTCTACAAAATACAAAAAGAAATGAGATCCCATCAAAAACAATACTTGTCAATAAAACCAAGTCTCGCAACTCAATTGTTCTGCGGTAAAAAGTTGTGAGATCCATGTAATACCAAGTCGGTTATTAATTTATTCAGTCTCTACTTAAGCGACTTTCTGTCTTAATACGTCCAGTCTCTAAGACCACGATCGTGGTCCATAACAATTGAAAATCAATTGTGTCTGGAATATCCGTACTCGAAGCATTAAGTTGTTACGTAATAATTAACAGCATCTTATAGTGACGCATATTAATATTAAAATTCTTTAATCTTTTGTGTAAATATATTGAGATTTGGCCATCGCCTGAAAACACGTGTAAATTCATTCGCCTGAAAACACATGTAAATTCAATTATTTAGTGCGATGGCCAAGTCTCAATATATTTACATAGAACATTAAAGAATTTTTATATTGATATGCGTCTCTATAAGATGGTGTTATTTATTACGTAACAACTTAATCCTTCGAGTACGGAGATTCCAGACACAATTGATTTTCAATTGTTATGGACCACGATCGTGGTCTTAGAGACTGGACGTATTAAGACAGAAAGTCGCTTAAGTAGAGACTGAATAAATTAATAACCGACTTGGTATTACATGGATCTCACAACTTTTTACCGCAGAACAACTGAGTTGCGAGACTTGTTTTTTTTTGACAAGTATTGTTTTTGATGGGATATCACTTTTCACGTACAAGATATGTAGGTATTTGATGCGTAATAATACCTATAAATACTATTTAAAATAAAAAGGAACATTTAGTGAAAATGCAAGTATTTTAGTACAAGCATATAAAAGTCACGTAAACAATAAAACATTTAAAAAAGAGGGTTAGCATCAGTTGGTCTAAAACGCAACTGATGTAAGTAGCAATCGCTTACAAGGGCCGCAATCTTGACACAAACAAAGCGCTTAGGCGCTTACAGCGCCTCTACCGGTAGTCAATGAAACAATTCCACGATATGATCGATTAAGATTGATTATTTCATGAAATAGCAGTGCGTCCAGCTGGCCCTATCGTCAAACGATTTCTTATCATTGATCTGACCTGGGCACATCATGATATGGCCAATGGACAGTGAAATATTTAATGAAATGCAACCATTTCATTAAATGGCCGATTATTTCATGAAATGGGCAATTCTACGATGCGACCACGACAGAGAGACCGCTGTGAGGACTGAGTAAGCACACATTTTACTAAATATCTTTCATTACATCGCATTCCAAAAAACTTGTTTCTACAATTGTTTGAAATCTGTTATTAAATAATGAATATACATTTATTTGAATCTAGAGCTGCTCACTTGGTGGAAACGCAGGTAAAAATTCATCATTTCATGAAATAATAAAAATGATTAAAATTATCAGCGATGTGAGCGATGTCGCACGACTCGGCGACGTGGCTTGTAACACAAGTCTATCATTTTTGGAATCATCATCATCATCATCATCGTTATCAGCCAAAGGCTTTTCACAGCGACCGATTACTAGCGGTCTGCATCCAGTTTTATCGAAGTACAAACAAGTAAAATTGTAGGTTTTGTGAGAGCTATAAAAGTATTATCCCTTCCCGATAGGGAATAGTAATTCTATGGTGAGAGCAAATATTAGTTCCTATTCCTATTCGTCTTCCTCTTGCGTTCCTATTCGTCCGAAATAATAATGCCGCGAATCAATTGTATTTTAATTGCTTTTCTGCTCTTGGGCCTTGCAAAACTGTGGGCCTTGTCGCCCGGTAGTACCTTAGCCAGGAAAGGGATTGTCAGATAGAAACCATATAATACGTATGATCTATGAAATACGAAATACCGAAGAGGTTCACTTACGAAACAGAAGTCAACACTGAAAAAAATCGGATCTGATCAAGTGCAATTTTAACTTGTTTAAAAAAATTGTGACGATATTAATAAACAATATGTACGATATAACGAATTACAAATGTTGCCATCTTATATGTTAATATTTGACTTAGTCCAATATATCACAAAGTCTGATTAATCTAACAAAATAATTGATTAAAATTTGAGCAAACAAGGTAATGTTTAAAGTTAATAAGTAATGTGCTGAATTAAACAATAAAGTTGTGAAAGTTTCCTCCCGTTTTTATTTGGTGCTAGACTTTGTGCCTTTCGAAAAAACCGGCCAAGTGCGAGCAGGACTCGCGCACTAAGGGTTCCGTGCCAACTTCAACTGAATTTGGGAATCCACTTACATCCACTTAATAAAATCGACAATATTTAGTTGACTGCAAATATAACTTTGTTTTTCATAGTGTTTGTATGAAATACAAAGTTATGTTTGCGGTTGTTGAAAATGTGCAATATCTCTAAAACTTCTCGTTCGATCCCGTCCGAACTAATTTTCGTTGAAAGTATTTGTTAAGGTCTACATCATATATTTTTTTCAAAATTTACACTTGCTTGGTTTAGAAGTTAGATGGAGGGGACGCCCATTTTACCACTTTGGAAGCGTGTAGCTATGAAACTTTAGACTTAAGAAAATGGTTTTAGAAACCTCGATGTCATTTTAAAAGACCTGTCCATAGACACCCCACACGCATAGGTTTGATAAAAAAATATATTTTGATTTAGTTTCATATATGGGAGCCCCCCCTTAAATGTCATTATTTTTTATTTTTTGTGTGGGAATCGGTAAGCGGTTAACAGGATACATCTTCCTATCAAATTTCAACAGTGTAATGCTTATAGTTCCAGAATAAAAGGGCTGTGACATACGGACGGACAGACAGACAGACTTGACGAAACTATAAGGGTTCCGTTTTTTGCCATTCGGCTACGGAACCCTAAAAAGATAGTGGCATTAGCACTATTGCTATTGGCTCAACGTTTCGCCGTCTTGCAGCCAAACTGGCCTGTCGTGATCTTTTTTCTCCTTTGAAAGGGTATTTCCAACCCATACAACTTGGTTTCGGCAGTAAGGGAGGTTGCGAGGCTGTGGTTCATTCGGCTCGCAATTTCCTCTCCTGTGACGAGTCTGAAGTTTTTTTCAAAAGTTGATGTGAAGAATGCTTTTAATTCTCTTGACAGCTCTGCCTTGCTGAATGAAGTTCAGACTCACACTCCTCAGATTTATCCCTTTGTTTTTCAGTGTTACAATAATCAATCAAAATTGCTTTACAATGAACATTCGATTGTTTCTGCAGTCGGTGTGCAGCAAGGCGACCCTTTAGGTCCAGCCCTTTTTAGTTTAGGTATTCATCCTGTCATTTCATCCTTCAATTCTAAATTCAATGCCTAGTATCTGGATGACGGCTCCTTTGGATGCAAAGCAGATTTTGTTTTCCAAGATCTTGTCCTGGTTACAGGATTTAAGAAATTAGGCTTTGAACTGAACCTTTCAAAATGTGAACTAATGATCACGTTTCGTTTGGTTACCGTCAGGATATCATTGATGAATTTAATTCCCTTGCTCCTAACATTAAAATTCTTAATTCTGAATCGCTTTGCCTTTTGGGTGCCCCTCTTCTTGATCCCAGCATCGAACCTTTTCTTGATAAAAAATTGAATGATTTCACCCTTTCAGCCCCCAGATTAGAACACCTAAATTCACACATTGCTTTTACTATACTCAAATCGTGTCTTTTTGTGCCTAAATTTACAAATTTCCTTCGTGCTAGCCCTATCTGGAAAAAAAATATATTTAAAACTATTTGACACCACTCTTAAAAATGTTTTTTTTTTTTAAATTTACATTTTCATAATAATTCTTGGGCTCAGGCTTCGCTTCCTATTCGTTTTGGTGGGATCGGAATTCGCCAAATTTCTAGTATAGCCCTCCCCGCTTTTCTCTCCTCTTTGCATAGCACTTCCGTTTTAGCCGGAAAAATCTTTGAGCATCCTCGCCAGCTTTCTGAGGTGAGTGAGGCGGAGGAGTTTTGGCAAGGTATATGTCCTAGAGAAGATATTCCAAAGGAATGTCACCAACAAAAACTTTGGGATGTCCCTCTTGCGAGAGAGACCTTCAATTCTTTAATTCAAAATTCCGTCAGTGACAGTAGTCGTGCAAAGATTCTGGTCATTGGCTTCATTTACCGTCATTTACCGTCGGCATTTACCGTCGAGAAATTTAGGCACTCTTTTCGATAGTGAGTCTTTCCGGGTGTGTGTGGGCTTCCGCCTTGGTACCCCTATGTGAAATTTTTACGTGTCCCTGTGGCAAGGAGGTTGATAAATTTGGTCTCCACTGCCTTTGTTGCCAGCAAAGTGCTGGGCGTCTCGCCCGTCACGCTACCCTTAATGACGCCATCCGAAGACCAAAACATATTTGCCTTCCTGAGACATCTGCAGTTAAGGTGCGTATTTTAGGTGTAGTCTGGAACACTCAAGATGATACTTTTTATTTTTCTCGTTCTAATTTAGGCGATTTACCAACCAAATTTACAACGCGAACAGTTCTATCACAGCTTATGAAAGTGTATGATCCATTAGGGCTTTTAACTCCTATTATTATGCGAGGTAGAGTAATTTTCCCACAAACTTGGAAGCTAGGTATGGATTGGGACGATGAACAACCCGCTCATGTCATATCTAAATGGGTGTCGTGGTTCACAGATCTTTCCAAGTTGTCCTCATGTTCCATTCCTCGTCATTATTTTTCCCGCAATGAGGTAACAGACTGTCAGCTGCACATTTTTGCTGATGCAAGCGAATTTTTGTATGGTTGTGTAGCTTATTGGCGTCGATGGAACGGTGCGTCTAGGACTAATTGGAGGAAAAGCTTGCCTGGCCGCTTTAAAACCAATCTCTATACCGTGGCTTGAATTGCAAGCAGGTCTTATAGCTTCACGTTTTGCTTACTATATTCTTGGAGCACATCGACGAAAGCCTTCCCAAGTATTTTACTGGTCAGATAGTCTCACGGTCTTGAAATGGCTGAGAAGTGATGCGCGCAGTTTTAAACCTGATGTAGCTCATCGTGTGGATGAGATCTCAGAAATAAATAATTTAGCTAATTGGAGGTATGTACCTTGAAGCATGAACGTCGCCGATGATGCTACGCGTATTGACTCTAAATTTGATATCAATTCGAGGTGGTTTTCTGGCCCCCATTTTTTGGCTTACCCGATAAAGTGTTGGCCAGAAGAATCGGAAAATTTACCTGTAACTCCGGAGGAGATGAAACGCTTTGTGACCATTTTGGGGTTAATTAATACACATGATTCTATTCTTCCGGTAGTTGCAGATTTTTCGTGATTCAGTAGTTGGCTCAGACTCTTACGCGCAACTGCTCGAATATTTTGGGTCGTTCTCAAAAGGCTAAATTTAGAAATAGAACAAATTGATACATTTGATAATGAGCGGTCATGTTTGAGTAGTAAAAAAACACTGTTAAAGCAAAGCAGGCTTCATGGACTTACGTTAATTTTAGATGACTTTGGTCTCCTCCGACTCTCTGGGAGGATTGGCGCACTTAAAGAATGTATTGAAATTGTAAAATACCCTGTCGTGCTTGATGGAAAACATCCAATTGTTCGATGACTCATTGCTTACCACCATCAAAAGGCTGCTCACTCCAATAACAATAACGTAAAATAAATAATATTTAAGACTTACAGCCAATGACGGATTTACATTTTTTATACTAAATTTTAGTAACGGTCATCAGCTAACTCGTGTGTGTGTGTGTGTGTGTGTGTGTGTGTGTGTGTGTGTGTGTGTGCGCGCGCGCGCGTGTGTGTGTGTGTGTGTGTGTGTGTGTGTGTGTTTGCGTGTGCGTGTGTGTTTTAGAAATTACTTTCACCAATTATCCTTAGTACCTCTTTTCGGTAGCCACTTTTTGCAGTGTGGAATAAATCTGTCGAATGAAATTTTTGGTTGTAGCTTCCGTGAAGTCTCGGAACGAGTGAGTTTTGTGCGTAATTAGTCAGTTTTTTTGGAACTGCAAATAACTTTGTATGCCTTGTGCGCTTTTTTGGAAACTCAGAATTTTGGATGCAAGTTCAGGGCACTCGATGTTGCCGTTACAGACACCATGCAAGAATGCCATGTCTAAGAGCGCTCGCCTATTCTCAAGCGTCGTAAGATGATGATGCAGACACGATTCTTTGTAGTCATGGTTTACCCGGAAGTCACGGAAGTCTAAGTGTCTTATGAACTTCATTTGGATACGTTCAAGCTGCTGAGAATAGGTTACGTATTGCGGGTTCCAAATAACACTAAAATACTCAAAAAGGCTTCAAACATATGAGTTAAATAGTACTGTTAAGCAAGCAGTGTCAGAAAAGGGGTGACCAACCCTGAGAACAAAACCTAAACTCTTATATGCTTTGTTAAAAATATAAACGATGTGTTCTGAGAATGTAAGTTTAGAGTCCATAAGGATGCCGAGATCTCTTGCTAAGTATAGTTTTTTAACGACTATGTTATTTATTTTGTAATTGTTATATGTATATGGGGTTTCATTTTCTAGTAAATGTTATTAATTGGCATTTTGTTATATTGATTCCTATACGATTGATTGCATGATAAGCATTTAATCTATTGAGGTCAGATTGAAGATTTATAGTCTGTTAGGGTAGTTATTTTCATATTTTTTTTAGTGTCGTCTGCATACATAAGAAATTTAGCGTTTTGGAAGCATTCTCTAATATCAAAGAGGTACACGGCGTATAGGAGCGGACCTAAAATAGAGCATTGGGGCACCCCCGAAGGTACAGCAGTAAAGTTTGAACAGAAGCCGCCAACAGTAACCGCCTGTCACCGATTTTTCAAGTATGACTCCATCCATTGCAGAAGGGTGCCATGTATGCCAAGCGCTAGCATATTGCGCAGAAGTATGACGTTATCTACACGATCAAAGGCCTTTTCGAAGTCCGTGTAGATCACATCAACCTGTGACCCGTCATCCATGTTAGTAGCCACATAATCAATGAAAACTCCCAAGTTATTTGCTGTAGAACGTCCCTTAACGAAACCGTGTTGTTCCGAAGGTATTGAGGTTATGATGGAAGGGTACAAATTATTAAATAGCACTCTTACCATTACCTTACTTAGGACATTTAGTATGCCTCTGCGCTCGCCAACCCGCCTGCCAAGCGTGGCGAGTATTGGCAAAATCCCCTCACATGAAAGTACACCAGAAAACCAGGCCCCCAGTCTCCGGCAGCCCCGCTATTCCTGACTTTGGTAGCGGTCACGGTAACGGCGGGGCAGGGGGTGCTAAGAATCCCCGGAGGCGATCGCGCTGCCACCCCCGACGACAACTGGCCCTGGTAACGTACAACACGTGTACACTGAGGACAGATGAGAAGTTGCTCGAGCTGGAGGAAGAAATGAGCAGGTTACACTGGGACATAATGGGTCTATCAGAAGTCCGTAGAGAGGGCGAGGACACGATAACTCTACAGTCCGGAAACCTGCTCTACTACCGGGAAGGCAACCAACGAAAGTCCCAAGGTGGTGTCGGGTTCCTCGTTCACAAGTCCCTCGTCAACAATATTGAGACCATCGAGAGTGTGTCGAGCAGGGTAATATACCTTATACTCAGAATATCCAAGAGGTATTCGCTGAAGGTCATACAGGTATATGCACCGACCTCGAAACACCCGGATGAAGAGGTGGAGGAAATGTATGAGGACGTAAGTAGAGCCATACATACTTCCAAAACCTATTATACTGTTGTAATGGGGGACTTCAACGCGAAACTAGGCAAGCGAGGCGAGAATGAGTTGAAGGTGGGACCTTTTGGATACGGGCAAAGGAACGCCAGGGGACAGAGGCTGGCCGACTTTCTGGAGAAGGAGGGACTCTTTGCGATGAACTCTTTCTTCCAGAAGCCGCCTCAAAGGAAGTGGACTTGGTTGAGTCCCGATGGCTTCACGAGAAACGAGATTGACTTCTTCATGACCTCCAAGAGACGGTTATTCAATGATGTCTCCGTGATCAACAGGGTGAAAACCGGAAGCGATCACCGAATGGTTCGAGGCACATTGAATATAAATGTCAAATTGGAAAGATCCCGCCTGATGAAGTCCACGCTCCGACCGACTCGTGCTCATATCCAAAATCCCGAGAGCTTTCAACTCGAGTTGTCAAACCGCTTTGATTGCCTAGAAAATTGCGTTACAGTGGACGAAATTAATAACGGGTTTGTGGAAACTGTTCAAACGGTGGGGTCCAAGTATTTTAGGCCTGGCCGTAAAAATAGACCTCAAAAACTGTCGGTCCACACTCTCGACCTTATGGCAAAACGTCGATCTGTGGCACTGCAGACCTCCGTTAATGCTGAAAACTACAGGCAGCTCAATAGACAAATATGGAAGTCCCTGCGACACGACATTCGTTGCTTTAACACTAATAGTGTTAAAGAAACGATAGAGCGGAACCAAGGCTCCAAAGTGTTTGCAAGGGACATGTCTATTGGGCAAAGCCTGTTGACGAAGCTTAAGACGGAGGACGGCAGTGTAGCGTCGATGAAAGCAGAGGTTTTGAGGGAGATCGAAAGGTTCTATGGGCAGTTGTACACCTCAGTAGCCAAACCCGTTGATAGCTCGGCCAGAGACCCACGAGCTATCCTGACCCGTCACTACACCGAAGATATCCCGGACATCAGCCTCTACGAGATTAGGATGGCCCTTAAACAGCTCAAAAACAACAAGGCACCTGGCGAGGACGGAATCACAGCAGAGCTTCTGAAGGCGGGTGGAACACCGGTACTTAAAGTCCTTCAGAGACTCTTTAATTCCGTGCTGCTAGAGGGCATCACGCCTGAGGCATGGAACAGGAGTGTGGTGGTGTTGTTCTTCAAAAAAGGAGACAAAACCTTATTGAAGAACTACAGACCCATCTCACTCCTGAGCCATGTCTACAAGCTGTTTTCAAGGGTTATCACGAATCGTCTCGCACGTAGGTTTGATGACTTCCAGCCTCCCGAACAAGCCGGTTTCCGAAAAGGCTATAGTACCATAGACCACATTCATACGCTTAGGCAAATTATACAGAAGTCTGAGGAGTATAATATGCCTCTATGCTTAGCGTTTGTGGACTATGAGAAGGCCTTTGATTCGATCGAAACTTGGGCGGTGCTTCAATCTCTGCAGCGGTGCCACATAGACTATAGGTATATAGAGGTGTTAAGGTGCCTTTACAATAACGCCACCATGTCGGTCCGAGTACAGGAGCAGAACACGAAGGCGATTCCATTGCGGAGAGGTGTGAGACAGGGAGATGTCATATCTCCGAAACTGTTCACAGCGGCATTGGAAGACGCCTTCAAACTTCTGGAATGGGAAGGAATCGGCATCAATGTTAATGGCGAATACATCACACACCTCCGATTTGCCGATGATATAGTTGTTGTGGCAAAGACGCTGGACGATCTTGGCACTATGCTCGAAGACCTTGACCGAGTATCCCAACAAGTGGGTCTTAAAATGAACATGGAAAAGACGAAAATTATGTCGAACTCCCTTGTCGTACCCACTCCAGTATCCGTTGGGAACTCAACTCTCGAAGTTGTCGACGAGTACGTCTACCTGGGACAAGTGATCCAATTGGGTAGGTCCAACTTCGAGAAAGAGGTCAATCGACGAATCCAACTCGGCTGGGCAGCGTTCGGGAAATTGCGCAAGAGTGTCTTCTCATCTCATCTACCTCAGTGTCTGAAGACGAAAGTCTTCAACCAGTGTGTGTTACCAGTGATGACATACGGATCCGAAACATGGTCTCTTACTATGGGCCTTATAATGAAGCTCAAAATCACACAACGAGCGATGGAAAGGGCTATGCTGGGTGTTTCTCTACGGGATCGAATCAGAAATGAGGAGATACGTAGAAGAACTAAGGTAACGGACATAGCCTTGAGAATCAGTAAGCTCAAGTGGCAATGGGCAGGGCACATAGCGCGAAGAACTGATGGCCGTTGGGGCAGGAAAGTTCTAGATTGGAGACCCTTCGACCAGAGACGCAGCGTGGGACGTCCACCAACAAGATGGACAGACGACCTTATAAAGATCGCAGGATCAAACTGGATGCAGACCGCTAGTGATCGGTCGCTGTGGAAATCCGTGGGGGAGGCCTATGTTCAGCAGTGGACGTCCTTTGGCTGATAATGATGATGATGATGATGATGACAACGCGGGGTGAGGTAAATCCTCCTTCACAAGTGGGTTAATTGATTTACTGATTACCAGCGCATAATCGGAAAAAAATAGATCTAGTTCATTGCCGCAGTTATTAGGTATCTTATTATATTGTGTCAAGCCCATGTAATTGCACTGAGATATTAGATCTGAGGCTGAGTTTTGAATTTCGGCAGGTCCCTTTTTTAATACGATTGGTGTGGCAAGATCCCATTTGATACATGGAAGGTTAAAATCGCTTGCAATAATAAAATGATCAAAGGGATGGGTCTTGTGAATGTGCGATATGTTGTCTATAAGTGAACTGATTCGCAGTGGTATTTCTGAATTGGGCGGTATATATGCAACGAATATATGTAAATCATGGGTGGCTCCTAATGATTTTACCTTAGGCAGACGCACAGAAAAGCGTTGGGTCGCACTGTTCACCTGTTTGACAGTACGTGCTATTCCCACATTGAAATTGTGGGAAATTTGTCATTAGATTCAGCGATAATGGCACTTCGACGCTTCGTTGCTAGACGAGGCTGTCCGACAACAATAATTTCGGACAACGGAACAGCATTTGTCGCGCGAAAAAAGAACTTTCTGTGCTCTATACACAGCCTGTTCAAGACTACGCTTTGAACCAACGCATCAATTGGAAATTTATTGTTCCTGCGGCACCTTTTATGGGAGGTTGCTGGGAGAGGTTAATTCGATCTGTCAAAACTGCATTAAAGACAACATTAAAAGAACGTGCACCACGTGAAGAGGTTTTACATACCCTGCTATTAGAAGTGGAGAGTATTCATTTTTATTATTGTTACATTGGAACTGTTGTGGTAATGTAGAGTGTAATGTGGTGTGTAATGTAGCAGTTGCTGGAGCGGGTGCCATATTCCTGACCAAGGGATCATCAGCGAGTTCGACGTGTCGGGACGAGTGACCCGCATCGAAAAAAATCGCTGCGGCCGGTGCACCCTCCGCCTCAGCCTGTGAGGGCGCATCGTGTGCCGAAGCTTGGCCACGTGTATCAGGCAAATCCTGTGCTCCGTCTTGATAAAGCGGGACGGTGGCGTCTAGCCACTCACTGACGGAGGCGGCACGGCTGGATCGACGACTGCGGCTTTCATCGGCCTCTATCGCGGCGACTTGGGCCCGGTACTCAGCCTCCGCGATCGTCCGCTCTGCTTCCGCTTCTGCTTCGCGTGCAGCCCGATCAATATCATGAAAACGTTTCAGATGCTCCACCTCCGTGGAGCCAAGTTTTTTTGCTTGAGCGCGGGTAATCATCACTAAGCACTTTTCTGACACCAATATTAAAGACACAATTACAAATTATAATAATTTAACCACTATTTTTCACTTTTACACTTTATTGTCACACAGAAAAATATCAAGAAGAACAAAATAATATCAAAAATTAAGAGTAAAAACAAACATAGACAAACCTTAAAAAATGGTAAAAAAAGGTTTCATGGCTGTCGCCAACAATGGTAAAAGAACGCAACCTTAACCTTGTCACCAAAACTACCACAGGTTATGTCAAATTGCAGGTTCAATTTTGCCTCATGCGATAGCGCTATGAGTGTAGTGTATGAATCAGAAGATTAATGAACAACAAAATCGCGGGAAGTCGCCTCTCCGCCTGCTTAATAATCTGTGCAATAATCGACAAAACTAAAAAAAAACATCAAAGACAAACAAAGTGTGACAATTTAAATTGTAAAAAAAAGTTAGACTATGTACGGCGGGCAATCGAATATTATATTTGTAGATTATAAATTGTTAAAAATTAGACCAATTGTAAATGTTTAAAATCAGTGACCATATAAACACGCTTTTAACACGGTAATGTTATCTATACAGTATTCCAACTTCATTCAAACGGACGAAACGCAGGCTATACCTACACGCCTCGATTTCGGCACGCGTTCGGCACGCCTGACAGTTGCGACTGTGCCACAGTGACGAACGGAACGGTGTGTTGTATCGTAATAACAGCCGCGCGATTCTTTTTAAAAAATAAATTCAAGTACATTTTACTATGACGAATAGGATATATTGTGCTGTTTTTGATTGTTTGAATTTTTAATTAAGGTTTGTATTAGAATGCGTATTTATTGTACTTAAAATTTAACAATAAAGCATTCCGTACGTCTCAGTCGAGGCGCAAATATTTTTCTGTAGCAAATGACGTACAAGGGTGAATATCCCAAACGCATTTTTTGGCTGTCCAGGGTGAGAATCGCTGTGTAATATTCATATTTTCTGACGATTGTTTTTCCTCCTGTTGTACAACTAGAAAGGCATTATGCGCAATGCTTATATTACGTTAAAAATCATTGTACTTTTTAATAAAAATAAGAATAGGACCGTTTTAAGTATCTGGTGGCGTGTCCTGAACCTACTCCATGACGGAAAATCTTTTACATTTACTTTGTTCTAAGTATATTACAAAACAAAGGATTCGCATTAATTAATCAAATACTTACAGCTTCTCTATGTAAGTGTTACATATCTTTTTAGCTCTTGAGATTCACTTGAAGCTTGATCAAAATTTGTCCGCGCACGGTCGTAAGATTTGGTGGCAAAAATTCAACATGTTGCAACTCATTCCTATGTCTCACGAGACGCATGACCTGCTATGCCCCGTACCTGTGAGTGACGCACGAGCTATCGCCAGCGACGGAGGTGTGTCAGTCCACTTCGTTTTCCCGCCAAAAAGTAAGTAAACTGTCTGGTGGCGATTTGTTCAACAGTTCTTAAGATGAGGTGGCTCGATTTCTGACCGTGCTATATAATTAGTGTACCATAACTATTCATTGATAATAGTGCTTTAGTTTGTAGTTTACAGTGCCTTAATTTTAGATAAATAATCTTGCTCATCTAATTTTAGGGATTTTTCAAAATGATTTTTAAGATTTGGTGGTTACGTTTTGGTGGCTTAGGTGGCAAAAAATGGGCCACCAAATCTTAAACATTGCCACCAAATCTTAATCTAGACATTTTGTGCTCGTTGTATGCATTCTCTTATATACCAAATGCTACAATAGTACCTTCACTATTTATTGATACCTACAATAGTTCAGTTTTGCTACGGCTGAAAAAAGATGAGACTATATAGTAGAGAGACTATAAGTAATATTTTTCATTTTCTATAAAAGAAATCTTCATTTATTTTAGTTATTCTTTCCCAGTCATTTGGGTTATTAAATAAACTACATAATTAACTGATCATGTTTTCTATAATCTATTCATTACATCCGTAACTGAAAATATCATCACAAACTTAATTAACTTGTCATTAAATTTGTAACTTAACTGCTATTAGCTACCTTTGTACTCTGGATTAGTGTAAATAAGAATATGACTTTTCAGCAAACATGGTATTGAAAAAGCTACGATAAATTTGTAAATTTAATATTAATCCTTTTTTATTTAATTTAAAAGCATTACATGATAGAGAAATTGACATCTAAGTAGAAATTCTTACTACCTATACTTGTGTTGACTGACTTAGTTGATTTAAAATGCCACGTAAAAGACAAACCAGGCAGGAGAAGCTCAAGAAAAAGAAAAATTCTGAAAAAAAAGGAAGGAGAGAATCAGAAGTGACCCCGTGAAAGCTGAAATATTGAAAAGAAAAGAAAGAGAGAGATCTCACAAGAAAAGAAAAAAACTGCTTATTAACGAGCTCCTCCCACGACAGGGAAGGAAAGTACAAGGAGAAAGAAAGATAAGGAACAAAGAATACTACGATAAGAAGAAAAAAGTAAGTCTGATGTTGCTAATTTGCATAGTAATAGTAATCTGGTGCATAGTTCTACCCTATGGACTCCTGAGCGTGAAGATGTAAATAACGCTGACAACCATTCAATCCCGATCGATTCTAATGATGTCAATACTTTGAATATTATCCAACCTGATGCAATATTGACAAAAAACATACTCACTAGCAATCCCCCTCTGACAATAGTTCAGTCACCTTCTGAATCCTCATGCATTAGCAGTATTCATAGTGTACAGTCTTCATGTGGTTGTAATAGCCCATCTTCAGGGTCTTCCATTTCTTCAGGCATGATTCATGAGATGAATAGGGTGGTAAAATCGAAAAAACTACTGAAGCGGTACGCAAAGGGAGGTCACAGAAAAATTTTGTTTACTGATGAGAAAATCTTTACAATTGAGCAACATTTTAACAAAAAAAATGACCGTATTTAAGCTCAAACTTCTAAGGAAGCTTCCCAATTAGTCGGCAGAGTGTCACGTGGGCATTACCCGACTTCAGTGATGGTTTGGTGGGGTGTTAGCTATGAAGGAGTGACTGAGCCATATTTTTGTGAAAAAGGTATCAAAACATCGACACAAGTGTATCAAGATACCATTCTTGAGAAGGTAGTTAAGCCCCTTAACAACACCATCTTCAATAACTAAGCATGGTCTTTCCAACAAGACTTGGCGCCGGGTCATAAAGCTCGGTCGACGCAGTCTTGGTTAGAAACGAACGTTTCGGACTTCATCAGAGCTGAAGACTGGCCATCGTCTAGTCCCGATCTTAATCTGCTGGATTATAATTTATGATCAGTTTTAGAGAGTACGGCTTGCTCTAAACGCCTTGATAATTTGGAGTCCCTAAAACAATTCATACAATTGGCAGTGAAGAATTTTCCCATGGAAAGAGTTCGTACTTCTATTGATAACTTGCCTCAACGTCTAAAGGATTGTATTGCAGCCAATTGTGACAACATCAAATTAATAAGCTTGTTATATTTTAAATTGTTTTAAGTACTGTAAAAGTATGAAAATGTATTTTTTTTTCTTTGTGACAATATTTATGGCAAGACTAGGTATATCACCAGGTAATGTACTAGTAAGCTACACTTCATTCTGTAGAATGCGACCGTTTTGGATTAGACAACCTGATCTGAAGTCCAGAAGTACATGCCTCTGCTAAAACCATGTCACATATAGTTTTTGACATAGAAAAAATGAATAAGGTTAGAATGGTTTTGATCGTTCGTTTGTATGGGAACCTCTGTCGCCGGTGGGAGTTACCGCGCTGTTGCTGCAGTGATAAAAGTACCAATCAATGAATTAACGCACCAATATCACAAACCAATCACAATTTCCGCTAGGAACTCTGTGATTGGTGTAATTAGTACTTGAAACCAACTACCAATCACAGAGCTTCTAGCGGTGAAACCTCCAATCATCATTCAGTTACGTTCGTTCTTTTATGTCAAAATACTAGTGATGAGGTAAAGGTCGATTATTATAAATTCAATTACCGATGTTGTTTCTCTTTGTGAATAAACATGTAGGATTTAAGTTTGAAATAATTTGAATAATTTAACAGCTCATTTGATCGCAACAAAGGGTACTACTATTGCCTTTCGGTTAAAACAATAGAAGAAAAAATGAGTTGCTAAACGTTACTTGAAATAGAGTAACTCACACCTTTGAACATTAGTTTCTAAAAATAGATCTATAAGTAGAATTGAATCATTCTTTGTATTAAGAATAAGTAATATTACTTATATACGACAAATAGATTCCAATTTAAGGAAAAAAGTTTAAAGGTATAAAAGCATAAAGGCCATGGTCTACATTATTCAGGTATTATATCTTACCATGCTATTTATTCATTTGTATTCTTAGCTAATACCATAAAGCCGAAGAGCTTGTAAGTGTTTAATCGCGCTAATCTCAGGAACTACTGGACCAATAAAAAAAAAAAGTTTTTGTGTTGGATGTCTAATTTATCGAGAAAGACTTTAGGCTTGAACTTTACGCAGGGACGGAAGGGGAGAGAACAAACTCAAATTAAAAATAGTTAAGATTACAATTAAAATAATACAATATACCTATAGACGTATGGTTGACCGGTATAGAATAGTTTTGGCATTAAGTCCGCCACATGTACAATTTTATGTTTCGTGCATGTGCAAGTTTTCAATAAATAAATATGACCCAAGTTAGTATGGTGGTTAAGTTAAAGAAATGTACAGCTGCATTATACAACAGTTAACCTTACAGTGCTTTTGTTCGCATTTAAATCACATCACCCAAGGGGTATTGCAGAGGTTTGTTAAATTACAAAATTATACACAAACTTACAATAAGTGTATAGCTGACTACAAATAACTCTTACCAAAATATTTGTATGCAGGGTTATTGATAATATGACCGGATCCTTTTAAGAGTTGATGGGGGAGCTCATTTGGGACAATCTTGATCCCAGAATATACTTTCCAAAAGTCAACCATTTTTAAGGAAATTTTCTTTTTAAGTTTTTGTAGAAAAACGAGATTTCGAAATTATGATAAAATTAATACCGAATGCTTTTAGATGCTGCAAGAAAATATCAACCGATACTAGCTTACTAGCTTAACGTGCTTCATGAAGCACGGAGATGCTTGTTGTTTAGGTCACTTAAATATGGTCGGTATGGTCACTCATTAAAACACGATCGCGCCGTAAGTTGTTTAACTTCGGTATCACTCGTACCCTATTTTACAAATAAATAGACCAAACGATAAATTAAAATCGAAGATAATAACAGCGAAAGTAGAAAAGTTGAGGATTAAGCAGTGCGTTTTTGCTGAGTTATATTTTTATTGCAGGAATACGTTATTTTGGTAGCACGAATTAGAATATAATACATGTTTTTTTTTGAAATAGCTCTAGTAGTTCCTGAGATAAGCGCGTTCCAACATATGGACTCTTCAACTTTATTGTATTTATTTTATCATTGTTATGTTTCAAATAGTTAATAAACAAAACTTATTTTTATCTTTAAATACATCAGTAGGGAATAATTTCCATTTATCGATAATTTTACTGTGCTGTGAGCTACATCACTAGTGATGCGTATACAAGCGAACAAAGCAAATTGGACGCGATACATTGCGTGCTAAGATAGCAGATTTGTTAAAAATATGCGTGGACAGTCATCAATGAATATTTTTTTTGAACTTAGTGCAAGAAAACCGCTATCATTTGAAATATCATAATTAAAAGTGTTTTTTTGCAAATAATGTCGAAATAACTACGTATTATTACTCATTGGTGTAAAAATACACTTCCTCTCTCATTTTTTATGACCTGGCTTCACGCTCTTCAAGTAATTATAGCAAAAGACGGCGTTTTTGACAAAAAATAATGCAACGCTCTTGTCACGCGACTGAAGTAGCTACGGCTCAATGCAGGCATATGCCTACAATTAAGCTCGCTGCCGCACTGACCGGGGCCATTCTAACCTTATTCATTTTTTCTATGGTTTTTGATTCCCCTTCAGCGCAATATAGGAACAAAATCATTTTTTATATAATAACTCAGTTAACATGCTACTGCTCGAACTTTACCAACATTGTTTGGCATTATTGTGAATGCGGACATGGGAAAGGTGCTCCAGATGAGGTTGGAGGGGTGCTGAAGAGAAGTGCTGACCAGTTTGTTGCATACGGAAATTATATAATCACCATCGATTCTCTGATAGAACATCTACGATCTTCAGTTAAGGCTGTCAAGATTAAACGGGTTGAAGATAACGAGATCACCGAAAAAGAATGGCTTATACCCAAGGATTTAAAACCCTTTCCTGGCACCATGAAAGTAGACCAAGCTCATTGGACTAAAGATTTGCCTTACATAATAGCACTAGAACTTAATTCTTCTAACTTTTGGTACTATCACAGTACCAATAGTTAGAAGAATTAAATTTTGGTGGGCAAGATTAAGTTTTGGTGGCGTAACTTTTGAAATTTTAAGCTTTGGTGGTTTATTTTCAATTTTGGTGGCAACTCAAAACTTCAAGGCTCAATATTTCAAAAACTACACGTGTGATTTTAGCCCAAATCTGAAAATAGGTATATATTGAAACAAGATTTAATATTAAACAAAAAAAAACTTAGAAAATCTAAGAAAAAAAATGTGCCACCAAATCTTACAAGAAATTGTCATTTAAACATATTTTAAAAAAAATTAATATTACCCATAAAAAAAACAACAACACGCATTTTTATTGAATACTTCCTATTCAATCCACAAAATATTTTATTAGTTTATATGAAAAAAGTATATTTACTATCACGAAACACAGAGTAGGCAATTGTAATTAAAATTCTGAAGGCGGGCAGGCAGCCCTATTGCACGTTTAGGTACCGCGCGGTTGTAGGTATTTATTTCAAAGAGTCGGCCGAGTTACAATACTGTATAGATAACATTACCGTGCTTTTAATGTTTAGCTAATCTTTAAAATATGGAAAGCTTGTTTATTCTAATAATATGATGTGACTCAATTATCTTCAACTCTATGTCTGATAGTAGCCATTAAAACTAAATTACTTTCCACCCTAGGGATGGAAAAGCTATTTTCCACCCGGTTATCTTCACATGAAAGTCTAATTTTCCGAGCAGGAGAAATGAAATAGTAGATTGTTATACAAGGGGAGAAAGTGACCCATTTCACTCGAGAAGTTCTTGGCGCTCGAACGTAGTGAGAGCGCTAATAATTCTAGAGTGAAATGGGTGCTTTCACCCGAGCTATACATACTATTATTCAATTCGACTGTGAGGAAAAATAAATAAAATTATTTAGATATTATGTTGTTTGGCGAGAGATGAAATCTTAAGTTTTTACATCACATATCAGTTTGTTTACTGTCGTTATACATAAAACACAAGATTAGAAGGACAGTAAATGCACGGAAACAGAGTACTACATAAAACGCGGACGATATCAAATATTTCAAATCATTGTTAAAAATATCGATCGATTTTTTCTCACAGACAATAATAACCTTGCGAAAACAAGGTTACTTGTCACCAAAACTACCACAGATTATGTCAAATTCCAGATTCAATTTTGCCTCATGAGATAGCGCTATGAATGATAGCTAAAGGTGGGAGTGAGTAAGAAGATTAATGAACAACAAAAATGGTGGCAAGTCGCCTCCGTCTGCTTAATAATCTATGCAATAATCGACAAAACTAAAAAAATATCGTCAAAGACAAACAAAATGTGACAATTTAAAACGAAAAAAAAAATTACACTATGTATGGCGGGCAACCGCCATTAAATGCGTGTTTATTATATTATATAATAAACACGCATTTAATGTATAGCTAATCTTAATAATATAATGTGACTCAATTACCTTTAGCTCCATGTCTGATCGTAGCAATTAAAACTAAATTACTTACCACCGTAGGGATGGAAAAGCTATTTTCCACCCGTCTATCTTCACATGAAAGTTCAATTTTCCGAACAGAAGAAATGAAAACGTTTTTATCATATTTCTAAATAAAAACCAAGTTTTGCAAAGTTATCGTACAATGGCCAACACATCATGCTATCCATTTTTGTTGCAAACTAGTCCTTATTACAACTGAATAAGATACCGCAGTGTTTACCTTGCGTGCTGTTGTCCATTTAATAGCCTGTATATCAAATACTACAAATCTTAGAGTTTACAAGTAAAAGGTTACATGGAAGGTTTTACAAGTTTACGTAAGTTTTTTTCAAAATTAGTCTACTAGCCGAATCAACGTTTAAAATCCACTTGTAAGTTCTAAGTTTATCGATTTCATGAAAGGTTTCGAGAGTTGATGAAACAACAATTGTTTCATCTTGGTTCAGCATGCTTTTCATTACATCGAAATCTGCAACCGTCAAATTTCTAAAGAAAACATCATTTGTCCTCGTAGCAAGCTATCCGGCTTGGTACAATACAAAATTACAATTACAGTACTCAAGCAGCTAGCTTAAACGTTACTAAAGGTTACGTTTACGTTACGTTAGGCTAAAAATATATGCGTATAAAACAAAAATTATACGAGTACAATGATTAGTTATTATTAACAACTAGAGCGACGGTCGCGCGGCAGTCGCGCTGCTGTCAATTTCTTTTTTTTTTCATACAAGTTTTACGTCTTCGACTCTATGCCATACAGACTATTCTTCAGTAAATAATGTTCATTTTTTAAACTTACTAGCCTATCTTAACCTAACTCATTGAAATGCGAGGTGGTTCACATTTCAATGCTCAACAAGGAAGCTTAGCGCAGGAACAGCGATCCGGGTAAGACGGCGCGATCAGGGGCCCTATTTTTGAAATCCTTCGTATGACTTATTTCAAACGTATACGCCTAAAATTTCACTCGTCCACCCAAGTCACTTCAACGCCGTTTTTCGTATTTTTGAATCATTCGACTGCGGTGTTGCCGTTTTACAAAGAATTGGTAAAAATAATGTCTTTTACCAAAGATTAAACAAACCGGTAACATTCGCAACCGTAATTTTGACTATATTTTGGCTGTATATTTAAAACGGTAACCTTTTTCATAAGAAAAAACTATTAATGTCACGTCACTTAGTGTCAACATAACAATGTTGGAGTTTGCGTTTATTATTGTTTTCTTGATTTTGTGATAATAAAGTTAAATTCAACATTATATTTGTAAAAACCTATGTAGTATGTGCACCAATAATTACGAATATAATAATGTGCTTGATATTTGTTTGTAAGTAAAATAAGTATGTCAATTGGGCTGTTATAAAATGTGATGTTTATATATGAAAATTATAAGGGACACAAACATATTTTTAAAATGCATTTAAATAGTGAATAAGTATTTATAAAATAGATTCTGTAATTTAAAAGGCTCAGAAATAGGAATATTCAATTTATTTAAAGTAGGATACGGATATGCAATAGTTTGTTTTTGTCACGACAAATCAAATCAAAATCAAATCAAAAAAATATTTATTCAATTTAGGACACAATATGCCACTTATGAACGTCAAATGTACAGTGAAAAATAAAATAAAAATAATTGTGCCCTGAAGGGGCCGAATCATGTCTCCTTATCTTTTGGGCCCTACCAGCGCTTCGAGACAGAACACAGACAATTAGGCAAGTGCTGAGAAGAAACGCCGGAACAAACTCAGTCACCACTAGCTGCCGTAAGATCAAAATCATCAAAGGTAAGTACATCAGTCGGTGCAGGCTGGACAGACCACACATTCGTGTCGTTCAGATAGTCTTGAACCTTATAATAGCCTTTAGACATAAGCGTGTTTTTAACGTGTTTCTTAAATTTATCAACCGGCAATTCGACAAGATTGTGTGGTATATTATTGAAGAATTTTATACAATTTCCCATGAACGAATTACTAGTTTTAACTAATCTGAAGTTAGGAACGACAAGCTTGTGTTTATTTCTTGTGTTATATGAGTGAATGTCGCTCTTCTTCATGAAATAATCTAAATTTTTACGGACGTACATTATATTGTCAAAAATGTATTGAGAAGCCACAGTTAATATGTTGATTTTCTTAAAGACCTCTCTCAGGGAGTCACGAGGACTTAGTTTATAAATAGCACGAATGGCTCTTTTCTGCAAAATAAATATGGTATCAATGTCTGCAGCAGAACCCCACAAGAGAAGACCGTAAGACATAATACTGTGGAAGTAACTAAAATACACAAGCCTCGCCGTTTCAACATCAGTCAGATACCTTATTTTTCTAACTGCAAAGGCAGCCGAGCTTAGCCTCCTAGCTAGGGCTTCAATATGAGGTCCCCACTGTAATTTTGAGTCAAGTGTAATGCCCAGAAATACAGTGGAGTCTATTAAAACTAGATTATTACCATTTAGTACAATATTTGGTGTAAGTTGCTTTACATTAGGCAAAGTGAATTTTACACATTTAGTTTTACTAGCATTCAGCAACAAGTTATTGGTGGTGAACCAATTCAATACTTTGGAGAGAGTATTGTTTACTTCGTCAAAATTTTCTTCATGTCTTTTCATTTTAAAAATCAAAGAAGTATCATCAGCAAACAGAACTATCTCACAAAGATTTGTGGAATAAAATGGCAGGTCGTTTACATATATCAGGAAAAGCAAAGGCCTCAATATTGAGCCCTGGGGGACCCCCATTTGAAGAGGGGCTCCGGAAGAGTAGGTACCATTTATGTTAACTGATTGTATTCTACCTGATAAGTACGAACTTAACAACTTAGATGAGTTTTCCGAGACACCATAGCGTTCTAACTTAATGAGCAGTGTCTGATGGTCTACACAATCAAACGCCTTTGATAAATCACAGAATACACCTACGGCATCATGTTTGTCTTCATAAGCATCAAGAATGTGTCTGATGAGTGCTACTCCGGCATCAGTTGTATTTCTACCTTTAGAGAACCCAAACTGTTTTTCGTGTAGTAAATTATTAAGTTTAAAATGGGAAAGCAATTGATTATAAATGAGTTTTTCAAAAATTTTACTTATTGTGGGTAATATTGAAATAGGCCTAAAATTGCTGGGGTCACTTTTGTCTCCCGATTTAAATAAAGGGACAACCTTACTATGTTTCAATAAATTTGGAAACTGATTTTGGTCAATACATTCATTAAAGATATAAGATAAGTAAGGAGCTATTAGAGGTATAATGGGTTTTATTGTGTCTATTGATATACCCGATTTATCCTCTGTTTTCTTTTGTTTTAATTCTTTAAATGTTTTTATGATGTCTAAAGGACTAATATTTCTGAATTTAAATGAGGATTCGCACTTATGAACACTCGACACAAGTAATGATTTCGCGTGACTTGAGCAAGAACTCAACTGTTTAGTCGTCTCTATAGGAATGTTACAGAAGTAATCCTCAAAAGCGTTTGCTACCTCGTCATCAGATTTAATAAGCTTGTTGTTTATTTCTAGACTAAATTTGTTATCATGAGATTTCGTTTTACATGTTTCTTTATTTATAATATTCCATGTTTCTTTGATTTTATTACTAGATTTTTTAATTTTATCGCGTATGTAATTCGACTTAGCTACATAGCAAACTCTTTTGAAAATTTTTGAGTACCTCTTAACGTACTCATGAAACGATAGATCCTATCTATATGCTTTTTTGTTATACAATTCAAACATTTTTTTCCTACTTGTGTAAACTCCTCGTGTAGCCCAGTCACTGAATTTCGGTTTACAGTTATTGATAACTATTTTCTTTTGAGGGAAAGTAATATCAAATTGTTTTTTAACTACCTGAAATAATTGTTCATACAAGTCACTAGCATTTTTTTTATCAAAGGGTATAGACGGTATTTTATCACTTACAAGGTTTTTAAATTTGTCCTTACGAGATGCAGTGACCGGCCTGCATTTGAATTCTAGACGGGGTGGAATAAAACGGTTCTGTAGTGTAACTATCTGACCGCAATGATCCGATTTTACAAAATTAATAATAGATTGTTTGATGATTTTACAGTTGCAGAGAATATTATCTAAGCAAGTAGCTGTTGTAGGAGTTACTCTAGTGGGCTCAGCGAAAATCGGAGTGAGGTCAAATGATTTGAAAATGCTCAAAAACCGAACGCGATTTTCCTCCGTAATATCTATAATGTCCACATTGAAATCTCCACATACAACTACTTTCTTTGTAGTTTTACATATTTTGTTTAACACATTTTCCATTACAGATTCAAATAATTTAAAGTTTCCACTTGGGGGTCTATAAACACAGACAATAATGTAGTCGTCCAGCTCCGCACACGATATCTCAATTGTTCGCTCAATAGTGAGAGACACTATGTCTTTTCGCTCTTTACATTTTAGTTTATTATTAATTAATATAAGTATCCCGCCGCGAATGGCAGTCTCCCTAGTGAACGAACTAATAAGATTATAATTATCTATCGATAACATCAGTTCATGCTGCTTGAGCCAGTGCTCAGTTATGCAGAGAACATGAATATTCATTTTATTTAAAAACAATTCAATTTCCAAATCTTTTCCAGAAAAGCCTTGAATATTTTGATGTACTATATTTAATTGATTTGATTCTACAATTTCTGATAAGCAAGAGTTATCCTCTATTGTCTGATCTACTAATTTAAATGATTGTTTGTTATTGGAACTGATTCCAATGGTTGAATATTCATGTCAATAATCTGCTCAATAAAAGCAGATTTGGTAGCCAAGTTCTTGGCTGAATAGTCAAAATAATATGATAGCGACATTGCTATCTGTCGTTTGAAATAATTATTAACATAATAATTATCTCGCGTCAAATACACTTTGTTTTTAAAATAATTATTCATGTCAAGTAGGTGGAATTTATTCACCTCATATAATGTCAATTTATGCAGTTGCAAATTAATTTTATATCTTAAATCATTTTCTTCGTCTGGCAATCCACTACTGTAAGGTAATGTAAACAATATTGTTTTATTCACATTTAATTTTCTTAAACTGTCAAAGTATGTATTTAGGTTTTTCTTGTTCATATTACCTCTGTTTCCTATGAAAATAATTAAATCTGAATTTTCTTGAAACTCATAAGAAAGCACTTTCTGAACTATTTCTAAATATGATGCCCCTGGCATGCAATGGTTGATCACATTTTGTCCCATGTATTTTGATAATAAGTGACCCATGTTTTTCCCAATCTGATCACTAAACAAAACTATATTTTTAACAGACTTGCTTAGCGATCCACTGGGTTGAGAACAGGAAGGGTTCACATTACACTTAGTTCTAGTAATCTTATTGGTGAGTTGTGATGACTCATTTCCAGAGATATCAATGGAGTTTTTTGAAATCACATGTGAAGAGTTACATTCACAGGAAGCTATTATATTTGTCAAAGCCTGGATATGTTCACCACACTCCTTTTTTGTACAATTATAAGTTTCAGTCATTATTTTTAATGACTGCTTAAGTTCCCTAATTTGACATTCTAAACTCATAACATCTTTCTCATATTTACCTACATTTTGTTCTAAAATTAAAGAATACATATCCAGTTCATCTCCAAGTTGTCTCCGCTCATTGATGTATTTTACTTTAGTGTGTAAGGATTTTTGTTTTTTGATTAATTTATTAGTTTTTTTTTATGAAACGGTTTATTCTAACATATTTCTTCAACTTATTTTTGCTGCACTTAGTAATACCTTTAGAAGGTGTGTCATGAGTTAAATCTATTGTCAAAATTGGTTGATTACTAGGTGCAGCTGTCGTCAGGCTGGGCGCACTACCGACCAACTTATTAAATAGAAGGGTGGTTTGGCTGTTTATTTGGTCCTGTTTCTCCGTCTCCAGCTGGTTGATATAATCATGGGCATCACCAAGATCTTGTTCAAGAACAGATATGCGTTTCAGGTTCTGTTCATACTCCTCACAGCACTCACCGAACCCTTCTATCACCAATTTCAATTGGTCCCGTTCTTTAACTACCAAGTTATAGTTGGTGTGCAGCTCAGCCATCTCTTTTCTTAGTTTAGCGTTCCTATCAAACTCACCTAGCATTTCCCTTTCATTGTCATCTCTTTCCCTATGCAGTTTTTCGATCGACTCCTTGGCCGCCTGTAGTTCGCTCAAAGCCATCCTGAGCTTGGACTCCTCCTGGCGAGCGCAGGCCTTGCGAGTAAGCATATTTACGTCAAAATACAAAGGATCAAAACAAAAACGTAAACCAAAGTGCCGCTCGACCAACTCGAGGCTATTTATAGAATGTAAACAAAGTTATAACCTCAACGCGATAGAAACACAAAACCGTAGCTCAGTTAATTGTTAGATATTCATAAAAATAAGATTATAAACGCGTGATATATTGAATACACACGGTTATAATGCTAGATCGGATGAAATAAAAGCGATGACAACGATTAACAATTTGAATTTTTGCTAAGTCATTGGCCGGTTATCACTAGCGTAGCACTTAGCACTAAATACGTATTTAAAACACTGATTATCACAAACTCACACAGAATACGATTATAAAACGTTTTTCTTACGTTTTTGACCTATTAAACACTTAGAAACTAATTAAATTAAAATTATTTTATGGGACAAAAGCCGATCAGGTGTTAGCGGTAATGTTGCCAGACCAAAAAAAAAAAAAAAACAGAGGACAGGTGGCGCTGTTTAGCAACGACAGATTGTACAAAGTTAAAAATATTTAAAGAATTATTAAAAACATATACGTATTTTTAAAATACGCTAAAATGTGTCTTAATATGTGTAAAATTGATTTCCTAATTTTAAAACCTTTACAATTGTATTACTGTAATTTATTTAAAAACGGAAACAGAAATGTTATGTTTGGCACGCGCCAAGACAGATGGCGCTGTAGAGTGGGGCATTGATTATATAAAGACGAGCATAGAATGGGGATGGCAGTTCTGTTCTAACTTTGAATCAGTAATAAACTCTGTGAGTTGCTGTAATTACGAAGTTTGATTTCGCGGATTCATCGTGATCCTAACATATTAGCCTTATACAAACCTGCAGCTCTGATCAGTGATGAGCAGAGAAATATACTTCAACCAGAAAGATACACAAAAATATTAGACGGCAAGGATATGTTGTTTCACAATCAACAACAAAATAAAGCGAATCCAATTTATTAAATAAACATTGAGAGGCGTCTTGACTTAAGGTATTTATCATGCATTATTCTTCTTCTTCTCCTGTTTAGGGGAACAAACAATAGTCTACTGCGGTTCAGTGGTAAACTAATGTGAAATGTGATAATCTAGACTAGCTACTGTGATTTCTAAGATTCCAGGTCGCCGTGGAGGACGCTACGTCCGCAGAGGGCCCCATAGACGCAGGGGTCCCCCAAGGCAGCTGCCTATCACCGACCCTGTACGCTGCCTACACCAACGACGTTCCCACCATCAACGACCGTCTTCATGAGTGGGAACCCAAGGTCGAGCTGGCGCTGTTCGCAGAAGACAGCGCATTTTACACCACCGCCCCATGGGTCAAGGCAGCGGTGAAAAGGATGCGGAAACAGCTCGACCTACTGCCGGACTGGCTGGAGAGATGGCGGATAGCGGTAAACGTGGGCAAAACCGCCGCCATCGACACGGGCCCCCAAAGACGGAAGATGCCCGAGCTGGTCCTCAACGGCCAGAAGATTAAGTGGCAGCGCAGTACCAAGTACTTAGGCTGCCACTTGGACCAGCGCCTCTCCTTGAAAGACCAGGTCAAGCACCTGGTCGACTCCAGCCGCGGGGCGCGCGCAAGATTGCGCCCCGTCCTCCAGTCCCGCCTGCCCACCAGAACAAAGGTGGGCATTTATACAACGTACGTGCGCTCCAGGCTGACATACGCGGCCCCAGCCTGGTACGCGATGATAAGCGCAGCCCACCGTACGCAGCTCCAATCCCAGCAGAACATAGCGCTCCAAATAATAACGGGGGCCGGGCGCTATGTTCGAAATGCCACCATTCGCAGGGACCTCAAGATGGAGGCCCTGGAGGGATTCGTGGTCCGCACGTCCAAACGGATGTACGAAGCCGCGGACCACGGGCCGCACCCCGGGCTACGAAATATAGCCCCCATGCCCACGGTATCGGAGTCGAGCAAGAGGCCAACCCCACGACAGGTCTGCTCCCTAAATCCGCCCTCCCACCTTCCCGAGTCCCAAACACAACCCCCCCCCCCCGCCCCCTAACTCTCGTCCCCTCCCCAGCCAGAGTCAGCCGCAGTCAGCTTGCCCTGCTCATCGGGCCTCCCCGAACGGGGTCTCACCTGATGGGCAGGCCGCAGCGACTGTGCAGCCGGCTCTGGCAGAAGACGAAGTTATTGACCTGTCGTCACAAGACGGCCGCTTAGCGGCTCCCAACACCGTGGGCCAGTAGGCTCATGAGAAGAAGCCCGGGGAAGGAGCTGAGGCTCGAACCCGAGCCGCCCAGAAGGGGCGAGGAAACCCGACGTCGGGGATGGCAGTTCTGTTCTAACTTTGAATCAGTAATAAACTCTGTGAGTTGCTGTAATTACGAAGTTTGATTTCGCGGATTCATCGTGATCCTAACATATTAGCCTTATACAAACCTGCAGCTCTGATCAGTGATGAGCAGAGAAATATATACTTCAACCAGAAAGATACCCAAAAATATTAGACGGCAAGGATATGTTGTTTCACAATCAACAACAAAATAAAGCGAATCCAATTTATTAAATAAACATTGAGAGGCGTCTTGACTTAAGGTATTTATCATGCATTATTCTTCTTCTTCTCCTGTTTAGGGGAACAAACAATAGTCTACTGCGGTTCAGTGGTAAACTAATGTGAAATGTGATAATCTAGACTAGCTACTGTGATTTCTAAGATTCACTTGTACTATTCATTCTTTAAGATTTCTTTTAATCTGTTTATAATCTTTTTCAGGTATAGCAACAAGACAATCATAAAAACCCTAATCAAACAAGGAACAATATCATAGTAAAGAGGTGGTTACATGTAGTATTCATTTATAACATGGAGAGAAAATTAAGTACTCTTGAGTCTAGAGAACACCAGCAATCATCTAAAATCATTTGCAGTCAACATTATCAAACAAGTTATTCTAGACTTTTGATATGATGTGTAACCCATATCTATTTTATACTTTCAGTGCAATTTAATATAACATTTTAATAATACAGTCTATTGGGTTAGTTTAAGAATACAGTGATATAGCATTGATAATTATTTATTGATGTGATAATTTAAATTTGCTGTTTTTTTATCGGACATGCTTTTCATTAACTGTTAATGAATACCATAGATGGACTGTACATCTGAGTAATAACTTGTTTATGTTAATGTTATTCTGTAGACATTTATTTTTAAGTTGTTATAATAAAATGAAACAAACATTTGTAAGTAAAACAGTTTATTTAAGTAATTAAAACATTCATTTTGTACATTTACTGAAAACATATTTGAACTGACCTTTGTGATGTGCAATAAAGAGTTGTCTTGCTATCATATTCATCTTTTTTTTGCATGATATATCTAGAAGCACATAACACATCCCAAAACAACATAGACCCAATCAGTGCTCCGGAAAAACAATCAGCCACCAAGTTTTAAGGTATCTTTTCAACAGTTTAATATTTTTGTGTTCACAAATTATTGGCATCATAATTCTTTTTATACAAACACTTTACAATGCTTTTTTCATCAAAGTTAAATTATCTACGGTTATCCAATATTAATTTGAAATCATTGTTTGTAGTGTGTATTTACAAAATATAGTGCAGACAGCCTATTTATACACTTATACACCCTACTACATCTGGTAGTCTTTGAAGGTTGTGGATCCTGGAAAGATTAAGGTTAATAACTACATTGAAGTAATGAAAAGTTTAATTGAATTTATGTCATGATACTTACTACAAGTTACTGCTATCATTTTAGGAAGATTTCTAGGGATTTAAACAAACTATCTGAGTAGTGCAGGGCAATTCAAGGCCTTCAGTAATTCATTCCGAAACAGCCTGTGCCCCGAGCAATTCTTGCATTTCTATGGTTTTCAAGGAAACTTTTAGGTTTCAGCAACAAACAATTAATCGCTGGAATAACCTGGAAGTATTATTGGTAGATTAGCTTTATGTGCAAACAGTCGAACTGCCTTAATTCTATGTAATTTGACAAGATGATTCCCGATCCTAGTCTGCCCAATATATTTACTTCGTTCTGTAATGCACCACACACCACATACTCACTGTGTGTGACTTATGTAACACCACTGTATTCACGAAATTACCCATTCTCTTTGTCATATGTTCAATACATCATAATTTATACACCTATCTAGATTTGTCATAATATTAACATTTATTGTGGAAATGCCGGAAGTGTCCTCCATGTTGAATGTAATTCGAGTATGATATAAGAATTACTTGGATTAATCTTGAGATGATTTAATTATTATAATTATATTTTATTTATTGTAAATTGAATATTTAAAGATTATTGGGACACTTATTAGACTTTTATGTTTGCTGTATAACAAATGTTAATTTTGGCGCCAAAGGAAGTTGACTCTGATTGGTTAAGGAAGGTTAGATTTATTTCAAATATTGTAAATATTAAAATAATAATCTAAAAGGCTAACTAAAATCAGAAAGATTAATAACTAAATAATTAATAAAATTATATATGATTAATTATCAGATTGTTTATCCCTACAAATAAATATTATAGTAAATGTTCAGATATGGAAAAGGATATCGTCCCCACTGTTTGCTACCGTTGTTCAGGGTTTTGATTTGTATAAAAGCGTGCTGCATGCCAGAATATGTGCTCTATTTGTACTTACTCTCACTTTGTGCCCTATCTTTGTGCTATTTTGTTGAAATAAAACTGTTGGAGAAGAACTTGGAGATTTGTACTACGTGTTTATTATTCAACCACCCCACACGCGGTCACACCAATCAAGATATTTGTTCAAACAGATAACCATGACTTAAACTTACCTTAATTGCAATGGATACTCGGGCAATACGGTCTACTCGAGACCATAATAGGTCTCGGAATCAGGATTAATTCTTTGGTGAGCTATTAATCTTGATATAATTAGATTTGAGCTGAAAATTGCCCAGTTTAACGGGTTGTTTCGATGTCTCTTTGAGCTCTTTCTGCAAAATCTTTAACTGTTTTAAAGCAAGTCACAAAATTTAACACAAAACACACGTCTTTTTGACGTTACGTCTATCACTCGCCTTCCCAAATGAGTGGTCGGAGGCACTCGTTTGGGGATTTCGTTCGACCGAATGATTCAAAAATGCCAATTTTGGGATGACGAAGAAAAATCATTCGTAATCTCTACGCGAATGAATCAAAAATAGGGGCCCCAGATCGCTTTACTTAATTTCCCACTTTAATTACATTGTTTTCTTCAAAAGCACAAATTATCATGATAATCCCACCACACAATCACAATAATTGACCCGAAAAAAACAATTATTAAAACGAAGAAATAAGGTCCGTCCTTCCCTTTTCGTTTCCCGCGCAAAACTCCTGTCAATTTCATACATAAAATGACAGCAGTTTACTCTTCACATTAGAGAGACGCGCTGCTGTCGTTGCTGTGAAGGCCTCTTAATTAGTAATATCTCTATATTAGTCATTTTATATGCAGTCTTTGAAACATTAATGTCTTTGTTACATTATGACAAGAGTTTATTTGTAAAGCCAAAAAATATTCATATAAAATTTAAAATCTTTGATTAGGTTAAGGTACCGCGGCAAAATACGTGCATAATTCTTATTAATAACTGCGTTTTACACGCATGATTTGTATAATAATCTAGTTCAGAAACTTTTTTCGTTGATTGTACATTGGGTTAAGTGCAGAAAATATATGATATTATATTTAAATCTATGTGAAATCGGAGTCAAATACCACGAGGACAAACACCACTGGGATCATTATTCATAAACCCCCTTCTTCCAATAACTCACTATCGTAACGATTTAACCGCCGCTGGTAACGTCATTTAACCATTCGGCTATTGTTATCATCAAATTACTTTTAACCATTTGTTAAGATATTACGATGCCGGCCCTAAAATTGTGCATGAAATACTTAAAAAATATAAAAAAGTAATAAATATACAATAAGTAATACCGCAAATTGAGCTTCGGTTATTCAGCTTGCGTGCCTAAAAAAACAGCAGCAATTTTAAAGTCTATATCCACTGCAAATGAAAACAACAAATATAATATTAGTATTTTGTATTTTCGAATAACTATGTGATTTTCTTTTTTGTAAAGATAAGCAATTAGAAAAATAACTTTACGTAAGGTCGCAATTTCACCGATTTGACCGGCGCCCATTTTTGTCAAAACATTCTAAACTAAATGTAATGCCACTACTATGCAAAAACTATGTTTGTTCTTTGAACAATAATTACTAACGAAATTGAGTCAGCGTCGTCACGGTCGGCAAAATTTACGTACGGGCGGGACTTGAACCAGAAACTTTTTGGCTGACCGGGCCAAACGCTCTACCAATTGAGCTACCGTGCTGTCACTCCGACCTTGCGAAATTTGTGGTCTCTTATGGATACTTCATTGCGTCAATCTTAGCGCCATCTAGTCGTCTGTTTATGAAACAGTGGGCCCAAGCAGTTATTCTTTACAGAATAAATTAAACTTGGAATAAGAGACCACAATTGAGTGCGCAAATTTTTGGTTACTTATTTCATCTTTATGAATATAACATATGACACTGTGAGTGTTAAAAACATTCTAAACCATTGTTTCAAACTTACTACCTCTTTTCTAATTAACGCGCTAAGCTATTAAATTAAAACTAATATTAAATACTCCTGGTCTATAACACTTCTTTAACAATACAATTCGAATCTTAAAATTTGGAAAGAAACAACGATTTTCATGATTTCTTGGATACAGCGGGTTTGGAAGCAATAAATTGTTCTTGCTGGGTTTAACTTATAGGTATCATACGCGTTGCATACTGGCATCATAGAGGTTGTATAAGGGTTTAGTGGGCAAGGTGGTGTTCATGTCTGACACTTTCCTAGCACGGTCAAAGCACGATCCTGGTATGGTCCGGTGTAGTGGGAAAATTTCTTTAGTAACAATCTTTTTACAGTGGGGTTGCCTTAATGGAAGTAGAATCAAATTAAATTTCTACATCTAAGTATAATAATAATGAAGCTGAAGAGTGTTTTTTTTGTCGAACTTATCATCGGCTTTTCCATTTCATTGGATGCCGGTATTTAATAAACTGCCTAAGGCGTCCAGTTGACTGTTTGATTATCCAGATGGCTGCGACAGATACCAATAGTTCAAATATTCATGCTCATGTTTCGCCCAGTGACTAGCCTTGCACTACCGAAATGTCTTATTTCTATAACCCACAGGAATGAGGAAAAAAGGGTGGGCGAGGCCGAGGCGTGCTAGTGCTTTGTAATTCAAATCGATGTTTACGCATGTGGAGCGACGGATGCCGACTAACTTCCCAAAAACTTTTACTGGGAGCTTCAAGGTTGAATGTTTGATATGGATTTTCAGTTTGCCGGCTGTAAATTTTGTAGATAAAAGATTTTGTGGTTAAATCAAAGATGGATTTTCTTCCGACGGCTCACTCTCTGTATCCGAAATTATTATGAATAATTACGCCGTATTAGTCTACCTGTGCGAAACTATTTCGAATATCATGCTGTGAGTAAACTTACGCATGTGGCAACAAAGTTGAGAATAAAGTACAACTTACCCTGGCTTTCTTCAGAATTAACAGCCATTTTCTTTTATTTGTGTTCTTTGGATGTTTTTTTATTTATTTATTTATACTTTATTGCACAACCAAAAATTTGTACAAAAGGTGGACTTAACGCCATATGGCATTCTCTACCAGTCATACCTTTGGGCTAAGCAGAAATGATTGTAGGCGGTATGACAGAAAAAAAGAAAATGGGTTACTATTTAAAAAAAAACGATACATTTCACACATAAAAAATATATACATGAATAACATATCTCACAAAACAAAACAAAATAACTACAATTTACAATAAATACAAATGATCTAATAAAATATTACATATACATAACGCAAGCGATAAAATAAATACATATACTTGTACATACTATAATAATTATCTACTATGACGATGTATAGAAGCTTATGGATTACGCTTTGTTGATGCTTCCGATATACAAATGTAGAAAGTGTGCACGGACGAGTCTCTTAAATGAAAATTTACTGGGATTATCATCATTATCATCACATTTATCATTCATAATTTTGTAATTATTAAGTACATGTATTCTATGTATGTTTATTATTCTTTTGCTTATGTATCTTATTATATATTTGAGTAATATTAGTATGTATGTTTATGTTAGTGCATTTCACTTCTATTTCTTACCACTCTTCTCACATATTATTAATATTCCGCCAGTGATTAAACTATCTGCATTACCAGGTGGTTGACTGGTAGAGAATGCCATAAGGCATTAAGTCCGCCAATTGTACAAATTACAGCGAAATAAAGTTTTAAATAAATGAACGATGCGGCTGAACGATACCGACAAGGCAACTATCACATCTACTCGTACTTAGCTACGTTGAAGCGAGAAATAACACAAGCCAATGTCACAGGCCGCATTCTAAGGTCTCATTCCGTGAATTTACCAACGCTGTTGAGCCGTAATAACATTGTAAATATTGGACACTAAGCGGATTGGATATTAAGCGTCTACATTATAGTAATGTTTAAAATTTATAATACCGTTTCAGTAGAGCTAGCAACAAAATTGATCGAAATGGTTTTCGTGTTGCCAATCAATTTGTTTATTTGTATTATTCATTAATTAAAAGTAACAAGATACTCATTAAGCCTGAATAAATTAAACAGCGTTAAGAGGGTTATTTTATACTTAACTAGCGGCTGCCTGCAACTTCGTTCGCGCGGTTTGGTTTTACTGTGGTGGTCCAATAGGTAAACATTTTACCGCCTATAGCAATTTCACTAGTGCTATAGCCTTCCCCGATAAAACAGCTACCTATCAGAAATAAGTATTTTTCTAATTGAACCAGTTCGTAGTAGTTTCTGAGATTAGAGTTCAAAAAAAATTTCTCAAGCTTTATAAAGTTATGTTAAAAAAATATTAATAACGTTTTGTTAACGTTATCTATTTACACCGATATCTGAATACTCAACTACCGTCAGTAATTTTTATGCCTGTGCTAGAATCTTTAGGTCTATCTGGCTAATCTGTACGCTCTATCTGTAGATCCAGATCTACCCTTATTAAGCCAAATACATCAGGTAGTGGGAGAAGCAGCTTTTCCACAAGTCTAATCCCGATACCTTTAGGGCTATATTTAACCTCCACCAGAACCAGGCGCCGCTACCACCAAAATGTATACAGTTGTAGAGAGTGTTACCCACTTTGTATCGCTTTGGTTGCGGAAGTGAGACCAGCTCGGATGTTAGTACAGACTGTCACGTGTTACACGATGATTCCCGATCCTAGTCTGCCACACATATTTACCTAGTTCTGTAATAGTAGACTTATGCACTAAACCACATACTCACTGTGTGTGACTTATGTAACCCCGCTGTATTCACTAAATTACAAATTCTCTTGATCATATTATGTTCAATACATTATAATTTATACAATACACTATCTAGGTGTCAAACCTATTTAACGTTTGTTATGGAAATGCCGGAAGTGTCGACCATGTTTAATGTAACTCGGCTATAATATAAGAATATTTTGGATTAATCTTTAGAATATCTTATTATTATAATAATATTTTATTGATTGTAAATTGATTATTTAAAGATTATTGGGACACTTATTAGAATTTTATGTTTGCCGTATAACAAATGTTCATTTTGCCGCCAAAAGGAAGTTGACTCTGATTGGTTGGTGGAGGTTAGATTTATTTCAAATATTGTAACTATTAAAATAATAATCTAAAAGGCTTACTAAATTCAGTACGATGAATAACTAAATAATTAATGAATTTATATATATTTAATTAGCAGATTGTTTATCCCTACAAATAAATATTATAGTAAATGTTCATATATGGAATCGTTCGTATGTCGTCCCCACTGTTTTCTACAGTTGTTCAGGGTTTTTGATTTGTATAAAAGCGAAATGCATGCCCAGAACAGGCTCTCTATTTGTACTTTCTCTGACTTTGTGCCTTATCTTTGTGCTATTTGGTTGGAATAAAGCCATTGGAGAAGAACCTGAAGATTTATACTATGTGTATATTATTCAAGCACCCCACACGCGGGCACACACGCTACCATTACTATTATAGCGCGCTGTACGTTGTGCTGGTATTAAGGTCGTAGCCCACTGAGCAACCCGTCACACTGACGGTACCGTATCAACTCGAGGCATTCAGTATTCTTTGTATGAAACTTCATACTTCAACGCACATCTGTCAACTTCGTAGAATCACCACCTCGGATCGAGACCAACTCGGGATCCATTCTCGATCAGCGACGCATGCGTTGGAACGCGCTTACGGCACGCCGTCCGCTGTTAGACGATTATCTGTCTACCCAGTTAAACGGACTATCATTCACAAGAAGAAAGGTCATAAGTTGTAGCAAGCATGATCCAAGATGAGGCGTTGCTGTTCCCTTTACGTAACGCGCTTTCATATGATTGACGCTTTGTGGGTACCGTTCCTGTGCCGGGTTGATTAGTCAGCGTCAACCTTAATATACATAGCCCTTAGTGTGTTGTGGCGACTCGGGTATCTGTTTGGTGTCTGATTCGGTAGCTTACAGGCACCACAGTGGCCGATTGGTAACGTAAATTATACCCCAAAAAGTTTAACCAGTGGTCCCCTACACTACACTGTAAGCACTACACTGTCTACGTCAATACCATCGAAATAGCTGCACAAACATGGCTTAAGTATATCTGATACAGGTAAAACATGGGCCAGCCGCTTAAAGACGACATTGATAATCTTTCCAAGTTCAAAATGATATCTCTACATTTCCGTCGAAACAGATACGACCTACTCTGTCTTCACAAAATAGTGTATTCAGCAATCGATTCCCCAGATTTGTTATCTTCACTCAATTCTACGCCTTGTACAGATCGTCGAAACTCGAACATATTTGCACTTTAGGTATATATTCATATTTGCACTTCAAATATATAGGAACAACACCTCCTTTTTTCAACCCTATATATAGTAAGAATGTGCCATTCATATAATGAACTTGCTCGCAGTGGTAGAGACATCGATCTTTTTAACAGCAATTTTCCGCAATTCAAGAGAGCTGTCAGCGATATTTTTAAAAATAATGAGCGTTCTCGACCCAAACATAAGTGTTATATAGATGAATGTTTAATTATTTTATTTATAATTGTCCTGCCTTCGACTCTGAGATTTAATTGACCATGTAGTATGCCCTACTACGCGTCCATTCACTCGCACACAGGTTTAGCGCAAGAAAGAGAAGGTAAATGACCTCACTCCCTCCCACGCCTCACAGCACTGCCAGCCGCCTGTCGCTCATTCGTGTCCGTGCGCGTGCGCCGTTCCAACGCACGCAGTAACCACAGTATATAACCATTAAGTTTTTATTTCGTGCTAAACGAAATTTATCTTATAGTGACATGTTAGTTCAAAATTGTTTTTGTTATTAATTTAACAAGTGAATGTGAAGTAAAACGCACTACCCAGCGTGGCTGCACCATGCATGCTTTACGCTTCGCGGCCGAGCAGTCCGCATTTTCCGCTCCGAATCAATACGCGATATTGATCTGTAGCAAATACTGGCAGAGCTGACACGTGAGGTCAGCCAGTCCTAATTATCTAGATTATTCTAGATCTTATCTGAGACTTTTGGTATGCGTTGCTTCCAATATCCTACCCTCATTTTCATTGCGAAAAAAGGGAAACAAGTTAGCTGAAGTAACAGCCAATTGTTCTTTGATGCTATAATAATAAATTACAGCCAAAGACATTCATGATTAATATTAAGCAGCGCTGACGATGCGCCACTATGGCCTCTGAGTATGAATCAGCGGCCCTCGCCCGCACTCATCCGGCCATACCTGTGATGTGTGTGGCCCATGACGCGCCGCGAATTGCTTCGCAACGGTGATCTACCGTCACAATTCCAGCGTGTTTTAAACGTCTCGCACTCGGAATCAGAATCCGACCAAAAAAGGTATGTGTTCTTATGAATGCTTTGTTATATCACCTTAAGGCCGTACGTACATGTACTTATTACGGGCTACCGTATTCCACTCGTGGCAAAACCACGACCGAACACTTGTCTCAGCCAATATTTAGGCAAATATTAAAATGGAGCATAATGTGAGCTATCACACGTACAAACCAAAATAGCAATAAAATGGTTTACCAAGTAATAATAGTGGCAGAAGATTTATTTCAAATCGAATAAATTAATATTTATTTTGTAAATTTTTACTCAGAATAGTAAACATGAGAGACTCAAAAACACTTTAACAACTTAGACCTTAATCATAAATACACGTACTCTGCAACCTGCAGTACTCGTTCCTAATATGTTTTCCACAAAGCTCTAAAAACGGTAGCATAGCATCCCACCATAGCTCACATAGTTATGGGTGGTTTGGGTCCTTATCCATTGATCACAACTCTTTTGTACTTATTTCTTGCCAATGGCTATAAAATTGTCTAACTAGACAATGCTATGGTAAACATAAATTGCTTAATATTACTACTTAAAATATTGAATTTAATAGATTTTGTAAAAAGAAAACAATGTACTTTTTAAGAAAGCAAGATTTTTCTACATACAATTCTGCTTTCTGCTCATACCTATAGCTATTTAGCTTGTGGTTGGCTCTTTGATTATAACTAGCAAGCAAGCAAGCTGTAAACTTGCCCAGGACGTACCAAAATATGGTTGGGTCCATATAAAAACCAGTCCGTTTAAAAACTCCATTAAATGCTTTTAATTTTAACAGCTATAATAAAAATGAGAATGAGCTTTGCTAAATACCTGGCAAATGTATGATTCTGAATGGTAGGAAATTTGCCGTATTTATTTTATATCCAACTAAGATTAAATCAACTTCTCAGTAAATAATTCGGTAAAGCTTATTTACTGAAGCAATAACAACTACCTGGAAAGCGTATTTTTTTAATCCCTCAAGCAAATGTGAACGAGACACAATAGATATTCTATTGTTATGCGGTCACATGCGACCGCTCGGGTGTTGAGGTATTAAATATGCCAATGAGACATCTTATCAAACCCCGAAATCAATATAGTACTACCGTCATATAAGATTTATAAGGGTGCGCTGTATTCCATTGTTTTAGAGGTTATTTCGTTTTTCGAAAAATATGCTGTGAAAGTGATATGCTTTTTTATGAATACGTTCATTTAACCGTCGCCAAGTTCGGTACTTAATCTCGAGTCGAGAAAACTTAATAAAGATCTGTGTCCTTTATCTTTGGAAAAGCCAGCCAACGCCCAGTAAAAATTGTGACAACCTTTGGTCACCTGGAATTGACCTTTGTTTCTATGACCTTGTTTCAAGCACCACCTAAGAATAATTCAAATCAAACGTTCTATTGTATTGAAGTATGCGGGAGATAGCATAAACCAAAACTTATTGACACATTGTTAGATATACCATAAGAGTAGGTAGCTATTAAATTGAAACAAGCTCATTTTATGAAGATAATGCCTTTTTTGCTTTTTATGGAAATGCATAAGCAAAGCATATACATTGACACAATTTTATTTTCTCTAGTATTATTACAATATTTCATATAATTCGGTTATTTTTATTTGCCATTTACACACACACCTACGTTTGACGTGAAATAAATACAAGCCATATTCATTATTACAAAAATATCACTACCAATATTTTTTTAACAAAAGGCTAGGAAATTATTATTTATATATATATATTTAAAAAAAAAACTGACGTATCGTAAATGCAATGCAGCATTAGAATCAAATTGCACTATAATAATCTAATTCGAGTTATTGGAAATATGAACCATGTTTATTTTCCTACTATTTATTCTGTGATTTAAGAATAAAGTACATCAAGTAAATATATTCTCTAATCATCAGTTTTTTGTAATCAATTACATCCACCCACTCCCCAACAATCTTCCCCAGAAAGCCACTAAGTTATTAAGGAACTGTTCCTTGAAAACGTTGCTCTAATAAGCAATAAAATAGGTACTTATTATATGCATTTTATTGTTTGATGTTTATAGTATGCGATATACTGTGTTTAATAATTTTTCAAAGGACATTTTGTCTTGATATTCACCAGTTACTTACATACGGTGGAACAATTGAAAATTAAAAATTAATAATAAAATAGGTCGGGTGGTACGGTTGAGAAAAAGTATTTTATTTTGAAAATGATTTTTTTAATGGACTTTTTCTTAATTCTTACGCCAATGGACGTCATGTGATTCGACTATTTATTAAAATTTGAATCAATTAATTATTTCAAACCAAATTATCTATGTTTTTTATTAACCATATGTAAAGATGTCTTTAAATATGTATAAAACCAGTTTACCCTTGGGATCTCGATATGACATAGGTACTTTTAATACGATATCCGTTTATTTTTGGATTTCGTGTCAAAATAGGTACCCTTATTCTAAGTCATCATCAGTTTTTTTTTTTAGACACAGCTCATAATATTGAAACAAGTCTCATCTGTAGCCAAATATATTACAAATATTTGTCAAACTTAAAAATATATATAAAGTTAAATAAATAAAAAACTCATAGCAACCAACCTGAAACATAGGATTGATATTTATTGTAATCCTTAAAAGTAATCCAGACATTTACCCAGGCAATAAAATTATGATTAAATTTATCATATACATCATATATATAAATCTGAACATGTGCCGACTATCGAATACTCGGCGAACATTCCTGGTCGATTAGTCGAATATTAGGCAAACGTATTTGGTCGGGGCCGGGTGGTACCAAAACTTATATCGGAGAAATCGTTTGCGGTCGTTTGCCCTTATAAAGCTCCCAGAAGCCGATTTTAAATCTTATTTAAAAAAAAAAAAAAACTAATATACTTAATGAAATATAAATAATACATAAAAAATCATTACCTACCTACCTATGCCTTAAACTTTCTGATAACGATAATATTTCAAAGCCATTGAATTATTGTATTCTTTTTCTTACACAGCAAATAATCATATATCATTGATAGACACCCGTGAATATAATCATGATCTTAAAATAATTACATTCCTAAGAATGAATCTTTTAATCAATTACTTTTATACAAATCATAAACACATTTTATAACCAAATTAAAAATATAAATTTTCTCAGGTATTCGAAATTTTAATTTATAAAATATTATTTATGTGCTTGGTATTCGATCGAATATTTTTCAAACAGTCGCATTAATACCTACATATCCCATACTGAAAAGCAATAGAAAAGCATGTACATACGTATTTCAAAACTATAATTATAAAATATGCTAAATACTGCAAGAATAAGATAACGATTTTTCAGACGACATTACCTTCACGCCCTTTATCTTACCAAAGATAAGGCGCTAACTAAAAAGTGTTTTCTGTATGTGGCTTTCCTCGTAATAAAATTATCATTTGTTTTACGTGCCAAATTCAGTGTGTAAAACTATATTATTCGCAAACCGTCTCAGCCCAACAATACGTCTTCTGTATTGTTTGCAATTTTTATAACATGCCACAATTAAACAGAAATGCTTTATTTCAGCTTAAAATTACTAAAATAAATAAATTATCAATTTTTAGTTAATCATTAATAAAAAATACTAACAAATATCTTCTTTCTTTCTAATAAAGATATTTTTATTAGTAGAAAGTTATAACTTATCATAGTTATCATACAACTAATGTTTTTTAGTAATAGTGATACATGTATATGTCAAAGATAGCGACATGAACAATGAATTGTTGTTTAATATGATCGTTTTAATGATCAATCACTACTAACATCAGAGATGTCAACTTATTCTATTGTAACAACATTGATTTTACTCCAAACATCTACATGGTCAATTAAATCTCAGAGTCGAAGGCAGGACAATTGGATGATCAAACGAACTTACCTTAAGTGAAGTTCGATCCAAATTGTCCTGACTTCGACGAAGAGATTTAAGGTCCCACCCTTCCCAATTCCCGTGTACGTTTTTTATGCAAAAATAATCGTCACCCTTACAATAAGTATAATCAATGTTGTACATCTCATACATCGGTCTCCTTGCTCTGAAATGAATGAGCGACAGGCGGCTGGCAGTGCTGTGAGGCGTGGGAGGGAGTGAGGTCATTTACCTTCTCTTTCTTGCGCTAAACCTGTGTGCGAGTGAATGGACGCGTAGTAGGGCATACTACATGGTCAATTAAATCTCTTCGTCGAAGTCAGGACAATTTGGATCGAACTTCACTTAAGGTAAGTTCGTTTGATCATCCAATTAGCATGCTGTGTACGCTTATTTTGGATCTTTGTCTCGTTAAATAATTTTATTTTGGTTTTGTGGCTCTGTAAATGAAAATGATCTGTTTGTGTACCAATGTTTGAATAAATAAATAAATAAGGAATTACGTTGTCTCATACAAATTTTGTCCCGCTTTTTACCCAATCAGGGGTAGAATATTGGAAAGTAAATAAATAAATATCCTTTCCCACACATCGCCATCTAGTTCCAAAGTAAGCTACTATCAAAGCTTGTGTTATGGGTGCCAGACAACGGATATAATACTTAAATACTTTTTGTTTGTAAAAACTTACATGATATACTTAGAAAACACCCAGACCAATACAAACAGACATGTTCATGTACACAAATGTTTGTATTGTGCGGGGATCATACCCGCAACCCGCTGCAAAGTAGAAGATTTCTCGACCACTACACCAGACGGGTCGTCAAAATACTTTCTTAACGAATCCTTAAGTTATACAAAGAACCCAGTCTCCAAATTTCAAGTCTCTACGATCAGCGGTTTAGGCTTTGCGTTGATCCGTCTGGCCAGTCAGTAGTTTGGGACCAATGCATTTTATAAGTCTAGAAGATAAGATCGTTTACTTATGAACCTTAACGACATAACGTCATGGTAATTTGAAAGCTCAGTGTAAGTCGAACCTTTACACTGATGATCTATCTATTCGAGGACGAGCTTTACCTTCGATAAATCTATGCCACATTACGATACATACGGATTAAAAGCGCTATCCAGGAAGTACTCTTATTCCGCAGGTGCAGGATTGTGTATTCGGTTATTAGAGACGACAAAGTTTGAGCGGGAGGAGTTAGGGAGTTTATGCTCTTCCCTTTTTTCCGGATTTCATTTTGCCAAGCCAATGAACGGCCGCTAGTTAAGGGTGGATTACAAAAGTTGTGTAGAACGCGCCACGTGAAATATTTACGATAGCATCGAGTTGGAAAAGTGTTATGAAAAGCTTTTAAAAGCTGTCGGTGGAGAATTGAAACTTTGTTACTTTATCGGGATGGTGTAAGTATGCGTTGAGATAAGATTTGCTGTTTTTCACCGTACCCGATTCGGTTTCAACTGCTATTAAGGATCCCTCTCTCACCTTGGAAGATATCAGCTTCTTCAAGACGACTTGGTAGTTAATACAAAAGGTATGGAATGGAACCACCATTTACATAAGCTCTTATAATCAGCACCAAACGTCATAAAATATATACAACTAGTAAAATATGCAATAAAATAAAGTCATTATTAGGAAATGGGAAACGATCAATCAGGATGATTTTCCGGGAAATCCTATTTTACATTAATAATGACTTACCTCGAAACATACCTACTTAGTAAGAGTATTTGCGAGAGTGGAAAAATGCATTATTCGTGTTAAGAGCTCCCCGGGAAGAGATAAAAAACAAAGTGGACGTACGACACAGTTGTTAGAGATTTGTAAATCGTTATGTGGTCGCAAAACCTTAAAAAAGAAAAGTATAAGCAATACCAAGTACTTACATTACTTCAGTACTCACTGCAAACTATACTTTCAATAATTCACTTTCAAATATATTTGACTAACACTTAGATTTTATAGTCGACTTTAATCATTGTGTTGGGCACCGATGGCTCTATAGTACAACTGGTTAAGATAATATGGATAAGATAAAAAGCTAGGTACTATTGACTCCTTGAAATTCTTTGAAATTACTTTAGACTCCAAACTACAATGGGGTCCTCATATAGAGGTTTTGTCAGAGTAACTAAGCTCAACTGCTTATGCTGTAAGGAAGATGAGACGTTTGACTGATGTAGAAAAAGCTAGTTTATTTTATTTTAATTATTTACACAGCTTGGCATACGGCATTTTCTGGGAGGCACGGCTGCTTATATAGAATCATTTTTTGTTGAAAAATAGGCTGTGTTAGCTATTTATAATCTAAAACCTTAAGCTTCCTTACAAGAGGAGCTTAAAAAAAATTGAATATTACCCATAGCCTCACATCTCTCGTCTCATTTACGAAAATTTTATGTATGTACGTAAACTTAACATTCAGACAGCAGCAATCTGACACGACCGGAGAGACATTAGGCGCAGGACCAACGGCTTTACGTGCTTTCCGAGGCCGTGGATGAAAAAACTACCAACTTCCAAGCTTCGGGTTACCCTGAGAATTCTGAACAGAAATAGCCAGGTTCATAATTTATAGCCTGACCCGTGGATTGAACCCGAGACCTCTGGCGTAGCCGTCGCTTTAAAGGGCTACCCTCTAAACACTGTGCCACAGTGCAGTGTAATAGTTGTTATAACAACGTATAGAGAAGCTATAAGCTACGAAAAAATGTGTCGCAAATACGACGACTAGATTATGTCGTATTCCTTTAAAATTTCGAATATAAAACAATTTGCATGAGTTGATGACAAGCTTCGTTAATTCATGGCGCACGAGACTTGTGCGTGGTGTCAGTTCCATACTCTAGTAATAGTCGTTTAATGGCGCTTTTCAATCAGGGTAGTCAATGCATAGACTTTTCCTTGATTCAGGTAGTTAAGAAAGCTGTTTAACTAATTATTTGTAACCCACCCATGGCAAAGTCAAAGAGTATGTTTTGGCAATTATAAAAAAAAATGTATGAACAACCACAGCCATTGAAAAATTTAACTTTATTTGAGGAGCGTGTTAAAACTGACATCAAGTTTGGTCTTGAAGGGGTTTTTGTCTTGCAATCACCCCTCCGCCAAACTACACTGAGCCAGCGTGGTAAAATATGTCTTCTTATTCCTCATACTTAAGATAAAGTCTTTGCCCAGCAGTGAGAAGCTTACAAACTTATTTTACTTTACTTTAAGAGATCTTGTCATGTCAGCACTATTAATATGGAAATAGTAAATTTTTGCCCTTGTAGTTGTTTTTGGATTTATGACACAGCTTCCAGCGGCCGAAGTCTGAAGTGAATTTTTTGACATTTGGCGTAGAGAATTTCAATTTACTTCTCTTGCATTTTTTTTACTTCCGTAGTTATATTTATGATTAGTGGTAAAAAATATTTGTCATTGTTTCAGCTTAATTCAAACATTATTCTTAATCGTTAAATACAAAAACCTACCAATTTTGTCTCAGCGTTTTTCGAGCGCCATTGGAAACAATGTCGAGACTTCCTTACCAGAAACAAACAACTCATTTAGACAAATGAAATTTTGCAAAATTTAAAACGAGAATTCAATTTTTTTTTTACCGTGGTTTGATAGAACTTTTGACACTTGAAGTAAACATTTTGGATTCATGAGATGGCAGAATCACGCACGGTGCCTTTGTGATTGTAAAAAAACGGCCAAGTGCGGGTCTACTACAGAACCCTTTTGGGTTGGTTTTTAGATTAAAAAAGAGTAAAGCTTATAAAGGTCACAAAGTATTTTCTTTAAACATTTATATAAATATTACATTACATTGATTACCTACCCATATTATGCTATGGTAAAAGTATTATGCTTTGGCGAGGACAAAACCTTGTTAGTCCAATATTATTTCTGCTTTCTTCAGCAGTGCAATTCTGTAAGAGCTCATATGTTACTCCGAATCTAAATCCGCCGTGAGTTTTGGGATTGGCATTCTGTAAACACGATTGATTACTCGAACATACGCTAGCGCCACCCTTGCGAGTGCGGGAGAGAGCTAAACATAACTGACCTTGAAATAAAGTATGGAATGACATATTAATTGGCATTCTGTAAGGTAAACTCATCGTCACTTCGAAGTTCACATCGCACTCGGACACGAATTTAAATGTCAAATAAAAAGTTAATATTATATGAGTGATAACAGACGTGATCCTATCTAAATTAATAGTTTTTAAATGAATATGTGCTGAAAAGCTACTTTTTAGACGTGTTTGTTATCTGAAAGGGTGTAATAAAAACAAAAGAATGTATTTTTTACTGAAATCAACTAGAGATAATAAATAACCTAAGCACAAATGGATATCGTCAACAAATAAGTCTCAAAAATAAATTACTAGTAGTGGCTTAATTTTATCAAAATCTACTACCTACTAAGACATTTTAGTTTACAATATTACAACATAATCCTGTCCAGCTTATTAAATAGATTTTTTCTTTTTTTTATTAAATAGATAAGATTTATGGAATGAAGCTGCTGTAGTAAAAAAATAAAACACTTTATTATGTGCAATTTATTGAAATAGCTCCTGTAAAAAAAAAACATTGCATTCACAGTTTCAGCTTTGGATTTGTTTGTTGGATTGTAGAACTTCTCTATGGGATATTTAATGGTGATTTGCTGTTCTTGCCTTAGGAAACATAAATGGTTCAGTCTGTCATTAAGATGAAGGAGGCACAAAACAAGAACCAGTATGTGTGACGCTGAAAAAAAAGAAATTATTACAACAACAAACAAAGACACGGTTTTCATATCCATTAAGGTAGCAAACTGATTATCTACCCTAAAGTAGTATTAACACTTGTAGAATCAAATTTTATTATTGAAATCAAGCCAAGATAAGATTTTCGAAGGAAATTTACAAATCATGTATTATAGCAGGATTAGCAGGTACAAAAACGAATGCAAAAACAAATTTATGATTTAAAAGGTAATAAAGTCGTAGCAAAATATACTCTAGACAAGACAAATATAAAAAAATCCGTTTCTTTATCATTTTTATAAGATCTATTAAGATAATAACTGAGTTATAGTTATGCCATATAAACCACAACAAAACCATTAAAGTTTGACATTAGTTTTTTTTTAAACTCCTCAGTTGGACGCTAAGGAATGTATTGAGTATCGTTACCATCATTATAGATTATTATTTTAAAGTAAAACCGACTAATTAATTTTCTAAATATGCAAAAATTCTTATTGAATTCGTAAACTGAAGTAATAAAGCTTAAATCTTAACATTAATACACTAAAATTTATAATCGAAAAACCTCGACTATCATTGTGTGAAGTGCGTCGACCACGCGTCGCTAAGTTCCTCACTTCACTTCGCAAGTGCCTACGTGATGACTACAGAATGCCAATTCAAGGTCATTTTAAACCATAAGCGAAGTGAGTGCGGCAAGCGGTGTGAGATGCGAAATGATGGTTGAATTTTACAGCATCGACATGCAGCTCAGAGTACTACGCCTTATCTTCGGTCAGACATGTACACAGTGGGGTGAAAGTTTAACTTTAATGAACTTGTACAACTTTGTACGTTTTCATTTAACTCCGAAACTCTTCAACTTTCTAGTTGCATCTTACACGTTGAGCTGTAGAGCATTCTCAACTGTTGAGACAATACATTGTTGAAGAAGTTAATTGTTTTCAAGATGTCAGCAAATAAAAATACCGTTCATATAACTATTATGAATTAGTTTAATGTTCTACCTTTAGGTACGTATAATATATTGATGTAACCCAGAAAAAAGAGTTCTAGTGTTTGTACTAATTAGTTGTACAGTAAAAAAACAAAAACATTTTTTTCACTTTGAATGTACAACTAATTAGTGAAAATGTAGAAAACACGATTTAGAAATATTTTTTCATACGAAAGTTGTTGAAACTTTGAAACGACAACAGTATAAAACATTGTATCATCAGCCACATGCAATAGACCACGCTGGCAATTGAACCTGGCCCATTTGTTTAAGGCGCGCTTTGTTTCTGACAAAAAAAAATTGCGTAGTTAAATTATTTAGAAATTTATTACAATCGTATGAACGTGTTACAGATGATGGCTTATACTATATGATTTGGTCGCTAATATGGGTACGTACACAAAGAAAAACGCCGAGTCATCCATCGAAAATACTGATATAGCACATAAATATAACCTAAAATTTTTTCGACTCAAACCTCCAAAATATCACTGGTTAGTTTATTTTTCATACGAATTTACAAGATTTATAAGAGTAATGTTACTTTTTAGGGTTCCGTAGCCGAATGGCAAAAAACGGAACCCTTCGTTCAAGTCTGTCTGTCTGACTGTCCGTCCGTATGTCACAGCCATTTTATTATGTAACTATAAGCATCACACTGCTGAAATTTGGTAGAAGTATGTATCCTGTTAACCGCTTTACGATACTCATACAACAATAAAAAATAATGACATTTAAGGGGGGCTCCCATACATGAAACTCAAAACAAAAAAAAAATTGTCAAACCTATACGTGTGTGTCTATGAATAGGTCTTTTAAAATGACACAGAGGTTCCTGAAACCATTTTCTTTTAAGTCTAACGTTTCATAGCTAGACGCTTCCAAAGTGGTAAAATGGGCTTCCCCCCCATCTAACTTCTAAACTACGCGAGTGTAAATTTTGAAAAAAAAAATATATTGTAGATCTTAACAAATACTTTCAACGAAAATTGGTTCGGACGGGATCTAAAGAGAAGTTTTTGAGATATAGCACATTTTCAACAACCGCAAACATAACTTTGTATGAAGATACAAACACGAAGTATGAAAAACGTTATATTTGCTGTCAAAAAAATATTGTGAAATTTTACTAAGTGGAAGTAAGTGGATTCCCTAATTCAGTTAAAGTTGGCACGCAACCCTCAGTGCGCGTCCGACTCGCACTTGGCCGGTTTTTATTTATAATACCAGCACAAAATGTCCTGTAGGTTATTTACAACATTATACGTTGCTCAATTTAATGAGTAAGATTACACAGAATTTTATAATCCCAACAAAAACATTTTCATGTCAAAATTTGTGCGATCTGATGTAGAGGTAAGCTTCTAACCATACGCGTCCTAAATTTACTCACAAACCTATTCAAAATCTTCTTAAACTTTACACTTATTCGACTTTAAAAAGAAGGAATCAATTCAATGTGTACGTACGTGATGTTAAGTTTCCATTCCATTTGATAACATTTGAGTACAAATTCCATTTGGTAACATTTGAGTAGGTATGTTGATCTATACCTAAAGGCTTTCAAATATATGTCAAACTGAATTTGTTTCTCCTAAATAGAGGCGAAATGCGTTATTTTTAGCTTTTTAAAAAGTATTTTTAAAGGCGATATGTGTATAATATTTTACAAACAAAAATACATTTGTATACAAAGTTTATTTTTTTTTATTTACTGAATTATGTATATAAGTTGCAGAACCCATGAAGTTTATACGACGCCGCACCCAAAGTAGTAATTTTGGTAGAAATTCCTATGCAACTTACACATAGCTCTAGACAGCTATACTCAACCTGCGGCCCGTTGAGCCTTTTTGTGCGGCCCGCCAGCCTGACCCAAGTCCCATGCGAGACTCGTCAAGATTCTTGGCATGAAAGGCTAATGAAAATCTAAATTTTAAGATGGTGGCCTGGAAATATCGATGTCCATTTCCTGCGTTCGCTTCGCGCACTACCTACAGGTAATAATGGAAATATCTCGCTGCACTTGCGCTAGCTTATAAATTTTTACACTGTCCTATCTTATATGTAAAGTAAGATAGTGAATTCGTTATGCGGCCCGAACTATCACTTGTAAAACGACTTTGCGGCTCTTTAAATAAAAAAAATGAGTACCGCTGTAGGATGTTTCGCAAGTTCACAAAACTTTACTCGGGTGCTATTAAGTTTTCCGTATGAATCATTCCTTTGCAGACTAAGTAGTTAAAACGTGCGTAGCAGTTTTGCATTTGGCTTAAAGTAAGATAAAGTCAAAGTCAAAAATAATTTATTCAATTTAGGACACAAAATGCCACTTATGGACGCCAATCATTAGTTTATATCAATCAATTATGGCCCATATGGGGCTAGAACATGTCTACTTATCTTTTCAGTCCTACTAGCGCTTCGAGACAAGACAAAGACAATCTGGCAAGAGCTGAGAAGAAGCACCGGAACAAACTCAGTTACCACTAGCTGCCACAACAATTATACAAATCAAGTTTGGTGCAGGCTGGACTGTCCATACATTCTCGTCATTAGGATAGTCTTGAATTTTATAAAACCTCTTTGACATTAGGATAGTTCTGACATGCAACTTAAATTTATTAATAGGTAGTTCGATAACATTAAAAGGTATACTATTCAAAAAATGTACACATTTTCTCAAGAATGAATTAATTGTTTTGGCTAATCTGAAGTTTGAAATGACAAGTTTGTTTTTATTTCTTGTGTTAAACGAATGAATATCATTTTTTTTCATAAAAAGATATAAGTACAGTTACGAATGTTAAGTTGAGACCCATCATACAGTGGATCCTCACCGCCTGACGGTTCGTTTCGACTTGTCAGATACTATGCAATTTGAAGCCATTGGCGTCATGGATCCAACGGTATTGGTAAAGGTGCAATATCGTTATCGCAAACTGTAGGCGTTAAGAGCCATTTAACAAATTCATTTAATTTCCGATATTATTGTAAATTGATCATTCAAATTAACATTTCTAACATCAAGGCCGCACCAGGTTCAGTGATCATATTGAATTGATGGAGTCACTATATTATTGCTCTACTAAATCATAGTTTGTGACCGTACCATGATTTTAAAATGAATTGATTTTGATCGTCTAATTCACTTCCAAATTTTTTGAAGTGAATGACACTATCAATCTTATTGAGATACCTAAATAAATAAAAATATACATCATAGATCAAACATTTGATGCCTGATGCAAGTCAGACGTAACGAACATTAACGATCATAATTTAAAAATAAAAAAAATATAATTTACAGTTCGAGTGATGGCTCCATCCTCGTGTGTGTAAACGTTGTACGTATGAGGTATATAGGTCTTATTCACCACTGAAAATTTGACCACACCTTGCAAAGTTACCCGTATGCATTTTTTTGAAGTATCAACTTTATGTAGTCTGTAAAATTTCTGACAAATTAAAAGTCAATTTTTGCCTCGAAATAGAAATAGAAATAGATTTATTTGCATTTGAACAGTTGCATTTTTAGCCTTTATTAGTTATTGGTTCTCATCTTCAGCAGACAAATGTTGCATGCAAATACGATTTGTCATAGCTAATTCAATTTATGTGTCGAAGTTTTTATAATTCATAGATTTCAAGTTCATATTAGTTTAAATTAAAAAAAGATGTCAAAATCATGAGAATTTAACAGCCAAGTCTTATGAGGTAGGTACATGAGTTAGTACAGTTACAGGTTTAGATATTAGAATGTTCTGCAGGACAATGATTAGGTTCATTCTGTCAAAACAGATTGAATCTTAAAACAAATTAAGAAAATTAAACATTCTTGTAGTGAAAGGTCTCTTCAAACATTCGGAAGGTCTGGCTTAATTGGCAGCTGCAAAGTTTTGACTCCTCGGAAGGTCCGAGACAATTCTTGTCTGATAACTTTCCCAGAAGCTAAGTATCGATTTTACCAACGGCAGACAAGACTTATCCGACTGAATAAGGGTAAAACGACTGATTTTGAAATTAAGGCGTATTGTTACCCGTCTTCAAAAAATAAGGAGGATATCAATAGCACTGTATATTTTTTCCTTTTTTGTGGCTGTGTTACCTCATATCACAGTCATTTGTATACCGATATTAATTATTGACGACCCGTCTGGTGTAGTGGTCGAGAAATCACCTACTACGCAGCGGGTGCGGGTTCGATCCCGCACAATACAAACATTTGTGTGCATGAACATGTCTGTTTGTATTGGTCTGGGTGTTTTCTATGTATATCATGTATGCACTTACAAACAAAAAAGTATTTAAGTATTATATCCGTTGTCTACCACCCATATCACAAGCTTTGAGTAGCTTACTTTGGGGCTAGATGGCGATGTGTGGGAATGTCCAAAGGATATTTATTTATTTATTTTTTATTTTTTTCGCTTACCTATAAATTATACATTCTTGTTGGTCTCATATTTGGTGATGGGATCTTGGTGCAATCGAGGGAAACCCTCAAGTTTCAAAGGCACGTTTAGTGTTTTTTTACTGTACTGCACGTATAGTGACGTTACAATGGCAATGGTTATTTTAACAAAAAAAAAATATTTCAAGTTCATTTTATATTGTATTCGTCAAATTTCTTTATTTTACGTTGGTGAAATCTACACTCAATAGTTTAACGTTAATTAATTTCGATAGCACGGATAGTAGTCGGATGGTAGCGTCAGGTTCGATCGCCAGTCAATTCCATGAAAGGTACTAAGAATACTTATGACAGTTGATTCTGCTAAACAACTACTATCTAGGCAGCATTGCACGAAGTTTTAACGGAAAGTTGAATGGTATGAAGTTAATAAATAAATAAATATTTGACAATATCACATACATTGCTCCGATCCCAAGCAAAGCAGCTAAAGCACTTGTGTTATGGAAATCGGAAACAACGGTGGTACCACAACACCCAAACCCGAGACAATAAAGAAAAGATCGTTTTTCTACATTGACCCGACCGGGAATCGAACCCGGATCCTCACGAGATGGCGACGCTTGAAACTAGCGTGCTAGCCACTCTACCACGGAGGTTTGTTAACGGATTTATTTTTATTGACATTTATAAACTGCATGAAAAAACAATACTAACATAATTTTAAAAAAATGGTATATGAAAAGAAAAAATCTAAACCAAACTCCTGTATTGGTGGACTAATTATTGCTATAGTTTTCAAATAGCCCGGTGGAGTCATAGCCAATTTCCAAACCCACATAAGATTAATTCCAGTCACAGATTTGTTTTATAAATTATTGTACAGAATTTCTAAAATTTTGTTATAAATAAATATTGCCTCGGCGGCAAACACAATCTCGTTTACATAACATATAGATATTTTTTTACTTATTTAGATACTAAAAACGCATAAAGTTCATAGACTCAATGCATTCCAGAGGTTTTTATTATGCCTAGTGGGTAGTCAAATATATTAAATAATTAATGGACACCGATCAAATACGTTGCTCTGATCCCAAAGTAGTTAGCTAATTCACTTGTGTTAAGGAAATCAGAAACAACGGAACACCCAGACCCGAGACAATGTAGAGAATATTCATTTCTATATTGACCCGACCTGGAATCGAACCCAACCAACTCGAGTCAACTCGGCCTAAATACTGTCGTAACAGTGTCGTAACAGAGGATTACAAGACTATTCGTCTTCCAAAAATTAACATTTAGACCCAGTGGTTTAATTACCGCACTGTGTGAGAAATTCACACTGTTCTTTAGTAAAATTCAGTGTTCCGTATAAATAGGTGCCTACTCGCATAGCTTGCCACGACTAAAGTAGTTGCAGAGGCCCCGTGGTAAAATCGAAGTTGTACGAGTATGTATGTAAATCTTACGATTCTACTTTCACCCATAATGTTTTACAGGGTCTATTCCAAAACGTTTGTGTTCGCTCTGAATAAACAAGCCCGGCCGCGCAAGGTGTCTTTAAGATCGCAACTATGGGTTTTTGTCCTCGCAACCAATTTTCTAAGAGGGTTCGCTGAATCTTGCTGTATAATAATTAAAAAGTTATTCACTATTTTTGGCGTGAATTACATGCTATTAGGTGTCTGACTTAAAAGAATCGAACTTTGAATATAAAGATAAAATATATCTCGCCGTACAATCGAGATAACTAGTTAAGTCTCTTTTGACCATAAATATTTCGCATAATTTTTATATTTATTAAAGCACAATATAATAGCATCAGTATTTATACAATACTCGTTTCATTGTTGTCTGGAGAATTGTAGTTGCCCGAATTGGTGTAATAAAATCATTTTATTAAAAGTGATCAAATCATGCTTTTACAGCAGCTATTTTGTATTGGTAAGGTTCGGGGCTACCCAACGATCGTTTTAAGTGAAGCAATATCCTAAAGTTACATATTTATGAAGGATTCCTTCGCTTTATGCGCCCAAAGGGTACAAAAAGGACCATTTTTTATTATGTATCGAGACAATTATATTTTATACATTCAAATGATTTAAGTTATATTTTATGAAATCAATCTCTCGAATCAAATGACTGTTCGAAAATCGACTTATATCAAAATATATTATCTTTTGTTACTACCTCGCGACATGTTTAGTAATAGTGCACTATTAAAAACAAGAACTACTAGTGTTATCAATAAAAGATGTTTATTCATACGACTATTCAACCGATCTACATCATCGCTCCATAAATCTTCCGAGACGGTAAAGCTAGAAATTATAAGCAGAAGATATAATTTTTTAGTAACTTTGGTTGTTGCATTTTTTGCAAACATGGTAAAAAAGAACCACATGGCAGAATACTCGAATAGCCGCGTGTTTGTGTTCAGGCCCTGACGGGACGTTTTACTCACAAAATAGTCTGCTAACGAACTACACACACTCGGTGGGTTATTACTTAACTTGCAGACCGTATCGTGATAGTAAGTAATACATGAAGATAAGATTGCGATTCATGGGTGGTCTGGATAGAGTAAGGGCAAATACGAGTAAGTAGCGCTTGTAAATAATATGGTGGACGCACCGTGTTCAAGAAGGAATATCAATAAAATTATTTGTCGCCAATGCTATGCTTGGTGTTTTTAGGGTTCCGTAGCCGGATGGCAAAAAAGGAACCCTTAGAGTTTCATCAAGTCTGTCTATCTGTCTATGTGTTGGTCTATCTGTCTGTCCGTCTGTATGTCACAGCTACTTTATTTTGTAACTATAAGTATCACACTGTTGAAATTTGGTTGGAAGATGTATCCTGTTAACCGCTTTACATTTCTTATACAAAAAATAAAAAATAATGATATTTAAGGGGGCTTCTAAACTAAAACCGAAAAAAAAAATTGCCAAACCTAAGCGGGGTGTCTATGAATAGATCTCATAAAATGACATAGAGGTTTTTAAAATTATTTTCTTATAAAGTATAACGTTTCATGGCTAGACGCTTCCAAAGTGATAAAATGGACGTCCCCTTCATCTAACTTCTAAATTAAGCGAGTGTAAATGTTGCAAATAAAATGTAATGTAGACCGTAACAAATACTTTCTAAGAAAATTGGTTTGAACGCGATCGAACGAGAAGTTTTTGAAATATAGCACATTTTCAACAACCGCAAACAAAACTTTGTTCTTCATACAAACTCTATGAAAAAAAGTTGTGGTATATTACCGAATGGAAGTAAGTGGATTCTCTAATTCAGTTAAAATTTGGCACTTAACGGCACTAGGCAGGGCACATATTGCGAAGGGCTGATGGTCGTTGTGGCAGAAAACTTCTCGATGAGAGACCCTCTGACTAAAGGTGCCGCGTAGGATGACCAACGACAAGATGGACTGATGACCTTGTTAAGATCGCAGGATCAAACTGGTTACAGACTGTGCTGTGGAAAACCGTGTGGGAATGTTTAGCAGTGGACGTCCTTTGGCTCTTAATGATGATGGTGATGACAGGCGACATTGTAAAGATTGCAGGATCTCACTGGATGCACCCTTGCAACCGATGGCTGCGGGCAGGGAAGCCTATGTTAAGTAGTTGACATAATTTGGCCGATAATGATGATGATGATGAGTGCTACCAAATGCAAATGACCTCTGAATCATGGACGGCAGTCGGTAACAGACTGCTGTCAAGTACTTAATTACATAGTGTTTTACGATTTTAATAATTTCCTAAGCCATAGCTTTGATAATATCATTTGTTATCAAACCGGTGCTGTTTTGAAGTGCTTTTTATTTCTGCAGTGAGGTATAACTTATTTTCAACTAGTATCACTATAATACGAGAATGTAGCTTTAATAATTATAAGTTATTTTAATAGATCGTAACGATCTCATAACCATAATATTTATAGACATGAGATATTTATACCAAGGAGTAAAATCAACGATTTTATTAACCTTCATCAAAGAATGAAATGTACAGTGTACACTATCCTCTGATTATTAATTAGATGGACCAAGATGACATTTGGTGCGTAGCCACTTTTTAGTTATTTAAAAATAGTGTTGTTCCTAAATAATCGTAATATTCCATTTTATTTGCGCTGAAGTATAATAACATTATTTACAGGTCAGATGCTACAACAAAAAATCTACAAAAATCATACTAATGTCATCATTATTTTTAATAATTTATTTATAGAAAGTATCAAAAAGTCATAATAGGTAAAACCATACAAGAATATTGCTGTTAGCAGGGTAAAGTAACTTAGGTAACTTTTGTATTGTAAAGAAATTTTCAAAATAAGTCAGTGGATATGCCGCCGGGGGCTAACTGTGAATGCGCATCCAGTTTACTTTAATCATTTTAACGCCTTCCAGTCGTAAATTAATTAATAAAATGACCGAGAATTTATTCATAATCTGTATAATTTGATATAACATAGACGCTGCAAAACAACCAAATTTTCCAAACCACGTGAATGATAAGATTTTTATATAACCGACACAGTAGTCGATAAGCCAATGAGAACGGTGTAAGCCTTAAATTCATACACACACTACACAGAGGACCTTTGTCAAGGCACGGTGCAATGAATCCTTCTAGTGATTTATTATGACCCACTTCTTAGGAGATAGAAGTAAACAATTACGCAGGATTAACATAACGGGAAAAAGGCTGTCCTTAAAGTATGCGGTTTGAGCTATCCTGAAAAGCGCGACAAAGATATAAAATAAACCCTTATTTTATTTTTGTCGCGCTTTTAGCGAGCAAGAAATTAAGGGCTGATAGGAAATATGATAACTTTAAAAAAAGTAAAAACCGACTTCAAAACCAAAATGCACTAAAAAGTCTTAAATAAACTCTTAACTATTGAAAGGAAAGGAACCCATTTTAGGCAAACAATTTCTTTTTGGAGAGTTGTTTGCCTAAAATGGGTTCCTTTCCTTTCAATAGTTAAGAGTTTATTTAAGACTTTTTAGTGCTTTTTGGTTTTGAAGTCGGTTTTTACTTTTTTTAAAGTTAATTATATTTCTTGATTTTTAGAGATTACAGGAGAATGGGGGGAGGGGGCACCTTATGACTCTGTTTTTTAAGAAGCTACAAACTACCTATTATAAGTTCTTTCATTATAATTACTGAACTCTTAAGCGTTAAGGAGTTCCACCATCAGCTCAGCCCCACAAGATGTTGACTATTAGACGTAACAACATGTCAACATTAAGATTCAAGTAAAGAAACACTAAACGTGCCTTTAAAATTTGAGGGTTTCCCTCGATTACACCAAGATCCCATCATCAGATCCCTAATTGAAAAAAATGGGACCAACAAGAAGGTATACCCTCTAAGTAGGCGAAAAAATTTTTCGAATCGGTCGACAAACGACTGAGATATGAGGTAACAAACATACAAAAAAAAACATACAGTCGAATTGATAACCTCCTCCTTTTTTGAAGTCGGTTAAAAACAAGAGAAAAAGCCGTCTAACATTAGTAGATTGTTATACTAGGGGAGACAGCGATCCATTACAATCGAGATGTTTCATCCAATAGTTCGAGAGATAAATAGGTGCTTTCGCTCGAGTTAAACATAGGTACTATTTTTCATTTCGACTGTTAAAAAAAATGCTGTAGAATTTATGTGCTTCGGCTAGAGATAAAACCTCAAGATTTGCACAACATTCCAGTGTATTTGCTGTCGATATGCATACATCACACAACTAAAATGACTAGTAACGGCACGGAACAAAAGAGTACAAACGCAGATAATATCAAATAATTCAAATCATTGTCATAAATATCGATCGAATTTTTCTCACAGACAATAATAATAGTGTAAGATCGCAACCTTCACATGGCACGAAAACTACAAGGGTTACCTATGTCAAATTACAGATTCTATAAATATTATTCTATAAGATAGCGCTATAAGTTACAGCTGGACGCGGGAATAAGTATAATGATAGAAATATTGTATAATGAACACCATTATTCTGGCGAGTCATCTCCTGAAAAATGTTTTCATTATTCATTGTTAGTTTATACTAAAACTGCAGACAGTAGATAATTCTGATTCGCTTAAAGTCACAATTTTAATAGGAAATCATGCCTAGTATATTCTTTCGGAGGTTTAGTTGAGGATACATTATTTTCATAATATTTAGTAACATATCCAATGAATTATCTGGTGACGTAGGTACGATATACGACGACGATAGAACTTATTTAATAACTAAAGTTTTCATAGAAAATCCAACTCGTTATTTTGCTACAAAGCGCCTCGTGCTTCGTTTGTCATAAGCATACAAAAATAGGTCGGATAGTACTCGGACTGAGTCTATGTAGCAATAGATATCCAAATCCAGTGTTTCTTTGTAAGTAGGCCGCGCTGTACACACGTAAGTACGATTGATAGAACTTATTTAATAACTGAAGTTTTCATAGAAAATCCAACTCATTATTTTGCTACAAAGCGCCTCGTGCTTCGTTTGTCATAAGCATACAAAAATAGGTCGGATAGTACTCGGACAGTCTCTGTGTAGCAATAGATATCCAAATCCAGTGTTTCTTTGTAAGTAGGCCGCGCTGTACACAGTTATTTACACCCTCTCTATATTCTGACATATTTACAATGAGAAAATTATGGAATTATTCATAACCCCACAGACAGGGTGTTGAACTGGCTGATAGATAGCTTGATGAATATTTTAAGCCCATACTACGAATATAAGCAAACTTTTCTCCAACTTGTAATTTTGCGAAGAATACAAAACAACTTTCAGAAACTCGTACCTAATTATTTTAAGTGCTGAGATTTGGCTATAAAAGCTTAATTACAAATTGAAATGTCTTAACTATTTTCAGGAACAACCGTTAATAATCGATCGAACAGTTAATTATCGACCAAATTTTAAGGATTTTTGTTACAAAATAGGAGATAGGTAAGTCTTAGTTCTATGTAACACACTAATACAGTTTACCCACCCGCTAAGGTAAATTGTCATTTGGTATCTTCTACACACACCGGCACAAATTAGGAGAACAGAAAAAAAGGTGTTTTATTATATTGGGGGGATATTTTGAGAAGTGGTTTTTACCGACGGTCACTACTCCCATAAGCTCAGCGAGTCCCAGACACTTAGTGTCTCCTGGTAAACTGCTGGTATTTTGTATCAATTATGTTCACTATTCAATTCCAAATAGTAAAATTCCAAAAAACACCATAAAATTAAGTTTTTATTAGAAAAAACAAAAAACTCAACTCCCTAAAATCTTTTGTACTCTGTTGTTTGGGAGTAAACTCCCAGAATTCATTACATAGCCCTTCAAAATATGTAAAGTCTGTAGATAAATAAAATTAATAATAAGTTTAATGTATAAACAATTAGTTATAAAAGTAGTAGACAGTAAAAGCAACTATATGTGCAACAGTAAACTATGGAATAATCCCGAGTTATAAGAAAAGTTTGTTCTTTATTCCCGAAATGTGCCGATGTATGTAGTATATGCGTACTTCATACACTGAGTACTCCAATATGAGCTGCTTGGAGTAGGTTAATTAAGTCGTAAAATATAACGGACGCTAATTTTTATAAGGAAACATTTGGAAACACCGTAATTGTATATAATCTATGCTTCAATTAAGACAAAAAAAAATATGTTGCAATTTGTGCAGTTCGCAACATACCTGCGCTTAACGCTGATTAATGTTTATTTTATTATGCAAAATTGCAGCCCTTAGCGGTCGTTCCCTGATATTTGCGTGTTAAAACACTACACTTTAAGTCGAATAAATGTGATCCAACGTGAGTGCGGGTTGTACAGTCTACCAAATGTGTTTTATTCTTTCTCCCTTGGTGCTTAGTCATAAGGGCCATTTTAATTGGGCTTTTTGTACATGGTGTAACATTTGTGAAACCGAGAAAGTGGGTATCCACCTAGAACGTTCAACAGGCCGGGGCTACGGAGGAATTGCCTCTAGATATTATGCATGAGCCTGCCAGTTACATGACTGACGTCACGCTTGAGTTTAATTCACGTGATGTCTCATAATTTAAGGGAACCAAGTAACAATATTTGTTTTGTTTGACTAATGTGTTTAAACTGATTGGGGGAGTGCTAACTAAATTTAAGTAATTATTAAGTTATAAATTTAAAAGTTTTATAAGGGAATTATTATTTCTAATGCAAATTATAATATGAAGGAACCGGATTATCAGATGAGCTGTTATTGTTTTTTAAGACTGGGAATTAATATATTAACTGCCTCGGTGGTGGTAAAAAGATCGCAATTTAAAGCAACGGCTGCGCCAGAGTACCCAGGTTCGATCCCCGTCGGGCCAAAAATGTATACCTGGGTTGTTCTGATTAATAATTCTTAGGGTAGCCCGGAGTTTGGAATTCGGCCGTGTTTCACCCCCGTGCCTCGTAAATGGTTAAAGATCTTTATTTATCATAAGAATTACAAATTCACTTACTGAGAAAACACAATTATCAGTTAAATTTAACACAGATGAGCGTAAAACACAATGAAACATGTAAATAGGAAACATTGATATTTTTAACGATCAGCCGACAAACATTAACATTGCGGGTTCGACTTCGCACTAACAAAATACAAGTAGGAGACAAATACATTGATGTAAGCAGGAGCGGGCGGATGGATGCGGCATTGATATTTGATAAGCGCAGTTACGTATAGATTAAAGATTGGTACGAGTTGAACAGCGAAGATTATTTACGTGTTTATTTTCAAATTATGTTTATTTATTTTGAATAATATATTGCTTTAGACGAGTTATGAACAAATTTACAGTTTTAGCTTCCTTAATATGAATAGGCAACGAATTATATAATTTAACTCCCTCATACTCTACAGTTTTTTTGCCGTAGTTAGTTCTATATTTATAGGTAACTAATAGATTGGCATTTCTTAATTTCATTTTGTGGAATGTTTTTTTCTTAGTTAAATTTAAATTAATATTTTTGTCTTTATTTATAATTTTATGTACGAGTATACACGTAAAATACCTATATGATTGTTTTACATTAAGATTTTTTGTCTCCTTGTAAAGTTTATTTGTATCTATCCGATAATTGTAATTGAATAGTATTTTTATTAACTTGTTTTTAGCTATTTGAATTCTGTTAAGATTTTTTTTACCGGCTGAGCCTTTTCGATTTCGATGTATACACGTAAAATACCTATATGATTGTTTTACATTAAGATTTTTTGTCTCCTTGTAAAGTTCATTTGTATCTGTCCGATAATTGTAATTGAATAGTATTTTTATTAACTTGTTTTGAGCTATTTGAATTCTATCAAGATTTTTTTAGCGGCTGAGCCCTTTCGATTTCGATATTTCGATTAAATATTCCAAGTGTGGTTTAACCAGTGAGTTATAAATAAGATGACGTATATTTATAGGAAGACATTTTGTGATATCGTGCAACATTCCTGTAAGCGACGCTAATTTTAGTTTAATTTTATCCAAGTGAGGCCTCCATTTAAGATGGCGGTCTAAAATAATGCCTAAATATTTTTCTTTCGATTTTTGGTTAATTGTCTGCTCATTTATTTGCAACAGGATTTGGTCATTAATTTGTATATTTATTGCGGAGATGATTACATAGTTTGTTTTAGCTGCGTTAATTGTAAGTAAATTATAGCTGAGCCATTCGCTTAGTTTGTTAAGGTCGCTTTGAACAACTGGCACCAAGTTCTCGGTGGACTGGAGAAACAAAAGCGGTCCCAAAATAGATCCCTGCGGAACTCCGCATGTGATTGGCTGAAGGCTGTTTTGGTCATCACCAATTTTAACAAGCTGTTTTTGATCTAATAGGTACGACTCTAAGATTTTTAAGGCAAAACCACGAACTCCAATATTGATTAACTTTTTTACGAGAATTTGGTGACTCACCGTGTCAAACGCTTTTTTAAGTCAATGAAGATACCCAATGCTATTTGTTTTTTGGTCTATTTTGTTTTTAATTCTCGTGACGAGATCTGTAGTAGCTGCAAGAGTGTTTGATTTACGTCGGACCCATATTGGTTTTTAAATAAGATGTTGTTGTCATTCAGGTACGTTTCCAAACGAGCATGCAGAACTCGTTCATAAACTTTTGAGAGGACAAGGAGCACAGATATCAGACGATAATTACTAGGATCGAAATAAAAGCACATAAAGCCGTTGATCCTGCCCCTGATCTCTCCCCGGTAGTGTCAGATTGCTGTCCCATCGCGCTTTGAGAGTGAAAGGAATAGAGAGTGCACCTGTGTTTGCGCACACACTTGTGCACTTTAATATGTCCCGAGCAGTCGGCTAGTCGTTGTGACTGGCCACCGTAGTCTAAATCGGCTAGGGGGGCTATTATTATTATATTGATACCTACGTAGATGATGATAATGTAGTAGATCCTTTGGATATCTTTGTTTGTCTTACCATGAGCTTCATCATGGTGCTTATCCGATTTCGGGCCGACAACTTTCTAATGACGCGAGAAGCGCGTAAATATGTGTATGAAGAGAAGTCTTGAAAAAGTGCCATCTATCAACTCTTTTATGGTACTTACATATTAAGTTTGATTCAAAATGCATAAATGATTCGTAATAAAACTAGTAATATCAACGGATTATTATTTTAGTAATTACTGTAAGATTATTATTATTACAGTCTACTGCCTCGGTAGCGCAGCGGTTAGAGTGATGCACTTTAAAGCGACGGCTGCGCCAGAGGTCCCGGGTTTGATCTCCGGGTCGGGCCAAAAATACGTACCTACCTGCGTGTTTCTAATCAGAAATTCTCAGGGTAGCCCCGAGTTAGGAAGTTGACGGTGTTTCACCCCCGTGCCTCTGAAAGCACGTAAATCCGTCCTTGGTTGGTCCTGCGCCTGATCTCTCTCCGGTCGTGTCAGATTGCTGTCCCACCGGGCTATGAGAGTAAAAGGAATAGAGAATGCACCTGTGTTTGCGCACACACTTGTGCACTGTGATATGTCCCGTGCTTTGTGTTTCGGTTAGTCATTGTGACTGGCCACCGAAGTCGAAATCGGCTAGGGGGATTATTAATTACTGTAAATGTCCAAAACCCAATTTTGGAAGTTTTGGAGTAAAACCAAAAACACTCTGAAAAGTAAAACAAAAATCATAACATTTTGACTCTTTGTAATAGAAAAGAAAAAAAAATGTACACGGTTTTGTAAAAAAAATTACGCAAACAAAGCAATTATCAATGTAGCCCTAAAGTTGTGATTTATTTTTATTTATTTATTTAACCAATAACGTGTTGTGGTTAATCTAATGGTGTGCTTAATTATAAATATGAACGACGTAAGTAAAAATATTTTACAATCACCTGTGTAGTAACAAAATGAGCACGTAAATTATCCAAAAAATATCCCCTTAAAAGTGTTTTTTTTAATCGTCGTAGCTACATGAGACCGGACATTCGGAGAAGATTTTTTCTGATTTCGACTGTGCATTTAGTTCACTAACACTATATCAAAAAAGGAGGAGGTTATCAATTCGACTGTATGTTTTTTTTTGTATCTATTTTACCTCATATCTGAGTCGTTTGTCGACCGATTCGAAAATTTTTTTCGCCTTCCTAGAGGGTATACCTTCTAGTTGGTCGCATTGTTGCCAATTTGGGATCTGATGATGGGATCTTGGTGTAATCGAGGGAAATCCTTTAATTTTAAAGGCACGTATAGTATTTTTTTAATAAAATCTTAATGTTGACGTGGTGTTACGTCTGATAATTAACATCTTGTGGGGCTGAGCTGATGGAGGAACTCCTTAACGCTTAGGAGCTCAGTAATTATAATGACAGAACTTGATAGCTAGTTTGTAGCTTCTTAAAGAACAGAGTCATAAGGTGCAATTCCCCTCTCCTGTAATCTCTAAAAATGAAGAAATAAAATTAACTTTAAAGAAAAAGTAAAAACCGACTTCAAAACCAAAATGCACTAAAAAGTCTTAAATAATCTCTTGACCATTGACAGGAAAGGAATCCATTTTAGGCAAAAAAATTCTTTTTGGAGTCGGTGCCATCACTTTGACCATCAAGCATCATCTTTCAACGGTCAATAGATTATTTAAACCTTTTTAGTGCATTTTGGTTTTGAAGACGGTTTTTACTTTAAAAAAAAGTTATGGTATGAATATACAATAACCCATAAAATGCTGTCAGATAAACACATCGCCGTAAACAGTCGAGCCCGAGTGGACAGTATCGCGGGAATGGTTCTCGCGGACTCGGGTCCGAGTGCCCGGCACTTAACGAGTTAATATCTAGCAACAACCTGTGCAATCTGAATTTCACCTAACCCACAAAGGATTTACAGATATAGATTGAAAGTATTATATTATATTGGGTATAGTAATACCCTGCTTTCTTTGTCTTTTATAGTCCTTAATGATAATTTTAAGCAGCCTGGCTGTAAAATCCTACACAAAATAAATACGGAAGCACCGAATCCATTTACCAACAATGTTGTCATTATTGACGCACTTTGCTGCAAAATAAATTTTAATTTGCCTTCGCATTTTCCTTGACTTGGAGAAAGGGAATCCAACACTAAGGAAGTTATGGAGATGGATGGAGCAAATGACATGAAAATGACAACGCATCAACCATGGGCCCACTTTCAAAGAAATCGTTCGTATTTTCGAATCAAGCTACCACATTTAAGAGAAAAAAGAACTGAATATGCAAACACCCTGTACCGTGGCTAAGTAAAGATGCTGTTTGATTGAATGTCAATATTTATTATAAAGCAAGGATACACAACAGAAAGTTTCCACCAAGTATTTTGGATCCTGATTCACATCAAAGAAGAGCCTTATGTTGATCTAAGATTGAACATGTAGGTTTGTGAGTTTACGCTGCGCGCGACTGAATAGGCCTACGGTGACTGTGATAACAATAAATAATAATAAAAAACAACATACAGTCTATCTGATAACCTCCTCCTTATTTAAGTCGACAAAAAGTTTAAAGGCGGAGATGATCCTTCTGTAAGTACTGTGTACTCAAATAATATTCTGATATCAGTGTGAATCCCCACTTATTAACAACTAGCGGTCCCCCGCGGCGTTGGCCGCGAACATTTCGGATTTCCCATGAAATATTTCAACGCAAAACACTATACCTATTAGAGTGGTTAGTACGGTCGAGGCCTCTTCCGCCGACTTGCACAACGAAAATTATTTACACACACCAAACAAAAACAGGCGTCACTTCAAGCAAAAGACGAAGCGCGGTGCAAGTGATTTTAGTTCCTGAGGTGGTTAGGCGGCGGTGACCTCGATAGTACTTCCTCGCAGAGTCCAGCCAGTACCTGCTTTAAACTTCAGAGCCTTTCCCAAGAAATAAGCTTTCTAACACAAAAAAAAATCAGTTTAATTCCTCCGTTTTACATTATTATAGTAGGCTAATAAATAATAGCTACTTAGTACCTAAATAGTACTTTTCTGTTACACTAGGACATAACTATAAATATAAGCTTCAACACCATCATCCCTAACCAAAGCCATAGTGATTTTCAATGTAAAACTATGGCGTGTTTTTGAGCAGAATTTACACTTCATTTTCAAGTTGAATCTTAACGATAATGTGACACGCATTGCAGCAAACTATGTCTAATAATGGACATTGCGTTGTGAGGAGTGCCATTTGATCTCATGTGCTTAGGTAACCAGCCGTCAGGACAAACAATGCGACCCTAGAGAGCATTCCGTGTAGGGTGACCAAATCGTAAATTGGGACGGATTATTATATTTCGTATAATATTTTGAAAATACAGTAAATGGCTTTCAAAATAAACTCACTAAAAAGCTCAAAAGTCCACTTTTAATCCTAAGATATTTTAAAATTGGAGTAGGTTATGTAATGTTGTTAGGTTTTTAAACACTTGTGCTAAATTTCGTAAGTGCATGTATATTTGTGTGTTTGTCCACAGATTTTGAAATGTCGGTGCATTATGTCAAGCTTACGTACACTAACAGTCTACGGTTCTACGCACATCATGCACCGACTCCAAAAGATTTTGTTTCTCTTAAATGCAAGGCGAATGCGTTATTTTAAGTATTTTAGTCAGTTTTTTGAACGAGGTTGAACTAGGAGAAAGAAATTCATTTGGAGTCGACGCATGACGTGCGCATACAGTTGGTGTTATTATAAGGTTAACATCTCTTTAAATGAATTTTTATTTCGTAATTCATGGTGTTATACATAACTCAAAAAATCTACTAAAGTGATTTTGTTGGATCTTACATACAGGTCGAATTGATAATCTCTTTTTTAGTCTGTAAAAAGTAAATCTATTTCACTCACACTAAATTTTGATAGTGTCTACCTATATTTGAGAAGAACAGAAAAAAAAGTGTGTCGTTTTCCTTTTTACTTTTATGTGTTACGTTATTCCAAATAATACTAGTGTTTGGCTTTTGTTATTGCGACGATGGGAGTTCTCTATTATGCCATAGTTGGTTTGGTTCCTCTACTAGCGTCACCTACTGAGTACGTGCACTCTACTCAGATTGCAGAGAACCAACATACTGCACCACATTTTATGTGCTTCGTCCAACCATTGCACCTTAGAACCTTCTAAGTTGAGAATGACTCTACTTAAACCGCAAAATTTGCTTATTTCGTAGTACGAGTAGATTAGGCTGTATACCTATACAGCCTAATCTACTCGTACTACGAAATAAGCAAATTTTGCGGTTTAAGTAGAGTCATTCTCAACGGATTTCAAGGTTGCGGATAGAAATGCATGTAACAAAAAGTTTAAAAAGTGTCAATACAAAACCCTGGACCTCGGTGGTGTAGTGGCTAGGCACGCTGGGTTTCAGGGCGTCGCTGCTCTGAGTTCGATTCCCGGTCAGGTCAATATAGAAATAATAATAATAATTAAAAATCTATAATGTCTCGGTTCTGAGTGTTGTGGCACCACCGTTGTGTCTGATTTCCATAACAAGTGCATTAGCTACTTTCTTTGGGATCAGAGCCATGTGTGATTTGTGTCCAATATTTTGAAAAAACATTTATAAAAAAATGAATATGTAATCTGTAATCTGAATAAAGTTAATCTTTATTCAGATTACAGATGTAATAAGACACACACAGAGATTTAATAAAATATCACAGATTTATTAAGTATGTGTATTTAGCGCAAATTAATGTTTTTTTTTAAATGGGGCTAAATATTGCCTGACTAGTTATATTGCTAGAAGTGTCAGTATAAGGTATGTGGGGTCGGGTAAATTTGCCGTGCCATCAGTATATTTGTTATGAATTTTTTTTATTTGCGCATTAAACGATTTTTATTCCGAGCATTTGAGGAAAAAATATTGTACACTGTCAATCATTTGCTCGCTATGGTGTGTACTTATACTATACGTAAACTGACTTTTAATCAATAATATTGTTATATTATCTTGTAAAATATTCCTAGATAAGTGAAAGGCCATTGGTTAAGGAAATGTCGCTTAACGTATACTTAAGTAGGAAAAGCGTGCGCGTGTATACCCTATTCACCAGGCAAAGTCTTAAAATGTAAACAAACATGGCGGCTTGAATACCATAGACAAACTTTAGTGCTGAGAAAAAGTTGAGGAATTTAGCCAATTGAACTGGTACAATTTACAATCGATTGCTATTAATGAAAAATAAAGAAAAGTGAAATGATTTAAATTTGCAAATATTTAATATGGGTCTTATTACGTGTAAACGAAACATATAAATTTGAGAAGTGATTTTATTATAATTTAAAGATACTTTAGTCATGAATACTTTGAGTTTAAATGTCCGTGAATATGATATGTTACGTTTAGAAACAAAATTCACATCCAAACAAAAAAAATAGGAACGGTCACACTCAATTACGAAATTTTATATAGAAATTGAATATAAATTTAATCAAACGTTTGTATGGGTGATGACTGAATGATAGCATTAAGTAATTTTAAATTTGTTGATAGTTATAGTTTTGTTGAACAATTATTTATTTACTGTGAAATAATTTATTCCAGGCAAAATTTTATAAATTGCTTAACATTAATTGGTGGGCGATAAGTTGTTTGATGTGCATTCAATAATATCCCATTAAAAAATAATACGTAACGGAAGTCTCAACATAGTTTCCCTGAAGAACAACCAGGTGGGCCTCTCGCAAAACGCTAAGACAAAATTCTTGATTCGTTTATTTATTGATGGAAAATATTTTAGTTATAAGTTTAAGAAAATACAACTATTTTTCAAAAGTTATTAAAGATGTGTAAGTTTGAAAAAGAAAGTAAGTCAAAAATTTTGCTTCAGACTTCGGCCGCTGCTTGCTTCACTGTTTTCACTTCGTTTGATTTCTATTATCTTTTGCTTTCAGCCTCATTGGATTCCACACTTTTACTTCAGGGCTGGCCCTAACTTTGTAATTGGAGAATTCGAGTTAAAGTTATCAATTGTTTGAAGTGGGGAATTCGCACAGAACTCCTAATTGATTAATGGTGTTACGCTCGACAATCGCTCTTAATACGTTTATCATGATTTTCAGCTTGTACGGCGTGTTATTTCATTGTTGTTTTGTTCAAATTACAAAAGCCCGCTTAACTCAGTCTATTCATTTGACGACGTGTTATTGTCGAGTTCATGTATTTCTCGCCGTGTCGTGTCACGATTGATTATTTGGTAGAAAACCAAATAATCAATCGTGCTCATCACTCGTTTAAATATTGCCTCTAAAGGGCCGATTTTACCAACGTCAGATAATATATACCTATAAAATGACCCATTTAAAAATGGCATTTACAAAAATGATTGCTGACAAATATGTGACGTTTTTAAATAAGGCGTATTGTGCTTTTTGCGATGAATATTCATTATCTGACGTTGAAAAAAACCGGGACTAAGTGTCTTTTTTAAATTCGTAGAATAGACATCCCTGATCACCGCGGCAGTGGCTGTCATGACATTAATTACCTGTTATCTGACCACGACCGCGCGCCTTATCGTGCGGTAGGTAAGAACATATTTGGTCAGCCGCCTCACACCGCACCATGGTTCTGGACCTAATTATGCCAGTAAAGTCGGTATTTCTTCACTTGTCTTATATTGTAAACAATCTTTACATTCCTTTGTAACGGGTCAAGCACCGAGATTTCAGATACAATGGCCTATAAATTGTTATCCCGTTTCATATGATATCATTGGGGTTAAAAGAAACACGATTAATTTTAGAATCAGATAAACGTTTAACTTACAATCTAAATACATAGGTAATTCATCACTTCTTTACTTCTTCCCGCCTTCGGTCCGTATTGTATTTTTAGTTTTGATATTATTGACGGCAAAAAACATAATTGCTGTAAGTATGGAAATAGAATGGTCCGGGTCTCATGTCGCTACGACGACAAAAAATACATTTTGGGGGATAATATTAGGAAAAAATACGTGTTCATTTTGTCGTAAGTGTGCAACAAAATGATGTTTTTGGTACTAATTCACTTACAGCAATTTACTACACAGGTTATTGTAAATTTTAGTAGTTTATTGTTCATCTTTTTCGCTGCAGTTCATTCAACGACTTCACCCCAAAACCCGTTGTTTTCCAAATTTTACATTTCATAATTTCATTCCACTATAATCCCAAACTGATTTTAGGTATTAAAATTACATGAACAAACATTCCCATACTTAAATTCCACTTAAACCGCAAAATAATTTTGGTAGAGGCGACAGAAAATAATAATAAATAAAACACTTGAGTTTACACTTTTAGTAAAAATTGCTTTAAGCATAGGCACATGCCTACATACAATAAAGACATATTTAGTAGTATTTTTAAGTATAAAGTAATTGAACTTCGACAGAGTGCGGACGACTGAACCTGTTCGTCGGTTTAGTTGTCCGCGCTCTGCCGAGTCGACTTCTCCTGACGAAGCCACGTAGGTATTTTGCAAATTGGTGTTGGGTATTAACAATTGCATTAGCTGTGCCGCATGCCAATTAAAGGAGGGTGGGTGGTGCATCCTGCATTTGCCTGAACTAATACTTAAAGCGGTTACGGTTCGTGTGTTTGGGTACCTGCGCCGGCGTCGCTTAGCGGAAATTTAAATCAAATTAATTTTATAAAATTCACTTAATGAACTACATACTCGGATTAGATCTTGAAGACAGTTTGCTTTCGGTATTTATAGTTCCAGTGTCACGGGTCTAGGCCAAGTGAACAGCACTTTTGGTAGAGCCTGTGGAATTGGAGTATTCCTGCAAGAACTTCCTAACTATTCGGCATGTGTTGAGAATCGTGGCTTTTGCATTGTCGTACGTGTTCTCCGGAATGTCGAGGTTGCGCAGCGCGATTATTTAGATTAAAATTAGCAGTAAGTGATTAGGGATGACTCGAGTGCTGAAGATGACCAGCGGCACAATATATACTTTTTCCATTCTCCATATTTTTAGTATTTCATATTTCAGTTCGGTGTATTTTTCGGTAATTGTTTTATGTAAATTGTGGGCGCTAGGAACGGCAATATCTATGAATATTTGGTTTTGTTTGTCAATTATTGTGAAATCTAGACTATTAGATATTATGCACATTCCCGTCGGTAAGTATTGCGCGGTATTGTATTACATTTGCGGCATAATATATGAGATAACAGTCTTTAAGAATGTATAATCACCTGGTCCTGAAATGCTAACATAAACCCTTCAGATATAAGGAAAAGAGAGCCTAATTTGAGCGATTTCTTAGATGCAGAACAGTCTATGTATGGTTGTTCCAGGTCATGGAGCGGTCTACCGAGGAGTTCTCACACCAGCACGACTAATTTATTTACTATTGTTTGCACTTTACTAGTGAATTATAAAAGTTTATTTAGTAAATCTTAAAGCGTGTATTTGTCGTCTGTTTCAATTAAAGCAAAGTGTTAGTTGCTTGTGATCAATGATATTGTATTTAGAAGTAGATTACGCCTCGCGAACTAAAAAAGTACACAAGTATGGCACCGTCTGATAAATGGATGTCAATGTATTGACATATATCACATCAGACATCAGTTTCGGAACAGAGTCTTAATAGAGTAGCTTTCTGAATATAATATTTTTTAAAGTTTGTAGGTACATTACAATAGATTCGTTGGCCTAATTTTAAAATTGAGCTCACACTTTAGCTCGGTCGTATATTAATCAACAAAAACATTTTATTTTCAAACTTTTTAACATATCTATACTAATATTATAAAGCTGAAGAGTTTGTTTGTTTGTTTGTTTGTTTGTTTGTTTGTTTGTTTGAACGCGCTAATCTCAGAAACTACTGGCCCGATTTGAAAAATTCTTTTTATGTTAGATAGTCCATTTATCGAGGAAGGCTATAAGCTATATTACATAAAGATACGACTCACAAGACCACAGCAGCAATGAAAAATGTTGCGAAAACGGGAGAAAGATATTCCTTTTGAGAGCTTCCGCTGCGTACGCTGCGGTAACCGCTAAAGTTACACAAAAACCATGTATGACAAGATTGTTCAGCATTAAGAGTTCTATAATAAAGTCCGCGGCAGCATAAGTCTATCTTTTATGGTTGACTTACTACAACCTTTTTTATGTTAATAAATTTGTAAAAAAATAATGCATCATTTTTAGAGGTGTATTATACACACAGTTATTTATTCTTATCAAAATAAATACATTCATCATCACGAGCATTTCATTTAGAACAAAGTTGCCCTTTATATCATTTGATTCCAATAAATATCTTAGGAGCTATCACAGTTTTAACATAACTCCGCACCAAAATAATGTTCGCAGCTCAAGTACAACGTGCGCTTGCGCTAATTATATTATAAAGCTGAAGAGTTTGTTGGTTTGAACGCGCTCATCTCAGGAACTGCTTAACCGATTTGAAAAAATATTTCTGTGTTAGATAGCTTATTTATTGAAAAAGGCTTTAGGATATAAAACATCACGCTGCGACGGGAGGGGAGGGAGCAAACTCAAAACGCGCGGACGAAGTCGCGGGGGACCGCTAGTAATAGAATAAATATCTAATTAATGTAATTTAAATGTATCACATGAATGCTTGAAATGTCATGGCGGCAATATCAGAGTCACGTTCACTGCTAGGCATTCACGATCACGTGATCGTCCACATGTATATTTTTATACAAATTAAATAAATTAAAATATTTACAGTCCTTATTAAAATAAATAAAGAAATATTTATTAATACACCGTAGTCATCTGGCATCATGTAAACGGAATTATTCAGGGAGTACATATTTTTTTCTACAATCGTGAGGATCATCCCTCACTGATGTGTTTATTAACAGTATTTTGTTATACTTTTGTTATCGCGAGCGCTAGTGCCCTTTCGATCCGTGAGCGTCTACGCTGTTACTTTAAAGAAATTGAAGGTGTACTTTAAAGTTATATGACAAAGACATATTAACATACATGTCCATAGACATATGTGTTCGGGTCGCGCGGGCGGGATTTGAACCCGCGACTGCTTATCTGTGTAGTCCGGAACGTAAACCACCACACTATGACGGCCGTTTAATTATTATCCAAAAAAATATAGTACCAAACTACTCCATGTATGGGCACTGTCTTAGATAATCGACCATGTTGGTGCGTGGGTTGGCTAAGAAACAAAACTCACTATTTTTATTGAAAATACTTCAATCATGAATGATAGGCATCATTAAATACAATTTACTTAACGTTAGTATGATATTCGGACTGTTTTTATTTTATTTAGTTAGTTGTTTCTGCAGTTTTAAAGGCGCATTGAGGCATTGAGACACCGACGCTATCAAAAACAGACTAAGTCAAAGTTAAGACCTCACTTTGACGTGAGTTGGTGTTTGCTTGACTATCTTTTATACTATATATAAGGGGAAAAATGAAATTCGCTGTGGCCGCTATTAGTACAAACAATCTAAATTCAAAGCAGAGACAAAGTCTTCCAAACAGGAGCAGGTAAATTATACTTCGAAATAACACACCACCTTTAAAGATTTTGGCGACTTCTCTCCTAGACAAATACAAGCAATTTTGTTCATTCCTGCCCCTGGCTGGACATCTCTTACTGTAAAAATACAGCCATATTCTCAGTTCAGCACTTTGACTGCCTTAAAAAAATAAAAAGCATAACCCGCAATTTTTACGCGTTATTTAATAAAATATTAAAAAAATCCCAATTCAATTTCCTCGCACCCAAATCCAAGCATTTGGGTGCGAGTACTATAAGACCCCTTACACACTTTAGCATTGATGCAGTCGTAAGTTTTGAAAACGCGCTTCAGCATCGCGACTCACGTGATGAACAGATTTAATTTAGCATCGATGCAGTCACCAAAATTCAGAACATAATTTGTCAATTTCCAGCTTCTGCATCGCGACTGCATCGATGCTTAAAGTAGCGCAGTGTGTAAAAGTTGACATTTCGCGACTGCATCGATGCTAATGCGCGTTAGCATCGCGGCTACACCGCTGGTAAAAGTCTGCGACTTTTACCAGCGGTGTAGCCGCGATGCTAACGCGATGCTAATGCGCGTTAGCATCGCGGCTACACCGCTGGTAAAAGTCTGCGACTTTTACCAGCGGTGTAGCCGCGATGCTAACGCGATGATTAAGACCCTTCACACACTGCGGTGTGTGAAGGGTCTTAATCATATCGGAAAAACAAGTTTACGACGAAACAACCGGGCCTAAGTGGGCAGACGCTTGAATGGTTCTAGCGCACTCGGGCCCGAGTACTAAGAATTGAACGAAATAATATTTGTTGGTAAATTTACACTGTAATTGGTAATGGAGGCGGAATACTGAATAGTAATACGTACGATTTGCTTTAATTAAATTTACATAATGGCCTCCAAACGAATTAGTGGGCGCACTAGCTTCGCACTAACTATGAAAATCTCGTTCAAGTGATTAGTGGGTTGTGGCTTTAATTAAGGGTGGCTACGTGTGTAATTCAATTCCGGTTTGTGTCCTAGAGGACAATAAAATAAAGTATAAAACAGAAAAGGTTTAGTCCCAGCTGCTTTCTTTCAGTTGTTCTTACTTTTTCAGTGGAATGTTTTCTTAGATAGTGTTAGTTTTAAGTTTAAGAGGCTAAATTATTTAGTCGGTAAATTACAAGGCGGCGATATTTAAGTCAATCGAACTTTTTGCGTATGGTAATTAAATTGCAAATTTAATCGTTTTACCTTTTTAAAACCGGCCAAATGCGAGTCGGACTCGCGCACTGAGGGTGCCGAGCCAAAGTTTAACTGAATTAGGCAATCCACTTACTTCCACTCAGCTAAAATACCACAATATATTGTTGACAGCAAATATAACTTTGTTTTTCATAGTGTTTGTATGAAGAACAAAGTTATGTTTGCGGTTATTGAAAATGTGCTATAATAACACTTTTTCGCACCTATTCGAACTGCACGAGATTAGGCCCCCAGAGGTATCAGGAATACAAGAAACTTTTTTGCTTAATACGGAAATTGGCTTGCCTGTTCGGTTAGTTTGATTTTCGTTGAAAATCGTCCCATTCAAATAGTTACCGTGTTAAATTGAAAAAATAACTGACTACTTAACACGGTAACCTTAATGGAATAAAAAGTTTGATTGTAAACGAGAAGTTGTTTTAGAGGCTACAAGACAATAAATCAAAATTAGTGAAAGCACAACGGAATCCCGAAATTTCCGAAACTTCAGGGCATAAATTAAGCCACAACCCATTCTGTGTTTAAATATTAAAGTGGGAATAGGCTCCTGTTTAAATGCGATAGGCTGACACCTACTGCGAGTAAGTTTATTGCTTGTAACACCCGTATAGGATACACAAAGATACTTATAGGTAATAAGACTTACTCAATTATCTTTACCATGTCCGACACTCATTACCTCAGTAATAAGGTAATATTAAGTAAAATGCATCAAATACTTTAGGTATTACGAATGAAACTTTAATCAAAACTAAAAGGATCCATTTAAGGCAATCAATTACTTTTTGAAGTCGGTGCCATCTTAAGCATCAACTATAGAACATTTTAAGTGATTACAGGAGGGGTGAGGGGTTGCATCTAATGACTTCGTCTTCAAGAAGTTACAAATTACCTATCATAAGTTCTGTAGATAAGAGGTAACACACCCACAAAAAAAACAACATACAGTCGAATTAACTGATAACCTACTCCTTTTTTGAAGTCAGTTAAATATATGGTTTTCAACGCGATAAAATATCGTGCCAATAGAACTGATTTTAATTCTACAGCGACAGACATTATCGGCAAACATAAACCGATGTGAATTTTTAATCGGATGGCGGTTATCGCATGCAAAAATCATTGTTAAAATAACGCGACGCAGCTATTAACGCATGCAAACATTGCGTTATATTTGGTTATTTCCAATGTCACCGATAGCGTCATATCATGACATACGCTGTATATCCTGGTGGCTTAAATTTTTTTTGGAATTTTACAATGATACTGTCTGTAGAAGTAAATGACGCCTCGCGAACTAAAAGAGAACACAAATATGGCATCATCTAATTAATGATTCAACACCCGAGCGGTTGCAGGCAACTGCATAACAATATAATTTGCATTGTGTCTCGTTCACATACGCTTGAGGGATTAATAGATGTCGAACCACATCCATCCCATCAGACATCAGTTTCGGAACATAATCATAGAGTAGCTTTCTTAATATATTTTTAAAGTATGTAGGTACATTACAATAGAGTGGTTGACCTAATTTTGAACACGAGTTAACACTTTAACTTGGTAGTATATTAATAAAAAAAACATACTATTTTTAAAATATTTAAATTTACTATATTTTATAATGATCTAAATATGCAATTTGAATTCATCTCATGAATGGTTGAAATGTCATGACGCCAACATTAGAGTCACGTTTGCTAGGCATTCACGATCACGTGACCACATGTATATTTATTACAAATTAAATTCATGAAAATATATACAGTCGTTATTTAAATATATTTTTTTATTAATACTCAATAGAATCATGTAAACGAGATAATTCATTCAAATAACATGCTATTAGTTAGAGTACCTAATTTTTTTTACGATGGTAAGTATTATCCCTCTCGGATGTGTTTATTAACAGTCTTTTGTTATACTTCTGTTTACGCGATCGCCGGCGACCTTATTATCCGTGAGCGTAAAGGAATTTTAGGTTCGAACGCGGACTGTTTATCTTTGTAGTGTTGAACGTAAACCACTACACTATGGCGGTCGTTAAATTATTGTTAAAAAATAATAGTAGCAAACTACTCCATGCATTGAACTGTCCAAATTAATCGAGTTTTGACAACAAAATTTTGACCATGTTGGTGCGTGGGTTCGCTAAGAAAAATAACTTGCTTATTTCAATTAAAAAATTCTTCAATCATGAATGATAGCCATCATTAAATAAAATTTACTTAACGAAAATATGATATTCCAAATTTAGCATTTTTATGTAATTAGTTGATTTTGCAGTTTTTAAAGGGACACTGAGGCATTGAGACACGTATGAACGCTGACGCCATCGAAAACAGACTAAAGTCAAAGTTAAGACCTCACTTTGATGTGAGGTGGTGTTTGCTTGACTATCTTTTAGCAATACACCGGTGATGTAGTTCTTAATACAATATCATTGGAATTTTATCTAGGAATTTTATTTATAGAAGAAAAAGCAGATTGTTATACATGGGGAGAAAGTGACCCATTTCACTCGATATGTTTTTGGCGATCGAACGGAGTGAGAGCGCTAGTAATTCGAGGGTAAAATGGGTGCTTTCATCCGAGACAAACATACTATTTTTCATTTCGACTGTAAGGAAAATAAATAAATTGAGGTGTGTTATTGTTCTTATTGATGTGATGATGAGTTATTATTATGTTGTTTGGCGAGATAATAAACCTCAAGTTGTTGCACAAGATATCAGTTTGTTTACTGAGACAGTAATGGCACTAAAGAAAACAGAGTCCATAAAACGCGAACGATATCAAATATTTCAAATCCTTGTGAAAAATGTCGATCGAATTATTCTTACTAACAGTAATAATAGTAGAAGAACGCAACCTTAACCTTGTCACCATAACTACCACAGGTTATGTCGATACCGACGAGTCGCCTCCGCCTTCTTATTAATCTGTGCAATAATCGAAAAAAAAATGACAAAAAAGGGTAGTGACAATTTAAAATGAAAAAAAAGTGTCACTATGTGTGGCAGCCACCCGAATATTTTAATTGTAATTTTTTTCATTTTTAAAAACCGGCCAAGTGTGAGTCGGGCTCGCGCATTTTACCACTTTGGAAACTTCTAGCTATGAAACGTTAGCCTTTAAAAGAAAATTGTTTAGGAAACCCTATGCCATTTTAAAAGACCTATCCATAGGCAACCCACAAACATAGGTTTGACTTTTGGTTTTATCTTTAACTTCATGTCAGATCGTAGCAATTAAAACTAAATTACTTTCCACCCTAGGGATGGACAAGCTATTTTCCACTCCGCTTTCTTTACTACATGAAAGTAATATTTTCCGAACAGGATAGATAAAAAACTAATTTGTGATTTTTTAGGGTCACGATCTTTATGCATGTCGATTTCGTCCGTGCGGTAGATTTTTTACGTGTGGATTACTTATTTTTTTTAACTCGAAATCGAAAAACCACACCCCAGATAATATAATACTACTAACTACACTAAGTTCGATTGGCGCGAGAATCACCGCCAGCCTCTACTCTAAGATTAAAGTTTGTTATTTTCAACAGTTGCAGTCTTCCTTACTCCCAAAAAGCGTAAAAAGAGAAATTACGAAGGTCCAAAGTACAGGTCTACCTACTTTCAGAGTGGAACATTTGACGCAGGGTTGCCGCAGACGTAACTGTCATTATGGGAAAATTATTTGCATCAATTTTAGTGTGACAAGCATGGATTAACGCTTACGACATGACAATAGAACCATATTAATCTGATTCATTCAAACGCTTTAATAATCCAATCCAATCCCAATTTAATAATCTTGTACCATCTATAGAACTTTATTTTATATTTCCTTATTAATAATTAAATCATAAAAATACGCATAAATATAAATTTGCGCCAGACAAGATACCAATTGTCTGGTTTCGTATTAAGGAAATTTCTTCCTTTCATATTTTTGTCATTTGGTTGTTCAAATCAATAGAAATGCTAATAAAACGTAACTTGAAGACTGCAAGAGAATTAAAATGAAGTTTTTGTGATTTTAGATAACAAGCAGTGCAGCACATCGTCATGTTGTCTCAATCAACAAATATTCCGCAGATCCGTCTCACAGGCCGAACGTATCCATACTAATCAATACGATGTTAGAAATCGTCGTAACAATATAATTTGTATGAAAACAATATTGTTACGTAAGTATGCATTATTACTTTCAGCATCATATGTATTAAATATCAGAGCATCGACTTTAAAGGGCAAATAGTTTATTTAAGACATTTTTGTGCCTTTTGATTTTGAAGTCGTTTTTTTTTAATTTCTTATTTGACAAAAAAAAATCGAAAATTTTGGGTCTAGTATCCGCACATTTCGTTTGATGGAGTATCGAAAATATAACGCATGAACGAGTGTATTTTTCAACTGACAGGGCATTTCTTCCAAACACCAAACTAATCACTTGAGCGACAACGTGTATCTATTCAAAGGTGTACAATGTACATACCTTGTAGGTTGACCGTACTACTTGGGTAAGGGATCGTTATCTCAAGCGCTTGGGGCGCCTATAAACATATACTAAACGTAAGCCTTTAAAATTTGCGTACGATTTACCTTGGATGCTTACACATTTGACGAACGAAACATGTCATGTTCATGCATGAGTAATTAAGTGCTTTGATATATCTACGTTTATAGCTTACCGGCTTACTGGAATGGGAGCAGAGAACATGATAAAAGTCGTGGTTATCACTTCGGTTAGGAAGATTTGAAGGATTGGGCGTCTTGGGAACTTTACTAAATAAAGCTGTAGCAGCTTATCTACTACTAGCATTCCCAGAGTCCTATTTGGGGCGAGGCGTCATGATGAAAAATCCAATAAAAAAAAACAACAAGAAATTTATCGTTATCAATCAAATTCTGGCTAACTGGGCCAAAGGAAGAGCATTTGGCCCAGTTAGCCAGATAGTTGCAAGTTTGAGTTCCGCCCATGCGCAATTTTTGGTTTCTATATGTGGGAAGACTTGACTCATCAAGTTTCCCCACAAAAATGAGATATGAGTTTCTATTTTTTTTATTAAAATGTTACCTGTGCATTAGCAATACAATGAAGCACAAAAGTACCTGTGAATATAATAAGCATGGCTTAAGTGTTTAATCGGTTCTCAAATTCTTTTGAACACGTAATAATTATATTTTATATTAAAAGTGGTTCAACTCACCCGGACTACCCCTATGCATGTCTATTCTTTTAACGATTTCTTCATATACTTACTCCTTTTGGGTGCAACATAAATCGGTTAGTAAAAGTTTTGTTGCATTATCTTAGAACCCCACGAAATAATTAGTATAAAATCTGGTTTTAATGTGCACAAAGCAATAGGTACTAAATCCTTTTTATTTTTATCTCACAATTCAGAAGTGTTTGTCACATTGCAAAGTTGTTCTCTAAACGATAAAAGAAAATTGTTTTAAAATACCTCCTAGATTATACACCGTGTTCCTAGGATTATGCATTAACTTTGTTATGTTATGAGACCATTCCACTGTAGTCAAAAGGGACTATTTATATTATGTTAATAAACATATAAAAAAACTTATAAACAAGCTCAAAATTACATAACGAGCGAAGGAGAGGGCTATGCTGGGTGTTTCTCTAAAGGGATCGAACCAGAAATGAGGAGATACGTAGAAGAACTAAGGTAACGGACATAGCCTTGAGAATCAGTAAGTTTAAGTGGCAACGGGCAGGGCACATAGCGCAAAGAACTGATGGCCGTTGGGGCAGGATAGTTCTGGATCGGAGGCCCTTCGACCAAAAACGCAGCGTAGGACGTCCACCGACAAGATGGTCAGACAACCTTGTAAAGATCGCAGGATCAAATTGGATGCAGACCGCTAGTGATCGGTCGCTGTGTAAAGCCGCGGGGGAGGCCTATGTTAAGCAGTGGACGTCCTTTGGCTGATAATGATGATGATGATGATGATAAAAAAAAACTTACGACACGATTATTCATCCTTTCGTCTGATAGTCAACATTGTGTGGAGCTGATGGTGGAACTCCTTAACGCTTTCCTAAGCATTCTAGCTCAGTGATTATAATGACAGAACTTATGACAGGTAATTTGCAGCTTCTTCTAAAGGACGGCATGACATTTCGAAATGCCATTTGTTTTTCACCTCTAAGTTTTCCGATTTTCAAAGGTTAAAGCACAGAGTCATATGGTGCAAACATCCCTCCCCTCTCCCCTCTCCTGTAAACTCTAAAAATGGGAATAAAATTAAAAGAAGTCTTGAAGACGGTTTTCACTTTTTTCTGCCGATGGTGGAACTCCTGAACGCTTATGAGTTCAGTTAGTGATTTGTTTATACATGTTATGACGGTAATATGTAGCTGATGAGTTCAATCCCTCTTGTTATCACTAAAAATCTATACTATAATATTTAAAGCTGAAGAGTTTGTTTGTTTGTTTGTTTGAACGCGCTAATCTCAAAAACTACTGACCCGATTTGAAATTTTTTTTTACGTTGGATAGTCCATTTATCGAGGAAGGCTTTAGGCTATATAACATAAAGATACGACTCATAAGACCACAGCAGAAATGTAAAATGTTGCGAAACCGGGAGAAAGATATTCCTTTTGAGAGCTTCCGCTGCAAACGCTGCGGAAACCGCTTAAGTTACACAAAAATCATGTATGACAGGATTGTTCAGCATTAAGAGTTCTATAATAAAGTCCGCGACAGCATATGTCTATCTTTTATGGTTGACTTATGTTATGTATGTATAGTTGCCTACCTATACTCGTATATGCGCGTGGCTGCGCCCACCGCCCGACCGCATCGCTCTTGAATAAACAGTGTGTCTTAAACTAACCGGCGTGTTACTTGTGTCCGATCCCCGAACATATCAGTGGCGACTTACTACTTACCCACAACAAAAAAAAAAATGGCCAGCTTCGGAATTCTGTCGAGTTTTGATCATAATTTGCAAAATTGGAGTACGTACAAAGGGCGTATAAATCAGTTTTTTATCGCAAATAACATAACCGAGATCAGTGACGCGACGGGCACTAAAAGACGCGCAATATTTTTGAGCGCACTCAACGACGGTACGTACAAGCTAGTAGCAGATTTAGCTTTGCCTAAGAAAATAGAAGACGTGCCATACGAGGACATTCTTTCGTTATTGGACACCCATTTTACGCCAAAGCGTATTGGATTTTCAGAAAGGCACAACTTTTATGCTGCGACGCAGCAGCCGGGCGAAGGTCACGCACAATGGGCCGCAAGGTTACGCGGTTTAACGGCCCACTGCCAGTTCAAAAACATCGAGGAGGCTTTACGAGACCGCTTCATCATGGGCATGTTACCAGGACTCGAAAAAGAGAAGTTGTACGTACAGAACTTGGAAGACGTTACACTTGCAAAGGCGGTGGAGTTAGCAGAGAGCCTACGGTGCGCTAAAATTGGCGCAGGGTCTAGCAATAGCGGCACAGGACCTGCTGGCGCATCTTCGGAGCAACTGTTCAAACTGCAAGCTAAAGGAAATACCACCGTTTCGAAGAATAAATGTGCAGTCTGTGGTTATACGAACCACAAAACGACTGAGTGCCGTTTTTCGAAATATACGTGTAAAAAGTGCAATGTGAAAGGTCACCTACGTAAAATGTGTGGAAAAGTGAATTACGTAGAAAAAACAAGTGACGTGGAGGAGGGCGAAGGCGATGACGGTAAGTTGTTTAATATACGATCGGTCAAGGGCGAGCCTCTGGTGGAGACGTTATTAATTTACGGGGTAAAATTAAAATTTGAAATTGATAGCGGATCCGCGGTAACAGTTATATCTGAAAGTTTATACAAATCAAGCTTTAGCGATGTGCCGTTGTTACCTACAAATAAGAGGCTAATGAGCTACACAGGTGACAGCATAACATGTGTAGGTATGGTTCCCCTACCTGTGTCATACGCCGGACTCACTCACACACTGTCTGTTTACGTAATTCGCAACGGTGGACCGCCATTGTTGGGTCGTGATTTCTTATCACTTTTTAAACTTGAGTTATTAGCAAATAACTATTGTGTACAAGATGAACGGACCATAGAAAATTTACAGTTACGTTATCCCGACGTTTTTTCGGATAAGTTAGGGATATTTAATAAATATAAAGTAAAACTTACCTTAAAAGATAATGTTAAGCCAGTATTTTTTAAGGCACGCCCAATTGCATTTGCATTAAAGGATAAGGTTGAAAAAGAAATCGATAAATTGATCGATTTAGGAATTCTAGTACCTGTTGATCACTCAGATTACGCATCCCCTGTTGTGCCAGTTTTAAAACGTAACGGGAACGTTAGGCTGTGTGCTGACTACTCTGTGAGCATAAACAAACAGCTATTGATTGAGCAGTATCCCTTGCCTACAATTAAGGAATTGTTTGCGCGACTGCATGGGGGTCAGCAGTTCACAAAACTAGATTTGTCGATGGCGTATAATCAATTTGTCTTAGATGACGCCTCACAAAACATAACATGTATAAACACACACCGCGGCCTTTACAAATATACTCGACTCGTGTTCGGCCTTGCCAGTGCACCGGCTATCTTCCAAAAGGCTATGGAAGGTATTTTAGCAGGTTTAGACGGAGTTTTGTGCCTACTGGACGATGTGTGCATAACTGGGTGTAATAAAAAACAACACCTGGAACGCCTGGAAGCGGTGCTGGAAAGGTTGCAAGCCGCTGGACTAACCTTGCAGAAAGAGAAATGCGAGTATTTCAAAGACGAGATAAGTTATCTCGGTTACATTATAAACAAAGACGGATTAAAGAAATGTCCAAACAAAGTTAAAGCCATATCAGATTGTCCGCCTCCTAGTAATGTCAGTCAGCTACAGTCATTTCTAGGGTTAGTAAATTATTATAGAAATTTCATATCAAACGCATCTTCCTTATTGAGCCCCTTGTACGAGCTGTTAAAAAAAAATGTCAAATGGAATTGGACTAGCGAGCATAACGACGTATTTCAAACAGTTAAAAATTTATTGGCCTCGGACCAAGTTCTTGCGCATTTCAACCCAGGCGCAAAGTTAGTATTAACAGTTGACGCATCCCCTAACGGGTTAGGCGCTATTCTGTCTCAAATAGACGTAGACGGACTCGAGAGACCAATATCATTTGCTTCTCGAACTCTTAATACTGCAGAAAAACGCTATTCCCAGATACAAAAGGAAGCAACTGCTATAATATTTGGGGTGCGCAGGTACCACCAATATTTATATGGAAAATCAGACCCATTTGTACTTCGCACTGACCATAAACCTCTTATTTCGATTTTCGGCCCTTATCGTGGCATACCAGAAGTCACAGCCAATCGGTTGCAAAGGTATGCAATGTTTTTAAGTGGTTACAATTATTGCATTGAGTACATACGTAGCGCAGATAACAGCGCAGACTATCTGTCTCGTGCGAGCCTGCCGGCGCCGGCGCCCGAACCACCTGCCGATGACTCACCATTAATAGAATGCGATCGCGCGGCCTACGTAAACTTCGTAATCGACGGGAGCCTTCCAGTTACAATAGATCAATTACGCGAAGAAACTAAGAAAGATGTGTTACTGTCCAAGGTCATTAAGCTAATAATGGAAGGTTGGCCGCCTAAATTAAAGGATTTACATTTAAAACCATTCTTTTTATGTAAAAATCAACTCTCATTCGAAAACGGTTGCCTTATGAGAGGACACAAAGTAGTTATACCACAAGCTTTGCAGGATAGAGTTTTGAATGAGTTACATAATTCGCATTTAGGCATTGTTAAGACAAAAGCGGAAGCTAGATCGCGATTATGGTTTCCGGGAATCGACCAAGCCCTCGAACGACTAATAAGCACGTGTGACATTTGTATTCAGTTACGGCCTTCACCTCCGCGCGCCCCTTGCTCGCCTTGGAAATACCCTTCCCAACCATTCTATAGGGTACACATAGATTTTCTTGGCCCAATATATAGTCATACGTACCTTGTAATTGTGGATTCCTATTCGAAATGGGTAGAAGTATACGACATGAATTCGAGCAGTTCTGCAGCAGTCGTTGAAAAATTAATTGACTTTATGTCTAGATACGGACAACCTCAAACAATAGTGAGTGACAACGGCACAGCATTTACATCCTATGAATTTCAACAATTCTGTGAAACAAACGGTATAACTCACGTTACGTCCCCAGCTTACCACCCGGCCAGCAATGGGCAGGCAGAAAGCTATGTAAAGATAGTAAAAAAAGGAATTAAGTCTTGCATTAATCCTTCCACTAGCATCAGAAGGACAAAAATGAAACTTCAAAAATATTTATTTGATTATAGGAACTCACTACACTCCGCCACAGGCTTTTCACCCGCCGAACTAGTGTTTGGTCATAAATTAAGGTCTCGCTTGGATTTAATTAATCCCAAAACCATCCAACCTCCGCCCTCTACTACGTCACCTGGTAATAATGTGAAAAATAATCAGTGTTCACAGAGTAAATATTACGGAACTAACACACAAAGCTTTGAATCCGGTACAAATGTATTGTTTAAAAAATTCATAAATAAAAATAAGTTCATATGGTGTAAGGGTATTGTAGTTAAACGTATTGGTCGAGTCATATACCTAGTAAAAGACATCAATTCGTCAATGTGTAGTAAAAAACACAAAGATCAGATGTTGCTGTACAAGGGACGCCTTCTTGAAACTAATAACCCAAGACGGGATCCTGACATAAGCATCCAAGACATAGCACAAGCAGCGGTACACTCGTCGAAGATATCAGACACGGATACGGCAGGTGATCTTGGCCACTCGTCCGCCTCCTTCAGGGGAGACACTGATAGTCATGGTACGTGTACGACGTCAGCATCCACGACAGGTCACCCACCGGCAGCCGATGAAGAGGAAGAAGAACACTTTGCGGAAGCTATGTCTGAAGCCGTAAACGATGACGACACTCAGAGTATTGGATCAGAGTCTAATAATCAATCCTCCGAAACGGTTTCATCACCTCGATTACGTAGGCGTCCCAAAATAGACTATAAACAATATTTTTAGTTGTAAGTACTTACATAATGTAGTAGTCAACTAGGGGTAGGATATGTTATGTATGTATAGTTGCCTACCTATACTCGTATATGCGCGTGGCTGCGCCCACCGCCCGACCGCATCGCTCTTGAATAAACAGTGTGTCTTAAACTAACCGGCGTGTTACTTGTGTCCGATCCCCGAACATATCAACTTACTACAACCTTTTTTATGTTAATAAATTTGTAAAATAATAATGCATTATTTTTAGAGGTGTATTATACACACAGGTATTTATTCTTATCAAAATAAATACATTCATCAGCACGAACATTTCATTTAGAACCAAGTTGCCCTTAATATCATTTGATTTCAAAAAATATCTTAGGAGCTATCACAGTTTTAACATATCTCCGCACCAAAATAATAGTTAGGGAGGCCAGGTAGCTAAATGGCGTAATTCAACGGCGCCGTCGAGACCAATCAAAATCGAAAGATAAAATAATTTCGAAAAGAAAAGCTCGTATGGTAAAAACCATTTTAGCGGTGGGTTTGGCGTGTACGGTTTTTCAAAAATGTAAAAAAAAACAGTTACTTGGGCATTCTCGAGCGCGTCAGATATTCATACTACGTATGCCCCAAGTGCCTCTGATAACAACGGTATACTAATCTGCCGGTTTGCGTAGTGGGGGTAGGCATATAAAGTAGTCAAAAATGCAAAAAAAATAATAATACTCGAGCGCGTCAGATTTTTGGAAGGGGTGTTAAGTAGGCCCCAAGGAAACTCCCTTAAAAAAAATTGACGATTTTGGCGTGACCACAAGTTACGATGAATTTTTGAAAATGCAAAAAAAAGTTTTTTTGAAATACTCGAGCGCGTCAGATTTTCATAGGGGAGGTTCATCTCGGTATCCTGAAAGCATATTTTCTTAATCTGACAAAAATGTTGGTGGGTTCTCTTAATCTGACCGGAAAGGTTTTTTGGTTTCTTGTTTTTTCCTTTCTTCTTTCTTTTTAATAATTCTTCACTTCGTTTTGCTGACGGTACGTCCAAAAAACAATTTGAGGATCAACAGGCTATTGAATAATATACATACATGAAACTGTACATGTTAATAATACTTTTGTATACAGATACGCGTAACCTAGTCCACGAAAATTGTCGAGAAGCTTTAGAAAAAAAAAATTGAGATTAAAGTAACATAATTTAATCATCGTTATTTCATATCATTTTTTTTAACACCCTCAGTTTTCAAGATATACTCAAAAAACCGGGAGTTTAAGTTTTTATGAAGCTTCAAGTCAAAAAGTTTTAACTTTGGACAAAAATGTAAAGAGACCTTTTTTGTGTAAAATAAAATTATTTTTTTGTTTATTTAAACTTTTTTTTTGTAAAATGTACCGTTCGCGACTTATATGCCGCAACGCGTTTTTCGGAAGACGAAATGGCTCCTCGACACTCCTGGTCATGCGGAAACCGGCAGATTTTGTATTTTTAGTACGTTTTAGATTATATTCTTCAAAATAAAAATAAAGAAAATCGCGCTCGAGAATGCCGGATTAACGTTTTTTTTTTACAAGTTCGTGACCCTATAACTCGGCGGCGTCAAGGACTTATCGTCAGATTAGTTAAATTTAGTCTTAAAACACTAAAATCAACCCCCAATATCTTAATCTGACGCGCTCGAGTATTACAGACTATCGATTTTTTTTTACTAATCTGATCGTCTATCCTAGGCGCGCGTCACTACATATAGAGCTAAATACTTTACAAGGTTGTTCTATTAGGTCCAAGGTATCTCTCATATCTTAAACTGCCACGCTCGAGTATTACCGAAAATTCCCCTATCCGCCTCCCTAACTATAATGTTCGCAGCTTAAGTACAACGTGCGCTTTCGCTAATATATTGTAAAGCTGAAGAGTTTGTTTGTTTGAACGCGCTTATCTCTGGAACTGCTGGACCGATTTGAAAAAATATTTCTGTGTTGGATAGCTTATTTATCGAGAAAGGCTTTAGGATAAAAAATATGACGCTGCGACGGGAGGGGAGGGAGCAAACTCAAAACGCGCGGACGAAGTCGCGGGTACCGCTAGTTTAATAATAAAAACCGAATTCAAAACTATCACATTTTTTTTTTCATTTACTGGGAGAACCACAAACAAGTTTACAATAAACATTTGAAAGAAAGAAAGAAAGAAAGAAAATGAATTTATTCGACCAAAAAGTTAGAATAATTACATATATATTTAAAAAAAAAAAACATATGCTTAGGCCGAAAAAGGCACCCGCTCAGCATTGGTCGTGGCAGCAGCAGAACGCAAACCACGACGCTGATTTTCAGCGAGTGCCTTTGTGGGTAGGTACAAAAAAAAAAAATGAAATAAAAATAAAAATAACACAAGCCAATAAAAACAACATAAAATAATATTAACAATATTTTAACTTAAAATTACGATTAGACAGACAACAGACATGTAGGTATTATTTAAAATTTAAAATTATCATTTCATTCAATTCATTGGAATATAAATTAAAATTGGATCAATTAAATTACATAATAATAAATTATTGGCTTAGGGTCACCTTGGTAAGCCCATTGTGCATTGTGCATTGTGCGATTACTCGCGGAACGGAATGTGGCCAAACCCAAGATTCGGAGAAGAAAAAAAAGTAACAAAAAAAAAAAAAAAAAAAAAAAAACTCTGATCTTGGGCTCGGCTCGGCGGCAGCCATTTTATCTATGTATCCGACCAAAGAGTAAAGTAATGCCACGTAAAAGACAGTGCCACGTAGGTACATAATTAATCAAGACAAGTTAAAGACACACGTTGACATTGCTGGCTTCAGTCTACAAGGAAGGGGAGCCTTGGATAACCCCAAATAATCACGTCCGGACTGTACGAATGACGGCGACGTGCACATGGGGGCCAGGAGGAGCCTACGACTATTTGGTACCATGACATTTACAAATAAACCTTACAATCATTGTAAACTCAACATCGATGGTTACATTTTAGGTATTAAGTAAAGTTAATATGCGGGACTTAAGTTATGTCTATATTAAACTATTAAAATACAATAATTAACTTAACTTTATAGATGGTGTGCGTATATCAGTTCTAAATATAAAGATCAAAATAAAAAAAAGGGGTGTAAGAGTGGTTGAAGTTAGTAGATGTGTGTGTGTGTGTGTGTGTGTGAGTTAATATTAATGGTTAGTAAGTAACTTTACAATTTCTTTATTGTACGATCTGGCACTGCATGAGAAGCTATCTATTGAATTAAATTTGTTGTTATACGTGTCGAGCATGCGTCGTAAGGGGGATCGAATACCGGCATTTGACCGGGGTGTGGCAACTGCGAAAAGGAGATTGATGCGTGAAGATCGCATATGAGTCCGTGATGGTACTGAGTAGTTAATGCGATTAATTATATCGGTACAGTCATATTTATTATTACAGATGTCATATAGTAGTCTAGCATCTAGCTGGGAGCGTCTGGATTTTAAGTCTAGGAGTTTATATCTCTTCAACAAGGTCAAATAATTATGATAAGCGCTTTCGGTAGCATTTGTAATTGACCGTAAGAACTTCTTTTGAACCATTTCAATGCTGTAATTATATTTTTCATAAAGAGGGTTCCAAATAGATACTCCATACTCTAGTTGAGGCCTAACCAATGATTTAAAAAGGTATATTAATGTTTTAGAATTATAAATAGCAGATTGCACTTGTAAAAAGCAACTTTGGCTGCTGTGACAGACGAGGAATCGAACCCCGTGTCTTACGCAATCCGGGCGTATGCGTATAGGCAGTAAGTTTGTATAGTGACAAAACACTATAAAAACAAAACAATAATTATGTTTTAGAATTTTTAAAATCACGACAAGAACGCATAACGAGACCGTACATTTTAAACGCTTTACTGATTATGTTTTGAATATGGATATCAAGATGAAGTTTATTATCAAGTGTGATTCCAAGATCTCTAATATTAGTTACTCTTGAGAGAACTGTGCCGCCTAAGGAATAGTCAAACCTACTAATTATCATCTTTTTGGTGAAGGTTATTTCTTTACATTTATTAAGGCTGAGTTGCAAGTGATTTTGAATGCAGTAGTTGTTGAATCTGCTCAGGTCGTCCTGTAGCAAAACGTGATATTCAGGACTATTGATTCTTCTGTAAATTTTTAGGTCATCGGCATATAATAGAATTTTACTGTTCCTCAAACAAGTTTTAATGCCATTTATGAACATCACGAACAGAGGAGGGCCAAAAATGGATCCTTGAGGGACATCAGATCATTTTTTTATAAAAAACACTGTAATTTTGAATAAAGAAAGCCGAACAAGAATTGTGATGCTGGTCACAAAACTAGACTTTTTAGTGCATTTTGGTTTTGAAGTCGGTTTAATAGGGTTCCGTAGCCGAATGGCAAAAAACAAAACAAGTAGTTTTATCAAGTTTGTCTTCTTTTAAAATTTAATGTTTAATAGATAGAAGCTTCCAGAGTGGTAAAATGAGTGTCCTCACCCTCTCTAAGCAGGTGTAAATATTGAAAATAATAATAATTTAGATCTTAACAAAACTTTTAACCACAATTAGTTGGGACGGGATCGAACGAAAAGTTTTTGAGATATAGCACATTTTCAACAACCGCAAATATAACTTTGTTCTTGATACAAATACTATGAAAAACAAAGTTATATTTGCTGTCAACCAAATATTATGGTAGTTCGTGTTAGTGGAAGTGAGTTGACCCTTTATTCAGTTAAAGTTGACACCGTACCCTTAGTGGGCGAGTCCGACTCGGATTTAGCTGGTTTTTATACATAAGTTTGTAATTTTAATATTTTAGTACTACTGACAGTAGGCTTTACCAATTTCGTTTTTCGTGTCAAAGAATCACGGTGGTACATCGAAAGGGGCTATGACCTAAACTTGGGAAGGTCTATCTATAGTTATGATCCCGCTAATTGTACACGGTATCGATTGGAGCTTAATTATATACAGGATGTTGATTTGGTCAGTGACATCCAACTCAGGGATGATAACATTAATAATGCATATTAAAAAAAATGAAATTATATGCCAGATTTTAAAAAAAAAAACTTCTTCAAAACATTAAAAAATTAAATGAATGGGTAAACAAGTATCTACGAAATACTACGCCTTAGCTAGTAAGCTTTAAAGAGGCGACTTGGTATTGGTAGTTTTGACTGTCAATAAATTGATTAAGTTTTTTTTTCATAAAATATGTATTTCTTACATTTTTTTCATCAGAATCGTTTGTACAACCACTCATGTCAAGCGTCGCTGACCTAAAGAACATCCTGTATGAGTTCGTTACCACCCATACATTACGATCGCCGACGTTAATCAACCGCTGTTGCTCTGTGATTGCTGACAGTCCCTAATCGACACACAAATCAGTATTAGCGCATCTGCAAACATCTCTCATGCTTTTGTTACCATTTCTTTTTTCTTTTATGTAAATCAAATGTTTACTTTTTTAAGCTAAAGAAGAGCCATACTTCCTGGCACAGGAATTTTTCTTTCCTAAAAGGGAGTTTTGGTCAACAAGTAACTGTAACTGTTTTAAATGGAACAAATGATTTATTTATTGTAAAGATTTATCTAAACGATCATCTGCAATGTAAAAAAAAACATTGGAATAGTAAGTAAAACGTAAATTCTACTTACAACGTTTAAAAATCAGGCCTCAAGCCCGATTAAACCACCGTCCATTAACGAAAATTACGTCGAATATGATACAAAACGCCCAATTTGAAAACGTCACCTATTCGTCAGCAATCATTTACGTGAATATCATTTTAAAATCGGTCGTTTTATACTTATTCAGTTTAATAAGTCTTATCTGACGTCGCGAAAATTGGCAGTTAGATCCTCTAAATCGGTGGAATAAACAAACACAATTTACGCCGTACATAGCAATATAGATTTATGGAATAATATCGCAACGCTTAGTTCAATCGATCCCCTTTCAAACTCTCTGATTTGTGGCGATTGTAAATCAACATAGGACCGTATTGTCGGTGACATTGGTTATCTGGCTCCGTACTTTGAAATAGGACAAAAGTGAAGGAAACTCGAAAGAATAAATCAATGTTGGCGTGTTGCCTACCGCAAGATAAAGTTGTCTCATCCCACTCATCGGGACTCTCATGAAATCGTGCACTTTAACCCTAATACAGAAGAAAGGATTGTTTTTCTTTTTCTTTTCAGTATTTGTTTGTTTTCGGGGTCAATTGCGGCGAGCTCGCTTTATCGGTTCGGTCCATATTGTTCTCGATTTAAGAAGGTAGGTACTTGCTTTGAAATTTACTCATTCAAAAAACGATCAGCACCAATCTTTAAAGGGTTTTATTTATGTACCTACCCATGCATCATCATCATCATCATCATTAACAGCCAAAGGACGTCCACTGCTGAACATAGGCCTCCCCCACGGCTTTTCACAGTGACCGATCACTAGCGGTCTGCATCCAGTTTGATCCTGCGATCTTTATAAGGTCGTCTGTCCATCTTGTTGGTGGACGTCCCACTCTGCGTCTCTGGTCGAAGGGTCTCCAATCTAGAACTTTCCTGCCCCAACGGCCATCAGTTCTTCGCGCTATGTGCCCTGCCCATTGCCACTTGAGCTTACTGATTCTCAAGGCATGCAAAATATCAAATTTCAAGTTGCTCTTTTAACACATGTTTTTGATGCCTATGATAATAGGCATGATGCTTTAGGAATTTTCTGTGATCAATTTAAAGCATTTGATTGTGTGGACAAACAAATGCTGAAAAAAAATACGTCATTATGGGGCATCATTAAACTCATTAAACTTAATTTATTCTAATCTATCAGGTAGAACGCAAAAAGTACATGTAAACGTGATTGAGCCTTCTGAATCTCCTCTAACAACGGGTGTGCCCCAGGGATCTATATATGGACCTTTTTTATTTTTGATATGTATAAATGACCTCCCGCATTTTTTAGGGAATTTTTGTGATATAGTATTGTTTGCAGATGATACTTCACTTATATTTAAAATCCCAAGAAGTGAAGAAAATTTTGACGATGTAAATAATACTCTTTCACAAGCATTACATTGGTTTACTGTTAACATTCTCCTTCTTAATGGAAGTAAAAATGAATGCGTTCAATACACGATGCCTAATGTCCGACAGGCATCTATACAGGTTAAGATAAAAGACAAATCGCTTGATATTATCGACTCCACAACATTCTTAGGAATCACTTTAGATTCCAAACTACAATAGGGTCTTCAAAAAGAGGCCTTGTCAGGGAAACTAAGCTCAGCTGCTTTTGCTGTAAGAAAGATTAGACGTTTGACTGATATAGAAACAGCTAGGTTAGTTTATTTTAGTTATTTCCACAGCTTGATGTCCTACGGTATTTTACTCTGGGGCTCGGCTGCTGATATAGAATCAATTTTTGTAATACAAAAAAGAGCCGTGCGAGCTATTTATTATCTAAAACCTCAAGATTCCCTACGAGAGGTGTTTAAAGAAATAAGAATATCAACTGTAGCCTCCCAGTGTGAAAATTTAATGTATTTTCGCAAAAATTTACATTCATCCACGGAAATAGGTGATATACATAATTATAATACTAGGAATAAAAACAAGCTTGCTATTCCACAATTTAGGCTTCGAAAGGTTGGTAATTCTTTCGTAGGGAAATGTATTAAACGTTTCAATAAACTACCAGAACACATTGTAAACTTACCGGTCAAAAAATTTAAAACTGTCATTAAAGAAACCCTAATAATAAAGTAGATGAATATTTAAGATACTAATGTATTGACTTGCATGAATACTACAAACATTGTAAACCTTTTGAAAAGAGGCATTGACAATAGTGACTGAGTTTGTTGCGCAACTTCTTCTCAGCACTAGGACCTAACCTAACTACTTACAAATTTAAAATACCAGCCATATCACGTAATATCATAAATAAGATAATTGTTTATTGCACCTCACATAGATTGGTTACAAAATCGTTAAAAAAGATTTGGTTTTTAGAAGAAAAAAAGGTTTGGTTAAAATAGGTTTAATCTCTTACCAACAGCAAACCAAGTAACTATGACGTCCTGCTTCGAGAGACAGATAAAAATTCAATCGCCCCGAACGTGATCAGCCGCTGACATTAGGATTAATGGTTCGAAGAGGTAAGTGCGCTTCGATTGCCCTATTTCTATATTACGCGAAGAATGAAAGCACTATAATTCCGGAGAATTGCCCCGATCGATTGTGAAGAAAAATCTTTTATACAATGGCGAGTGAGCATTATCCTTTTATGATACATTCATTCGTTTTGCAACCCTATTGGATGGTTCTTTTTATGTTGATGATATGTTTATATTATTTGCTAACATTTAGCTTTACGCAAGATATAATCTATTTAACGGTTTCAAAAGAAGGTGGCAATCAATTCAATGTGTATGTATGTGATATCGTTGGAATTACGTATGTGTATGTTAGTCCACGAATTTCTCAAAAAAGAGAAGTCATAGCGGAATAATTGTTTTTTAGTTTTATTAGGTATATTTCAACTTAGGATACAGTGTATTTTTTTTGAAGTGAAAACTTCTTTAGCGGCGTTGAGCACTTTTGTGGGATGGGGGAAAAATGTGAAACTCGCGTCAGGACACGTGGGCTGATCGAAAAACCGTAAGACGGTTGCCAAAATATGGATGTAAGTTGATTTTTCTGAGAGATAAACTTTTTAATGTAATTTAATATGATATAAATTGTAATGTTTGTGTACGATAGCGCAATAAATAAATATTGTATTTTATAAAAAGAGTATATTATTATTATTATTATTATTATGATCCAGTTCTCCGATCTCGAAGACAGTTTGCCTTCGGTATTTATAGTGCCAGTTTCACGGGCTTAGGCCAAGTGAACTGCACTTTCGGTTGAGCCTGTGGAATTAGAGTCGTCCTGCAAGAACTTCCTAACTATTCGGCATGTGTTGAGAATGGCGGCCTTTTGCATTGAAATGTACCTACGTGTTTTCCGGAATGTCGAGGTTGCGCAGCGCGGTAACTAAATGCTTAGGGATGACTCCAGTGCTGGAGATGACCAGCGGCACAATATATACTTTTTCCATTCTCCATATTTTTAGTATTTCATCTTTCAGTTCGGTGTATTTGTGTATTTTTTCAGTTATTGTTTTGTGTAAATTGTGGGTGTTAGGAACGGCAATATCTATGATGTAAACTATTTTGTTTTGTTTGTCAATTACAGTGATGTCTGGTCTGTTATTATGAACAGTCTTGTCGGTGAGTATAGCGCGGTCAAAGTACATCTTGCTACTGTCATTCTCCAGCACTGGTTTTGGAGTGTACTGATAATAAGGAGCTGGTTTTCCGGATAGGAGTTTATACTTGAAAGCTATTTTTTGATGAATAATGTTGCAGACTTGGTTGTGACGGTGTGTGTAGTCGGTTTGTGTTAAATTATTATTATTATTATGATTATTGTATTATTATTATTATTGTATTCTGTCACAAAAATGATAGTACTTTTATATTGATAATAAGAGCAATTCATTCAAAATTATTCCCTAACTATACAAAAAAATCAAAAATGCACAACGTTGATATTCAAGTTTTCACTTCTGCCGGCACTCCCGGAGTGCAATTTTTGGTTTTTAAATCGGTCCAGTAGTTTTTGACATATGGGTAAATAACTAAAATTCATGACAAAAAAAAAACTTTATTGAAAAGAACTGCACTGAAATGAATTTGTTTTTCCTACGTAGTCGGCAAAAGCGTTATTCAAAAGCTTTCAGTCAGTTTTAGGAAGGCGGTTTAATTTTAAATTATTTTTTTACGTATCTACCATAACAATAGTAGGAAGGGAGGAAGACATTTAAAAACATATTGTTGAAAATAAAATTCAAGTTGTAACACCACATAACGAATAAATCATAAATCAAGGCACAAGAACAATCACTCAATTGCATACTAAAAACGAGAACCATGTTGATAGTAACATCTTAGGAGTCGATTACCGCATCACGCCACTAGATGGCGCTGTACCGAGTTACATCGCGGTAACAACTGCGTTTTCCCGATTTCTCAAATAGTCTCGTAGGGCATTAAATTGGTAAGTTGGTTCTAGACCTCATTCAGCATTAGCGCCAAGTAGTGGTACGCCCTTAACTCCCAATTCTTGACACTTTGTGGTGTCTCTTCCCCTGCCTCTCGCCTGGTATGTCTGAAAACCAACCCGTGCGCATACATCAACCTGTAGTTGAAATATTGTATCCACGCTCCGTTTTTCAATATAATTTGGGTTCTTATCTAATCCCGATTGTCTCATTTCGACGACCTCACCTACCTGGACGACATCATCACCTCTGGCGAGATCCAAGCAGCTCATCATTCATCTAGTCATCACCTTCACGCCTCCTGACCGAGTCACCTACCTGGACGAACTCCAGGTAGCGTCAACCACCATCACTAACACTACCTGCCCCGGCAACACACTAACCGGCTATTCTCACAACTGGCGCCCAACGTGGGGCCTACTTTGCTTTATTGTAGTACCAAACACCCAAAGTGGCTACTCCAGGCAAAAAAGATAGTGACCTACTACCCAAATTTTTGTGACGAGGGCTGGCCGAAATACCACAATCAAGGCATCGAAGAAAAAGACTGACCCAAAGATGGCTGTAAACATCTCACTCAACGGACCAGTTCCAGCAGCTCCTGGAGACCATCAATTCCAGCCAAAGAAGCACCTTGGCATCGTGCTCAGCCGCATTCAATGGCGAAAATGACCCCGAAGCAGTGGATTCATTCTTGGCGGCGGTCAACGTCTTCAAGAATATTGAGAAGATCACAGATAGTGAAGCCCTCGCCGGACTGCCGTTGCTCCTTCGCCAAGACGCAGGAAAATGGTGGCAAGGGATCAAGCACAGCGTCAATCAATGGGAAGATTTTTAGGCTCGGCTACGTGAAACGTTTGCCCCGCAGAAACCCGCCTGTCTGATCTACCACGAACTCATGAGCGAGAAACAACGACCCAATGAGCCTATGGAGACCTTCATCTCTAAAAAGAGGATGCTCTTCTCGCCCCTGACAGACGCAGCCCCTTCAGAGACGACACAGCTCGACATGCTGTACTACCTCTTTGACATTCGCCTGCGAGAACGGATACCACGCTCGTCGTTCAGGACGTACGACGAGTTGATCAAGTCAGCACGAGAGGTCGAAGAGGTAATCCATGAAAGAAACAAGACTGGGAGTCTAATTAGCAGAGGCCCGAGAGTCAAATGTGCCTACTGCCGTAATTTTGGACACACAATCGACGCCTGTAATAAAAAGAAGAAAGGAGAATCCAAACAGATTCCCATCATGAGCGTCCCTAACAACCAGCAGACGCAGGCTCCTTCTCCGTCACAACCGAAGTTCTCCTGCTACGGCTGTGGCGCTCCTGGCGTAGTACGAACGAACTGTCCCACTTGCTCTTCGAATAAAGCACCGATCAAGGCAGAGCAAGCTGATTTTTGTTCTTTGAACATCGGCTCAGATATCCGAGCACGACCAGTTATCTCCATTGCATCAGTGGTCTCCAAGGATACGCGTATGTAGATACCTGCGCCAAGGCCAGTGTCGCACCCTATTCACTGTACAAGCGACTGAAAGTGCTAGGATACTACTTTAGCGAACGAACCATACAAATCTCTTTGCCGGATGGCATTCCTAAAACCGAGAAGGTTCAAATGGTTACGGTGCCAGTATCCTTATGCGGGCGCACATTTCTCACTAACTTTGTCGTCCTGCCAAAATCCACGGATAATAAAACATTGCTAGGTATCGCCTTCTTGGAGAAAGCTGGCATGATACTGGATCTGCCCCAATTCACGTGGTATTTCAACGATAGTCCAGAGGTCCTTTACGAAGTCTATTTGATGAGGACTTTGTGACCTTCACAACAGACGCAGCACCTGCCGCATCGATTACCCCACGAATGCCAATAGAGTCCGCAAAGCGATGGGAAGATCCCGAAGTAGCCCCAGAAGCAGCCTTACCTATGGAGAGTGCAAAATATAAGCTCTCTTCTTTAGAGCTCACCCGTGACGTCGGTAAACGAAGGCGCACTATATTCTATGGTTATTCACCTTTCGCCGATTATATGATGAGAGATGCACAAATCAACGTGCACAGGTCGGAGGTAGAACTGTCGCCACACTCTTAAAGTTTGTTTCCTGGCCCCGATCCATATGCTTGTAAAGACTTAAGTATAAGTTCCCTGGATGTCAAAGTTGATTGTGAACTAAACAATGAGTTGACTGAGAATCAACTCCTTTCTCTTAATGAATTGATTGTCAACGCTTAGCATGTGTGCACAGCCCACACGCACACAGCGACACAAGACGTGGACCGATACAGCGCCGCGAGCGACATTCGGTGTTCGTCCTCCCATCGTCATTATTGCTACGAAGAAGATACGCAAGAAGTTTCACACCTACAAGAAGCCTGTCCATCAACGAAAAATTGTAATCTCTTATCCACGACGATCCGCAAATAAACAGATCATTCTTCTACAAAACCAGCGACCTATGGATAGAATAAACAGAAGAAATTACGAAGAAAAAGATACTGCCGCGTGGATCGGCCATTACGTGGACGAGTTGCCGTTACGACGATATTGATATTTTATTGGAGGAGCCGAATCAACTACATTAATACATAAACAAGAAGTCTGGATTATACATAAAAAGTGAAAAATACGTAAAAATATCGTATCTACAAGTGGAAAACATCACACCTATTCATCACGACACGTGGGAAGTACCTAACGGTCTATGAGATTAGCGTTACTGTGAGTTCGTTCCAATTTCCCTTACTTATTTCTCATTAAAATCATTAAATAACGTTCCTTTGAAATAATTGCCAAGTGTTTTAAATATTTTCAAACGTACTTAACTTAGATTACACCATATATTTCTTCACGAATCTCATTCGTGTCATCAGATTTCTTTAAATTAATTCAAATTAAAGTCCTATTCACCCGTTCTGACCTAAATCATTCACATAATAAGTAATTAAACTCGTTGAATTTATTTATTTATTTATTTATTTGCTCATTTCCATATTGTTATCGTTTTCGATTATATTCAGAGGTTTTCTATGATTTATTTTGTACCAAAGTGTTCGGGACCTGTATTCATTTTCATATACGTGTGTGTATAACATTTATTGTTCATCGAACATTCCAGCACGCGTGACGTCACCGCGAGCAAACTTGTCTGCCACGGTCAAGGTCGCGTCAGCTGATCGCCCGGGCTGCATTTGCCTGCGCTTCGAATCGTCGTGCGGAATTTGCTTCGCTTGCAATTACTGCACACTGCGTGCTTGATATTTGCGCACCTTCATCCAGCTTCGCACTTACTTAATTTACGTAATCGTTCCAAAACTTGCTTACCAATCATATTTTTAACGGCTTGAATTTAAACTTTCGCTTTGCTATCATTTTATTGCACCATGGATCTTAAATCATTAGTTAAAAAACGAGCAACTCATAAAGCTAAATTAACTCAATTCACAAATCATTTAAATTCTATTGAGGAGTGCAAAACTTTAAGTCAAAAATCATATTCAAGCTATTTTCGATATTGAACCTTTATCCAGAGAGTCACCTAAGGCATTACGAAACATTATTGATACCGTTAATCGAAATCTTAGGGCTTTAAAGACTCTGAAACTCCCAACAGAGCATTGGGATATACTCATAATACACATAGTATCTAGTAAATTTGATGTGATTACAAACCGTGAATGGGAAGCTTACCGAAACACTTTAACAGAGTTGCCCACACTTATTGACTTTAATACGTTCTTAAAAAATCGCTCCGATTTACTAGAAACTGTGGGGGAGGCTCACAATCACAACATTAAACGTAGGTTCAGTGACGTCACTCATAATCGTCATAAATCATTAGTAATCGAGTCACGATCTCCTCCCACAAAATCATCTTATGTTTGTCCGTTATGCAAAAACAATCATGCAATCTATCACTGCCCTAAGTTTAGGTCAATGCCATTAGATACTAAACTTATTAAGGCTAAATTTCTGAAACTGTGTTTAAACTGCTTACGCCAAGGACATTCGGCCAATACCTGCCGATTAGGACCGTGTCGCCTCTGCAATAAGCCACACAACACTCTCTTGCACAAACCGAACACTGAGTCACCTGCACCTGCACCGCTGCCGGCCATAGCCCCAAGTGGGACCGCCGACGCTGTCGCCCTGTGCGCTGCGCCCTCGCCGATGCCGCCGCCGCAGCCGCTGACTCAGGCGCCGCAGTGTGCGCTTCCCGCGCCGTCGTCCGCGCCGCACGCCCAATCTCAAGCGCTGTCAGCTGTTCACAATACTTGTGTGCTTTTATCTACAGCCCTAATTCAGGTCACTGACCCCAATAGTAAAAAACATACAATCCGTGCATTATTAGATAACGGAAGTACGTCTAGCTTTATAACTGAAGGTCTATGCTCTAAATTGAATTTGCCGACCCACTCGACCTCGACTTTAGTTGAAGGGTTAAATTCACAGTCTTCAAACCTTAATAAATGTTGTGACGTCATTATATCGTCATTGATAAACAACTATACAGAAAACATTAACTGTTACGTAGTTCCTCGCATCACCCAGTTGTTGCCGACTACACAAGTAAATTATGAATCATTAAAATTACCACAGCACATTACTTTAGCTGATCCTACTTTTTATATGCCTTCACAAATAGACATGCTTTTGGGCGCCGATATATTTTGGAGTGTGTTAAATTCTAAAAATATATGTTTAGGCAGAAATAAGCCCACATTAAGTAGCACAAAATTTGGCTGGCTTATTTCTGGCCCGATACTAATAAAACATGATAAAAACAATACAGTACATTGCAATCATTCTATCATATCACATGATGATCAACTAAACAATCAACTTTCTCAATTTTTTGAGCTCGAAACAGTTTCAGTTCGTAAACATATATCAAACGAGGAGAGTGAATGTGAACAAAGCTTTATAAAAAATACTTTGCGTGAACCTGATAGCCGTTTTCAAGTAACAATCCCATTAAAGGAATCGCCTGAAAAATTAGGTGATTCATATAAACAAGCTTTGTTCAGATTCTTATCTCTGGAGTCTAAACTTGCACGTAACCCATTACTTAAAAAACAATACTGTGAATTTATGCAAGAGTACATCACCTTAGGTCATATGACTGAAAACAGATACCCTGAAAAAGATGAGTATACTTACCTTATGCCGCATCATGGTGTTTTACGTCAGGCGAGCTTAACAACTAAGTTGCGTGTTGTTTTCGATGCATCTGCAGTGACATCATCCGGCGTGTCCTTTAATAGCCTACAATTAGTCGGCCCCGTTGTGCAAAACGATCTTATCAGTATTTTGATACGGCTACGCCAGCATAAATTCGCTGTCACTGCGGATGTTGAAAAAATGTACCGCATGATCAACGTAAACAGTAAACAACGTCAATTACAACAAATATTATGGCGATTCGAGCCTACTGCAGAACTGAAACAATATTTACTTAACACAGTAACTTACGGTACAGCCAGTGCCCCTTACCTAGCCACTAGGTGTTTGGTTCAGTTAGGACAAGAGTGTTCTAATAGTGCTGTCGCTACAGTTATCATGAATGATTTTTATGTCGATGACCTGATTACGAGAGCGTCTACGGCTGAAGACCTGATAGAAATCTGCAAGGGTGTCATTAGCCAGCTAGGTAGTGCACATTTTTATTTACGAAAATGGTTCTCAAATAATCCAAACATCATAAATCAGGTTGTTGGCGCAGGTAGCACTGATGGCCTACTGAATCTTAGTAATCATGAATTTTCAAAAACACTAGGTTTACTTTGGTCTTGCAAGGAAGACACATTCATATTTAACGTCAATCCTGCACCTAAACAGTCGATTACTAAACGCACTATTTTGTCCGTCATGTCACAAATATTTGATCCCTTAGGTTTGATCAACCCTTGCATCCTTGCTGCAAAGATAATTTTGCAAAAATTGTGGTCATCCAAGTATGACTGGGACGAGGAATTACCATCGAATATTTGTGATATGTGGTTAACATTTTTAAATTCACTTGATTATATAAAAAACATTAAAATTCCACGTTATGTTTTATGTGACTTACCTTTTTTAATTGAACTGCACATTTTCAGTGACGCATCAATGCAAGCTTATAGCGCTTGTGTTTACTTAAGGTCGATTTCTAATAATCAAGTTTCCGTTCATTTAATAGCACCTAAAAGCAGGGTTGCATCTATCAAGCCCATGACAATGCCGAGACTAGAACTTTGTGGCGCCTTATTGGCCACTCGATTAGCTGATAAGGTTAAATCTTCATTTCGTCTAAAAATAGACACTTGTATTTACTGGTGTGACTCAACCATTGTCCTGGGTTGGATAAAATCTTCAAGGGCACATTTACTTAAGCCATTTGTATACAATCGCATTAAAGAAATAACAGACAATTCCGATCCGAGTTCATGGCGTTACATACTTACTAATATGAACCCAGCTGATATTGGGTCACGTGGTGCTGACGCTAGACAATTAGAAAGTTGTGATTTGTGGTGGCATGGTCCTACCTTTTTGTCTAGTGATAATAATTCTAACTGGCCTACGCATCCTGGCGTCATTAAGGAATGCGAACTGCCTGAATTTAAGATACAATGTCATGTCAACACAAAGATTTCCGAATCCCATTTCTCAAACATTTTAAAACGTTTTTCTAATCTTTCTAAATTGCAGCGCGTCTTTGCATACGTGCATCGATTTATTAATAATTGCCGTTCACCGCATAAGACATTAAATAACTACTTAAAGGTCAGTGAACTTAATCAATCATTTAACTCATTGTGTCGACTTGCTCAATTAGAAAGTTTTTCTGAGGAATACACGTTATTAAAACAAGGAAAACAGCTTCCAAATAAAAAAAGATTACTTAATTTGAATCCTTTCTATAATAATGATGACTCATTGTTGAGAGTAGGAGGCAGGTTGTCCAATTCATTTTACGATTACGATACTAAGCACCCCATCTTACTCCATTCATCTCATCATCTTACCAATCTCATTTATAGACATTATCATATATTGTTATTGCACGCGGGACCCCCACTTTTATTAGCAACCTCACGTCACAAGGTTTGGGTTCTTGGTGGCAGAAATCTCGCCAGGAAAATTGTTCATGACTGCATAAAATGTTGTCGTTTTTCAGGTAAGGTTAAGCAGCCTATCATGGGCAATCTTCCTGAGCAACGTTTGCACGCTGATTATCCATTTTCTAGTACGGCCATAGATTATGCGGGCCCAATCATGATACTGAACCGAAAAGGAAGAGGCAGTACTTTGATAAAATCATATCTTTGCATTTTTATCTGCTTGGCCATAAAAGCAGTTCACATAGAGCTTGTAACTGATTTGAGTACGGAGTCCTTTCTATCTGCATTATACAGAGTCATCGCTCGCAGAGGCAAACCTCTCAACATTTTTTCAGACAATGGAAAATGTTTTGTAGGCGCGTGCAACGAACTTTCAAATTTTCTAAAATATAATTCAGACATAATTAGCTCCGAAGCTGCGAACTTAAGCATAAACTTTAAATTTTCTCCTCCTTATAGCCCTCATTTCAATGGACTGGCTGAAGGTTGTGTAAAATCATTTAAATATCATTTAAAAAGAGTCTTAGGTTTAACGAGTCTTACATACGAGGAAATGAATACAGTTCTTGTACAGATTGAGGGCATTTTAAATTCAAGACCTCTTATTCCAACATCTTCAGATCCATCAGACCTAACCGCCCTGACCCCGTCTCATTTCCTTATTGGACGAACTTTAACAGTTTTGCCTTCTCCTCAGATCAAGGACGCTACGACCATACCTACTCTGTCTCGGTACATGAGAATGCAACAATTGAAACTTCACTTCTGGACTCGTTTCTATAAAGAATATATTACAGAGTTGCAAACCAGACAGAAATGGCAGAGACAAGGCGAACAACTACAAGTCGACGAGTGGCAATGACGTAAAAAGTTCGGTGTTTTAGATAGGATGACAGCCATGCGAAAATGAACCAGTGAACCCATAGCAAGACAGCTTATCAATAAGGATATCATGGGGCACCCTATCGAAAGTCTTGCTGAAATCAGTATATAATACGTCAATCTGCATTTTTCGGTCCATGGCTTGGACAACGTTTTATTTAATAAATTGTTTCAAATGGTTTTGAATTAGGGGACACAACAAAGCTTCAAATATTTTAGCAAATGTGGACAGAATTGAAATGGGTCGATAGTTGCTTACCAAACTTTTATCGTCAGCCTTATAAATTGGAACTACTTTTGCCTCTTTCCATTTATTGGGAAATATTCCTGTAGATAATGATTTATTAAATAAATGGCATGAAAGGACAACCAATAACTGAGCATATGTCGCAATAAAGACTGGTGGGATATCGTCAGGCCCAGCTCCCTTGGATCGATCAAGTTGCTGCATTTTTTTTAACAGGGCTACTTCTGTAATCATTGGTGCTGTAAAAGCCTGGCTATTATTTTTAATTGCGTCGATTGACGCATGATAATGTCTAGGTTCACTGTGATCATTAACATCTCTGGCATTATACGCTAATGAGAAATTCTCCGCAAACATACTGCATATGGTCAATCCGTAAGAGATGTATGTACGTCAGTGTAACGTCACTTATTTCCGCCGGGTAAGAGCCTTTTCCTTTTCGTTTATTGTTAACAAAGGCCCAAAAGAGTTTGGGATTGTTGATTAAACTTTTTTCTAAGCCCGCGATGTAGGCATTGTATCTCTCAGTAGCTATTGCTTCACAGCGCTTACTTACCAAATCTAATTCCAATTTATCACGTGGATTTTCATATAGTTTGTAACGCCATCGAATACTGTTTTTTTCTCTTAGACGACGAATAAGTTTACCATCAAACCAAGGAGGAAAACGACCGTTATTCTTATGAAGTTTAAATGGAACATGTCTTTTAATAGCTTCCCACAACACCTCATAGAAAACCATAACCATATCATTTACATCGGCTTTATCTTTGAAAATTCGGGCCCAGTCTATTTTTGACAAATGATCTCGAATTGAGTCGTAATCAGTACATAAAAGTTGTGCTTCAAAGAATTGGGATTGTGTGAAAGTTTCCTTTCCACACTTAAAGAAATTATAATATTTAGGGGACGGTGTTGTTTATCAATTTTGCTGAGGGCACTGTCTGCTCTAGAGATCGAGCACATTGGAATATCTGTCAGAACCAAGTCCAAAATTACATTTTTGTTGTTCATCACATTATTTAATTGATAAAATTTGTGTAAATGTACAAAATCAACTAGATCCCTAGCTAACCCGGGTGCTCTTTAATTACTATCGCTACGAACTTATTGCCAATTAATTTTCCTTAAATTAAAATCTCCTACAATAAACATAGGGAGGTCATTTTCAGCTAACTTATTGTAATTATCAATAGTGTTCTAGTACTCTACGGCTAACAGGTGACGGCAAATAAACAGCACAGAAAGCTACCTGACGCACTGATTCTGAAACTGCAAGATCTAAGCTAAGCCAGAGGTCCTCACACTGACTATCCCACGACGTCATCCTTTTTACCTTAAGTTTACTATTCACCGCGATTATTACACCTCCCCCATCCTTTTTATTACAATGAAATCCGGTGGTTTCCCTATCCCTTCTATAAATCTTGTATCTATTATCAAAGAGTTCTTCCGAAAACATATTACAATTAAACCACGTCTCTACTATAATAATAATATCATTATTATTACAACAAACCTCTTTATAAAAAGCATGTGTTTTTGTTTTAAGCCCACGGGCATTTTGATAAAAAAAAATATTGAATTTTGTTTATGTTCAGAATAAAAACATGCAATCAAAAATAATAATAATAAAAACATATATAGAGGAAACAGAACTATAGCTACTTAAATAATCTTATCTAGGCACTTAGAATCTTTAATCCAGATGAAATCAGAATCTGCTGATTTGCGTACAAAAATCCGTCCATTCTTAATCCACACAAAGTCGTAGCCATTTTGTTTCGCCTTTATCCTGGTATGGTAGTGAAGGTCCTTAGAGCCGGTGTCAAATGTTCGGTTACGTAAATGGCGTTTTGCTTTTTAAGCCCAGCATGTGTCGCATTCAACTTATTTTTTGGATTTCGCTTATTAAAGGTGGTTGTCTTAGCCAGAAAGTTATCACGTAGTCTTGAGGTAGCGAATTGAGCAACAATGCTTCTAGGACGAGAGCTGTTTGGGTTAATCTTGGCCACCTGGGTGCAGTGAAAAATTTCGTTGTCAGATATTTCGCAGCCTATCGTTTTCCCCAACGTAGTGATCATTTTAACGATATTTTCATGTTTCCTCTCCGGGACGCACTGTATCTTCACATTCTTAGAGCGTGCGTTCTGTTCTTAATGAGCGACTCGGATTTTAAGGTCGGAGGTCGTAGATTTAAGGCATTCGTTTTCCTTCTGAAGCTCATTAATCAGCTTGTTATTTTCCTCTTGTTCCTTCAATATTCTCTCATATGATTCATTCATAAATGACATCGATGTCTTTATCTCAACTATCTCCTTTTCAATCAGTGCCAATTTGGAGTTCAAAACTGACACAAGCATGCTGTTAAAATAACCATACACTACCACTACACTAGGTGGTAGTGTATATTTTTCAAAACTCTGTAAATTACAAATAACATCTTAGTCTACCCGTGACCACGAACGCTGTAAAGTGTTCGAAACGTCGGGATAAAATTAATAAACTCGCGAAAAGTTAATCCGTAAAAAAGTTGTTTTATTTCATGCTGTCAAAGTTTGATTTCATGGTTTTGTTCAGTATATCCTGCACATCGTCACGAGTAACGCTTGCTTGAGTCGCGGCACTTTCGGGAGAATTAGGTGCCACCCTTTTATTTCCTCTGTTTCTCGTAACATTTCGTGCTGCTTTTGTATTATCATTTTTGTTTCCTTTTGGAACAATGCTAAGGCAGTTTAGGCAGGTCAACGTTGCCGCACATTCTGGAGTTATTGATGTACTGTCTAACAAGAGGCAAGCGTGATGAAAGGCTTTCATGCATTTCGTGCATTCTATGTAGTTCAAGTCATCGCTGTCGCAGTCACAGCATCCCCATTGAGTAGTTGACTTATTTCTTGGCATTGCGTAAAACAATATGTCAAGAAAAAAAACCAAAAAAGAAAAAAAAATGTAAAAAAAACAAAAAGACAAATTACAAAAGGACGTTTTTACGAAGATTTGAACGTTGAGTCTTCGGGTGTGAGGTGACCGCTTAACCGTTGAGCCAAGTAGGTTGGGGCTCGGAGGGCGAAAATTAGCTTAACGTTTCGCTAGTAGATTCAGTGTGCCTCGCTCGCTACAACAACTTGCAACGAAGTATTGTAGTTTTTTACGATCCACCTTCAACTTCACTGCACTAAGTCCAATTAGAATGAATTGTTTTCGTATTTAATTGTCACTATGTCACAGTTTGTTGCAAAAAATATACACAACACAAAGTTCCGGGTCTAGACAATGTTATAGGATACAACACTCGAGCGAAATAAAACTTTATCCGCACAAAAACTTAAATACTTGAGGAGCTCACATAATTACGTGCGAATCGACCCGATTTTTTTGTTCTTGTCTTATGTTGGTTCATGTCAATTTTTCTTTAGGTGGACACGCCACAACGTACTTACCCTGTTCAAACGCGTCGCTGTGAAACCAGTCTAACTTTAGAGCTAACAGTTCTCCCGACAGTAACTTGTAAGGCTGTTCTGGTTTTATTTCCAGGTTAAAGTTAACAAGCGATTGGAACGCTTGTTACCCGATCAGGTGCGCTGGGATGCTACTTACGGTCTGTAAAGATGACTTACAGATGCTTCTAGGGGTATCTGCATGTCTTGAAATAGCTCACAGTAGAGAAATAGCTCACAGTCTTCGACACCGGCGGGAGAAACAGTATTCAACAGTTTTTACAGGCATCTCCGACATCGCTCTAATAGAAAGAAGAAGACAGTCTCAGAGAACTGGTTGGCATAGTCCGAGTAGAACAGCTAGAACAGTCACAGTACTACCGACAGCAAATCGTTACCGCAAGCTATAACGATCTACAGCACAGCCCGTGCAGCAACTACAGGACCACAGAATAGAATAGCACCGATCAGAATAAACAGCAGTAGTCGTCCTTTGACCGGTTTTTCTGCACCGACGCCTACTCCATTGCTGCACGGCGGGAGAATGTACAGGACGACTTTAAAAGACCGTGCGAAATACCGCAAAAATCATTAAAAAAAAGTCGTCTACGTGTGCTACGGACATTGGAGACACCGCCCACCGGAGCTACCCATCGAAGTCGTACCAGCGCACCAATACAGTCCACGCCGGTACTTCGCATTACTCCGGCCTCCACTCCACTCTGTCCCGCACAAAATGTGACACAAAATTTGTTCTGAACAGCGTGTCTAGTATAATACATATGTCTATGTACAATATTTTTTTTAAATATTATTTTAAGTTAATTTTATGTTGTATTCGTCATATTTCCTTATCTTACGTTGGTGAAATCGAAACTCAATAGTTTAACGTTAATTAATTTCGATAACACGAATTGTAGTCGGATGGTAGCGTCAGGTTCGATTGCCAGTCAATTAGAAGACTTATATGACAGCTGATTCTGCTGAACAACTACTATCTAGGCAGCATTGCACGAAGTTTTAACGGAAAGTTGAATGGTATGAAGTTAACAGATTGATTTTTATTGACATTTATAAACTGCATGATATAGTGAGTTATGTAAAAGGCAATGCTAAGTTAATATAAAAAAATGGTATATGAAAAAGAGAAAATCTTATCCAAACTTATGTATTACGGGACTAGTTATTGCTACAATTTTTAAATAGCCCAGTGGAGTCATAGCCGATATCCAAACCCACATAAGATTAAATCCAGACACAGTTTTTTTTAAAAATGATTTCTATAGAAATTCTAAAATATTTTAATAAATAAATATTGCCGCGGCGGCAAACTCGTTTACATAAAGGTATATTAATTATAACAGAAGTATGATGTTTGATAATTTATTACTTATTTCCTTTTTACGTACGCATAAATTTCAAAAGTTATTCACTATCTTTTTGCGTAAATAAAATGCTATTAGGTGTCTGACTTAGTTAGATCGAAGTTTGAATATGGAAATAAAGTATTTCTAGCTGTACAATCGACATAAATATTTAAGTATTTTTTGAACATAAAAATCCGCTAGATTTTATGTATTAAAGCACAATATTGTATCATCAGTATATATATATCCTATTCTCGTTTCATTGTTGTCTGGAGAATTTTTGTTGCCCGAATTGGTATAATAAAATCGTTATAATGAAAGTGATCAAATCACGCTTTTACAGCAGCCACTTTATATTAGTAAGGTTCGGGGCTACCCAACGATCGTTTTAAGTGAAGCAATAACCTTAAGTTACATATTTATGAACAGTAATGCGCCCTAAGGGTACAAAAAGGACCATTTTTTAGGGTTCCATAGCCGAATGGCAAAAAACGGAACCCTTATAGTTTCGTCAAGTCTGTCTGTCTGTCTGTCTGTCCGTCCGTATGTCACAGCCAATTTATTCTGTAAATATAAGTATCACACTGTTGAAATTTAGTAGGGAGATGTATCCTTTTAACCGCTTTACGATTCTTATACAAAAAATAAAAAATAAGATATTTAAGGGGGGGCTTCCATACATGAAACTAAAACCGAAAAAATTTTTTTAGTCAAACCTATGCGTGTAAGGTGTCTGTGGATAGGTCTTTAAAAATGACATAGAGTTTCCTAAAACCGTTTTCTTTTAAAGTCTAACGTTTCTTAGCTAGACGCTTCCAAAGTGGAAAAATGGGCGTCCCCCCCATCTAACTTCAAAACTAAGCGAGTATAAATTTTGAGAAAATTTTAATGTAGATCATAACAAATATTTTTAACGAAAATTGGATCGAACGAGAAGTTTTTGAGATATATTACATTTTCAACAACCGCAAACATAACTTTGTTCTTCATACAAACACTATGAAAAACAAAGTTATATTTGCTGCCAATAAAATATTGTGGTATTTTACTAAGTGGAAGTAAGTGGATTGCCTACTTCAGTTAACGTTGGCACGGAACCCTCAGTGCGCGAGTCCGACTCGCACTTGGCCGGTTTTTTATAATGTATAGAGGCAATTATAGTTTTTATATAAAATGGTTTTTGGAAGGCAGTTTAATTTTTTTTAATTACAATTTTATGTATCTACCATAAAAATAGTAGAAAGGGATTAAGACATTTAAGAACAAACTGATGAAAATAAAAGTCAAGTAATACGAGGGTCAAACTGAAAGTTCTTAGAACTGGCCACTTATAAACAATATAATAAAAAAAATATTCTAAAATTTGAAAATAGAACTCTTTGCCAATATTACTGAGTATATATTTCATTCATTTGTCATTTGTTTTACGATTTGGCGGCAAATTGAAAATTGTCTGTGTCACGTCAACATGAATTTAACACGAGAAAATTTTCGTGCAATGATTTTTTATGACTTTCGATGTCATTTAAGTCAACAAGAAAGTTATGATAGACTACGATTGGCCTTTCACGATGAAGCCCCATCTCGTGCGACTGTTTACAACTGGTTTAATGAGTTTCAACGTGGTCGCACTAATCTCACTGATGATGTACGTGAGGGACGGCCTTCTACGGCGACGACTGAAAATAACATCTGTGTTGTGCGGCGTATGATAGGGACTAACAAAAGAGTGACCTATCATCAGATTCGGACAAGCTTAAGCATCGGTATGAGTCAAGTGCACAAAATCCTCCACGAACATTTAGCGGTCAGGAAGCTGTGCGCCCGGTGGATACCTCATAATTTGACTAAGGCTCAAAAACTCCATCGTGTGGATTGGTGCCGTAAAATGATTGAAAGATTTAACGGAGGTGACTCAAATGCTGTGTTCGACATACTAACAGGTGACGAAAGCTGGATTTACTGTTATGATCCTGAAACCAAAAGACAATCTGCTCAGTGGGTGTTTTCTTTCGAGGAGTTGCCAACTAAAGTGAAGAGAGATCGAAGTGCGGGAAAAAAAATGGTGGCCTCGTTCTTTGGAAGGATAGGTCATTTCGCAACAATTGTGTTAGAGGATCAAAAAACAGTTTCTGCAGAATGCTACACTACCAATTGTTTGCCACTTGTCTTGGAAAAAGTTCGAGAGAAACGACCTCGCAGTAGGATCCTCCTTCACCACGACAACGCCTCGTCGCACACCGCCAAGCGAACGATCGACTATTTGGCGACATCAAACGTTGAATTACTGGGTCACCCGCCGTATAGCCCCGACCTCGCGCCTTGTGATTTTTATTTATTTCCAAAAATTAAAGAAAAACTTAAAGGAAAGCGGTTTATGAATGCTGAAGAAGCGGTGGCTGCGTATCGCGATGCCATTGAAGAGACCCCTAAGGACGAGTGGGCAAAGTGCTTTTCCCAGTGGTTCCATCGCATGCAGCGGTGTATTGACGTCAATGGACAATATTTTGAAAAGATATAATAAAACTAATAACTGGCTAATGTAATCAGTTTTTGATTTTCTAAGAACTTTCAGTTTGACCCTCGTATTAATAAATTGTCAGTTAATTAGTCTCCAATCTAGAAATTTCCTGCCCCAACGGCCATCGGTTCATCGCGCTATGTGCCTTAAAAAGTGCAATATTATAATATAACAAAGATGTTTCTTATAGTTGTAAACTATTTAAATTGTAGTTTATCTATTTAATTTAACACTAATTGTTATATGTATCTAAAGATGTTATTTACCTAAAGTACCATTATTTGCTCTACCCTACAGGGTGTGATATATTTTAGACATTCGAATAATTTAAATTATGTTTTATGAAATCAACCTCTCAAATCAAACGACATGTTAAGCAATAGTGCACTATTAAAAACAAAAACTACTAAAGAAGTGTTATCAATAAAATATATTCATTCATTCCACTATTGAACCGATATACATCTTCGAAATTTTACAAATCTTTCGAGACGGTAAAGCTAATAATTATAAGCAGAAGCTATAAATTTTTAGTAATTAATACGGTTTTCATTGGAAACGTTAAACCAAATATTGCGTAAACTCTACAATTTGAACTAACTCTTATAGATGTTGCCTATGAGTTATTTACTATGCAAACATGGAATTAAGAAATCATGACATCATATCAGTGTTAATGAATTTTATTCAGATTGTGGTATTTTTTGCAATCATAGGAAAAAAGAACGACATGGCTGAATACTTGAATAGCCGCGTGTTTGTGTTCAGGCCCCGACGGGTCGTTTTACTCACAAAATAGTCGGCTAACGAACTACACACACTCGGTGGGTTATTACTTAACTTGCAGACCATATCGCGATAGTAAGTAATACATGAAGATAAGATTGCGATTCATGGGTGGTCTCGATGGAGTAAGCGCAAACACGAGTAAGTAGCGCTTGCAAATAATATGGTGGACGCACCGTGTGTCTAGAGCTGTCAATAAAATTATTTGTCACCAATGCTTTGCTTGGTGCTTTTCTATATAATCGAATCATAAATGAGGAGATAAAGTGAAGAACTAAGGTAACGGATATTGGCCTGCGAATTAGTAAGCTTAAGTGGCAATAGGCAGGGCACATAGCGCGAAGGGCTGATGGTCGTTGTGAAAGAAAACTCGATGAAAGACCCTCTGACCAAAGGCGCTGCGTAGGACGTCCACCGACAAGATGGACTGATAACCTTGTGAAGATCGCAGGATCAAACTAGATACAGACTTCTGTGGAAAACCGTGTGGGAATGTTCAGCAGTGGACGACCTTTGGCTCATAATGATGATGACAGGCGAAGTAAAGATCACAGGATCTCACTGGATGCTGACCGCCCTCGCAACCAATGGCCATTTTACATAATTTGGCCGATAATGACGAAGATGATGAGTGCTACCAAATGCAAAATACCTCTTTAACATGGACGGCAGTCGGTAACAGACTGCCGTCAATTACTTACTTACATAGTGCTTTTCGTTTTTATGGTTCCGTAGCCGAATGGCAAAAAACGGCACCCTTATATAGTGTCGTGAAGTCTGTCTGTCTGTCCGTCCGTCCGTATGTCACAACCACTTTATTCTGTAATATAAGCACCACACTGTTGAAATTTGGTAATTAGGAAGATGTATCTTGTTAACCACTTTACGATTCATATACAAAAAATAAAAAATAATGATATTAATTCTCTGACATCAATATATATAGGTTCGGAAAATATGAGATTTAGTTTTAATGATTGGACTTTCGGAGTGTTATGATTGTCGATATTGCACTCGAGACTATTGAGAAGATCGTTGCCTATGATACCGTCATATGGTAAGTTGATTTTGTCGACCACATGGAATTGGTATGAGATGTCTTTCTTTGCACTTGGAAATTAAACTACGAGAAGAACGCGCTTTTATTGGACGGTTACTGACTACCGTGACAGATCTAATAAGTTATTATATTAGAGTTATAAGTTTAGTTATCTTATGAAGTTATTAGTTTCTGTATTGAGTTCTTTTTAGAAATAAAATATTTGTAGATTAAAACTTGTATCGATGCATGAAACTGTTGGTAGACATAATAAAAAAAAACAACAGTTTTACTATCCTTTTTAGGGTTTAAGAGGGTTTAATGTCATATAAAGGTCCCATACATGAAACTAAAACAAAAAAATGGTTAAAATAACATGAAGGTTCCTAAAACCATTTTCACTGAAAGTCAAACGTTTCTTAGCTAGACGCTTTCAAAGTGGTAAAATGGGCGTCCCCCCCATCTAACTTCTAAACTGAGCGATTGTGAATTTTGAAAAATATATAAAACATAGATCTTCACAAATACTTTCAACAAAAATTGGTTCGGACGGGATCGAACGAGAAGTTTTTGAGATATAGCACATTTTCAGTAACTTTGTACTTCATACAAACACTATGGAAAACAAAGTTATATTTCCTGTCAACAAAATATTGTGGTATTTTACCGATCGGAAGTCAGTGGATTATCTAATTCAGTTAAAGTTGGCACGGAACCCTCAGTGCGCGAGTCCGACTCCCACTTGGCCGATTTTAATAGTAACCTGCAGGCTATGAAAAACTATCTTGACGACCCGTCTGGTGTAGTGGTCGAGAAATCGCCTACTACGCAGCGGGTGCGGGTTCGATCCCCGCACAATACAAACATTTGTGTGCATGAACATGTCTGTTTGTATTGGTCTGGGTGTTTTCTATGTACATCATGTATGTATTTACAAAAAAAAAAGTATTTAAGTATTATATCCGTTGTCTGGCACCCATAACACAAGCTTTGAGTAGCTTACTTTGGGGCTAGATGGCGATGTGTGGGAATGTCCATAGGATATTTAGGATAGGATATTTATCTTACAATGAAAAACAGAAACGATCCTGCTTAACTTGTCATTCTCCCTTAAACCAGAAGGGCCCTGATTCTTACATCAATCGAACTTTTTACTAACTAAAAAAAGGAGGTAATTACGAACCCACTGAAAAGATCAAGTAATACATCTACTCAATAAAAAAAACTACCACACGGTAGAAAATCAATGGAATATAAAAATCGTGACCCTAAGAAAGCAAAAACATTTTTGTATAAAAAAAAACGGTTGGTGAAGTTTTTACGATAAATGAATTCCACGAGAACTGAGGCCCAAGAAAACTGTTAAAAGTAACTTAAACTGTATAATAATGACAAAAAATGCACTGACCGGTTTTATCACATTATTTTAAAAGGTACCTATTAATTATATGATATTAATTCTTGATTTTTCTTATTTTATAAATAACGAAAAACAGATTTTTACGATTGGTTTGTTTTAGGTAAAATGCATTGGCCAGTTTTATACCATTACTTAAGAAGGTAAGTAAGGTATAAATCCTTAAATATTGTTTTATATATGTATGATGCTTATCTTGTTCAAAATCAAGCTCTCTGAGTTTTAATGCCTTGCAGTTGCTTAGAAATGGTTTTTATTCACGATATTGAAGGTCTAAATATCTCGACATGATCTCAAAATTTGGTAGGAAAATATTTACTCGTATTATCGTCATTAATATTAGAAATAAGATAATTGTTTTGCACACCTCACATAGGTCGGTTACAAAGTCGTTAAAATAGATAAAAGGTTCGGCTAAAAAGAGGTTTAATCTCTTACCGACAGCAAACCAAGTAACTATGACGTCCTGCTTCGTCGAGAGACTGTGTCAATCGCCCGGAACGTGATCAGCCGCTGTCATTAGGATTAATAGTTCGACGAGGTAAGTGCGCTTCGATTGCCCTATTTCTGTATTACGCGAAGAATGAAAGCACTATAATTCCGGAGAATTGCCCCGACCGATTGTGAAGAAAGATCTTTTCTGCAATGGCGAGTGAGCGTTATTCTTTTATGCTACATTTATTCGTTTTGTAAGCTTATTGGATGGTTCTTTTTATGATATGTTTATAGTATGTGCTAAAATTACGCAAGATATAATCTGTTTACCAACTGAAAATAAAAGTTGGTAATGAATTCAATGAGTATGTATGTGATATCGTTGGAATTTCGTTAGTGTATGTATGTTTGTATATTTGTCCACGAATTTGTCGAAAGCGAGAAGTCATAGCTGAATGACTCTTTTTTAGTTTAATCAGGTATATTTCAACTTAGGATACAGTATAAATTAAAAAAAATCGGTCTAGTAGTTTTTGAGATATGAGTAAATGACAAAAATTCATGAAATAAAAAAATACACCACATTCAAGAAACTGAAAAGCTTTCAATATAAAAGTTTTTATATAAAATAGTTTTTGGAAGGCAGTTTAATTTTTTTTAATTACAATTTTATGTATCTACCATAAAAATAGTAGAAAGGGATTAAGACATTTAAGAACATACTGATGAAAATAAAAGTCAAGTAATATTAATAAATTGTCAGTTAATTAGTCTCCAATCTAGAAATTTCCTGCCCCAACGGCCATCGGTTCATCGCGCTATGTGCCTTAAAAAGTGCAATATTATAATAAAACAAAGATGTTTCTTATAGTTGTAAACTATTTAAATTGTAGTTTATCCATTTAATTTAACACTAATTGTTATATGTATCTAAAGATGTTATTTACCTAAAGTACCATTATTTGCTTTACCCTACAGGGTGTGCATATGTATGATATTGATTATGTAAATTGATACTCTACTATGTATTTGCATTAAATAAATTAATAAAGGTTAAACTTTTCTTTGGGTGGACACGCCACAACTTACAAACGCTGTTCAATCGCGTCGCTGTGAAACCAGCCCAACTTTAGAGCTCGCAGTTCTCCTGACAGTAACTTGTAAGGCTGTTCTGGTTTTATTTTCAGGTTAAAGTTAACCCCTCACACATTGCCTATAGAGTAATACATCGTAGGCATATTTGATAAATGACATAACGTCATCGGCAAAATGGCGTTGCAAAAACAACCCCACGGAAAATCGCAATTACTCCACAATGAAATCATATTTAATCTTAATGTAAACGACATTATACTTATTATTAAATGTTCCTTCCATTTGTGTCAACATAAATACGGACCGCATTACAAAAAAAACCTATTATACAAGATCAAAACTTAGAAACTGTACTAAAGGCTCTAATAAAAAAAAACTAATGAACACTCAAAAGAAGTTACAATTAGCAACTAACACAGCTATCATTATGTGTAACCATTAAGATAAACGACTTCTCGATTGTTATTGTTTCGCCACTTGAAACTCGACACGCGCACAAACCTGACTGAGCAAAAAACAACTAGGGACGCACCAGTTTAGTTTCAGTAACTTTATCGATAGTTGTCGATAGTGCATTATTTCTGTAAGGTAATAGGAATATGTAAATTAAATACAATCTCATTACTTATAATGGTTTATTAACGTTATAATTTATAATATTTTTTACTTACATGAAATTGCTCAATCTCTTGAACCGTAGAAAATAAGAGAATTATAAAATCTGTAGATGGCTCCCGAGTCGTGTTTCACATTCTGTAACCATAAAAATACGTTATGATCAAAATAAGAAACTTTTCGACTGCACCTAATATGGTCTATAATAATATAATCGTGATTTTTTTTAAAATATTACAAATTGTTTATAAAAAAACTAGCTAATACAATAACATTACAAGTTTAGTTTTAAAATAAAATGATTTATTACAAGATTACAACCGCGATACCAATAAAAACTACGCTTATCGATAAAACTATCGACTTGTACCTCATCCGATCTAATGCATCAACAAAAAAGGTCGTAAGTCCGCTACCGGCACAACAAGTCATTATGTCATACAAATAAAGATCAAATTCGCTATCCAAGACCACGGCCATTTAGGTTATTGTACACCGAAATTGCTAACTTTGTTTTATCAATATAACACTGAATGAATGTTTTGTTCTTATGTTACATAGTTGTGAATAGTTATTACGACCCTGTCATTGTGTTTATGATCACATATCGTAAAATATCACTGGAAAATTAGGAATATGGCATCGAACTTTTCCGGACTTGATTCTACTGTTTTTACGTTATATTTCTCACAAACACTTATTGTAAATAGGTCATTGTACACAAAATAATCGATCTTTAGCAATAAACAGTACTTACATGAGAAATAACAGCAATAAATCACTTCAAAACACACCAAAACAAACCGCGCGAGACCCGACATTTGACAAGTCAAAAAAATATTAGAGGCATAGACTTTGGTTTTTTTTCCGGTTGCACACCACAGAATATACAACACAGATTGTATTTAGCCAACCTTCCCCTAACAAAAGTAGACCGGAAGTGCCAGTAAAACAGAAGCAAAGGCACGAGCCGAATTCGGCCCAAAAGTATTCGCAATATTTGTCGCGTGCGCTGGCCGAATTCGGCTGGAAAGCAACTTCAGGGTTAACAAGCGATTGGAACGCTCGTTACCGGTCAGGTACGCTGAGATGCTACTAACGGTATGTAAAGATGACTTACAGATGCTTCTAGGAGTACCTACATGTCTTGAAATAGAGAAATAGCTCACAGTAGAGAAATAGCACACAGTCTTCGACACCGGCGGGAGAAACAGTTTTCAACAGTTTTTAAAGGCATCTCCGACATCGCTATAATAGAAAGAAGAAAACAGTCTCAGATAACTGGTTGGCATAGTCCGATTAGAACAGATAGAATAGTGACAGTACTACCGACAGCAAACCGTAACCGCAAGCTAGAACGATCTACAGCACAGCCCGTGCAGCAACCACAGGACCACAGAATAGAATAGCACCGAACAGAATAGAACAGCAGTAGTCGTCCTTTGACCCGTTTTTCTGCACCGACGCCTACACCGTCGCTGCACGGCGGGAGTATGTATAGGACGACTTTAAAAGACCGTGCGAAATACCTCAAAAATCATTAAATAAAAGTCGTCTACGTGTGCTACGGACATTGGAGACACCGCACACCAGAGCTACCCATCGACACCGTACCAGCGCACCAATACAGTCCACGCCGTTAATTCGCATCACTCCGGCCTCCACTCCACTCCGTCCCGCACAAAATGTGACACAAAATTTGTTCTGAACAGCGTGTCTAGTGTAATACATATAAGTCTTGTACAATGGTTACTTTTTTAAATATTATTTTAAGTTAATTTTATGTCGTATCCGTCAAAATTCCTTATCTTACGTTGGTGAAATCGAAACTCAATAGTTTAACGTTAATTAATTTCGATAGCACGGATAGTAGTCGGATGGTAGCGTCAGGTTCGATCGCCAGTCAATTAGAAGACTTATATGACAGCTGATTCAGCTGAATAACTACTATCTAGGCAGCAGATTGATTTTTATTGACATTTATAAACTGCATGATATAGTGAGTTAGGTAAAAAGCAATGCTAAGTTAATATAAAAAAATGGTATATGAAAAAGAGAAAATCTAAACCAAACTTATGTATTGGGGGACTAGTTATTGCTACAATTTTTTAATAGTCCAGTGGACTCATAGCCGATATCCAAACCCACATTAGATTGAATCCAGACACAGTTTTTTTTTATAAATGATTTCTACAGATTTTCTAAAATATTTTAATAAATAAATATTGCCGCGGCGGCAAACTTGTTTACATAAAGGTATATTAATTAAAACAGAATTATGCTGTTTGATAATTTATTACTTATTTCCGTATTACGTACGCATTAAGAACAATATTTTTTTTTGTATGGGAGTTGGACTTAAAATAAAATTCTAACTAACAGAAACAAATGATACACCAAATGAAAGAATAAATTCATACAAACAAAAAAGACATATTTTTGTTAATTTTTCGATATGGATTTTGTTTTTTATTTTCAATCTAAGTCTTTTGTTACTGGCATGTGCAGCAGAGAGTTGCAACACTGTCCGCAGTAAGTGCGTTTTGTTTACAGTTATAGAAACATTTTATTTTGTTTATTTTTGAGAAAACGAATACAAAGATACTTAAATTACATTAAAAATCCAAAAAGAGAAAATGGTTACTTTACAATCAGCTTGATACTTATCCTAAAACAATGATTTTTACTATTTTTTTTTTAAATTCGACGAACAAAACGCTGGTTTGGTTCCATCCACTTCTTCGTAAATATTGACATCTGTCATATGTCAGTGCCAGCAAATCAAATGTCAAAAACTGTATAAATCAACGTTCTGTTCGACGCATTTTCAAAAATAATAAAATGTTTTCAAAAAGAAAACGGGCGTATTAAAAAATCTAAAAATAATGTTAAATGAAAGTATTTAAGTTTATAAGTAATCCACAACTAAATATGACCCTGTTAAATATTCACGTATTTTAGGCCCAAAAAAATGATGTCCTTTCATTGACTCAGTTGTTTTCATCTAAACCAAACTTGATGGCTAGTGGGTAGTCAAATATATTAAATAAAAATTGGACACAGATCAAATACAATGCTCTAATCCCAAAGTACGTAGCTAATTTACTTGTGTTAAAGAAATCATAAACAAAGGTGGCACCACAACACCCAGACCCGAGACAATGTAGAGAATATTCATTTCTACATTGACCCGACCGGGAATCGAACCCAACCAATTCATGTCAACTCGGCCTAAGTACTGTCGTAGCAGAGGATTACAAGACCATCTGTCTTCCAACAATTAACATTTAGACCTAGTGGTCTAAATACCGCACTGTGTGAGATATTCACACTTATCTGTAGTAAAATTCAGTGTTCCGTATAAATAGGTGCCTACCCGCATCACTTGCCACGACTCGACTAGTTGCAGAGGCCCCGTGGTAAAATCGAAGTTAGTAGGTATGTATATAAATCCAATGATTCTGCTTTCACCCAGAATATTTTTACGGGGTCTATTTCAATACGTTTGTGTACGCTCTGAATAAACAAGCCCGCACAAAAGTGTCTTTGAGAAAAGATCAATATAACTATGGGTTTTTATCCTCCCAACCAAATTTCTTAATTATTTGCTTAATCTTGGTGAATGATAATAAATAAAAAAGTAAAAACCGACTTCAAAACCAAAATGCACTAAAAAGTCTTAAAAAAACTCTTGACCATTGAAAGGAAAGGAATTCATTTTAGGCAAACAATTTCTTTTTGGAGATTTCTTTTCCTTTTCTTTCAATGGTCAAGAGTTTATTTAAGACTTTTTAGTGCATTTTGGGTTTGAAGTCTGTTTTTACTTTTTTTTTAAAGTCAATTTTATTTCTTCATTTTAGAGATTACAGGTGAAGGGAGGGGGGGAGTTGCACCTTATGACTCTGTTTTTTAAAAGCTACGAACTACCTATTATAAGTTTTTTCATTATAATTACTAAGCTCTTAAGCATTAAGGAGTTCCACCATCAGCTCAGCCCCACAAGATGTTGAATATCAGACGTAGCAACACGTCAACATTAAGATTCTAGTAAAGAAACACTATATGTTCGGGATGCTAAGATCTCGCACATCAGTTGTGCGCTGGAGTGCAGCAAGACGGGGGCCAGTAAATGAAAGACAGGCGTTTCTTCGGTAACTGGAGGGCGGCGGAGGTAGTTGAGTCGTCGGTGTCTTCTCGGAGAGTGCGCACTTGTATACATACGTCGGGTTTCCTCGCCCCCTTCTGGGCGGCTCGGGTTCGAGCCTCAGCTCCTTCCCCGGGCTTCATCTCATGGGCCTACTGGCCCACGGTACTGGGAGCCGCATTGCGGCCGTCTTGCGACGACAGGTCTGAATCTTCATCTTCTGCCAGAGCCGGCTGCACAGTCGCTGCGGGCTGCCCATCAGGTGAGACCCCGTTCGGGGAGGCCCGATGAGCAGGGCAAGCTGACTGCGGCTGACTCTGGCTAAGGAGGGGATGAGAGATAGGGGGCGGGGGGGGGTTGTGATTGGGACTCGGGTAGGTGGGAGGGCGGATTTAAGGAGCAGACCTGTCGTGGGGTTGGCCTCTTGCTCGACTCTTGTACCGTGGGCATGGCCATGGGGGCTATATTTTGTAGCCCGGGGTGCGGCCCGTGGTCCGCGGCTTCGTACATCCGCTTGGATGTGCGGACCACGAATCCCTCCAGGGCCTCCATCTTGAGGTCCCTGTGTATAGTGGCATTTCGAACATAGCGCCCGGCCCCCGTGATAATTCGGAGCGCTATGTTCTGCTGGGATTGGAGCTGCGTACGGTGGGCTGCGCTTATCATCGCGTACCAGGCTGGGGCCGCGTATGTCAGCCTGGAGCGCACGTACGTTTTAAAAATGCCCACCTTTGTTCTGGTGGGCAGGCGGGACTGGAGGACGGGGCGCAATCTTGCGCGCGCCCCGCGGCTGGAGTCGACCAGGTGCTTGACCTGGTCTTTCAGGGTGAGGCGCTGGTCCAAGTGGCAGCCTAAGTACTTGGTACTGCGCTGCCACTTTATCTTCTGGTCGTTGAGGAACAGCTCGGGCATCTTCCGTCTTTGGGGGCCCGTGTAGATGGCGGCGGTTTTGCCCACGTTTACCGCTATCCGCCATCTCTCCAGCCAGTCCGGCAGTAGGTCGAGCTGCTTCTGCATCCTTTTCACCGCCGCCTTGACCCATGGGGCGGTGGTGTAAAAAGCGCTGTCGTCCGCGAACAGCGCCAGCTCGACCTTGGGTTCCCACTCATGAAGATGGTCGTTGATGGTGGGAACGTCGTTGGTGTAGGCAGCGTACAGGGTCGGTGATAGGCAGCTGCCTTGGGGGACCCCTGCGTCTATGGGGCCCTCTGCGGACGTAGCGTCCTCCACGGCGACCTGGAACGAGCGTCCTTGGAGGAAGGACGCTATCAAGTGGACGAGGGCGGGGGGCAGGGCGGTCGTGGCGAGCTTGAAAATAAGACCGGGGTGCCAAACCCGGTCAAAAGCCTTCTCCACGTCTAAGAAGACCGCCACCGAGGCCTGGTTCTTATTGAGGCCCTCCGCTAGGTGGTGGATCACCCTGGCCAGCTGGAGCGTGGTAGAGTGCCCGCTGCGGAAGCCGAACTGCTCGTCCCTCGGGACGAGGTGGGGACGCAGTCGGCGCAGCAGGGCTCGCTCGAACAGCTTGGCGGCGTGGTCCAACAGGGTGATGGGCCTGTAGCTCTCGGGGCGGCGGCGGTCTTTCCCCGGCTTGGGGATCATCACCACCCGCCCTTTCTTCCATGGCGAGGGGAAGTGGTTCGTCCTGAGGGCGGCGTTGAGGATGCGGGTCAACGCCGCTATCCCTCTCCTGGGCAGCTCCGCCAGGGCCGCGGGTGGCAGGCCGTCAGGGCCCGGCGCCTTCTTCCTGTTTAGGCGGGGCGACTCCGAGGAGGACGACTCGACGGCGGGTTGGGCCTCCTGGCAGAGGCGCTTCTCCTCCTGGGCCGAGCTAAAGCTGTCCTCAGGTAGGGGCCTCCTGCGTGGGTCGCGCGGGTGCGCCTCGCGTTGGACCAACACGGATGATTGCTCAGCAATCTCCGATGTTGGGTCCGGGCGCTGGATCGGCCTGAACGGGGACGGGGCAGCCGGGCGCATCTCGGTGCTCGCTCTGGGCGGTCTTGGAGGCGCAGATAAAATCGGGATCGCCGATCTTGCGGGTGGGTTGGTGGTGATGGGCGCTGTGGTCCTACGGGGCCACGAGCGTCCTGGGTCCGGTGGGACACGGTCTCGATCGCTCATTTTCACAAAATGTACGATACGAAAACAAATACACAAAAAATAAAAATGTTAAAGTTAAAGGGGGTAGGTGCACAATAAAAGTTACCGAGGGTACTTGGGGTAAAGGCTAACCTACTGGTCGCACGAATTATTTTATAATTAAAATAAACGTACACTAAACACAAACTTAAAACTACACAAGCACAAAGCGTCAAGTCGCGGAAAAATAGTCTCAAGTTAGTGTTGGGGGGCGTGTCACTCGCGTACGCGGGCACTAGTAGCAGGGAGGGTGTGGCACAACCAGCGTCCTATGAAGGGAGGTGTGTGCGCAACAACAGCCAACGTCCTACTCGCACTTGTATGGGGCACGCACCGCTATTTATATCATTTCGGATACCCCCGCCACCCCCACCTCTTTATTGCACGGAAACATGATTTTTACATTTATTACCTATCTAGGTACTACTTATGACCTAAGTGTGTGTTTTATTCAGAGTGCCTACCTAATTGGGTTCTAAGTTTACATTTCTTATTAGAATCCTATACTTTCTAATACGAATTAATTACAAAAATATGATAAGTTTTCCGGGAGCGAGCGAGAGGGCTATATGTCCTATCTCCCTCTGGAGATGGTCGGTTTGCTCGCTCCGGCACGGGTGAGGAAAACAACGGACGGAAATATTCTTTATTTCAGAAACACACTACAAATACAGACAAACAAAACAAATGAACAATACTTAACCTATACAGAAAAATGATAATAACACGAAAATTATTTACAAACAGTAGGTACTACATGCCGCTTTGTGTTGGCCGTCCGGAACACTATACGTGCCTATAAAATTTGAGGGTTTCCCTCGATCACACCAAGTTCCCATCATCAGATCCCAAATTTGAAAAAATGGGACCAACTAGAAGGTATACCCTCTAAGTAAGCGAAAAATTTTTTCGAATCGGTCGACAAACGACTGAGATATGAGGTAACATAGATACAAAAAAAAAAACATACAGTTGAATTGATATCCTCCTCCTTTTTTGAAGTCAGTTAAAAAGTTATTCACTACCTTTTTGCGTAAATTAAATGCTATTAGGTGTCTGACTTAGTCAAATCGAACTTTGAATATGGATGTAAAGTATTTCTTGCAGTACAATCGAGATAACTATTTAAGTCTTTTTTGAACATAAAATTCCGCTAGATTTTTATGTATAAAAGCACAATATAATATCATCAGTATATGTTTATCCTATACTCGTTTCATTGTTGTCTGGAGAATTTTTGTTGCCCGAATTGGTATAATAAAATCGTTATAATAAAAGTGATCAAATTACGCTTTTACAGCAGTCACTTTATATTGGTAAGGTTCGGGGCTACCCAACGATCGTTTTAAGTAAAGCAATATCCTAAAGTTACATATTTATGAAAGATTCCTCCGCTTTATGCGCCCTAAGGGTACAAAAGGACCATTTTTTATAATGACAATTATATTTTAGACATTCGAATAATTTAAGTTATGTCTTATGTAATCAACCTCTCAAATCAAACGACATGTTAAGCAATAGTGCACTATTAAAAACAAAAACTACTAAAGAAGTGTTATCAATAAAATATATTTATTCATTCGACTATTATAGAAGATATACTTTTTGTTTAAAGACTTTATTGCACAAATTTAGTGTACAAAGGTGGACTTAATGCTTAAAGCATTCTCTACCAGTCAAATCTTTAGGTCATAAAGAAAGCTGTCATCTTCAAAGTTTTATAAATCTTTCGAAACGGTAAAGCTAGAAATTATAAACATAAATTTTTAGTAATTAATACGGTTTTCATTGGAAACGTTAAACCAAATATTGCGTAAACTCTACAATTTGAACTAAGTCTTATAGATGTATGCCTATGAGTTATTTACTATGCAAACATGGAATTAAGAAATCATGACATCACGATATCAGTGTTAATGTATTTTATTCAGATTGTGGTATTTTTTGCAATCATAGGAAAAAAGAACGACATTGCTGAATACTTGAATAGCCGCGTGTTTGTGTTCAGGCCCCGACGAGTCGTTTTACTCACAAAATAGTCGGCTAACGAACTACACACACTCGGTGGGTTATTACTTAACTTGCAGACCATATCGCGATAGTAAGTAATACATGAAGATAAGATTGCGATTCATGGGTGGTCTCGATGGAGTAAGCGCAAACACGAGTAAGTAGCGCTTGCAAATAATATGGTGGACGCACCGTGTGTCTAGGGCTGTCAATAAAATTATTTGTCACCAATGCTTTGCTTGGTGCTTTTCTATATAATCGAATCATAAATGAGGAGATAAAGTGAAGAACTATGGTACCGCATATTGGCCTGCGAATTAGTAAGCTTAAGTGGCAATAGGTAGGGCACATAGCGCGAAGAGCTGATGGTCGTTGTGAAAGAAAACTCGATGAAAGACCCTCTGACTAAAGGCGCTGCGTAGGACGTCCACGCACAAGATGGACTGATAACCTTGTGAAGATCGCAGGATCAAACTGGATACAGACTTCTGTGGAAAACCGTGTGGGAATTTTCAGCAGTGGACGACCTTTGGCCCATAATGATGATGACAGGCGAAGTAGAGATCGCAGGATCTCACTAGATGCTGACCACCCTCGCAACCAATGGCTGCAAGTACGGAAGGCCTATGTTAAGCAGTTCAGTTTTTAATAAATTCTTTAGTCATTGCTTTCTTACCGTAAAACGGGGGGTATAGGAATAACGAGGGCAATAGGAATGCAAACCACTTTTTTTGTTGGCGTTTTTACAGCTGTATCTACACAATTTCTACCAAGGCTTGTTATCTACCATTTTAGTCGACTATATTTTCGACTATTTTCTGGCAACACTTTGTAGCCAAAGCTTCAAATTACAATATAAAAACACTGTCAAAGTAAAGTTCTCAAACCGTGAAATTTTTAGCTCCAAAAACTTTGTCGTAGTGATGGTTTAATTTTGCGGGTATCTATCTTAAAAAAGATTTTTTTGATATCGATCATCATTTCACAGAAAACTATTCAATGAATGTAAATATCTTTTTTTTCTTGATTAAACGATTATTAATCGTCATTTCATAACATCGAATAACAGTTCACTAAAAATGTTTCGCAACTGTTTTGTTAAGCAGAATAACGATGTTTCATAGAATTATTACGTTATCGATATAACCTTTCATAAAAACTTGTTTCAATGTGTAACAGTTCCCATATATTTATTTTTTGCATACGCATGCAAGTAAGAAGTCATGCGCATGCATAAGCATGCAAGTAAGAAGGCATACATGCATGTATTAATGCATGCAAGTAAGCAAGCAGGCATGCATTAATGCATGCATGCAAGCATACAGGCATGCATATAGCAAGCAAGCAGGCATGCAAACAAGCAGCATGTATTAGGATTTCCTCGTCTCTGGCGCTGTGGGAATAGCAGCCTCGTCGCCCTTGCGTAACAAGGCACAGTCACCCATGTTACAGCGGGCGGAGGCTGCTCTCCCTCCGCGCTTCCGGCTTTTGAATTACTCTCTAGTATCAGGCAAACTAGTACCACGGCGAGGAGACCACGGTGAGTCAGGATTAATGCAGTATATTTATTAGATCAATATTTATCACATATGTTATCAGTTATGCTTTAAATTGTCTATTAATAAAATATGCAATATAATATTAGTAACAAATTCGTTTGGAAATACGGACTTTAGTGAAGTAAAATTCGATGTGTCAAGAATTCTGCATATTGAAACTTACGTGGAAATAAAATTATGGGTAACAAAATAGAAAGCTAACGTTTCTTCGATAAAATACGTAATTTATGAAAAGAAGTAACGATGAAGTAAATTTGTAGATAATAAGCATTCGACCAAATAAATTGTGATGTAACAAGATTCTAGAATTTGCTGAATATTATTTTGAAACATCTGCGAATCGTTTATTGGGGAATGAAAATCGATGAAGAAAATTGCGATTAAGGGATGGTTCCCTAATTCTGCAAGTGGACTTGATTAAGAGTTACTTATCATTAATTACCGGACCATAAAACATAAAAGGTAAGTACACATACTGCTTTAAAGCTGGTGTTTAAAGATTTGAAATAAAAACCTATGTATTTTCGTATTTTGAGGTGAATAGGAACGCGAAGGGGTGTAAAGGAGTCGCTAAAAGGGATAATCGAAACGGAAAAGGGTTTTTTTGGAACAGGAAAGAGGTGAATCGAAGCTAGTGAGGGGAGTATAGGATTTCGCTTTTAGGGTTGGCACAAACAATTTTGCCGATTTTCAGTCGTTTAAATTGCATTAAAATCTTTTAAAAATTCTTTAAAAATTGATATTTTTAAGTGTACCGTCGTTAATTCATTATTTTTATAAAAAATAAATAAATTAGTATAGTACCTTGATTTGTGACTATATCATTTAGCACATTTTAGCAATAGTTAGTAAATAGATCTCATACTCTTAGTGCCTGAAGCCAGGATAACTGCTGCAAGGTTTGATGTTTACCTACTTTTTGTTTTCATAGTGGTTTATTAGACTATATTTATTGTTTTTTTTTCGATTTCAAATACATAAGAATTTAATTTTGTTTAAATTTACCTATATTTTTGATTTTTTTACGAGAATAAACATACACAAATATTAAAGTTTTTTTTACTCAAAAAAACATATATTACATAAACAATTTTAATCACATAATAATAGGTAGGTACCTACCTTGTAAGTAAATAAAATATAAATAAATATTCAATCACACACATTGCTATGATCCCGAAGTAAGTAGCCAATGCACTTGTGTTATGGAAATCAGAAACAACGGTGGAACCACAACACCCAGACCCGAGACAATATAGAAAAAGTCGTTTTCTACATTGACCCGACCGGGAATTGAACCCGGTACAGTACGAGATGGCGACGCTTGAAACCAGCGTGCTAGTCACTCGACCACGGAGGTCGTCAAAAAGTATCTTACTATCATACCCATTTATTTGGGCCAGCCCTTGTCATTTTTCCGATTCTCCCCAATCGCGGGGAGAATAGGAATTCACCACATTTTGAGTTTTTTTTTTTAAAAAAAACTAGCGCATATATGTAGTAAAAGCCTTTGGAAATCTATAATCTTAGTCACCGGAATCTTACTACCTATATACGGTTTGTAATTGGATTAAAAACCAAAGAGAAAATCGGCCTGGAAGTTTGAAATTGTTCCCATTCCCCCCGTTTTACGGTATCGTTTGTTAATAAACCGGAGCTATTTTGAAGTACTTGTTACTTGTGCCTTTGGTATAACTTATTTTTAACTAGTATCACTATAATACGAGAAGGTAATATGTAGCTTTCATAATTATTAGTTATTATAATAGATCGTAACGATCTTATAACCATAATAGATATTTATATCAAGGAATAAAGTCAATATATAGATCAATATATTATTATCTGTCATCAAATAAACAAAAGTAAAACCGAATTTAAAACCAAAATGCACTAAAAAGTCGCAAATGAACTCTTGACTTTTTGAAGGAAAGGAATCCATTTTAGGAAAACAATTTCTTTTTTGACCCGGTGTCATGCCATCACTTTGACCATTTCAAGTATCACTATCAGAGCATTAACCATCAACTATCAGAGCAAGAACGCTACAAAACAACCGAAACTTTCAAAACCACGTAAATGATTAGATTTTTATCAGTCTGACTTAGTAGTCGATAAGCCAATGAGAACGTTGCAAGCCATAAATTCACACACGTACACAGAGGACCTTTGTCAAGGCACGGTACAATGAATCCTTCTGGTGATTTATTATGACCCACTGCTTAGGAGATAGAAGTAAACAATTACGCAGGATTAACATAAAGGAAAAAAGGCTGTCCTTAAAGTATCCGGTTTGAGCTATTCTGTAAAGCGCGACAAAGCCATAAAATAAAGGCAGGAAAGCAAGTGATTTAAGGCTAATCGAAGATCTGAAAACAAGAAAAAAGGAATGAATTTATGAATATAAAATATGACACTGTGAGTGTTAAAAACATTCTAAAGCATAAGAAAAAAGGAGTATAACATAAGTAGATTGTTATATACAAGGGGAGAAAGTGACCCATTTCACTCGAGATGTTTCTGGCCTTCTAACGGCTAATAGTTTGAAAGTGAAATGGATGCTTTCACCCGAGTTAAACAAACTATTTTTAATTTCGACTGTGAGAAAAATAATAAGTCGTGGGATTTAGATGTGATGACGACTTTTTTTAAAACTTTATTGCAAAAAATAGCGTACAAAAAGTGGACTAAATGCTAAAAGTATTCTCCCAGTCAAACCTTTAGGTCATGCAAAAGACTGTTATATGCTTCGGCGAGAAATGAAACCTGAAAATTTGCACAACATGCCAGTGTCTTTATTAAGGGGCTACCCGGATTTTTAGCGCACTTACTAGCGCCACTTTAGTAAAAAAAACATAACTCGTTAAATAAAAGACCAATCAAAAATCTGGTAGATACGATTGTAGTACAGGTTCTATAGTTTATTTAGTACGTTTAAATTGTTTCTAAAGTAGTTAACTGTAGTTAGAGTTAGAAAAACTGCTAAATATGGCCACTTTTAGCATTTTTGCTAACTGTAACTGCAGATAACTGTGTTTAATTGAACTTAAACATTGTGTCTAAACCACATAATCAGAGCTACAATCGTATCTACCAGATTTTTGATTGGTCTTTTATTTAACGAGTTATGATTTTTCTAGTAAAGTGGCGCTAGTGTGCGCGGTAAAAATCCGGGTAGCGCCTTAAAAGGACTGGAAACGGCACAGAAGAAAACAGAGTACAAACGCGGATAATATCAAATAATTTAAATCCTTGTTAAAAAAAATCGATTTTTCCTCACAGACAATAATAATAGTGGAAGAACGCAACCTTAACTGACACGAAAACTGCCACAAGTTACCTATGTCAAATCAGATTCGATTTTCTCAGATTTTCTCTCATAAGATAAAAGTGACAAATGAACAATCTTACTCATTCCTATTAGTAAGAAGATTGTATAATGAACACCATTTCGGCGAGTCACTTCCTAAAAATAATTTCGTTGTTCATTGTTAGTTTTTAGCGAAACTGCAAACACAAGATAATTCCAATTCGTTCAAAGTCACAATTTTAATAGGAAATCGTACCTAACCTAACTATTTCAGAGGTTTAGTGGAGGATATATTATTTCCATATTATAAAATGAAGTAAGTACGGTTGATAGAACTTATTTATTTATTAACTATAGCTTTCATATAAAATCCAAACCGTAATTTGGCTATATAGCTCTTCGTGCTTCGTTCATTATAAGAATACAAAAATAAGTCGGATAGTTCTCGGAAAGAGCCTATATAGCGATAGCAATCCAAATCCAGTGTTTCTTTGTAAGTAGGCCGCGCTGTACAGAGTTATTTACACCCTCTCTATATTCTGACATATTTACAATGAAAAAACGATGAAATTATTCATAACCCTACAGACAGGGTGTTGAACTGACTGATAGATAGCCTGATGAATATTTTAAGCCCATACTACGAATATAAGCAAACTTTTCTCCAACTTGTAACTTTGCGAAGAATACAAAACAAACTTCAGAAACACGATCACAATTTATTGTTCAGTAGGATGCGTACCTAATTATTTTAAGTGGTAAGTTTTGGCTATAAAAGCTTATATAAATTGAAATGCAATATAAATTTCAAGGATTATTTAAACAGAAATCAGGAGGTAGGTAAGTCTTAGTTATATATTGAAGACCGAGTCAGTTTACCCACCCTTCAAAGAAAAATGCCTATAGGTATCTACTACACACACCGGCACACATTTAGGGGAACGGAATAAAGATTGGTTAAGAATGTTTTTTAACACTCACAGTGTCATATTTCATGTCCATAAAGATGAAATAAGAAACCATAAATTTGCGCACGGGCGGGTCTTGAACTAGCACTTTCTGGCTTATCGAGCCAAACGCTCTACCAATTGAGCTACCGTGCTGTCTGTCGGACCCTGCGAAATTTGTGGTTTCTTATGGATACGTCATTATACGTGACGTTTAGCGAGCGTAAGAACTCACAAAATTAAGTAATAATTTTTGTTATCAACCCTGTGCCGAATTAAACTGTTTTCATTCGAAAATAGGACATTAATCAATGAATATCACACGCCATTGTGACGCGAGTGATTCAAAAATACGGCCCCAGGAGACACTAAATAAAAATCTCTTAGCTTATGAAAGTAGTGACCGTCGGTAAGAACCACATCTTAAAATACCCCCAATATAAGAAAAAACAATATTTTTCCGTTCTACTAAATGTGTGCCGGTGTTTGTAGGAGATACCAAATAGCAATTTACCTTGGAGGTTGGGTAAACTGAATCCCATCAAAAACAATACTTGTCAAAAAAACCAAGTCTCGCAACTCAGTTGTTCTGCGGTAAAAAGTTGTGAGATCCATGTAATACCAAGTCGGTTATTAATTTATTCAGTCTCTACTTAAGCGACTTTCTGTCTCAATACGTCCAGTCTCTAAGATCACGATCGTGGTCCATAACAATTGAAAATCAATTGTGTCTGGAATCTCCGTACTCGAAGCATTTAGTTGTTACGTAATAATTAACAGCATCATATAGTGACGCATATCAATATTAAAATTCTTTAATGTTTTATATAAATATATTGAGACTTGGCCATCGCCTGAAAACACGTGTAAATTCAATCGCCTGAAAACACATGTGAATTCAATTATTGAGTGCGATGGCCAAGTCTCAATATATTCACACAATACATACACAATACCACGATCGTGATCTTAGAGACTGGACGTATTAAGACAGAAAGTCGCTTAAGTAGAGACTGTATAAATTAATAACCGACTTGGTATTACATGGATCTCACAACTTTTTACCGCAGAACAACTGAGTTGCGAGACTTGGTTTTTTTGACAAGTATTGTTTTTGATGGGATCTCATTTCTTTTTTGTATTTTGTAGACAGTTCTACTTTTTTCCTTACTGAATCCATTGCGACTACCTACAAGTTAGATTGCAAAGTTATTTTTATGCAGAAATACGAATAGGTAATAAGAAATTTATAAATACTTAGGTACTTAAAGTATCAATATTTAATTTAAATTATTTATCCGAACAACGTCCAAATTGTAAGCAAATAATATCAGTAGACCAATGAGTACTCTCGCCTTTAGTCGTCAAACTAATATAGCAATCAAAATTATCATTGAAAATCGCAAAGAATTCTGGGCACATCCGAACAGCATTGGGTCGCTCGCGCGTATGAGCGGAGCGCGGCTGCTGCTCGCTCGGCGACATTCACCTTTCCGCGCGCCTCGCCACTGTCTCCGCCCCGCGCCCTCGCGCTAGCACCGCGCAGCGCGTAGTAACGGCCCGCGCTCACTCGCTAGCATCAATTATAGCTACAATTTGTGCAGTTCGCATTATTCCTGCGCTTAACGCTGATTAATGTTTATTTTATTATGCAAAATTGCAGCCCTTGGCGGTCGTTTCCTGACATTTACGTGTTAAAACACCACAGTATATGTCGAATAAATGTGATCCAACGTGAGTGCGGTTTGTACAGTCTACCGCAAATGTGTTTTATCCTTTCTCCCTTGGTGCTTAGTTATAAGGGCCATTTTAATTTGGCTTTTTGTACATCGTGTAACATTTGTGAAACTGAGAGAGTGGGTAGCCACCTAGAACGTTCAACAGGCCGGGGCTACAGAGGATTTGCCTCTAGATATTATGCATGAGCCTGCCAGTTACATGACTGATGTCACGCTTGAATTTCATTCGCGTGATGTCTCATAATTTGATGGAACCAAGTAACAATCTTTGTTTTGTTTGACTGATGTGTTGAAACTGATTAGGGAAGTGCTAACTAAATTTAAATACTGATTAAGTTATACATTTAAAAGGTTTATAGGTGAATTATTATTCATAAAGATGAAAAAAGAAACCAAAAATTTGCGTGCGGGCGAGACTCTTATGAAAACGTCAATTGCGTGACGCTTAGCGCCATCCAGCCGTCTGTTTATGAAACAGATGGCCCAAGCAGTTATTCTTTACAGAATAAATTCAACTTGGAAATCGATGACACCTCGCTACCTAATGCTTTAGAATGTTTTTAACACTCACAGTGTCATATTTTATATTCATAAAGATGAAATAAGAAACCAAAAATTTGCGCACGGGCGGGACTTGAACCAGCAACCTTTTGGCAGACCGGGCCAAACGCTCTTACCAATTGAGCTACCGTGCTGTCTGTCCGACCCTGCGAAACTTGTGGTCTCTTATGAATAGGCCATTGCTTGACGTTTAGCGCCATCTAGCCATCTGTTTATGAAACAGATGTCAGCTGATGACAGCATGGTAGCTCAATTGGTAAGAGCGTTTGGCCCGGTCAGCCAAAAGGTTGCTGGTTCAAGTCCCGCCCGTTCGCAAATTTTTGTTTTTTTATTTCATCTTTATGAATATAAAATATGACACTGCGAGTGTTAAAAACATTCTAAACCATTGAATTGATATTCCTAATACAAATTATAATATGAAAGAACCGGATTACCAGATGAGCTGTTATTATTTGTTAAGACTGGGACTTAATATTTAACTGCCTCGGTGGCGCAGCGGTAAGAGGATCGCAGTTTTAAGCGACGGCTTTGACAGAAGTCACGGGTTCGATCCCCAGGTCCAGTCAAAAATATATACCTGGGTTGTTTTGATCAGAAATTCTTAGGGTAGCCTGAAGTTTGAAAGTTGGCAGTGTCTCACCCCCGTGCCTCAAAAAAACACATAAGGCCGTTGATCCTGCCCCTGATCTCTCCCCGGTAGTGTCAGATTGCTGTCCTATTGGGCTATGAAAGTGAAAGGAATAGAGAGTGCAGCTGTGTTTGCGCACACACTTGTGCACTTTAATAAATCGGTTAGTCGTCGTGACTGGCCACCGTAGTTGATATCGGGGGGCTAAATAAGAAACCCTAAGCGTCACGCAATTGACGTTTTCATAAGAGACCACAAATTTCGCAGGGTCGGACTGACAGCACGGTAGCTCAATTGGTAAGAGCGTTTGGCTCGGTCTGCCAAAAGGTTGCTGGTTCAAGACCCGCCCGTGCGCAAATTTTTGGTTTCTTATTTCATCTTTATGAATATAAAATATGACACTGTGAGTGTTAAAAACATTCTAAAGCATTAGGTAGCGAGGTGTCATCGATTTCCAAGTTGAATTTATTCTGTAAAGAATAACTGCTTGGGCCAAATGTTTCATAAACAGACGGCTGGATGGCGCTAAGCGTCACGCAATTGACGTTTTCATAAGAGACCACAAATTTCGCAGGGTCGGACTGACAGCACGGTAGCTCAATTGGTAAGAGCGTTTGGCCCGGTCTGCCAAAAGGTTGCTGGTTCAAGTCCCGCCCGTGCGCAAATTTTTGGTTTCTTATTTCATCTTTATGAATATAAAATATGACACTGTGAGTGTTAAAAACATTCTAAAGCATTAGGTAGCGAGGTGTCATCGATTTCCAAGTTGAATTTATTCTGTAAAGAATAACTGCTTGGGCCATCTGTTTCATAAACAGACGGCTGGATGGCGCTAAGCGTCACGCAATTGACGTTTTCATAAGAGACCACAAATTTGGCAGGGTCGGACTGACAGCACGGTAGCTCAATTGGTAAGAGCGTTTGGCCCGGTCTGCCAAAAGGTTGCTGGTTCAAGTCCCGCCCGTGCGCAAATTTTTGGTTTCTTATTTCATCTTTATGAATATAAAATATGACACTGTGAGTGTTAAAAACATTCTAAAGCATTAGGTAGCGAGGTGTCATCGATTTCCAAGTTGAATTTATTCTGTAAAGAATAACTGCTTGGGCCATCTGTTTCATAAACAGACGGCTGGATGGCGCTAAGCGTCACGCAATTGACGTTTTCATAAGAGACCACAAATTTGGCAGGGTCGGACTGACAGCACGGTAGCTCCATTGGTAAGAGCGTTTTGCCCGGTCTGCCAAAAGGTTGCTGGTTCAAGTCCCGCCCGTGCGCAAATTTTTGGTTTCTTATTTCATCTTTATGAATATAAAATATGACACTGTGAGTGTTAAAAATATTTTAAAGCAATAAAAAATATATTTTTTACAAGGTTTTGTTAAAAAAATACGCAAACAAAGCAATAATCAATGTAGTCCTAAAGTTGTGATTTAAACAGGTTAGTTACTACTTACAGCAATTGATTTTTAATTGACGGTTAAAAAAGGTTTGTTTGTTTGACCACAAATATGCTGTAACTGAGTTAGGCTTAGGCTTCTATGCATTTTTTTAAATTTATTAGTCAATAAAATAACGTAATCACTAAAGATCTCGCTCAATTTTTAACCAATAACCTGTTGTGGTTAATCCAATAGTATGTTCAGGTTTTAAATATGAACGACGTTAGTAATCAAAAAAAGTAAAAACCGACTTCAAAACCAAAATGCACTAAAAAGTCTTCAATAAACTCATCACCATTGAAAGGAAAGGAATCCGTTTTTGGCAAACAATTTCGTTTTGGAGTCGGTGCTGTGATAGTTGATGCTTGATGGTCAAAGTGATGGCGTGAATGGTGAAGAGTTTATTTAAGATTTTTTTGTGCATTTTGGTTTTGAAGTCAGTTTTTTCTTTTTTTAAAGTTTATTTTATTTCTTCATTTTTAGTGATTACATAAGAAGGGGGTTGCACCTTATGATAATATTTTTTTAAGAAGCTACAAATTACCTATCATAAGTTCCGTCATTATAATTACTGAACTCCTAAGCGTTAAGGAGTTCGACCATCAGCTCAGCCCCACAAGATGTTGACTATCAGACGTAACAACACGTCAACATTAAGATTCTAATAAAAAAACACTGTACGTGCCTTTAAAATTTGAGGGTTTCCCTCAATTACACCAAGATCCCATCATCAGATCTCAAAATGGAAAAAATGGGACCAACTAGAAGGTACACCCTCTAAGTAGGCGAAAAAATTTTTCGATTCGGTTGACAAACGACTGAGATATGAGGTAACAAACATACAAAAAAAAACAGAGTCGAATTGATAACCTCCTCCTTTTTTTAAGTCGGTTAAAATATTTTACAATCACCTGTGTATTAAATTAATAACAAAAAGAAAATATTGTGGTATACTTATGACAAAATGAACACGACGTAAGTTTTCAAAAAAATATCCCCCTAAAAGTATTTTTTATCGTCGTAGGTACATGGGACCGGCCATTCGACGCAGTTTTTTTTCTGATTTCGACTGTGCATATAGTTTACTAACGCTATTTTTGGTAAGAATATACAATAACTCATAAAATGATGTCAGATAAACACATCGCCGTAAACAGTCGAGCCCGAGTGGGCAGCATCGCGGGAATGGTTCTCGCGGACTCGGGTCCGAGTGCTCGGCACTTAACGAGTTAATATCTAGCAAAAACCTGGGCAATCTGAATTTCACCTAACCTACTAAGGACTTGTTAAAGTAGATAAATAGTATGTATAATATTATTTATAATAACCTACTTTGTTTTTTTATGGTCCTTAATGATAACTTTAAGCAGCCTGCCTGTAAAATCATACACAAAATAAATACGGAATCACCGAATCCATTTACCAACAATCGTGTCATAATTGGCGCACTTTTTTGCAAAATAAATATTAATTTGCCTTCGCATTTTCCTTGACTTGGAGAAAGGGGATCCAACACTAAGGAAGATATGGAGATGGATGGAGCAAATGACATGAAAATGACAACGCATCAACCATGGGCCCACTTTCAAAGAAATTGTTCGTATTTTTGAATCAAGCCGCGTTTTCATGCGAGTAAAAGAGATAATAGAACTGAGAATACAAACACTCCGTACCGTAGGTAAGTAAAGATGCTGTTTAATCGGCACTGGAGGCGGGCTCAAAGATTTAATATTTTAGGCAGCGACGGAATGTCAATATTTATTATAAAGCAAGGATACACAACAGAAAGATTCCACCAAGTATTTTAGATCCTGATTCACATCACAGGATATTGTTACGTTGATCTAAAATTGAAAATGTAGGTTTGTGAGTCCACGCTGCGCGCGACTGAATAGGTCTAAGCGACTGTGATAACAATAAATAATAATAAAAAACAACATACAGTCGATCTAACAACCTCCTCCGTTCGATAAATTGTCAAAGGGTTTAAAGGCGGAGATGGTCCTTCTGATAGTACTGTGTATTCACATAATATTATTCTGATATCAGTCTGAATCCCCAATTATCTATAACTAGCAGTCCCCCGCGGTATTGTCCGCAAACATTTCGGATTTCCCGTATAATATTTCAACGTGTTATGCGTGTATACCTATTATCGGGGTTAGTACGGTCGAGGCCTCTGCCCCCTAACCACTTGCATGACGAAAATTGCTTGCTCACACCAAACAAAAATAGGCATCACTTCAAGCAAAAGACGAGGCATGGTGCAAGCGATTGTGGTTCTTGAGGTGGTTAGGCGGCGGTGAAATCGATAGTACCTCCTCGCAGAGTCCAGTACCTGCTTTAGACTTCAGGGCCTTCCCCAAGAAAAAAGCTATCTAACACAATAATACTCAAACAGACGCTATATTACAGACTTCAAAAAGCCTTCGGTAGGGTAGACCACGAACTGCTCTTAAAAAAAATGCTTTTAACGGCATTCGTGGTAACTTATTGAGATGGTTTTCATCATATATTATAAATAGAAGCCAAAAGGTCGTCATAAATGGTTTTCAATCTCAAAGTATTCACGTGACTTCGGGGGTACCTTAGGAGTCCATCCTTGGCCCCCTTTTATTTATAATTTTCATTAATGACATTGGACAGTGTTTTCAAAATAGTAAATTTTTGATATATGCAGATGATTAAAAAGTCTATAAATACATTACATCTATATCTGATTGCATTTTATTACAACATGACTTAAACAGACTATCTCAATACTGCATTGATTTGAATTACATTTGAGCTTGTCCAAGTGTAGTTATATTTATTTTTCAAAAAAACATAATATTTTAAATCATCACTATTCTATTTGTAATGTTTTATTAAACAAAGTCACATCAATGCGTGATTAAGGAATCATATTGGATAATCATAATGCAGTTGCATCTGAATCTCCACTTAGACAAAATTGCTAAAAAAGCCTGCCAAATGTATGGTTTTGTAATGAGGTCATCTGAACACTAAGAATCCAAGTACGCATTTAATATCTTTATAAAACCTCGATCCGCTCCCAACTTGAATATGCAATATCAATATGAAACCCTCTGTATAAAAAGTACACTGATGCGATTGAGAAAGTGCAATGTAAATAAATATCTAAGATCAATGCACTATAGGTGTTATGGCTTATATATGACTTATTTTATTTTATTCTGAATTGTTTGCGATCGCTGGCATTATGATGCCTACTTTATTAACCACATAAATATATCTTTACACGCATTATTTAGAAAAGTTTTTGATTAGCTTTTGTTGCGCATCGCGTCCGATAAGTTATGTTTGATCTGTGTTTGTTAATATGTGGACAGGGTGTTGACTACATACTTATTTATTATTACTTAAGCCTCAATTATTGTACAATTAATACAGTGTGTGGTTGTTCCCAAATAAAGTGAAAAAAAACCACAATCATTTTTACAAAGCGGCTCAATTTCTCTGTTTTATATTATTAAAGTAGGCTAATAATAAATAGCTACCTAGTACCTAAATAGTACTTTTCTGTTACACTAGGACATAACTATAAATATAAGACTCAGCACCATTTTCCCTAACTAAAGCCATAGTGATTTTCAATGTAAAATTAGGGCGTGTTTTTGATTAGAATTTACACTCCAGTACTTAACAATAATTTGACACACATTGCAGCAAACTATGTCTAATAATGGACATTGTGTGGTGAGGAGTGCCATTTGATCTCATGTGCTTAGGTAACACGCTAGCCGTCAGGACAAACAATGCGACCCTAGAGAGCATTCGGTGTAGGGTGACCAAATCGGAAATTGGAACGGATTATTATATTTCGTATAATATTTTTTAAAAAAAACTTTAAAAAAGTGAAAACTGACTTCAAAACCAAAATGCACTAAACTCTTGACTATTGAAAGAAAAGGTAGGTCCTAGGCAAACAATTTCTTTTGGGAGTCGGTGCCATCACTTTGACCATCAAGCATCAACTATCACAGCACTATTTTATTTCTTCATTTTTAGAGATTATAGGAGAAGGGGGGGGGGGGAATTGCACCTTATGACTCTGTTTTTGAAGGAGCTACAAACTACTTATTATAAGTTCTTTCATTATAATTACTGAACTCCTAAGCGTTAAGGATCATCAGCTCAGCCTCACAAGATGTTGACTATGAGACGTAACAACACGTCAACATTAAGATGCTAGTAAAGAAACACTATACGTGCCTTTAAAATTTGAGGGTTTCCCTCGATTACACCAAGATTCCATCATCAGATACCAAATTGAAAAAAATGGGACCAACTAGAAGATATACCCTCTAAATAGGCGAAAAATTTTTAGAATCAGTAGACAAACGACTGAGATATGAGGTAACATAAATACAAAAAAAAACATACAGTCATTGATAACATCCTCCTTATTTGAAGTCGGTTAAAAAAAAAAAACGTTTACTGGCTTTCAAAAAACTCACTAAAAAGCTGAAGTCCTCTTTTAAGCAACTTCAAAAAAAGGGAAGTAATCAATTCAATGCGTATATGTAATGTAATATCGTTACAAATTCATAATATTTGAGTATGTTGATGTAGTAAGGTTTTCAAACACGTGTGCTAAATTTCGTTAGTGCGTCTATATTTGTATGTTTGTTCACAGATTTCTCAAAATCTAGAAGTCATAGCGAGAAGATTTATTTTTAGTTCAATCAGATATATTTCAACTTAGGTATACTGTAAAATTCAAGATGAAAAATTTAAGATATGGGTAATAATAAGTAAATAACTGAAAATCATGGTTTTATTGTATTTTTCGAACAAAAAATAAAAATCCGTCTTCAAAAAACAGACTAAAAAGCTTAAAATAACGCATTTGATATTTAAGAGAATCTTTTTTTAAAGTCGGTGCATAACGTCAAGCTCATGTAAATCAACAGCTATATACGGCTCTACGCACATCATTCACCGACTCCAAAAGAATTTGTTTCTCTTAAATACAAGACGAATGCGTTATTTTAATTTTTTTGTCAGTTTTTTGAAAACGGTTTAATTATCAAAACAAATTCTTTTGGAGTCGATGCATGATGTGCGTATACAGTTGGTGTTACCAAGGTACAGTATGTGAATTAAGGTTCACAATATGTCTCTTTTAAAATACATTTTTATTTAGTACTGAAGAATAATTCGAAGAATTTGACGAGCGAAGCACGCACTCTTTTCATGGGAAAATTCTTCACTGCCAATCGTATGGATTGTTTTAGGGACTCCAAATTATCATGGCGTTTAGAGCAAGCCGTACTCTCTAAAACTGACCATAAATCATAATCCAGCGGATTAAGATCGGGACTAGACGACGGCCAGTCTTCAGCTCTGATGAAGTCCGAAACGTTCGCTTCTAACCAAGACTGCGTGGACTGAGCTTTATGACCCGGCGCCGAGTCTTGTTGGAAAGACCATGCTTGGTTATTGAACATGGTGTCGTTAAGGGGCTTAACTACCTTCTCAAAAATGGTATCTTGATACACTTGTGCCGAAGTTTTGATACTTTTTTTACAAACATTTGACTAATACCAAGCGTATGGAGAGTTTAAAAAAATGCATTTGGCTCCTAACTATGTGTAATGCAATCACAGCGATTCGGTTCTCTTTATCACTCAACTCCATTTTAATATCGCAAAATATTGTAAAATGTATTGGCGCCAAAATTAGAAAACACAATGCGCAAATGATTTTAATTGCAACAGTATTAATGGACAGACTGTGATTATTACAGATAACTCAATAAATCACTTGTTGGATCTTACTTACATGTCGAATTGATAATATCTATTTTTTTAAGTATGTAAAAATTAAATCTATAATCCACATGTTAATCGATTGTTTCACTCACACTAAATGTTGATATTGTCTTGATATACTTGAGAAAAACAGAAAAAAAGTTACTTTATTCCAAATGATACTATTGTTTTGCTTTTGGTATTGCGACGATGGGAAGTTCTCTATTATGCCATAGTGGGTTTGGTTCCCCTACGAGCGTCACCTACTGAGTACGTGCACTCTACTCAGATTGCAGAGAACAAACATACTGCACCACATTTGATGTGCTTCGTCCAACCATTGCACCTTAGAAGGTATACAGCCTAACCTACGCGTACTACGCAATAAGCAAATTTTGGGGTTTAAGTAGAGTCATTCTCAACGGATTTCAAGGTTGCGGATAGAAAAGCATGTAACAAAAAGTTTAAAAAGTGTTAATACAAAACCCTAGACCTCGGTGGTGTAGTGGCTAAGCACGTTGGGTTTCAGGGCGTCGCTGCTCTGGGTTCGATTTCCGGTCAGGTCAATATAGAAATAATAATAATTAAAAATCTATAATGTCTCGGTTCTGAGTGTTGTGGCACCACCGTTGTGTCTGATTTCCATACAAGTGCATTAGCTACTTTCTTTGGGATCAGAGCCATGTATGTGATTTGTGTCCAATATTTTGAAAAACATTTATAAAAAAAATTGCACTCCGGGAGTGCCGGCAGAAGTGAAAACTTGAATATAATATAAATTGTAATGTTTGTGTACGATAGCGCAATAAATAAATATTGTATTCTATAAAAATATTATATTATTATTATTATTGTGTTCTATCACAATAGAATACAATAATAATAATAATAATAATAATAATAATAATAATAATAATATATTTTTATAGAATACAATATTTATTTATTGCGCTATCGTACACAAACATTACAATTTATATTATATTAAATTACATTAAAAAGTTTATCTCTCAGAAAAATCAACTCACATCCATAATTTCGCCAACCGTCTTACGGTTTTTCGATCAGCCCACGTGTCCTGACGCGAGTTTTACATTTTTCCCCCATCCCATAAAAGTGCTCAACGCCGCTAAAGAAGTTTTCACTTCAAAAAATGAATTCATATCTATCTAATCTGTAATCTGAATAATTTTAATCTTTATTCAGATTACAGACTTAATAAGACACACACAGAGATTTAATAAAATATCACAGATTTAGTAAGTGTGTATTTAGCGCAAATTAATGTTTTTAAAATGGGGCAAAATATTGCGTGACTAGGTATATTGCTAGAAGTGTCAGTATGAGGTATGTTGGATCGGGTAAATTTGCCGTGCAATCAGTATATTTGTTATGAAAATATTTTATTTGCGCATTAAACGATTTTTATTCCGAGCATTTGAGGAAAAAATATTGTACACTCTTGGTGTCTGTTAAATTTTTTGATAGTTATAGTTTTGTTGAACTATTATTTATTTACTGTGAAATAATTTATTTCAGGTAAAATTTTATAAATTGCTTATCATTAATTGGTGGGCGATAAGTTGTTTGATGTGCATTCAATAATATCCCATTAAAAAAATTGTACGGAACGGAAGTCTCGACATAGTTTCCCTGAAAAACAACCAGGTGGGCTGCTCGAAAAACGCTAAGACAAAATTCTTGATTCGTTTATTTATTGATGGAAAATATTTTAGTTATAAATTTAAGAAAATACAACTATTTTTAACAAGTTATTAAAGATATGTAAGTTTGAAGAAGTAAGTAAGTCAAAAATTTTGCTTCAGACTTCGGCCGCTGCTTGCTTCACTGTTTACACTTCGTTTGATTTCTATTATCTTTTGCTTTCAGCCTCATTGGATTCCACACTTCAGGGCTGGCCCTAACTTTGTAATTGGAGAATTCGAGTTAAAGTTATCAATTGTTTGAAGTGGGGAATTCGCACAGAACTCCTAATTGATTAATGGTGTTACGCTCAACAATCGCTCTTAATACGTTTATCACGAATTTCAGCATGTACGGCGTGCTGTTTCATTGTTGTTTTGTTCAAATTATGAAAGCCCGCTTAACTCAGTCTATTCATTTGACGACGTGTTTTTGTCGTGTTCATGTCTTTCTCGCCGTGCCTCTTCCACTCTACCAAATAATCAATCGTGCTCATCACTCGTTTAAATATTGCCTCTAAATTCAGTTTACCAAAGTCAAATTAGACATATCTCTAAAATGACCCATTTAAAAATTACATTTACAAAAGTGATTGCTGACTAATATGTGACGTTTTCAAATAAGACGCATTGTGCTTTATTCAACGAATATTCCTTATCTGTCGGTAAAAAAATCAGGACTAAGTCTCGTTTCCTATGCAATGCCTCACTACCGAAGTAAACAACTACAGGAAAGTGCTTACTGTACGACAACTGTTCATCCTATCGATAGTGCTCCGTAAACACTCGTTAGTCCCTTTTAATCCAGAGTTGATACCCAACTGACGTAGGAGGGTAGTGGACCGCATAGCGTTACCGCCGTTCAGAACAGTATTTGCCCAGAGATTCTTCTGTTTTCGGCGACTACTTATACTCTAAACTTAACACTGTCCTCAACATTTATCCTCTACCCAGATATTCCTGCAAGAATAAAATTGTACTGTGGCTGTTAGACCATGACTATGATAAATAAAATTTAATTACGATTCTGTTTTAGCACACACACACACACACACACACACACACACACACACACACACACACACACACACACACACACACACACACACACACACACGTGTATGATATGAATGTAACCGGATCTTTAACCTTTTGATAATTAAAGCAACTACAACACCTATTAAACTATGGCCATTCGAAGTGGTGAGAGTCTGGTGACCTGTAACACAGGTACTATACCTAGCATAGGCACCAGTCTCACACGTACGTCTTGTTCCTAACTAAGTCTTGTAACTAATCTAACACAACTAAGTATCTAAGTTGTCATTATTTATACATAAGATTGTATCTGTGAGGTGATTGAGTATTTGAAATACAACAACGGAAACCTTAACCCTACATAACAGCTCCTTACCCAGTCACTGGTAGACAATAATGACCCTTCACAAATTCATAATAGTATTTTAACTTCACCTACAACCACTTCTGAATTACAAACAAATCTTACACAAACACCCATTTTAGAATCTTCCTCAGAATTACAAAGACCAAACTATTTTTCTGAAATGAACACACTAATAGAATATACTATTGAATCTAACAACTCTACCCGTTATAATAACGCATTAACAGCAGATATACAACAAAACATCAAAGAAACTTTTGGAAAGGCACTACAAAATTTTACCGAGACTGACCCTACAGAGCGACCATATATTCCCAAACAAAAAACCTCGAAAAAGTTCTCTGCCATCGTACAATACATAAATAAAAGTATTCTGCCCGACCAGGTAAATGTATTGACAGAATTTGAGACACTGCAAACTGTTACTTATTGTGCAGCATGGACAGCGGCTACATGTAACGGAGCAAAAATCACAACAAGCTCAAGTGCAGATAACACAGAAAAAGTTCGCAATCTAGGACCAAGAAAACCTAGATGGGAAATCAGATTAGAGAAGAAAAAAGACGACTTAAGAGCTAAAATTGGCAAGTTGATGCAGTATAAAAATGGAAACACAAGCCCGGCGTTAACTTCTGAAGTAAAAAAGATAATGAATAAATATAAAATACACTCTGTACACGAAGAACCAAATACACACATAAACCAATTCATAGATACTTTAAAACAAAAATTAACAGTTGTAACAAGTAGAATAAATAGATACCAGGCATGCACTCTTCGAAAAAAACAGAACAGTCAATTTCAGACTAACGAAAAAGCTTTTTATCGCAATTTAAAAACTTCGACGTCCAATGACGCACCAACACAACCCTCCACATCCTCGAACTCACCGGCTCCTGACACGCTACGAAATTTCTGGGCTGAAATCTGGGAAAAGACTAAGAACTACAATAATGATGCAGACTGGGTAGAAACGGAATACGCTAGGAACAAAAATATCTCGCCGATGTCTTTTGAATTCATACCGGCTGAAACATTCCTGCAAGTACTCAGAAAACTACACAACTGGAAAGCGCCAGGATCTGACAAACTTCATAATTTTTGGTATAAGAAATTCTCATACATACACCCATATCTACATAATCATATCAACAATTTCATACAGGATCCGAAAACAATACCTAAATATATAATGGCAGGCACCACTTATATGATCCCTAAAGACCCCTCAGACTTAAGTAACCCGGCTAAATACAGACCAATAACGTGCCTCCAAACAATTTACAAAATAATTAGTTCTTGCATCACGGAAATTGTTTATGAGCATTTAGAAAACAACAGGGTACTAGCAGAACAACAAAAAGGGTGCAGAAAACTTAGCCAAGGGTGCAAAGAACAGCTAACTATCGATTCAGTTATTTTACGCCAAGTACAGAAAACAAAAGGTGAACTACATTCAATGTATATAGATTACAAAAAAGCGTATGGCTCAGTACCGCATTCTTGGCTTCTAAAGGTCTTAGACATATACAAAATACACCCAACCCTACAATTTTATTTGCAAGAAGCAATGCAGAAGTGGGAAACGTGCCTCAAAATAGCAGAATATGAAACGGACCCCATAAAAATTAAACGAGGAATCTTCCAAGGAGACTCTTTTAGCCCTCTATGGTTCTGCCTAGCTTTGAATCCGTTATCCAATATTCTAAATAATTCAACCATTGGCTACTCTCTGAAGTACCAACACCCTAAGACTCACAGACTGACCACAACCCCTGTTAATCATCTCATGTATATGGATGGCATTAAATTATATGCAGAATCACACACAGATCTTGAAAAGCTGGCAAATATCACAGTACAATTTTCCAACGACATTTGTATGGAGTTTGGCATTGACAAATGTAAAATAAACTCATTCAAAGCTGGACAGAATCAGCAATATCATTTCGAACTAGAATCTGGACTGTTAATTAGCTCAATGGACGAGAAAGATGTTTACAAATATCTAGGTTACAACCAAGCTCAGCAAATTGAATATAAATATATCAAAACGAAATTATTAAAGCAATTCAAACATAGACTAAACTCTGTCGCCAAATCTCAACTGAACGCTCGCAATAGTACGAAAGCAATAAACTCGTTTGCAATACCTGTTTTGACTTACTCATTTGGAATAATAAATTGGTCGAAGACAGAGCTTAAAAATATCCAGACGACAATAAATACTACTCTGACGAAGCAAAGAAAGCACCACCCTCGTGCATGTATCCAACGGCAGACCTTATCACGTCACGAAGGAGGAAGAGGCCTAATAGACGTTCAAAACCTACACAGCAAACAAATAACTACACTAAGATCTTATTTCCACCATAAAGCTGACACATCTCTATTACATCAAGCAACTGTTCAAAGTGATACCAAACTAACGCCATTAAACTTACAAGACCGATCAGAGCAACGCAGTGAAATACAAAATGAAACCAAAACTAAAATAAATGATTGGGCCCGGAAGTCTTTGCATGGAAGACACCGCCACGACATATGCCAACCAAATGTCGACAAAACTGCGTCGAACGCATGGCTAAGTCGTGGTGAACTCTTTCCCGAGACTGAAGGGTTCATGATCGCTGTACAGGATCAAGTAATAGAAACCCGCAATTATCAGAAACATGTTATGAAAATACGTAACTTACCGACTGACCTATGTAGAAAGTGCAACAGCAAGTCTGAAACGATACAACACATTACAGGTGCATGCAAATCCATTGTACAGACAGACTATAAGCACCGCCACGATCAGGTTGCAAACATTATCCATCAGAAACTAGCTCAAAAATATAACCTCATCCCACAAAAACTCACTCCATATTACAAATACACCCCTAAACCAGTCCTAGAAAACCGAAACTACCGACTCTATTATGACCGCGCCATTCTTACGGATAAGACAACACATTTCAATAGACCAGATATCACCCTTCAAGACAAAATGAATAATCTCGCATACATAATAGACATTGCTATACCTAACACTCACAATCTACAAAACACCATAGCCGAGAAACTGTCCAAGTATACTGACCTGAAAGATGAAATTAGAAGAATGTGGAGATTGACTGACGTGAAAATTGTACCCATCGTGCTATCCACCACAGGAGTAATTCCAAAACAACTACATCAGTCACTCAGCACCCTCAACATACCGAAATTTACATACCTGTCACTCCAAAAAGCAGTCATCTTAAACACTTGCAGAATAGTAAGAAAATTCTTTCAGAACCACGAAGAACTCCAGCAGCACACGCAAGGCAGCATACAGTCACACCACCTCTCACTCGCACAACCACTACCGAACTCTCCACTTTTACATTCACCAGGCACACTCACAATCCCATCTTGATATAATGCTATAAAATGTAAGTGGAAATATACTTGGCTTAGGCCCGTATATTTCTGAAATACCAGCATACCATCTTAGCTGAGACAAAAATGTAAAAATAATAATAATAATAATAATAAAATATTTTTATAGAATACAATATTTATTTATTGCGCTATCGTACACAAACATTACAATTTATATTATATTAAATAACATTAAAAAGTTTATCTCTCAGAAAAATCAACTTACATCCATAATTTCGCCAACCGTCTTACGGTTTTTCGATCAGCCCACGTGTCCTGACGCGAGTTTCACATTTTTCCCCAATCCCACAAAAGTGCTCAACGCCGCTAAAGAAGTTTTCACTTCAATAAAGATTATTGATTGATTGTTTATAAATTCGTAGAATAGACATCCCTGATCACCGCGGAAGTGGTTGTCATGACATTAATTAACTGCTATCTGACCACGACTTCGCGCCTTATCTTGCGGTAGGTAAGAACATATTTGGTCAGCCGCCTCACACCGCACCATAGTTCCGGACCAAATTATGCCGGTAAATTCAGTATTTCTTATCTTGTTTAATATTGTAAACAATCCTGACATTCTTTTGTAATAGGTCATGCACCGATATTTCAGACTCAATGGCACATGGATATCCCGTCTCATATGATATTATTGGGGTTAAAAGAAAGACAACAATTTTAGAATAATATAAAAGTTAAACTCACAACCTAATATACATAGGTAAGTCATCACTTCTTTACTTCCTCCCGCATTCAGTTCGTACTGTATTATTATTTTTAGTTTGATATTATCGACGGCAGAAAACGTTATAAGCCATTTTTGGTACTTACGTGCTGTAAGTACCAAAAATGACGTAGGTGATTAAACACGCGAAAAATACGCGAGGTACGTGTTCATTTGGTCGTAAGTCTGCCACGAAATGGTGTTTCTGGTACTAATTCACTTACAGCAATTTACTACACAGGTGATTGTAAAATATTTTTATCGTTCATCGTTTTCCTTGTAGTTCATTCAACCTGTTCATCATAACTTAAGGACTACATTGATTAGTGCTTTGTTTGCATTCATTTTTTACAAAAAATGTGAACACACAATATCTTTCTATATTAATAGAAAAAAAGTTATGATTTTTTTCCACTTTTCACATTGTTTTTCAGCTCTACTATAAAATTGGGTTTTGGGAACTTATATCAATTACGTTTCTGCCTCGTTATGTTAATCTCGTCAATATTTCGAGTGTTTTCGTTTGAAGATGAACTAATTTAAATAAAGTAAAAGTCAACGAAAGTCACGCTAAATGTAAGACGCGAGTAATACCAAAATTGAGTAATGTATTATTTTTATTATTATTGTGTTTTACAGATTTCTGATATCGAATACAGTTTGCTTTCAGTATTTATAGTACCAGTGTCAAGGGACTAGGCCAAGTGAACAGCACTTTCGGTAGAGCCTGTGGAATTGCAGGCGTCCTGCAAGAACTTCCTGACTATTCGGCATGTGTTGAAAAACGCGGCCGTTTGCATTGTCGTAGGAACCTACGTGTTCTCCGGAATGTCGAAGTTGCGCAGCGCGTTAAGTAAATGAAGATGACCAGCGGCACAATATTATACTTTTTCCATTCTCCATATTTTAAAAATTTCAAATATCAGTTCGGTGTATTTGTGTGTTTTTCGGTTATTGTTTTGTGTAAATTGTGGATGTTAGGAAAGGCAATATCTATGATGTAAGCTATTTTATTTTGTTTGTCAAATACAGTGATATCTGGTCTATTATTATGCACAGTTCTGTCGGTGAGTATTGCGCAGTCAAAGTACATCCTGCTGCTGTCATTCTCCAGCACTGGTTTTAGAGTGTACTGATAGTACGGATCTATTTTCCCGGGTAGGAGTTTATACGGCAGCAAGACCAGCTCGTACAGACTGTCACGCCACCATTTATAGCTCGCTGTTTGTTGAGTGACTAAGGCCTCTTTTAAGGAGAAGCGTGTCGCGTGCGTGGTTTTCTGCGGCACATCGAGCATTTTTACTGTTTATTGTGAGGCGGTGCGTTAAGCGACCTGCGTCGTCCCTCGCGTTTTCTCCAAGTATAGAAGTTTACGTGGCATCGCCCGCCGCTTCATCTTTCGTTTCGTTATCCGCGTTGTATAGAGCGTCGTTCTGAACGACACTCGCTGCGACTTTCGCAGCTTTTTGGTATCCTTCCAGCCAGTCGTGTTTGACTATTTACAAAGAGTAAACGTGTGTATTGTTTGTAACAATAGACGAATTCAGTATAATATTACTTGAAGATAGGTATTATTTAAAAGTAAATTATTTACCATTTCACCCGACGCGTCCTTTGCCTCATTTGCCGTGTCCGACGTGACGAGACGCTCGATAGCTGCAAACTTCACCGTATGTTTGTGTTCGGCCCGCTTCTGGCAACGCGTCTCCTTAAAAGAGGCTTAAGTATGGTGTGGCAACTCTAGTATCAATATGGTGTCTAATTCGGTAGCTTACTACCACCACAGTGGCGACTGGTTGCGCCGCTACTCGCCATAGTTGTACCAAGAGTGTACTACATATACCTATATTTAATATTTTTCTTTTATAGTGTTAGCACTACACTGACACAGAATATCCTGGTAAGAATTATGTCCGCTTAATCTGGAGCATGCTACAATTCCACATCATATAACGGGCCACGGGAGAAGCATTTCTCTCTCAATTTTGAACATACAGAATATATTTATGGTGAAATCAGAATCCAATGATATGTTCTTAATACAATATCATTGTCAGAATCCAAAATGAATGCACTCTCCGCTGACTTTTTCCTCGAGAACAACGTCAACATCAAACAAAAGTAACAAATGTCAAAATATGCCTTTAAAAGTGACATGGCATTGTCAAAAAAATGTAATGAAAATCAAAATTTATAAGGAAGTAGTGATATCAATATTGGAAAATTCATTCCCAAAATAACTCTCCTCCCCTTTTTTAAACCCGTTTAAAGATACGAAACATGGGTTTCGTCAATTCTACTAGATAATGTATTTGTAAAATTCATAGTAAAATTGGAAGTAGATTGGACAAAGGAATCACGTAGTCTTATACAGACTTTGTGCCCTTTTTCATCCCCTTAGGGGGGGATTTTGGAAAATCTTTTCTTATCGGATCCCTACGTTATACAAAGATCACAGTCTCTAAATTTCAAGTCTCTTCGATCAGGCTATATGGGTACGTTAATCCACTAGTCAGTCAGTAGTTCAAGACAAAACATTTTGTAAGTGTAGATTATTATTTGCATATTTATTATTCAAATTAGCACTGATATAGTGAAGTTCTGACTTCAACCATTAAAAAACCTTGTGTTAGATCAAATGATCCAGTTACTCTAATTACTCTCAACAGACAAAATTTAACACGCTGCTTTATTTATTTAAATTAAATTACACAATTTTTTAATGAAGAAATAATAAATAAATAAATATTGGACACCTCACACAGATTGCTCTGATCCCAAAGTAAGTAGCCAATGCACTTGTGTTATGGAAATCAGACATAACGGTGGTACCACAACACCCAGACCCGAGACAATATAGAAAAGATCGTTTTCTACATTGACCCGACCGGGAATCGAACCCGGAACCTCACGAGTTGGCGACGCTTGGAACCAGCGTGCTAGCCACTCGACCACGGAGGTCATAGTCATAATCGGTCGTCGTCGTCGGTATAATAATAATATGAATTCAATATATGGCATGGAAATCGCACTACAGTATGCGCGGATATTTCCTAATTCAATGGACGCAGTTTCGGGTACGGTGCTACCCATAACGACTCCATGCTCAGACCTCATGCAAATGAAGGGGCGCTGATATCGTTCCCATGGTGCTTATCCGAGATAATCCACGCAATATTGGCAAGCAGGTGCAGCCGGCTACATCTAAACTAAACCAAGCCAGGGGTGGTCAACATTGCGTAGTGGAAGAAAACTATTAAGGTTCAAAGTTGATGGCATTTCAGTGCGTTACGATTATTGATCCAACTTTGATACATATTTGCAGCATCGATGAATAAACAGAAGTGTTCAAATTCAGTAAAGACAAAATATATAATCTTTATTAAATTTATAAACCTGAAGAGTTTGTATGTTGCTTGTGTTTTGAACGTGCTTATGTCGGGAACAACTGTTCCACCCAGATCATAAAACTGGCCTTTTAGAAGGACACTTGAAAGTCATATTTACCTTTTTTAAAGTAAAAGTTTACTATTTTAACTATTTTAAACAAAACAAGTTTTGTATCAATATTGTACATTGGACTTTATGATTTTAAGGCATTTTTTCAATAAGTGCGATAAGAAAAATTAAGTATTTTTGCGGCAGATAGCTTATTCATCGAGTCTATTTAATGAAAGAAAATCTTGTTAGTTAAACTTCATTATGATGATTTTTTACATTGGATTTTTTGCTGGCCTGAAAAGGACATTGAAACGGTTTGAAATTGAGTTCGCTGGGGCTGCTAGTAGTATAAACATTTTTAATTCAAAGCAGAGACAAAGTCTTCCAACGAGATCCTTTTGGGCAGCCGTTGTGAATGGTCGTGTCCTACACGTGTTTCGCAAGCGGCCGACCGACCCTAAAAAGATCTATTGTCTTAGAGCCCGACGCGCGCGCAAGGGCATCTTAACAACGAATCGTCCCTCAAAATATTGAAACGGTTTGTCCGTGATTAGTATTTTATAAACAGTGTTAAATACATCGCCACGATTAACTCCTTCGCGGACAGTGACCGCCTATAGGCGTGATAACAATAAAATTTCTATTGTGTCTGGAGTACTGACCGTAAAAGTGTTAAAATAAATCGAAAACAAATAGCGCGCAAATTTCTCTTCACAAAATATCTAATTTCCGTTTATTACTGTGTAATTTAAATACCAATAGTGCGTAACATGTGGTCGTAATCAAATCACCGGTATATTTAAAATTTAATTCTCCTTTAATTTAAAGTCTCGAAGTGATTCCTTTTTGTGTATGTGTTTTAGTGAATCAGCTTATTATTTCTTTGGGCAAAAAATTACCAGAGAGCTTAGTGAAAGATGTGTATGAATTGTGTTCAACTCTGTTTACAATAGTAAAATATTACAAATTAGGTACCTACGGGTGTCGTGGACAAGTGGCCTATACCGTGATACCGTCCGAGACAAAGCAACGCCTGACTAAGATGATCATATGCTAGAGCTCTACAGTATGTATGGCAGTAACTCGCGGTGATCAATCGTACATACATTTAAAGCGGAGTCACGCAGGCTTATAGCGTGTGATTGCGGCTGAAACGTCTTCGCAGAAGGAATGTGTCTAGCTCAGTTCCTAGACAGAGAGAGTAAACACCGGCAAGCAAACCCGCGACGACAAGCACTTTACTAGAGTGAAGCCCAGCACTGAATTATGTACGCAATACACACGATTTATTTTGTAACTTAAATAATTATACAGACAGAATAATAGTCGAACATGTCAGGTTGCGTCGCCCAAAAAAAGATTGCTCCCAAAAACTTTCGTGACACGTGTGGCGAAACTCCATTTTGGCCAATCATACAATAATGGACCTTAGCGTATTATATTACATCGTTACGGCTATAAGAAACTTTCGAAACGGCACTGGGATACCACTAAAACAAAAGTAGCAAAAAATGCACTTACACTGCATAGCCTTTCAAAGTCTAAGAAAAATACACACGTGCGTCCTAACCTAATACAATTTAGGCGCAGCCCGTAACTTGACCCTCATAGCGGGGTACCATAAATATATTGCAAACTTCTTACCATCTGACATCTAAATAATGAACCCGGCTTCAAAACTATAGTACTATTGACATTAAATGAACAAATTCTCGATCATAGAAACTTAGGATTATGAAAGATATCATTAAACGTTACTTAATTTCATTGCCTATTCCAGTCTTGAATTTATAAATGAGGTTATTGTTACTGCACTCATCCAACACCTCAATCAAACTTTGAACGAACTAGCCAGGTCGTAAACTCATGCCACAGGTAAACAATCAAAATAGCAGGCAAAACCGACTGTTATACGAATTTTCTGATAGCCTCTGATAGCGGGCATAAATCAACAAGCTGTCATTCTTGACTTTGGCTAATCGGGCAGTTTGACGTGATCCTGCTGAACATAAATCCTACAAAAACGTTGACGAAAACCAAAATTCATCATAATTCCGAAAGAAATCGTAACGACAGAATACAATCAATTGGTATCATAAATACCCGTATCAGGAATTCAATGCGGGGCGCGGGTCTTGATTTACATATTAAGGTCGGTTGTTGTAATAATTATCCACATATAGTACTACTTCAAATAACGAAGAAAACCGCGAATATTTATACTAGGGGGTTAGCTAGGTTGGGGGGTACTAGCCCTGAAAGAATTTATAGGTATTAACACCTTGGCACTAAAACATATAACTCCCGCAAATGATATATTTGGACGCTCACGGATCGATAAGACTCCGGCGGTAGCGTGAACGAAGGAGTAACAATTTATAAGCACCTACATAACACAAAGCTGTGTTAATTCGGCTGTTACTGTGAACTATAAAATGAAATAATCTACATTCTTAAAACAAACAATAATACCTCCTTATAACAATTTCCTCGTAGTTAGGTAAAAAATTCACCCTCAATTTCTTGCACAAATAATATTGTACATTGCCCAACACATGCATAGGAAAGAATATCCGACCGTTGTCAAAAGAGCCAACAATATGCGAAACAATAACAACAGGACCAGATGAATAAATTGTTAAAGCCCTGAAAAACTTTTTAATTGGCGGAATATGAAAATCGATTTTGAAGTCAATATTTTATATTCTTTATTGCACTTAAAAGTTGTGTAGGAAATACATGTAGTCACAATGTGAACAAAGGTGGGCTTATCCCTAAAAGAGATCTCTTCCAGCCAACCCATAGGTGTTGGAATTGTAATATTTGCGGTTATCGGCAGTGCTAAATTAAATTACAGAAAATAAAAGATATAATGTTTTTATATTTTTAAATAATAATAATTAACTAAATACAATAAATATACATACATATATATTGAGATAACGTATATATCCATAATTATATATATCGTAATAAAATAAATATATGAATAAATTTATACTCTATGAACAAGAGGGTATTTGAGAAAGCAGATGTTCTTTTACTCTTTTCTTGAATATATGTATATTAGAGCTTTCTTGCAGTTCTAGCGGCAGTTTGTTCCAGAGTCTAGCAGCGTAGACAGAGAATGAGTCAAATAAAAAGTTTGTATTGCTCCTTGGAATTTCGAGTGTGGCGGTGATGCAAGGTCTCCTAGAGCGTGTGGAAGGGGGCAGTCGTTTGAATCGATATTGGAGATAGGTTGGGGACTGAGGATTGTAGAGGATGTTATACAGGAAAGTGAGGATATGCATGTCACGACGGAGGCGAATCGGAAGCCATTTTAGCTGGGTGCGATAGCTGGAGATGTATGCAATATGTGCACTAATGAATCATATTTGTTAATTTATTTATTTATACTTTATTGCACAAGCAAAAGGTGGACTTAATGCCATATGGCATTCTCTGCCAGTCTTACCTTTGTCCTAAACAGAAATGATTGTCGGCGGTGCGACAGACAAAAAGAAAATGAGTTTCTGTTTAAAGAAAAAAAGTTAAATTTCACACATAAAAATATACATGAATAACATAAAACATAAAACAAAATTAATGCAATTTAGAATAAATACAACATGATCTAACCAATTATTGCATGAACATAACACAAGCGATAAAATACATACACATACGAGTACTTGTACATACTGTAATAATTATATATTATGACGATGTAGTAGAAGTTCATGGATAACGCTTTGTTGATGCTTCTGATATACATATTAGAAAATGTGTACGGACGAGTCTCTTTAATGAAGATTTATTGGGAGCCTGTTGAATTTTTGCAGGAAAGGCATCCCAGAGACGCATGGCCTGGACAACAAAAGAGTTTAAAAGGAAACCTCTGCGGTAAGAAAGAGTACTTCATCATTTTTATAATATAATATTGTTTTAAAAGAAAACAAAGCACAAATGGCCAATAAATTTGCCTGTAAATCTGTCATACAAACATTCAGACGTGCACCTTCTTAGCGCCTGCTCCTACTCAACGCAAGCCGCCATCAAGATTGGCTTGTATTGCACTAATCTGATATTTCTTTCAGGTTAAAGATATCTTTACATAGCAAGCAAAGCCATAAAAAACTGCAGAATCGCCAAAAAAGTGTAAAATGCAAGTGTGTGCAGTGTAAAAACGAAATTGTGTTCTCATGATGTGTCTGTGCGTGAGTTCGTGTGTCTATGTGTGTCGCTACTCGAGCTAGTGATTTTCTCCTTTGTATATGTGCTTTGTGTTGACTTGTTGTGCGTATCAGTGATGGTCAGGGAAATTTTCCGGCAACTAAAAAAAAAGAAACTTTTTGTATAAAACAAAAAATCAGATGCAGACTCTTATGACAGGAAAGCACAAGACTAGAAGCTACAATGGTCAACGTTGAAGCGCAGCGAGCCAAATCGGAAGAGAGCTACAATCATCAGCGTCAGAGCGCAGCGAGCTATAAGTGAAACAGCGACAATGAACAACGTCGAAAAGCAGCGAGCCATAAGCCGAAGACAGCTACCATCACCAGCGTCAGAGTGCAACGAGCTATAAGTGAAATAGCGACAATGTTCAACGTCGGAGCGCAGCGAGCCATAAGCCGAAGACAGTACAATCATCAGCGTCAGAGCGCAGCGAGCTTTAAGCGATACAGCAACAATGATCAATGTCTGTGCGTAGCGAGCCATAAGCCGAAGACAGCTACAATCATTAACGTCGGAGTGCATCGAGCCATAAGCCGAAGACAGCTACAATCATCAACCTCGGAGCGCAGCGAGCCATAAGCCGAAGACATCTACAATCATCAACGTCGGAGCGCAGCGAGCCATAAGCCGAAGACAGCTGCAATCATCAACGTCGGAGTGCAGCGAGCAATAAGCCGAAGACAGCGGCAATGATCAACTTCGGAGCGCAGCGAGCCATAAGCCGAAGACTGCAACAATGATCTACGTCGGAGCGCAGCGAGCCATAAGCCGAAGACAGTGACAATGATCAACGTCGGAGCGCAGCGATGCATAAGCCGAAGGCAGATTCAATGATCAATTACGTAGCTCAGCGAGCCTTAATCCGAAGACACCCTCAATGATCTATGTCGGAGCGCAGCGAGCCATAAGCCAAAGATAGCTACAATGATTAACGTCGGAGCGCAGCAAATAACAGATACAGAAGACCACCATGGCATGAAAGCCCAACCCCTCGCAGCATCAACGCTCACTCCCCATGGATGATACCCGTCTTCCCTACTTGTAGACCAATTTAGGCTGAATAGCTACTTTGGTTCTGGTCGGAGGGCTGCGGCTTGCCGACCTTCCTCTCCCATCCCAGAGCGTGCCCCTCCTAGCTCCAATTCGTGCACCTTGGTTTGCCGGTTTTACCGGATCTGAGCCCTTGTGGCCTGGCTGAGTAATGCACTATCGAATCGAATTGAATCGAGCAGAGGCAAAGTCTTCCAAACAGGAGCCAAAGCTGGTAAATTACACTTAGATAAACACCAACTCGAGGTCACTCGAGAGCACAAGTCGCCAACTCGAGGTCTTTAAAGGTAGCTTTAAAATGATAATGATAATGACGATGATGATAATGTTAATGTAACCGCAAGTTTTATGCGTAATTTAATAAAAAAATGTTGAAAAATATTTGCGCTACATCATCGGCACACATCATGCAGGTATCCAAGCACTCGGGGGCGAGTACTATAAGACCCCTTATACACTTAAGCAACGATGCAGTCGCACGTTTTGAAAACGCGCTTCAGCATCACGACTCACGTGATGAACAGATTTAATTTAGCATCGATGCAGTCGCGCGTCAGCATCGATGCAGAAGCGCGATTGCATCGATGCTAACGCTCGTTAGTATCTATGCAGTCGCCAAAATTCAGTACATAATTTGACAATTTCCAGCTTCTGCATCGCGACTGTATCGATGCTAACGCGCGTTAGCATCGCGACTGCATCAATGCTAAAAGTAGCGCAGTGTGTAAAGGTTGACATTTAACGACTGCATCGATGCTAATGCGCGTTAGCATCGCGACAACATCACTGCTAAAATTCGCAGTGTGTGAAGGGTCTAAATGATGTCGAAAAAAACCCGGCCAAGTGCGAGTCGGACTCGCGCACTGAGGGTTCCGTCACAACTTAGGGATTAGGGAATCCACTTACTTCCACTTAGTAAAATACCACAATATTTTGTTGACTGCAAATATATTCATATTCATTCATATTCACATTCATTTATTTATTTCGGCATAATTAAGTCATACATACATTCAAAATTATTGAATTAAATTAAATTGCAAACAAATGAAATCAAATAAAAAATTAATGAAATTGGACGACCACCAGCTTGCATGTGGGTATTAGTCCATATATGAACCATATAACAATGGTTGATATACAGACAGTCAAATCTCTGGGAGAGCATCTTCAGAATGATGTTGGGGCTGACCCGGACCCTGCGTGCCAGTGATGTGCACCGCTTGCATAGGGTCGTGTAAAAGCAGGCAACACCATACTCCGCAAATATTCATGAAGCACTGCAGTGCCGGGGCAGCCCCAACAACATCCTAAGCGCATTATTGTACTGTACACGAAGGGCGTCGAACTGCTTTCGCGCCACCCACAGACTGCAAGTGTAAAATGTCGTACAAAATGCGCCAAACAAAGAAAGTTTTACGTCTCTAGAGACGTAACACTTTTGCTTAACCGCAGATTTGCTCGTTGCTCTAGAGCAACGAGCAAATCTGCGGGATATCATGTTCGCTCTAACAGCCAACGCCCTTCACTCCCTCTCCATGCCTGCATCGTCCTTCAGGTCAGAGGTCAACATGTATCCGAGATACTTAAATTGTTCTACTCTATTAAGTAAGGTGATGTTGAGTCTAATAGGTGGTATCGTATCCGGACATTTACCCCTGCCCCGAAAGACCATGCACTCGCTCTTTTTAGCGTTATATAGGAGACCATGATCACGCGCGTAAGCTTCACAAATACCTATTAGTTTCCTTAATCCACAGACAGAAGCGCTCAGCAGCACCATGTCGTCCGCATAGCTGATATTATTGACACAGACTTCATCAATATGGGATCCTACACGTATGCTGCTGAGCTCCTTTAATAAGGCGTTAACGTAGAGGTTGAAGAGTTTTGGAGAGGCCAGCCCCCCTTGCCTCACCCCGCACTCCAACCAGTACGGTTCCGAAGTCGCACCCGCCCATCGAACAAAGTTGATTTGGTTTAGATACCAAATCTTGAGGATATCTATCAGCTCATGAGGCAAAGAAACATCCTCAAGCTTTTTCCATAAGGTATCGCAGCACACCAGGTCGAAGGCCTTCGACAGATCCAAGAAACACGCATATATAGGTGTGCACCGATGAGTTTAGTACTTGACAGTTTGCTTCACATACAAGATGGCCGACTCTGTAGAAAGTCCTGATTTGAACCCAAGTTGGTTGTCATGAATACTTAGGTACTTATCAAGCTGAGTGTTAAGCAAACTGTCATGCACCTTTGCCAGCACAGTGGCAAGAGAGATGGGCCTATAATTGTTGTGATCACTCACATCTCCAGTCTTGCTCTTTACAATAGGAACCACCACGATCCTCAGCATATCGGCTGGCAAGTACGCGTGCCCAATACATAGACTATAGAACATAGCAAGCACCCTGGGGAGGTGTACTCCGGCATACTTGAGGTGTTCCAAGCTAAGATTGTCGTGTCCTGGTGGTTTACCTCCCGATATAGACTTAAAAGATTTCCCGATGTCCTTTGCCGTGAATCTATTGCTCATTTTCTGGTCACCAGAGCCAAATGCACTGACAGACCGCGACGGCCCCAGGGGTGACTTGACTTTAAAATGGTGTTTGAACAAGTCAGCTATAGCTTATGTAACTTTGTTTTTCTAGTGTTTGTATGAAGTACAAAGTTATGTTTGCTGTTGTCACTCGCTTAGTATAGAAGTAAGATGGGGGGGGGGGGCGCCCATTTTACCACTTTGGAAGCGTCTAGCTAAGAGACGTTAGACTTTAAAAGAAAATGGTATTAGAAACCTCTATGTCATTTTAAAAGACCTATTCATAGACACCCCCCACGTTTAGGTTTGACAAAAAAAAATGGTTTTTGTTTCATGTATGCGAGCCCCCACTTAAATGTAAATATTTTTATTTTTTGTATAAGAATCGTAAAGCGATCAACAGGATATATCTTCCTACCAAATTTCAACAGTGTGATGCTTATAGTTACAGAATGAAATGGCTGTGACATTCTGACGGACAGACAGACAGACAGACAGACAGACTGACAGACTTGACGAAACCATAAGGGTTCCGTTTTTTGCCATTCGGCTACGGAACCCTAAAAACGAGTTTACGACGAAACAATCGAGCCTGAGTGGGCGGCCACGCTGAAATGGTATTATCGAACCCGGGCCCGAGTACTAGGCTTTAAACGAGTTAATATTTTTGATAAATTTATACGATAATTGGTAGTGGAGGCGAAATATTGAATGGTAATACGTACGATTTGCTTTAATTAAATTTACATAATGGCCTCCTATGAGGGCTCTAACTATGAAAATCTAGTTCGAGTGATTAGTGGTTGGGTTGTGGCTTTAATTAAGGGTGGCTACGTGTGTAATTCAATTCCGGTTTGTGTCCTAGAGGACGATAAAATAAAGTATTAAACAGAAACGGTTCAGTCCCAGCTGCTTTCTTTCAGTTGTTCTTACCTTTTCACGTTCACGTTCACGTGTTAGGTTTGAGTTTATAAAGCTCAATTATTTAATAGGTAAAATATAGGGCGGCGATATTCAAGTCAATCGAACTTTTTGCGTGGAGTAATACAATTGCAAATTTGACCGTTTTACCTTTGAAAAAAAGTTATACAGGGTGTTGATTTCAATACGAGCGGAATTTTCAGAGGTGATTATGTACCTTGTTCTGATCATGAATCACAAAAAAAAATGAGTTCGAAAAAATATTTTTATTTTTATTAAATAATGACGGTTTTCAAAGTAGACCCTAGCGATTTTTAGAGTAGGCCCCCACCGCGCCGGCTTGCGTGCGAACGAACGATACCTACAAAGCACAAAGGCACCGCAATCCTTTGTGTTTGGCGCGTGAGCGCCGCTCAGGCTTCCCGCCGCCGCCTGCCATAGCGCCGTGCGGTGAAGTAGCGGCTATCTCTTTTTATCGCCCAGCCCGCGCTATCTCGTTCTCGCCCGTCGCTCATACCTCAGTTGTGCTAATAACATCGCATAGGCAACATGTTTTGCGAAAATGACGCAAAATTATTCTAACGGTGAACTCGTTGAAATGGTGCGATTGTATGCAATAACTGACAATAGTTTGAGTGCAGCTGTAAGGATGTTTGGTGAACGTATTGTGTATACCGAAGAATCAACAAACGTTAATGACCTAAGACAGAGAATAGTCAGTGCATTCGAGTTAGTTTGACAAAATCGTTTTGTGCTGAACAGTTTATAAGGGAACACCAGACGCCGTGCCAGACTGTGTATTGCTCAGTCTGGTGGACACTTCGATTATTTATTGAGGTTAGTGTAAATAAAATGTACAAAAAACTAGATGTAAAGATAAATCGATGTAAATAAGTTGATTCCAAATTTTAACTACGCCAAAAATACTTTAGACTCGCGTCATTTAATAATCTTGGTACTTTTTTATTTTGAAACGGCTTAGGATAAATCTAGACAAAAGCTCAGGGTTCGATTTCCGTTTGAACTCCCGAAATTAGTTAAAATGACTACCTACATGACTTTTGCTCATTAAGTAATAATAACTAAAAAATTCATAAACCATTAAAACTTCTTTTGATTTTCAAAAGATTAGCCAAGCCAATTCCCACCTGATGGCTCAAATTGTGTTTAAGTTACAGTACAGTACAGATGACTTTAGTTAGCCTAGATTAAGATTCAATTCGTAGTAGTAATTTAGAATTTGAGGTTCGATAGATTCTCGATTGATTGCTCAAATTAATGAAAAACAGTGCGATCGATACCCATTGCGCCATTAATTGATTCAAATTTAAGTGTTTCGGGTTAAAGTTTCAGAATTTCTGATGGATTGCCCAATTTCATTTTAATTTCAGTTTAATTATTTTGTAATATTTGGTTCCACGTACCTGTTCTATATGGGATCATACATTGTTTTTATAAATACCGCTCGGATTGAAATCAACACCCTGTATATAGCTCGTAAAACATCTACCGTACAGATGAAATCGAAATGCATAGAAATCGCGACCCTGAGAATTCAAAATCATGCACTTTTTTCGTACCTATTCGAACTGCATGAGAATCGGCCCCCAGAGGAATCAGAAATAAAAAAAACTTTTTTTCTTATTACGGTAATTTATTTGCCTGTTCAGCTAGTATATTTTCGTTGAAAATCGTCCCATTCTAATATGACAAAATAACTGACATTTTAACACAGTAACCTTAATGAAATAAAAAGTTAAGTACCTATTAAGCGAGAAGTTGTTATGCCTACAAGGCAACAAATCAAAATTAGTGAAAGCACAACGGAATCCCAAAATTTCCGAAACTTCAGGGCATAAATTAAGCCACAACCCATTCTGTGTTTAAATATTAAAGTGGGAATAGGCTCCTGTTTCAATGCGATAGGCTAACACCTACTGCGAGTAAGTTTATTGCTTGTAACTACCGTATAGCAAACACAAAGATGCTTATAGGAAATAAAACTTACGCATTTATCCTTACCATGTCCAACACTCATTATCTCAGTTATAAGGTGATAAATATTAACTGAAATACATCAAATACTTTTGGTATTACGAATGAAACCTTAATCAAAACTGACTTCCAAACTAAAAGGATCCATTTTAGGCAAACAATTACTTTTTTAAGTCGGTGCCATCTCTAGCATCAACTATCAGAATATTTTTAGTGATTACAGGATAGGGTGGGGGGTTGCATCTTGTTGTGATTAATTGCAAACGTCAACTGTCAGTGTCACTGTCAATACTTACGTCATGAGATGTCACCTTTTTAATTGTCCTTTGGAATAAATGTCTGCTACTTGTATACCGTGTTCTCGAATCTCTTTCATTTAATCAACCCTAACTATAAAATTAGCTTAAGTAAACATCAGGTTATGGGCATTAATAATTACTTGGCTACTGTTTTATCGATATAGTTTCGCGATTACTTGGATTAACTTGGATATTCTTCGCCACCATATAGGCAACGTGCCAATCCCTTTCAGCATTTTTCAGAAAATTTTCAGCATTATGTCACAAATATCAATGGGGACGATAGAGAAGTTACTTGGAAGAGAGAATTACCAGACCTGGAAATTTTCGGTCAAGAACTACCTTGAACATGAGGAGTTGTGGGATACGATAGAACCCGGCGAGAACTATGTACAAGACGCTAAAAAGGACACCAAGGCAAGGTCGAAAATTATACTTCTGGTAGACCCAATTAACTATGTTCATGTACAGGATGCATCAACTGCTAAACAGGTATGGGCTAAACTTGAGCAAGTATTTGATGACTCTGGACTTAGTAGGAAAGTAGGTTTATTAAAAGATTTGATAACCACTACATTAGAAAATAGTTCAAGTATTGAGGACTATGTCAGTAAGGTGATGACAACTGCACACAAGCTCAGAAATATAAATTTTGTAGTAGGAGACGAGTGGCTTGGTACATTGCTACTCGCTGGCCTCCCCGATGTATACAAGCCAATGATAATGGCTATGGAGAGCTCTGGTGTGCCCATCACTGCTGATTTGGTAAAAACTAAGCTGCTTCAAGAAGTTAAAGCATCAGATTCTGCTGCTTATTATGTTAAATCTAATGATAATAATAAAAAAATGCCAAAGTCCAGTAAAGATTATAAAAAACAATCTAAGGGGCCACGTTGTTTCACATGTAATAAATATGGACATATTAGTAAACACTGTTACCACAACAAAAGTAAAAACAATTCTGAGACTAGAAATAATGGTTATTTTGCTGCTTTTTCAGTTGCCAGAAGCTTGGATAAGTTCAACTGGTATGTGGACTCGGGTGCATCACTACATATGTGCAGAGAAATTAAGTGGATGTACAATGTCACAACTTCAACAGTAAATAACATTAAAGTAGCAGACAATAAGACAGTGGCAGTGAAAGGATGTGGTAATGTGGACCTACAGATAATAGACTCGGATGGCAAACTTCAGACAATACAGGTTAGAAATGTGCTATATGTACCTTCCCTCTCAACAAATCTACTCTCTGTGAGTCAGATGACAAACAATGGCTGTGAAGTAAAATTTGAAAAGAATAGTTGTAAAATTTACCAAAAAAAAAGGTTAATTTTAACAGCCATGCTTCATAATAACATGTATCAATTGAGTAATGTAAGTGAAGTATCCGTGTTGTTGTCAAGAGTAGATGAGAAAGATATAAATCTATGGCATCAGAGAATGGGTCATTTGAATTTCACAGACTTAAAAAAATTAACAGATAATGTAGAAGGGGTACAATTATCGATAAAAGGTAACCAAATTTGCACTACTTGTATGGAAGGCAAGATGAGTAGACCACCATTCAAAAATATTGGAAGTAGAGCTTCTGAAGCACTCCAGCTTATCCACTCCGATTTATGTGGTCCAATGGAGCAAAGCTCATTAGGTGGTGCTAGATATTTTATTACTTTCATAGATGATTTTAGTAGAAAAGTAAATGTTTATTTTTTACAAAAGAAATCCGATGCATTAGAAAAATTTAAAGAGTTCAAAAACATGGTAGAAAATGAAACTAGCAAAACAATTAAAATACTTCGTTCAGACAACGGTAAGGAATATGTAAACAAGGAATTTGAATCTTTTTTGAAAAAATCTGGCATTGAACATCAAACTTCAAACACATACACCCCTCAACAAAATGGTCTTGCTGAGCGTATGAACCGCACATTAGTAGAGAGAGCTAAGTGTATGATTCTAAATTCCAGATTGGATAAAATATTTTGGGCTGAAGCAGTGGCCAGTGCTGCATATGTTGTCAACCGTTCACCTACCAGATCTCTAGACTACAAGACACCATATGAAATGTGGATGGGTAAGAAGCCTAATATAAGTAATATGAAGATTTTTGGTTGTCAGGCCATGGTGCATGTGCCAAAAGAAAAAAGACAAAAATGGGATGCAAAAGCTGTGAGTATGATCTTTGTTGGCTACTGTGAACACACAAAAGGGCACAGATTTTATGATTCGAAACAGAAACAGATATACAAAAGCAGAGATGCCGTATTCCTTGAACACACAGTAACAAACAACAGTGTTATAATGCCATTATCAGAATTAAATCAAAATGCATTGTCTGACTCATCATACACAGATGAAAGCCATTCCGAGTCTACATCTGATTCACAAAACATGAGATCTAGCGATACAACACTCACTGAAGACTCATTTGTATCCATGGATAATACGAATCAGAGCACCGATGATGAAGAATATATACCTGATGAAAAGGTTGGTGATATAAAACAAAATACCATGACACTACGACCGAGGAATCGAAAACCTACAACATATTTTTGTCAAGATGAAAACCAAAATAGTCACGTTGAAGTTGCACAGATAAAAGAACCAGAGTCAGTGGAAGAGGCTCTTTCTAGCCCAAATGCTAAAGATTGGAAAGATGCAATGGACAGTGAATATGAATCACTTCTGAAGAATAATACATGGACATTAGTTACTCTACCAGAAAATAAAAGAGCAATACCTTGCAAATGGGTATTTAAAACAAAATTGAATGCCAATGGTGAAGTTGTACGATACAAAGCAAGACTGGTTATTAAAGGTTTCATCCAAAAGAAAGGTTTGGAATACAATGAAATATTTGCTCCGGTAGTTCGGCATACTTCTATTAGATACTTATTGGCTTTGGCCGTCAAACATAACTTATATATTGAACAAATGGATGCAGTAACTGCATTTCTGCAAGGTGACATTGATGCTGAAATATTTATGATGCAGCCACCCTCATATGAACATGGAGAGGAAGTATGCAAACTAAATAAGTCAATTGATGGACTCAAACAGGCAAGTCGACAATGGAATCTGAAACTCACATCTGTTCTGAAAGATATGGGCTTGCAAAGTACCTGTGTAGATCCATGCATTTACTACAAAATTGATGATCAAAATATGCTATATGTTCTCATATATGTCGATGACATATTATTGTTATTTAATAATATAAAAACAGGAGAAACAATAAAACAACAACTGAAGAGTAAATTCAATATGAAAGATCTTGGGTCAGTTCATCACTTCATTGGTTGGAGAATTGAACAAAACCTGTCGAGAAATGAGATACAAGTTGATCAGACTGCCTATATTGAAAAGATATTACAGAGATTCAACATGACTGAATGCAATCCAGCTAAATCACCTTGTGATCCTAGTGTAAAATTAGTCAGCTCAGATACAGAACAAAACATACTGACAAATATTCCTTATCAAGAGGCAGTTGGATGTTTATTATATTTGTCACAAGGAACAAGACCAGACATATGCTTTATTGTAAATAAATTAAGCAGTTTCAATAACAAACCGGAACAAACACACTGGCTTGCAATCAAAAGAGTTATGCGGTACCTAAAAGGAACAAAACATTATAAAATGATATTCAGTCAAAATAATGAAGAGCAAAGATTATTTGGCTACTGCGACTCTGATTGGGCTTCAGATATTAACAGCAGGAGATCTTGTTCTGGCTATGCATTTATTTTTCAGGGTGCTACAATATCTTGGTGTTCCAAGCGACAGAACACTGTTGCATTGTCAACCATGGAAGCCGAATATATGTCTCTTGCTACAGCCATACAAGAGGCTATGTGGTTGAGATACTTGGAAGCCGAGCTCCTTGGTATTACAGAGACGTTACCTACTGTAATTTTCTGTGATAATCAAAGTGCCATTAAATTTGCAGATACAGACTCATATTGTGCCCGCAGCAAACATATAGACATTAGATACCATTTCATCCGTGAAAAGATAGCCAATGGAGAAATTGAAGTGGTATATATCGGGACAAACAACATGGTGGCTGACATACTAACCAAATCCACGACACAAATGAAAATTGAAGAATTCTCACAAGCTATGGGATTGCAATTAAAGGGAGGATGTTGTGATTAATTGCAAACGTCAACTGTCAGTGTCACTGTCAATACTTACGTCATGAGATGTCACCTTTTTAATTGTCCTTTGGAATAAATGTCTGCTACTTGTATACCGTGTTCTCGAATCTCTTTCATTTAATCCCTCAAGCGTATGTGAACGAGACACAATAGGTATTCTATTGTTATGCGGTCGCATGCGACCGCTCGGGTGTTGAGGTATTAATCAGCCCTAACTATAAAATTAGCTTAAGTAAACATCACATCTAATGACTCCGTCTTCAAGAAGTTACATATTACCTATCATAAGTTCTGTAGATAAGATAAGAGGTAACACGCCAACAAACATAAACAACATCAGTCGAATTGATAATCTCCTCCTTTTTTGAAGTCGGTTAAAAATATGGTTTTCGATAAAATATTATGCCAACAAAACTGATTTTAATTCAACAGACGTTATCGGAAAACATAAACCGTTGTGAATTTTTAATCGGATGGCGGTTATCGCATGCAAAAATCATTGTTGAAATAACGCGAGGCAGCTATTAACGCAAGCAAAATTGCGTTATTTTTTGGTTCATCTCCCTGGAAATGTCACCGATAGCGTCATATCGTGACATACTGGGGGCTTATTTTTATCGGAGTTTAACAGTGATATTATATTTAGTAGATAACGCCTAGCGAACACAAATATGGCATCGTCTGATTAATGGATGTCAATGGATTGACACCCATCACATAAGACATCAGTTTCGACTGAATCATAGAGTAGCTTTCTTAATATTTTTTTAAAGTATGTAGTTACATTACAATAGAGTCCTTAACCTAATTTAAAAACGAGTTTAACTTCGTAGTATACTAATAAAAAACATACTATTTTTAGAATATATTAATAAACATTCACAATATTCTATAATGATTTAAATATGCATTTTGAATGGTCTAGTGAATGCTTTAAATGTCATGGCGCCAACATCAGAGTCACGTTTACTGCTAGACATTCATAATCACGTGACCACATGTTTATTTTTTACAAAATTAATTAATGAAAATAAATACAGTCCTTATTTAAATAAATAAAAAATATTTATTAATACACAATAGACATCTGGCATCATGTAAACATGATAATTCAATCAAACAACATGCTAATATCGTACCTATTTTTTTACGATGGTGAGTATCATCCCTCACGGATGTGCTTCTCAACAGTCTTTTGTTATACTTTTGTTTTGGCGACATTTGATCCATGAGCGTAAAGCAATTAAGGGTGGACTTTATATTTATATAACACAGAGACGGATAATAACATACATGTCCATAGACATAAGTGTTAGGGTCGTGCGGGCGGGATTCGAACCCGCGACTGCTTATCTTTGTAGTGCGGAACGTAAACTACCAGTGTGTTGGTTGTGTTGGTACCTACTTTCAGAGAAAAACATCTGACGCTGGGTTGTCGCAGACGAAACTGTCGTTAAGTGACAATTATTTGCATCAATTGGACTGGGACAAGCATAGATTAACGCTTACGACATGACTATATAACCATATTTAATTTGATTTCTTCAAAAGCAAAACGCTTAAATGATATTTTACTCACCCAATTTAATAATCTTGTACCATCTCTTACAATTTATTATTATTTGATTACTACTTAAATCATAAATATACTCATAGGTAAATGTAATTTTTCGCCAGACAATACACCAATTGTCTGGTTTCGTATTAAGGAAATTTTTTCCATTCATATTTTCGTCATTTGGTTGTTCAAATCAATATAAATGCTAATAAAACGTAACTTGAAGACTGCAAGAGAATTGAAATGAAGTTTTTGTGATTTCAGATAACAAGTTGTGCAGCACATCGTCATGTTGTCTCAATCAACAAATATTCCGCTCTTAGATCCGTCTCACAGGCCGAACGTATCTATTTCCATACTAATTAATATGATGATATGAATCGTCGTAGGAATATAATTTGTATGAAAATTATATTGTTACGTAAGCACTATATGGCAAATAATTTAATTGACTAAGGCCCAATTTATTCATCGATAGTAATAGTAAGGTTTCGTTTCCAGCGGTTGAATATTTACGATTGTATGTGTTTTGAAGGAAAACTATCTTAACCAAATGTCAGAATGGCCATTATAATGACCGTTGGTTAAAATATTTTTTTCTTAAAAACACAAAACTTTGAATAAAATGCAAAAAATATTGTGTTTTCCTAAATAGAATGCGCTATTTAAGGTTATATTTAGTTTTATGATGACCGTTTAATTTTTGGAAAGCTTTTCTTGGGGTTAAGGTTTGTATACGTGTTTATGAGTGTAATGTTTAATTTGGGAAGTTTCCTTTTATATTACTTTGCTATGAGAAAATGAATTATATTGTCAAGAGATTTTAAGTATATATTGTGTAGGTATTTTACAGTGCAACTTTAAATTACATTGCGACATGCCATTAGGACTAGGTACTAAAAAATAGAGGGTTTAGGTAGAACGTCTTTACAGTAAGTGAGCCTGATTATTGATATGGTAAAGTTCAGTCACATCCTAATCTTTACTTCCATAAGATAATGTTGTTGTTGATAATTTTGAGGTTAATAATTTTTACTTTGTCGGATTCGTCTTTGTGCCCTAGACGAAAATGGAGCCAGGGTGGAACGGATCTGGAGTGAAACTAAGTTCGCAAGAACCGCTAGTATTACATAGATATTGTGTTACCCGTCTGGTGTAGTGGTCGAGAAATCGTCTACTACGCACCGGGTTGCGGGATATTTGTGTGCACGAACATATCTTTTTGTATTGGTTTCTGAATATCATGTATGTATTTACAAACAAAAAAAAAAGAAGTATTATATCCGTTGTCTGGCACCCATAACACAAGCATTGAGTCGCTTACTTTGGGACTAGATGGCGATGTGTGGGAATGTCCAAAGGAAGGAAGGAAAGGAAAGGATAATGCGCGAACAAGTTTATTGTTTCAATTGACAGGACATTTCTTCCAAACACCTAACTAATCACTAGAGAGATAACAAATACCTATTCAAAGGTGTACATACCTTGTAGGTTGACCGTACTACATGGTTAAGGGCTCGTTATCTCAAGTGCTTAGGGTGCTATAAACTTAAACTAAACGTAGGCCTTTAATTTGCCTACGATTTACCTTGAGCGCTTACACATTTGACGAACGACACATGTTCATGCATGAGTAATCAAGTGCTATGAATTATCTACGTTTATAGCTTACCGGCTTACCAGAATGGGAGCAGAGAACATGATAAAAGTCGTGGTTATCACTTCGGTTAGTGAGATTTGAAGAATTGGGCGTCTTGAGAACTTTAATAGATAAAGCTGTAGCAGTTTATCTACTACTAGCATTCCCAGCGTCCTATTTGGGGCGAGGCGTCATGATGAAAAATCCAATAAAAAAAACACAAAATTGCACTCCGGGAGTGCCGGCAGAAGTGAAAACTTGAATATCAACGTTGTGCATTTTTGATTTTTTGGAATAGTTAGGGAATAATTTTGAATGAATTGCTCTTATTATCAATATAAAAGTACTATCATTTTTGTAATAGAATACAATAATAATAATAATAATAATAATAATAATGATAATAATAATAATAATAATAATATATTTTTATAGAATACAATATTTATTTATTGCGCTATCGTATACAAACATTACAATTTATATTATATTAAATTACATTAAAAAGTTTATCTCTCAGAAAAATCAACTTACATCCATAATTTCGCCAACCTGAAGCTGGCTGAAGTGTTTAATCGGTTCTCAAATTCTTATGAACACGTAATTATTATGTTTTATATTAAAAGTGGTTCAACTCTCCCGGACTCCCCCTATGCATGTCTATTCTATTAACGATTTCTTCATATACTTACTCCTTTTGGGTGCAACATAAATCGGCCAGTAAAAAAGTTTTGTTGCATAATCTTCGAACCCCAAGAAATAATTAGTATAAAAGCTGGTTAATGTGCACAAAGCAAAGCAATACTAAATTCTTTTTATTTTAATCTCATAATTCAGAAGGTGTTTGTCATATTGCAAAGTTGTTTTTAATTGAGAATACAAAGCGCTAATGTTTCAGACCTCTTAGGGACCGCTATTTAAAAATATAATCTCTCTAAACTTATACCAAACGATAAAAGAAAATTGTTTTAAGTTACCTCCTAGATTATACACCGTGTTCCTAGGGTTATGCATTAACTTTGTTATGTTATTCAGACCATTCCACTGTAGCCAAAACGGACTACTTATATTATTTTATTATAGTTATAAAAAACTTAAAAACAAGCTCAAAATCACACAACGAGCGATGGAGAGGGCTATGCTGGGTGTTTCTCTAAGGGATCGAACCAGAAATGAGGAGATACGTAGAAGAACTAAGGTAACGGACATAGCCTTGAGAATCAGTAAGCTCAAGTGGCAATGGGCAGGGCACATAGCGCGAAGAACTGATGGCCGTTGGGGCAAGAAAGTTCTGGATTGGAGGCCCTTCGACCAAAAATGCAGCGTAGGACGTCCACCGACAAGATGGTCAGACAACCTTGTAAAGATCGCAGGATCAAATTGGATGCAGATCGCTAGTGATCGGTCGCTGTGGAAAGCCCGGGGGAGGCCTATGTTCAGCAGTGGACGTCTTTTGGCTGATAATGATGATGATAAAAAAAACTTGCAGCACGATTATTCATCCTTACGTCTGATAGTCAACATTGTGTGGAGCTGATGGTGGAACTCCTTAACGCTTTCCTAAGCATTATAGCTCAGCGATTATAATGACAGAACTTATGATAGGTAATTTGCAGCTTCTTAAAGCACACAGCCCCCCCTCTCCTGTAATCACTAAAGATGGGAATAAAATTAAAAGAATTCTTGAAGACGGTTTTCACTTTTTTTTGCTGATGGTGGAACTCCTGAATGCTTATGAGTTAAGTCAGTAATTTTGTTGATACATCTTATGAAGTACAACCCCTCTTGAAATCAATAAAAATTAAATAGTAAAAATCGACTTCAAAACTTCAAAACTATCACTCAAACAATCTCAATATCAACTATTAGAGCACCGACATTACAAAAAGCCATTGTTCGCTAAAATCAATTTTTCGTTTAAAAGGTCTTTTTATTTATTTATCTGAGATATGAATTTGAGTTATTTTTTTATAAAAGCACTGTAATTTTGAATTCAGAAAGCCGAACAAGAATTAAGTGATGCTAGATGACATATGACATATGACATGTAAACATCGGCTCCGCGTATTTAAATACATTTAAAATAGTTCTCTGCGGTTATGACGTCTGAAAATGTGAAAATTAAGTTATATATTGTGATCAAAGACTGTAAAAGTGTAAACTTCTAAAAATTCGGCGTGAATTGTGAATAAATCATCAATATTAGTACTGTGAAAAAGTGACGGTAAAAAGACCTAAGATAAAGATCTAAACTAATTAGTGGCTATCATATCTCAACAGTGCACTTGAGATACCTTTTTCCACGTTTGTTTTTAAAGAAATATATTAAAATCAAAATCAGCTATTTTTTGTTATTAATCCACCATGAACCGTCGCTAAGGACGCCATCAAAATTTTCCTGAAAAAACCAATAGGAGCGCCAATCACCTCACGTTGCCTAGGAACCAGTGTCGTGTTTGTTTATTTGTCAAAATTTATGAAAACATTTATTTACAGTTATTTCGGACGATTTTCTACCTTTTTTTATAATGTAAAGTGTAAATATGTTGTATGTGTAGTTTTTGTATTTAATTTGTATTTATATTTTATAAAATTAAGTTTGAAATAATTTTGTATTTATGTAGTTTTTAGTAGTTCAAGTCTATCGTTTACATAAGTTGACATAAGTTTGATATTGTCTCATATGTTTTAATTTTGTGTTTTGCAGGTTTTTTGGCAATTTATTTTTGTGATTAGTGGTAAGCTAATGAGTACATTATCTCCTTCGGTGGGCACCCACTCACAGCCGCAGTTCATTCACTGCTCTATTTGTAACACTAATAGGGCTTTTAAAGGTAAGAGGGGCCTTAATATTCATATTGCCCGGTGTCATAATAGCACCATTTTACCTGCATCTCTCCCTCTACCCTCTGCTTCAAATCCTTTATCTTCTTCTCCATCTTTTGACTCTATTATCACAAGCCTCCACCAATCTACTCCGCTGGTTAAAAGAATCCCAAGGGGAGCGAGAATAGCTTTAGCTAAATGCCTTTCTACTTGTATTGAAAAATGTTTTGATAATACTGAAACTGCCTGGCAAAATCTTTTTACATTTTCATACTCGTTTTTACATGTAAAGTCTCAGTCTAAAACTTTAACTCGGGCGCTTTTAGATAATGCTTCAAATTCCCACAATCCATCCCTTCCATCAAGTTCGTCTGGTACGATATCTTCTAAATTTAACGTTTATCGTACCGTTGAGAACAAGGTTATGGACGGCGACCTGAAAAACGCAGCCCGAATCTTGTTCTCCGATGACACTCTCGCTCCCCCTAATCAGGAAACTCTCGAGAGCCTTCGTAGTAAGCATCCTTCACGTCCAGATTCTCCACCTTTACCTCTTCCTCTTCCTCAAAATTTCCAACCCTTACAGATACTTGATGACGGCGACACGTTTGCTGCCATCATGTCTTTTCCGGCTGGTTCTGCTGGTGGCATCGACGGCATCACTCCCCAACACCTTAAGGACTTGGTGAGTGCTTCCGCTGCTGACGCCGGTAGAATTTTGCTTTCCAATATTACGAAACTATGCAACCTTTTCTTATCTGGCAGGGTTACTGAAAGATTTCTCCCGTTTTTATTTGGTGCTAGACTTTGTGCCTTTCGAAAAAAAGATGGTGGCATTCGTCCTATTGCTGTAGGCTCAACGTTTCGTCGTCTTGCAGCCAAATTAGCCTGTCGTGATCTTTTTTCTCCTTTGAAAGAGTATTTTCAACCCATTCAACTTGGTTTCGGTAGTAAGGGAGGTTGCGAGGCTGTGGTTCATTCCGCTCGCAATTTCCTATCCTGTAACGAATCTGAAGTTTTTTTGAAAGTTGATGTGAAGAATGCTTTCAATTCTCTTGACAGGTCTGCCTTGTTGAATGAAGTTCAGACTCACACTCCTCAGATTTATCCCTTTGTTTTTCAGTGTTACAATAATCAATCAAAATTGCTTTACAATGAACATTCGATTGTTTCTGCAGTCGGTGTTCAGCAAGGCGACCCTTTAGGTCCAGCCCTTTTTAGTTTAGGCATCCATCCTATCATTTCATCCTTAAATTCTAAATTCAATGCCTGGTATCTGGATGACGGGTCCTTTGGAGGCAAAGCAGATGTTGTTTTCCAAGACCTTGTCCTGATTATAGAAGGATTTAAGAAATTAGGCTTAGAACTGAACCTTTCAAAATGTGAACTTTTTATTAATGATCACGTTTCGTCTGGTTCCCGTCAGGCAATCATTGATAAATTCAATTCCCTTGCTCCTAACATTTAAATTCTGAATTCTGAATCGCTTTGCCTTCTAGGTGCCCCTCTTCTAGATCCTAGCATCGAACCTTTTCTTGATAAAAAATTGAATGATTTCACCCTTTCAGCCCCCAGATTTGAACACCTAAATTCACACATTGCATTTACTATACTTAAATCGTGTCTTTTTGTGCCTAAATTTACATATTTCCTACGTGCTAGTCCTATCTGGAAAAAAAATAATTATTTAAAACTTTTTGACACCACCCTTAAAAATAGTTTGGAAAAAATTTTAAATTTACATTTTGATAATAATTCTTGGGCTCAGGCTTCGCTTCCTATTCGTTTTGGTGGGATCGGAATTCGCCAAATTTCTAGTATATCCCTCCCCGCTTTTCTCTCCTCTTTGCATAGCACTTCCGTTTTAGCCGAAAAAATCTTTAAGCATCCTCGCCAGCTTTCTGAGGTGAGAGAGGCGGAGGAGTCTTGGCAAGGTCTCTGTCCTAGAGAAGACATTCCAAAGGAACGTCATCAACAAAAACTTTGGGATGTCCCTCTTGCGAGAGAGACCTTCGATTCATTACTTCAAAATTCCGTCAGTGACAGTGGTCGTGCAAGGCTCTTGGCGGTTTCCTGCAAAGATTCTGGTCACTGGCTTCATGCTTTACCGTCGAAAAATTTGGGCACTCTTTTCGATAGTGAGTCTTTCCGGGTGTGTGTGGGCCTCCGCCTTGGTACTCCTATATGTGAAATATTTACGTGTCCCTGTGGCAAGGAGGTTGATAAATTTGGTCTCCACTGCCTTTGTTGCCAGCAAAGCGCTGGGCGTCTCGCCCGTCACGCCACCCTTAATGACGCCATCAGAAGAGCTCTTGCCACCATTAATGTACCTTCCACGTTGGAACCACGTGGTTTGGTCCGTGACGATGGCAAGAGACCCGATGGCCTCACGCTTATTCCCTGGGAACGGGGTCGGGCCTTAGTTTGGGATGCAACTTGTGTCGATACTTTGGCCCCCTCCCATCTCAGAGAATCAGCCCTTAAAGCTGGAGCAGCAGCAGAGTTGGCTGAAAACGCCAAGCGTCGCAAGTACGTCTCACTTGCAAGTGACTATGTGTTTGCGCCGTTTGGTGTTGAAACATTTGGGCCGTGGGGACCCTCAGCTAAATTGTTGTTTCGAAACATTGCGCCTAAATTAAATTCCGTTACAGCCAATAATAAAGCTGGCTGGTTCCTAGCTCAAAGGATTAGCATAGCTATCCAACGCGGGAACGCAGCCAGCATCATAGCCTCCTTGCCGCAAGGAAATAGTTTCGTTTTTGAATAGGTAGATTTTAAGTTTTTTTTTTTTTTTTTTATGTTGCATGTCTTAGTTTGTAATTACATATTATCTACAAAATAAATAAATATGAATAGTGATGCTGGTCACTAATTTAGACTTATTAGTGAATTTTGGTTTTGAAGTCGGTTTTTTAGGGTTCCGTAGCCGAATGGCAAAAAACGAAACATTTATAGTTTCGTCAAGTCTGTCTTCTTTTAAAGTTTAATGTTTGATAACCCCTCTAACTTCTAAACTTAGCAAGTGTAAATTTTGAAAAAAAAATATAATGTGGATCTTAACAAATACTTTAAACCACAATTGGTTTAGACGCGATCAATCAAGAAGTTTTTGAGATATAGCACATTTTCAACAAAAACATAAGTTTGTTCTTAATACAAATACTATGAAAAATTATATTTGCTATATTTGCTGTCAACAAAATATAACGGTATTTTTTCTTAGTGGAAGTAAGTAGATTCCTAATTCAGTTAAAGTTGGCAAGAAACCCTCAGTGGGTGAGTCCGACTCGCAATTAGACGGTTTTTTGGGGTTCCGTAGCCGAATGGCAAAAAACGGATCCCTTATAGTTTCGTCAAGTCTGTCAGTCTGTCTGTCTGTCTGTCCGTCCGTATGTCACAGCCATTTTATTCTGTAACTATAAGCATCACACTGTTGATATTTGGTAGGAGTATGTATCCTGTTATCCGATTTAAGATTCTCAAACAAAAAATAAAAAAATATGACATTTAAGGGGGGCTCCCATACATGAAACTAAAACAAAAAAAAAATTAGTCAAACCTATACGTGTGGGGTGTCTATGGATAGGTCTTTTAAAATGACACCGAGGTTTCTAAAACCATTTTCTTTTAAAGTCTAAAGTTTCATAGCTAGACGCTTCCAAAGTGGTAAACTGGGCGTCCCCCCCCATCTAACTTCTAAACTAAGTAAGTGTAAATTTTGAAAAAAAATATATAATGTAGATCTTATCAAATACTTTCAACGAAAATTGGTTCGGACGGAATCGAACGAGAAGTTTTTGAGATAATATAGCACATTTTCAACAACCGCAAACATAATTTTGTACTTCATACAAACACTATGAATAACCAAGTTATATTTGCTGTCAACAAAATATTGTAGATTTTACTAAGTGGAAGTAAGTGGATTCCCAAATTCAGTTAAAGTTGGCACGAAACCCTCAGTGGGCGAGTCCGACTCGCACTTGGCCGGTTTTTATACATAAGTTTGTAATTTTAATATTTAAGTACTACTGACAATAGGCTTTACCAATTTCGTTTTACGTGTCAAAGAATCACGGTAGTACATCGAAAGGTATGACCTAAACTTGGGTAGGTCTTATCTATAGTTATGATCCTGCCAACTGTACACAGTATCGATTGGAGCTTAATTTTATACAGGGTGTTGATTTGGTAAGTGACAGTTTTACGTGTCAGAGAATCACGGTAGTACATCGAAAGGGGCTATGACCTAAACTTGGGTAGGTCTTATCTATAGTTATGATCCTGCCAACTGTACACAGTATCGATTGGAGCTTAATTTTATACAGGGTGTTGATTTGGTAAGTGACATCCAACTCAGGGATGATAATTTGAGTTATCTTATTCCAAAAAAAACCTTGTAATTATATGCCAGGAATTTTATAAAGAAAAACTTCTGGACAACATTAAAAAAAAAGAATGGAGAAACGTGTATCTACGAATTACTACGCCGTAGCTAGGAAGCTATAAAGTGGCGATTTGGCGTTGGTAGTTTTAACTGAGCAAGTAAGCAAGCAAGCAAGTCAGCAAGCTAGTATTGCATGATGACAATAAAATAGTGAATATAGTATCAATATGTTTTGCCAACATTCGGCGTGTAAAAATGTCATTAAAAGTGAACAAATTATATTTTAATATCCAAAAGGCATACATAATTCTATCAAATCATAATTTAATGCCTTATTAAATTATGTCATCTAAAAATTATTGTACATTATAATAAAATTTTTCGACCAAGATTACTCTAAGTTTATTTTTAAATAGTATATAATATATTTCTTACAATTTTTGGCATGAGTAAACAACCTGTATGAGGTCGTTATCACCCATACATTACGATCGGCGACATTAATCAACCGCTGTTGCTCTGTGATTGCTGACAGTCGATAATCAAACACAAATCAGTATTAGTGCAAATGTAAATATCTCTTATGTTTTTTATACATTTATCTAAACGATCTCCGTAGTGTAGTGGCTATGCACGCTGGGTTTCAAGGCGTTGCCACTCCGAAGTCCTGGGTTCAATTTCCGGTCGGGTCAATGTTGAAATCAGAAATTTATACATTGTTGCGGGTCTGGGTGTTGTGGTACCACCGATTTTTCTTATTTACATAACACATGTGCATTCGCTACTACTTGCTTTTGGATCAGAACAATGTATGAGATCGGTGTCTAATATTTGTTTATTTTTTAACTATTATATTTAAACTCACGGTTATCTGCAATGTAAAAGAAAACTTTGGAATCTATACTAATATTATAAAGCTGAAGAGTTTGTTTGTTTGTTTGTTTGAACGCGCTAATCTCAAAAACTACTGGCCCGATTTGAAATTTTTTTTTTTACGTTGGATAGTCCATTTATCGAGGAAGGCTTTAAGCTATATAAAATAAAGATACAACTCATAAGACCACAGCATAAATGAAAAATGTTGCGAAAACGGGAGAAAGATATTCCTTTTGAGAGCTTCCGCTGCATACGCTGCGGAAACCGCTTAAGTTACACAAAAATCATGTATGACAGGATTGTTCATCATTAAGAGTTCTATAATAAAGTCCGCGACAGCATATATCTATCTTTTATGGTTGACTTACTACATTCTTTTTTATGTTAATAAGTTTGTAAAAAAATAATGCATTATTTTTAGAGGTATATTATACACACAGGTATTTATTCTTATCAAAATAAATACATTCATCATCACGAGCATTTCATTTAGAACCAAGTTGCCCTTTATATCATTTGATTTCAATAAATATCTTAGGAGCTATCACAGTTTTAACATAACTCCGCACCAAAATAATGTTCGCAGCTTAAGTACAACGTGCGCTTGCGCTAATATATAAAGCTGAAGAGTTTGTTTGTTTGAACGCGCTTATCTCAGGAACTGCTGGACCGATTTGAAAAAATATTTCTGTGTTGGATAGCTTATTTATCGAGAAAGGCTTTAGGATATAAAACATGACGCTGCGACGGGAGGAGAGGGAGCAAACTCAAAACGCGCGGACGAAGTCGTGGGGGACCGCTAGTAGTAAATAAAGCGTAAATTCTATTTACAACAATAACGAAAATTGCGCCGAATATTATAAAAATCGCCCAATTTGAAAATGTCACCTATTTGTCAGCAATCATTTATGTAAATTTCATTTTAAAATCGTTCGTTTTTTACTTACTCAGTTTGATGTCTTATCTGACGTCAGAAAAATCGGCAGTTAGATACTCTAAATCGGTGGAATAAACAAACATTTTTTTTGCCGTACATAGCAATATAGATTTATGGAATAATATCGCAACGCTTAGTTCAATCGATCCCCTTTCAAACTCTCTGATTTGTGGCGATTGTAAATCAACATAGGACCGTATTGTCGGTGACATTGGTTATCTGGCTCCGTACTTTGAAATAAGACAAAAGTAAGGGAAACTCGAAAGAATAAATCAATGTTGGCGTGTTGACTACCGCAAGATAAAGTTGCCTCATCCCACTAGGGACTCGGGACTCTCATGAAATCGTGCACTTTAACCCTAATACAGAGAAAGGGATTGTTTTTCTTTTTCTTTTCAGTAAGTATTTGCTTGTTTTCGGGATCAATTGGGACGAGCTCGCTTTATCAGTTCGATCCATATTGTTGTCCATTTAAGAAGGTAGGTACCTACTTTAAAATTTACTTAATCATAAAATGATCAGCTAATTATGTACAGAGATTATGATTACGAGAGCAGATATTCGCAATATACAAACATTATAATACAAATTACTCTTGTAAAAAGCAACTGTGTCAGACAAAGAATCGAACCCTGTGTCTAACGCAATCCAGGCGTATGCCTATACCACTCATCTGAAACAGTAGCTTTTTTAACCGACTTCAACAGTTCAACAAAGGAAGAGTCTTTTTTCTGGCTGTGTTACCTTATATCACAGTCATTTGCAGACACGATTTGATATTTTTTTCGCTAACCTAGAGGTTATACTTTCTAGTTTGTCCCATTGCTGCCAAGTTGGGATCCGATAGTGGGATTTTGGTGTAATCGAGGGAAACCCTCAAATTTTAAAGGCAGGTATAGTATTTGTGTACTAGAATCTTAATGTTTACGTGTTGTTTTGACGTAGTTTTGAAGTATGAAAGTTAACATTGTGTGGAGCTGAGCTGATGGTAGAAACCAGTAATTGTAATGAAAGAAAAAGACTTAAAATGCACTACAAAGACTTAAATAATCTCTTCACGCTTTAAAAGAAAAGAATCATTTTTAGGCGAACAATTTCTTTTTGGAGTCGGTGCTCTGAGAGTTGATGCTTGAAATGGTCAAATTGTTGGCACCGTCTTCATTCTCCTCTACCTTCTTAGTACCAGCTACCTTTGTTCAGTTATATGTACTCTTTTAATACTAATGCATATTTATTGAGCTGTAATAACTCATTAAGTCAAAACATTCAACTTAAGTCTAAATTAGGAATAACAAATTAGGCCTATGAACATAGGCATAGTTATAAGTTATATCTGAGGGATAGTCCCCCTAGCGGATTTCGACTACGGTGGCCAGTCACAACGACTAACCGACTGCGCGGGACATATTATAGTGCACAAGTGTGTGCGCAAACACAGGTGCACTCTCTATTCCTTTCACTCTCGTAGCCCGATGGGGCAGCAACCTGACACGACCAGGAAAGAGTTCAGGCGCAGGACCAACGGCTTTACGTGCTTTTCCGAGGCACGGGGGTGAAACACCGCCAACATCCAAACTTTGGGCTACCTAAGAATTTCTGAACAGGAAAACATAGGTATATACATAGGTATATACAGATATAACTATATGGCTGCCTCGGTGGAGCAGCGGTAGGAGTGTCGCACTTTGAAGCGACGGCTGCGCCAGAGGTCCCGGGTTAGATCCCCGGGTCGGGCCAATAATAGTATTGGCCCGACCCGGGGATCTAACCCGGGACCTCTGGCGCAGCCGTCGCTTCAAAGTGCGACACTCCTACCGCTGCTCCACCGAGGCAGCCATATAGTTATATCTGAGGATAAATATTAGAGGTACCTACGCTTCAATTCTGATTACTATAAACGAAGATGAGAATCCTCAGGGGCCCTATTTTGGCTCGCTTGAATATGTTACGTGATTTTCGTTCGAGAACGAATTCAAAATCATCAAAAATCATGTGAATTTAAGACGTGACTACTTACGTAATCGAGTAAGTTTTTTCAATCACTCTCGTTTGGAGCTAGACTGACTTCTTTCGAAAATTAGACGATAATCAATTTATATCGATTGATTAAAAAACAGGATGCTTTAGAATGTTTTTAAAACTCACAGTGTCTTATTTTATATTCATAAAGATGAAATAAGAAACCAAAAAATTGTCAAAACCAAAATTTGGTCACCCAAAGGGTTGCTGGTTCAAGTCCCGCCCGTGCGCAAATTTTTGGTTTTGTATTTCATACTTATGAATAAAAAATAGGACCCAAGAAGAATTCATAACACACGCGGTCCGGATTATAGCATTTTAGAATCGACTTCGGTCCAGTGAATCATAATTTAATTTGTTAGATTTGTATTTGGCCCGAATAGGACCATAAATAAAAGACGGTGTGAGTACTTTAGAGAATTATGTTGTAGAAACATTATTTTTCTCAATTTAACACCAGAAAGTCTTCTGAATCGTTTTGAATTATCGATTTTCATTTATTGAGAATGCGACCAGAGACAATTAAATTGTGAGTGTGGCTCCCTTTTTGGTGTAATATAAGTTTTTTTTAAGGGTTCCGTAGCCGAATAGCAAAAACGGAACCCTTAAAGTTTCGTCAAGTCTGTCTGTCTGTATATCTGTCTGTCTGTATGTCACAGCCACTTTATTCAGGTAGGTGTATCTTGATTACCGCTTTATGATTCTTATACAAATAATTAATAAATTTTAGGGGGCCTCCATATATGGAACAGAAACAAATTTTTTTTTGCTCTCTCATTTGCGAGATAGACGCTACCAAAGTGGTAAAGTTCCCTCTAACTGTAAACGAAGCAAGCGACAATTAAAAAAAATGCACAGTGTTGTAGTGCTTTACAAATACTTTCAACGAGAATTTGTTTGAACGAGAGGGAACTAGTGGTTTTTAAATAAAACACATTTTAAACAACCGCTAATATAACTTTGTCCTTCATACAAATACTATGAAAAACAAAGTCAGCAAAATATTATGGTATTTTGGCTAAGTAGAAGTAAGTAGAACCCTAATTTAGTTTAAGTTGGCACGGAACCCTCTGTGCGCATTCAGACTCGCACTTGGCCGGTTTTATTTGTGAGTATTAAATGTATGTTTAAACCTGTCATGTCGAAATATGTAAAAAAAATGAGATCAAGAGGGTCTCAAAAGAAATTATTTAAATATTTTTAGCTTTGTGATTCACCTAAATTTTACAACCATCAAAATGTTAACCTAAGTACCCAAATATACTGACATCTTATATACCGCAAAAATCGTTAAAAACCACAAAGGCAAGAAAAGCTTCGTTCAAATTTGTATAAAATATTTTACAGCGGCAGCAATCGGAAACGCTTTAACAAAAATTTTTCTTTCTGAAATAAAATTTCGCACAATCTTTCTCTTAACAATGGTTATACTATCCTTTTAATAGTAACCTGCAGGCTATGAAAAACTATCTTACAATAAAAAACAGACTGACTGGACGTATCTCATACTTCGTTTACTTTGTTAAGTTTTAACCCATTTCGCTTGTTATTTTTATAAGTTACCGTATTATGTACTTACAAGCTATACTTAGTATTTATATGTGGAAACACGTAAATGGTTTAAAGTTATTTATCTAGTGTTTAATCTAGTCTTAAGATACTGAGTGTTTTCCTAATAAAATAAAAAAATAATAAATAAAATAGAAACGAACTTGCTAAGCTTGTCATTCTCCCTTAAACCAGAAGGGCCCTGATTCTAACGCCAGTCACTAACTAAAAAAGGAGGTAATTACCAACCCACTGAAAAGTAATCAAGTAATATATCTACTCAATAAAAAACGTCAAGCACGAGTCGGACTCGCGCACTGAGGGTTCCGTGCCAACTTTAAACTGAATTTGGGAATCCACTTACTTCCACTTAGTAAAATCGTGCACTGGCCTTTACTTTACTGGCACTTTTATCACATTATTTAAAAAGGTACCTATATTAATTCTTAATTATTCTTATGTTATAAAAAAAGGTTGGGTAAGTTTTTACGATAAATGAACTTCATGAGATCTGGGGCCAAGAAAACTTTTAATAATAACGAAAAACCGATTTATACGATTGGATTGTTTTAGGTAATGTGCATTGGCCAGTATTATACCGTTACTTATGAAGGTAAGTAAGGTATTAATTCACGATATTGAAGGTCTGAATATCTCCACATGATCTCAAAATTCGGTAGGAAAATATTTTCTCGTTTTATCGTCATTAATATTATAAATAAGATAATTATTTATTCCACCTCACATAGGTCGGTTACAAAGTCGTTCAAAAATAGAAAATAGGTTCGGCTAAAAAGAGGTTTAATCTCTTACCAACAGCAATCCAAGTAACTATGACGTCCTGCTTCGAGAGACAGATAAAAATCCAATCGCCCTGAACGTGATCAGCCGCTGACATTAGGATTAATGGTTCGACGAGGTAAGTGCGCTTTGATTGCCCTATTTCTGTATTACGCGAAGAATAGAAGCATTATAATTCCGGAGAATTGCCCCGACCGATTGTGAAGAAAGATCTTTTCTGCAATGGCGAGTGAGCATTATCCTTTTATGATACATTCATTCGTTTTGCAAGCTTATTGGATGGTTCTTTTTATGTTGATGATATGTTTATATTATGTGTTAACATTTAGCTATATCCAGATAATATAATACTATTACGCAAGATATAGTGTATTTACCGACTTTAAATAAAAAGTAGTGATCATTTGAATGTGTATGAGATATCGTTGGAATTTCGTAAGTGTATGTATATTTGTGTTTGTTTACGAATTTCTCGAAAACGGGAAGTCATGAAATGATGAATGATATTTTTTTGGTTAATCAGGTATATTTCAACTAAGGATAAAGTGTAAATTTAAAAAAATCGGTCTAGTAGTTTTTGAGATATAAGTAAATACGAGGGTCAAACTGAAAGTTCTTAGAACTGGCCACTTATAAACAATATAATAAAAAAAAATATTCTAAAATTTGAAAATAGAACTCTTTGCCAATATTACTGAGTATATATTTCATTCATTTGTCATTTGTTTTACGATTTGCCGGCAAATTGAAAATTGTCTGTGTCACGTCAACATGAATTTAACACGAGAAAATTTTCGTGCAATGATTTTTTATGACTTTCGATGTCATTTAAGTCAACAAGAAAGTTATGATAGACTACGATTGGCCTTTCACGATGAAGCCCCATCTCGTGCGACTGTTTACAACTGGTTTAATGAGTTTAAACGTGGTCGCACTAATCTCACTGATGATGTACGTGAGGGACGGCCTTCTACGGCGACGACTGAAAATAACATCTGTGTTGTGCGGCGTATGATAGAGACTGACAAAAGAGTGACCTATCAGCAGATTCGGACAAGCTTAGGCATCGGTATGAGTCAAGTGCACAAAATCCTCCACGAACATTTAGCGGTCAGGAAGCTTTGCGCCCGGTGGATACCTCATAATTTGACTAAGGCTCAAAAACTCCATCGTGTGGATTGGTGCCGTAAAATGATTGACAGATTTAACGGAGGTGACTCAAATGCTGTGTTCGACATACTAACAGGTGACGAAAGCTGGATTTACTGTTATGATCCTGAAACCAAAAGACAATCTGCTCAGTGGGTGTTTCCTTTCGAGGAGTTGCCAACTAAAGTGAAGAGAGATCGAAGTGCGGGAAAAAAAATGGTGGCCTCGTTCTTTGGAAGGATAGGTCATTTCGCAACAATTATGTTAGAGGATCAAAAAACAGTTTCTGCAGAATGGTACACTACCAATTGTTTGCCACTTGTCTTGGAAAAAGTTCGAGAGAAACGACCTCGCAGTAGGATCCTCCTTCACCACGACAACGCCTCGTCGCACACCGCCAAGCGAACGATCGACTATTTGGCGACATCAAACGTTGAATTACTGGGTCACCCGCCGTATAGCCCCGACCTCGCGCCTTGTGATTTTTATTTATTTCCAAAAATTAAAGAAAAACTTAAAGGAAAGCGGTTTATGAATGCTGAAGAAGCGGTGGCTGCGTATCGCGATGCCATTGAAGAGACCCCTAAGGACGAGTGGGCAAAGTGCTTTTCCCAGTGGTTCCATCGCATGCAGCGGTGTATTGACGTCAATGGACAATATTTTGAAAAGATATAATAAAACTAATAACTGGCTAATGTAATCAGTTTTTGATTTTCTAAGAACTTTCAGTTTGACCCTCGTAACAAAAATTCGTGAAATAAAAAAATACACCACATTCAAAAAACTGAAAAGCTTTAAATATGTAGTTTTTATACAAAATATTTTTTGAAGGCATTATATTTATGTATCTACCATAATGAAAGAGATGACTCGGTGTGTTGAAGAATATTCTTATTTCATGACAAAGTTACTAATTAAACAATAATCAATGCAGTAAGTAAAAATGCGCGGGACAATTCCACAACAATTAAAACTAATGTCAAACACAATCTATCTGACAGGTCTAGTGCTGCCCATAAGTCCTAGTGTTGCCTATCATAGTAATGTCACAATCGACTATCCGTCTAACAAAAGTGCCTAACTTTCGAGCTCACAGTTCTCCCGACAGTAACTTGTAAGGCTGTTCTGGTTTTATTTCCAGGTTAAAGTTAACAAGCGATTGGAACGCTCGTTACCCGGCCAGGTACGCTGAGATGCTACTAACGGTCTGTAAAGATGCCTTACAGATGCTTCTAGGAGTACCTACATGTCTTGAAAATGCAACGCAATTTTGTTCCTTACAGAAATGTTAGTGGAAAACCATTGGAGAACACAATTAATGGAGAAGGAAAAAAAGAATAGAACCGTCGCAGTTATGACTGTGTTGATTCACGCGTACTTATATCAGCGAAACTTCAGTTCGGGAAAATTGAAGATACAGTGCAAAATATAAGGTATACCCTATTCACGAGCCTAAGTCCATAAATGTAAACAAACCATTGACTGACCTATTAACCTTATTATCCCAGATATTCCGGAAAAAATATGTCTTAGATACATAAGGTACTATGTGCCAAATAGAAACAAAACTTGTTTATTTTAAATAAGGTATTACATAGTTTTAGAATATTTTCAAAAGATCGTAATTTTAATAAATGGGTTGGTTAATGTATTAAAAACAAATTGTTAATTTTTTGAACTCACTTTATATGGAAACACACGTAAAAGTGATAAATAGTCAGCTCCTTGATAAAACTACATGTCATTTCTAATAACTAAGCTGGGTCTTTTAAGGAACAGTAGTAACATCTGGGTTATCTGAAGATTCTGGGCACATACACTGGTAAATTTCTTTACAGAACGCACAAACACCTTCACCAATTACGGTTTAACATTCAAACACACTCACTTAAAACGTAAATCATGCGAAAACAATCACCATTTTGACAAAGACAAAAAAGATGCCGGCAAACAACATGTTTTTAAATTTAGTGATGGGACACCAATTTTGTTTAATTGATCGATTCAATTGGTCGTTCGAAACTAACATGTTACTGTTTGTTAGCGTGTGTTTGAAAGGAATGATATCAAAATTATTTTATTTAGTGTTGCATATCTTTCAAATATTAATAATTATAATAAGTTAATTAAATTTTATGGTGTGAAAGATTAAAGTACATTGAGGTATTCAAAAAAAGATTAAGTCCCAAATATTCAATGATTTAAAAAAAATGACATAGATACATAAACTATGTGCCAAATAGGAACAAAACTTGTTTATTTTAAATAAGTAATTACATATTTTTAGGATATTTTCAAAAGATCACATTTATAATAAATGGGTTGGTTTGTGTATTAAGAACATAGAATAGTTAATTTATTGAATCTATTTTATATGGTAACTCACGTTAAACTGATAAATAATCAGCTTTTTGATAAAACTACATGTCTTTTATAATAATTAAGTTGTGTCTTTTAAGGAACAGTAGGAAACTCTGGGATAATGAGATTAATATTTTCTTATTTAATTAACTGTCTGAAATAAAACTTGTAAATATGAATTAGATATTTTTTTAAACTACTAACATACTATATTATTATAGTTTATCTCTGAATTGCAATATGTATGGAATTATCGGCAGCGCGATTGTCGCACGACCGTCGCGCTAAATGTGAAAGCGCTTGTTAATAGTGACTGGTAGAGAATGCTTTAGAGCACTAGGTCCGCCATTTGTACTTCATTATGTCTGTGCAATAAAGGATACATAAATAAATAAAGCGCTCTAAGGCCACACAGGTAGCGTTAGGTGCTTGGTGATCGATCCTGCTAATAATTCTTTACATTACTAGTATGGGCTAAGCATCAAAAATCTATTCCATTTAGGCATGGAACTGATTGCTACTTTTGATTAATTTTTCATTTCATGAAATAATGATATTTTTACATATGATATCACATGCGAAATTTCATTGCTTATGATTTTTTCGCAGTGTGAATTGCGACGCAAGTACGCGACTAATGTATTTCATATGGATTCCACTGTACGCAAATAATGCGATTTTCGTACCGGCCCACTACAAACTCATTACAAAATGATTTCGACTTTACGACTACGAGAATAAAATTCAATTATTAACTGCTGAGCGTAGTTAGACAATGTGACCTCATAGATAGAGCATACTCATTCCTACCCGCTCACTCACGCTCAAGAATTGTACCCGTTACATTATATTCGTCAATGAAATGAAATTCGCAGTCTATATGAAAAAAAGTAGCAAAGTGAACAACGAATTTCATTTCATATGAAATTTCCCCTGCTATTCATGAAATGTTCGATGCCCAATTCCATTGCGATTTTGTTACAATTAGTGGAATTGAAGCCCCAGACAGTGGAAGTGATTGAGTTAATTTTGTTTAAACGTATAAAACCCTGCTATCTTCGTATACGTTTATTGTATTGTTTTCACAAAAAGTTTAAAAAACGGATTCAGCTAACTCAAGTTTTGGTCTCACGCATAGAATTTGACTTTTGGGGCACACAATGTATGGGGACGCGGCCATTTCCTTTTTGGTGTTTTTTCATTAAGCTTAATATGCTTAATTATTCGAATGTAACCCTAATTTTGTTCCTAAGTGTGAGACATTTACCGACATTAAACCTTAAAATCGACTTCTTGACGAAAAGTTACTGCAAAACCATCTACGTTCTATAATTATCTAAGTCAGTAACCCCTTTTATTCTATATCGTTTTGGTCAAGATAAGTGAAATCATTTCATTTTCCATTCAGTTCCATCGAAACCGATTCCATTATTTCAATTGAATAAATTCCTCTACTTTTTCTAGCACTAGATATTGTCTATGGTACTCAAGACGCCATGTTTGTTTACATATATGCACATAGGCTTACGATTCTGAATGGAGATTAGGTACTCAATATATTATTTATGCTGTACTAGAAAACCTGACGTTTTGAGGATATAGGGTACTTTATTATAAGACATTTAGTCAGAAACTACAGATTAACCGTGTGGAACAGTATAAGCCTGTCGGTAAACAATAAAACCCTACTCGTAGCTTAACTTAATAATAATAAAATAATGAGAATGTAAGTAATAAATATCACGAGAGCTCTGCCGACAAACTGTTACATAAATATGTATCGTAAGCCATATAAATACAAAATAAATAATTATTTTGTATTTGGCTTGAGTTACTTATAACGTAAAACAAGGCACTTATAAAAAGAAAATATGTATTTTACCTTTTGAGATACGGAACCAAACAATCAAGAAAATGAGTAGCTTACGCAATAAACACGCAACTCAAAATATTGAAGCGGCTTTTCCCTCAAGAATGGGGCTCACGTAGGTGCTTCATCCGTGATCCCTCTCATAATCTAGATCAAAATCATAATCCTTGAGGGTCACATGGAAAGCTATAAATATGTAGATTGAATTGGCCGGCTAATTGCGGTCTGACATCGCCGCAATCTATGCTCGAGAGCGACATTTACATACGAAACGTAAAACAATTAGCCTGAATTATAAAGTGTTTTGAGGCGTGCTTTATTGTTGTTCAGTCACAGTCGGGTGTGCCATAATTACTCGTTCTTGGAACCTTGCTTGTTGTTGTATTGTTGGAGTTAGCTAATGTTATTAGGAGTGTGCATTTTGCTGGGTGACGATATTTTGTTTTTAAATAAAAGCATTTTTTGCCGACTACGCAATAGATGGTTATCAATTCGACAAGTATACTCTGATTTTCAATAAGTAGACCAAAATAACGTTTATGGGTGGTCAATTTTTCGATATTTGAAAATAGTATTGTACCTAAATAAACGAAAATTTCAATTAAATTTTTGGTTGCTTATTTCATCTTAATGAATATAAAATATGACACTGTGAGTGTTAAAAAATATTTTAAACCATTATATTCTATAAGTCTGTCCGTTTTTCAGTCTGCCACCCCCCCCCCCCCCTCCCGCTCCTAGAAGGAGCGGGAGGTCTAACTTTTCAAGAAAATTTGGATAAAAATACACAGTGTAAATCTTTACAAATACTGGGATGAAAACTAACGAACGTGATCAAACTAGTAGTTTTTGAGATATTGCAATATAACTTTGTTCTTCGTACGAACAATAAAATCAAATTACTCAGCTGCAAGCAAAAAAATATTTTAGCTGTCAACAAACTATTGTAGTATTTTGGCTAAGTGAAGTCCGACTCGCTAAAGTGCGCGAGTCCGACTCGCACTTGGAAGGTTTTGTTTTATTGACCAAATAATACCCGACATGCTGTATAATAAGTATACGGTGTGTTTGAATTGTTATGTTTTTGTGAAATGGATTTATGTTGAGGGCGTGAAGCTATTTACGTTCCGAGCGCTTAGCCCCAAAACGAGGACACGTTACTATTAAATGGACCTACACAATTTTGCTTTCATAATCGTGTTACTATAAATCTAATCGTGTTAATAAACCTAGCTTATGATAAACATTATGCTTGAACACACAATAATATGGTTGTTTTTTTTTCTCTAATAAGATTATGAGATATGGCGTAAGTATTTTTTAGGTAGGTACGTGCCACCATAATATCGTTTCATATCTGCTTTAAATATGCAGAGGTATTTTGGACCCAGAAACTTTGATACAATATTCGATGGAATTTCACTACCCATACCAAAGATTGCCCGACCCCAATCCTGTACTATATAAATTGGTTGCCTGCACGTACCTCCACGATTAATTCTCCACTGTAAATGGGATAACTTTTCAAAAGGAACGTATTGAAATATTTAGAAATCCTTTAATACCCGTTTCAACAAATCAGCCTTTCACCTACACTTATTTAGAGAAGATAAAGTAAGCGAATGAAGAATATTTCAAAGGAAATTATGTAAATTAAATTTTTCTTTACTGTACAAATATTGTACATAATCTTGACGTTTCTTTTAACAAACTGATGATTCATTTTAAAATAAAACACAAAACTCACAACTTACGTTGATAATTCCACTTTGAACACTGAGTTTTTTTTAAATCGAATAGCTAACTAATTTCGTTCAATAATTTAATTTGGAAAAAATTATAAAAAGATTGTGCAAAATATTCGCCAAGCAAAGAAAAACGAGCTATAGCTACCAACTGGAAGTACCTAAAGCTAAACATGAACTGTAAATAGTGTAACAGCATATACTGACCATGCATTCGAAATCATTATAACCATTGTTTGATTACACAAAAAATATATAATTTTACGACAAACGTAAATAAAAAGCGTTGGTTGTCAGCTCAGTCTGGTGCGCTTTATCTGTATCTGTGTGTAATCCATAATTACAGTACAAACTCTCCGAAACTCGCATGTGATGCTGTCCACGCGTTGTTTCCGGTGATAATCCCGTACCTATGCTCAGTTTTTAATTTCGAAATGAATAACTGTTTTCTGACTTATTTGGTTTCAGCAGCAGCGATATTATTTCTCTGTCAATACCCACCGGATTTAAACAAAAAGAGTGGACGGTACTGAGTACCCTGTACGTTGTCTGCGAAACAATTGCTCACAGAACAAAGAAAGTGTCTTAAAATTTTAAGACGAAACGATTTTCTAAATTTAGCACAGGTAGATTACTTTCGTTTATTAATCAAGCGAGCGTTTTTCAGCTTCAAGAGTATTTTTTTTTGAATACAGCAAAATGTTCAATAAGTCAGTTTTTGCAGTTAGCTATAAAACGGGGCATACGCTTTGGCGGAGCCCAATCATTTTAAAAATGAATGGTGTAGCAATAAAAAATAAAACGTGCGCGTTCGGTGCATCCGTGTATTTTCTACTGGCAAATGTTTTTTTGACTACGAGCTCGAAAAACCGAGTTTCTTTTGAGATTAAGCTGTTATTGACCTGGAGCGCTTAGTGTTTAAGTGTTTTGATTCTTTGGTACAACTAACAATCATGCTAGTGATTCAATACTAGTAACTTATATTATAGTATGTATTTAAAATACTAAACCAAGAACCAAGGTAACGGACAAAGCCTTGAGAATCAGTAAGCTTAAGTGGCAGTGGGCAGAGCACATAGCGCGAAGAACTGATGGCCGTTGGGACAGAAAAGTTCTAGATTGGAGACCCTCCGACCAAAAACGCAGCGTAGGACGTCCACCAACAAGATGGACAGACGACCTTAAAAAGATCGCAGGATAAAACTGGATGCAGACTGCTAGTGATCGGTCGCTATGGAAAGCCGTGGGGGAGGCCTATGTTCAGCAGTGGACGTCCTTTGGCTGATAATGATGATGATGATGAAAATGTTATATATTTATTTGTACATGTTATATGTCTATTTGTACGTTAGTTTTTGTTGCAACCGTAGTTTTAGTTTTATTGTAATTATTGTTCAGGCCAAAAATAAAGCGACTTATTAAAACTTAAGATTGGAGTACATATGTAGGTATACGTGGCGAGAAAGCGAGACGTGGATATTGACACACATAGACAGAGAGACGTTGGAAGCATTAGAGATGTGGTGTTGGAGTAAAATAGAAGGAATCAGTTAGAAAAGAAAGAAAAAAATAAGTGCTTTAGACTGTAGATGAGCAAATCGAAGGGACAATATGATAGGACACTTAATACGGCATGACAGATTTTTTGAGAAAATCATAGAAAGAAAAATAAATAGAAAGAGAGGAAGAGGGCGGCCGAGGATCAGATTTTTCGACCAAGTGGGGAGAAAGTCAATGTCATCCTCAGGAAGTCAAAAAAAAGCAGGCAGAAGAAATGAATGGCGATAACTCCACCGACACGAGCGTGGCTCTTAAATTAAAAAAAGAAGAAGAAGCACATGGTAGGTTTGACTTCCAACAAAAAGAAATTCCACCATTATTAATATTCTGAATACAAACCTTGTCAGAACAACGCAACATTTAGTGAAAACATAAACAACCTTCATTATTTCAAGAAATAACACTACGTGTTTTGCGGACGGCCCCAAGGATTTCGCAACAGACTTGGAAATCCTTTCTAAACCCGAAAATACAATTTGGCAAAGAAACATCTTGAAAGGGGCTATAATTTGAGGGGTTAAATCTGCTGAAATAATGAAAGCGATATCAAAGCAAAGAACATAATTAAAAAAGTTGGCGCGGGCAAAAAGTTCGGTTATCACTGCTATTTGGACCGCGGTACGAGTGCGAAGGTTTTCGAATCACTGTTCTTGTTTATTTTTTGTTTTAACAGTTGTTGCATTGAAGTTAATAAGAATTTGGCGTCGTGTCCATAAAAAGTTTATTGGAGAACTTAATTGAATTACAGGGTTGAACGGTGGAACTTTCTAAAAAAAAATTGATCCAGAGCGTGTCAATTAGGTAGGTAGTACTGATTTCCAAATATAGTGTATTATAATGCTTTTACACATGTTAAGCTCTATGTCGTTAAATAGGTCTTATAAATGGAACTTTAACAAGATGTAAATTAGGTAATCGTTACAGAAAGAAAATCTGCTGTTTTTGACCGATCAGAGAGAAAAAGAGAAAAGCACAAGTATTTTTGGAGAGATTGGAGTGCCGATTAGCACATTCATCGTATCTCTTCAAGATTATAATTGAGCTGATAATGGGACTGATTCTAGACAGCAATATCTTTTTCTTAAACAATAACCACAAGAGAGAAAGAGTAGATATCATTTATAGTACTTAAGCTCCTTACAATTAAGACATTTATATAATATCTAATGTGAGACAGCGCAAAGAGCACGATGATGTGTCTTCACTGTAGTTTATAGTGTTAGATATCGCCAAAATTTAATTTATTCATTGAGCACACAAAACAGATTCACAGTATTTAGGTATGCTGTCATTAATACACTACGACTCCATAATATGTACACAAAGCATGACAGAGTAGATATCAAACATTAGAATGAAATACATATAACACAAAGGTATGTATTATCGAATACATACCTTTGTGTTATATGTATATGTATTAGTATAATATGTATAGCGAATGGAACATATTTTAAGGTTGAATCATATCTATCCAGCACCGTATTGTCATCAATCGGGCGTAAGCCAATGTAAGTTGGAACTTATGACAGTTCTTCTTGTGAATGACAGCCCGTTTGACCAGGGTGGACGGAGAGCTGACGAACATCGACAAGGAGCTGTTGCCCAGAATCAAACTTTATAATATGGAACAGTGAGGACAGAGTTCAGGCTACGAGTAAATATTTGGCGAAGCTGTTTCGTACTTGAGTTTGATTGATCTGTTTATTCCGACGATTCTCTCATTTGTTTCCGATTTGCTGAAAACTTTTTGACCCAGTTTTATCGCAGTTGTGTAATAAATTGTTATTGGAGCAGCTATTAGCATGTTTTGGATGTTACTAAGTTCGATTACGACTTTCAGAATATTTGTCAACGTTGAAAACGAGACATTAGCGAATCTAAGGGTTTGAAGAAGACAAAGAAAAAGTCGTTTATTCAGCACGATACAAAAAAATAAACAAAAAATCTCTTGGATAAAGCTATACAGAACTTAAATTTAAGTTAACGATAAATCATAAAAAGCGTTGCAAAGTTTGCTAGTCATACCGTTGTGGTATAGAAGATGTAATGTTGGTTTCTTTATTGGTAACTCGGTCATTAATGGCTTACTTACATTGATAACTCAACGCCACGAAACACATACATTTTAACTAAATGAGCTGGTTAGGTAGCTGAATGGGTTCTCGCTAAAAACGTTCGTGTAATGGTTTAGAATGTTTTAACAGTCACAGTGTCATACTTAATATTCATAAGAACGTTCATGTAAACATTATTAATTATTGAAACTGTTAACAAAACTCTCGTGACAAGTATGCCAATAACACCCACGAATAATATTGAACGGAAAGATCATCATAATTCTCCTCGCAGACACGGATTACTCCAATGAAGACTTAAGTAAGTAACATCCATTACTTGGGAAGAAGTGCGCAAAGTTTGCATTAACTTTTTAACACGGAGTTCTCTTGCAGGTGCTTCGTACCTACTTACTTAATTTGTGAGAAATGTGGAGGGACGGAACCGAAGATAATAGGGCTACCTTAGGCGGACAGTTTGTTTAATTATGCTGAACGAAATAGGCAAAACTAACGATATATTTGATTATTCACAAGAGTCCTTTAGAATAAATAGTACATTTTAGATGCTAAAAGTTACACACTGTAACTTTTAGCAACAGCTAAAAGTTGCTAAAAGTCGCACGTACAGTATCGTGACTCACGCAATGATCAGATGACATAGATGCAGTCGCGCGTTAGTATCGATGCAGTCACCAATATACAGTACATAATTTGTCTCTGTCCAGTTTCTTCATCGCGATTGCTTCATCGTTGCATTGTCAAATTTTAAAAATGTACTATATATTGGTGACTGCATCGATACTAATGCGCGACCACATCGATGCTAAAAATCGCAGTGTGGTCTAATATATAGCAGGTCTAATATATGTATCTTCTCTGTTACAATAATAGTTATATTTAAGTAAATACCAATATGTTTTTTTTGGGTATGGCTTAGAATGTATATAATAACAAACGAAATGAGAATAAAGCAAAAGATAAAAAAAGGTCTTTTCAAAGACTTTTGCCAGCCCTATCTACCATAAGTCCTCAAAGTAAAGTGAAGGCACAATTAGCTTGACTCTACATAAAAGTTTGCTTTGAGTTGCTGATCTAATATGCATACTTATGGAGACCAAATCTCACGAAGCTTATTTGAAGTTCTTTGGGGGAGTTACGATAGTTATGTCAGGCAGATCTGCTGGAATTGCCTAGTTATCATTTGTATTATATCGCAACACAGATACTTAATGAACAAAGATTGTATTTATTATTAATAAAGTTCTTTTTTTCAAAATTACAAATTATTAATAAAGTTTTTAGTGAGTTACTTTACCTTAAACCTACTGCACCTTTCTCAGTTGTTCAATAAAAGAAATAAATTGAAGAGACGATAAAAGAATATTTCTCTTGACACGCGCCATTTTTACGATATTTTTTATGTCTAGTCTGGGTGTTATTATTGCGATCTGTCTATCGGAAAGGCTGTAAACCTGTGTAATGTTCATATAGTGCGACGAATAATAAAATGTTCTTAAATGGAAATCGTCATACATGCAAATGGTGGATTGCTTCATGAAGACGCATTGTTAATGTAATAATAGTAACTTTTATAAGTATCTAAGCTAACATAACGAATGAGGAGGACCGTTTATACCCTCATCTGTTATAAAATTACTCATTTAATAAGCTGTTTCAGCATACTCTGCGTAAAAAGTAAAATACCACTATCGTGACTCTCAATACCGACGACGCGTTTGGTGTATTGGTGAGAGCTCCTGACTATTACGCCGGCCGTCGCGGGTTCGAATCCCGCAATGGGCAAATGTTTGTGTGATGAGAGATTATTTGTCTATAACTAATTTATCAGGTTAAGCTCAGACGAAACAAATGTAATTTTTATAAGCAAGCTTTGTAAGTGACTGTATATTGTCTTTTATGAGAATAAATATTTTAAAACCAAACATGTATATGGGAGACGCCCCCATCGTAATTGTGAAAGGGTGCTCCGTAAGTATGTGGCGAAGGTAAAAGTTAAACGAGGTCCAAATCGGTAATGTCCGTTTATTTTAGAAATGATCTACTTTTATACAAAACTAGAGCATTTTAGAGGAAGGACGAACACATACATCTGTTTCACTCAACATAAAAATACATAATTTGTAGGGTATACAGAAACAATTATTTATCACCTACCTTCTTCGTACTTAACATTGTGGGCTTCAGTAGATCAGTGCGCTTCCACAGTCCGGCGCAGGTCGTAGTACTATGCGAACGTATGTCACGTGATGTCGCCACAGTAATAGAAGTCTGGTATTCGTAACACAAGGAAGAAAATTCCTTACCTCGAAACCACAACAATTGGTGTGTTGTCTGGCGTATACTTATTTATTTGGCTGGCTATATAGGCATTGACTAATGCGAAAACGGCAACGACATGCCGAGTCACGATGGAGTCACGTCGCTTTGATGCTTGTCAGCGAGTGTCGCGGACCAGGACTTAGGAGTCACGTCGCTTTGATGTCTTCTCTGTTGATTGTCAGCGAGTGTCGCGAACCAGGACTTAGGAGTCACGTCGCTTTGGTATCTTCTCTGTTGCTTGTCAGCGAGTGTCGCGGACCAGGACTTAGGAGTCACGTCGCTTTGATGTCTTCTCTGTCGCTTGTCAGCGAGTGTCGTGAACTAGGACTTAGGAGTCACGTCGCTTTGATGTCTTCTCTGTCGCTTGTCAGCGAGTGTCGCGAACCATGACTAAGGAGTCACGTAGCTCTTATGTCTTCTCTGTCGCTTGTCAGCGAGCGTCGAGAACTATCACATATACTCTGGCCTGCCTAAAACCGTAAAGAGTGGAAAACAGGTAGGGAGGCTTTTACCCTGTTGGATACTTCAGGCTTATAATTATAATAATTTAAATATTACTAGTACGAAAATACAATACGAATAAAGGTCGAAGCCCTCTAATCAACCCGTCACGGTGACAGCACTGTATCAACTCAAGGCGTTCTGTATTCTTTGTATGAAACTCCATACTTAAACGCACATCTATCAACTTCGTAATGTTACCATCTCGGATTGAGACCAACTCGAGACCCACTCTTAACAGCGGCGCATATATGCGTTGTAACGCGCTTACGGCGCGTTGCCCGCTGGCTGAAGACTATCTCTCGACCATGCCAAACGGGCTGTCATTCACAAGAAGAACTGTCATAAGTTGTAGCAAATACGATCCGAGGTGAGGCGTTCTACTGTTGCGTGTTGCTGTTCCCTTTACTTAACGTGCTTTTGGTTGACGCCTGGTTGGTGCTGTTCCCGTGCCGGATGGGTACATTTGCTTCAACCTTAATCCATTAGGTGTTCTAGATTTCAAACATTTAGTACTTATCTGAAATATCAACAACTAATTTCAACAGAATGTCATAATAAAGGCATTCAATTATGAAGGTAACATACTTTTCTAATTGGTCGGGTAACCTCGTATATTTTTTGTTATAAGGGGGTATAATTTTTGCGTGCAAGGCAAATAATGATTAACACAAACGTTATTGCGTTGAAGAAAAATAATAATTAAAATAAATACATAAATAGCGTGCTACTGACAGGCCAAAATAATGAGCTCTATTTAGTGGAGCTTTCATAAAATCACTCATTATTCGTGCTTTTTGCTTCTTAACTTTTGGCATTGTGCTCTGATGCCAACAATAAAGCTTCGAAAGACAATTAGCCTAGATTGCTCCATTAAATAGAGCAAACGTTTATGAATAATTTTGTATTCTTTCTGTATTCTCCAGAGTTCACATTATAGTTGATATTTTGCTGATAAAATCTTAAAGCTTTACATATCACCTTATATACTACTTTTCAACTAGTAATGTTTAAAAACAGAAATCAGTCAATGCGGCTGTGAATGTGAGTAATAATGTGTCTAATGCCTCGATCAAATAAAGTTAATAGATCTAAATTTTAAATTATTTTTGTAGTTTAGTCACAATAAAATCATACCTCAGTGCAACAAGCCAATCTAATAAAGCCAGAAATTGGTGGTTTACAAGTTCTAACATCATATTATTATTTACCAGCATCAGCTATGGTTTCTGTATGAGTGTATTCTATAACTTATATTAATTTCAACTATACCTGTAAAACAAGTCTTGAAAGTGAACCTAGACTGCACCATACAAAATCAGTACCCCCTGTTTGAAATAATCTCTCTTCAGCCACATCAGCACCTTAATTGGTAACAGTAGCTTAACTTGGCTTGAACATAAAGATAAGTTTATTTTGTTTATCAAAAGTATGTTGAGGGGTTATTTACACATAACTAAGTATATCACGTAGAGGGAATAAGTCCGACTTCGGGTTACAGTGATATCCGACACCTAGCTTCTCCCGTGGGACAACTCAAACAGCTCACGAGAAGTCGAGTCGAAAAAGATAAGGTTTGTAATCCTATGTAAGCAGAATGAAAAGATTTGGTCAGACTTTTGTTTAATATTAGACTTTATTAATGCCAATCAATAGCAGTTAATGAATAACATTTCTCTTATGATAGGGAGCTACATAGTAGTTATCTACCTAAATATAGTTCTAATAGTTATTCATTAATGCACATAGATCCACTGGAGGCACTTTTACACGTTCCAATATAAACTCTACCACAGCTTCGGAACAATCGTGGGCTAGTGCTGAGAAGAAGCTGCGCAACAAACTCAGTCTTAATTGTCACTGGCTCTTTTCAAACGAGTATTGAATAATCATCTACTTTATAATACCCTAACGTCATTATGGTATCTTTAATGTTAGTTTTAAATTTATCATCCGGCAATTTACACTGCGTTCTGGTAGTATATTTAAAAAAAAAACATTTCCCCGTTAATCCCGAATTATCAACCTTTCGAAGCCTAAATTGTAGAATAGCAAGCTTATTCTTATTTCTTGTATTATATTTGTGTATATCACTTACGTACGACGTACCAATTTGTCCTATCCATAAAATAACAGATAAGCGAGAAATATGAATCACACCGTCAACATGAAGTCAATTGAACTATTATCTTTAGTTTACACGAGAAACGTAAAGTAATAGAGACACAATTACAATGTTTTTTTATCATGTAACAAAATCTGTTCATAAACATATAAACTGAGACAATTTATAATTGGATTCAAACTTCCTCAAATATGCAGTCTATTCAAATACTATATAGCTAAAAATGTAGTTTGTTTGTTTTATGTACGCGCTAATCACAGGGACTACTGGACCTTACCTTACCTGACCTTTTTTTTGTGTTATATAGCTTATTTTTTGTCGAAGGGTTTAGGTTTCATAAAACATCTCGCTGGGGAGGGAGCAAACTCAAAACGCGCGGACGAAGTCTCGGGGGATCGCTAGTTGAAAAATTTAATTAGAGTTTCATCACTAAAATTGGAATTACCTCCTCATCACCATCTAATAAAGGATCATTTACCCTAATAAAGAGCGTAGTGATACTGATACCGCACACTGAATTCGAACTGGATTTTACATCATAATGAAAGATAGTAATGCGATAGTTATAAGACGCTATATTAGACATTTGTTGCTCAGTGCGTTCCAAACGCGTAGGTATCCTCTTTTGCCCTTTTTTGCCTCGCCGGCTTAGGCGGCGCCGGCCCCGGACTCGCAGGGCTGACGCACTTTGCCCTCTGATGCGAAATTGAAAATTACCCAAGGGCGGGAAAAGTAAGACCAGTTTCTATTCAATTTAAATATGAAGAAATACGAGTATTACTGTGACACAAACTGCAAACATATAAACAGGGTGATGATTATATGTTTGCTTTTAATACTTTAAAAATACTTTATACTTATTCTAAAAGAAAAACTTTAAATTTTATGCAAGAAAACCTCTTCACAACATTCTAAAAAATGACAAAATGAATGGGGAAACTCACACCCTCGCGCGTAGCTAGCGCGTATCTACGAAATACTACGCCGTAGCTAGTAAGCAACGAAGAGACTACCTGATGTTGTTAGTTTTGAATCGATCGCTGTATCGCATTAATAAATGGATTTTGTGGGCTTTTCCATTAAAAAAATATGTTTTTTAGTTTTTTTTTGGCATCAGTATCGTTTGTACAGTCACCCCTGAGTCGCTCGTCGCTACCATAATACCTTGTATATTTTGTCTTTAACCCAATGTTTATTCTTTTTAGAAATAAAGTATCAATTGACTAAAATCTGGAGTATAATTTATTTATTTATTTAAATTTAATTGCACTGTAAGTTGTACAATTGGCGGACTTAATGCCTAATGGCATTCTCTACCAGTCAACCACCTGGTTATGCAGTGAGTTTAAACAGTGGCGGAATATTAATAATAAGTGTGAAGAATGGTACAAAAATGCATAACATAAACATAGATACTAATATTACACAAATATATAATAGGATACATAAGCAAAAGACTAATAAGCATACATAGAATACATTTACTTAATAAATACAATTTTGTAAATGACAAATGTGGTGATATTGACGACATCCAAAAAACACAAATAAAAGAAAATGGTTGTTAATTCTGAAGTGAGCCAAGGTTAAATGGTGCGGAGAGACTTTTTAAAAAGTAAATTTATTGTGAGACATTCTGATTTCATTGGGGAAAGAATTCCAAAGTCGAATCGCAGAGATGGTGAAAGAGTTCAACATAAAGCCGGACTTTTAAAGAGGTGTGTGAAGAGTGAGATTATGGGAAGAGCGAAGGTTGCGCAAAGTTATGGAAACCAGATAGTTGAAGCGCTTTATATTATTATATAATAATTTGTATAGTTTTGTATACATCATTTTATTTAATCTAGGTATATTTTAAGTGAGAGCAAGTAAAACATTCTGAAAAAGAGACATATCTCTACGATTCGTAACGTTCCATGTCCGCTAATTCAACGTCATCCCACTCTCGGGTGCGGGATAACCTCTCGTGATTTCAGGGTTGGCAATACCAGAAAAAACAACCCAAGTGCGTGACGGACTCACGCACTGAGGGTTCCGTGACAGCATTCACTGAACTAGGGGTCCACTAGCTAAGTTTTCACCACAATCTATACTATTTTTTTAATAGTGTTTGTATCAAGAAGTAAGTTATCTTTGCGGTTATTGCAAATGTATAGCAAATCTCAAAAACGAATGTGATCCAATCTCGTTACAAATAATTTTCGTTATAATTATTTATATTTACGGACTAGCGGTCCCCCGCGACTTCGTCCGCGCGTTTTGATTTGGCTCCCTCCCCCCCCCCCCCCGTCGCAGCGTGATGTTTTATATTCTAAAGCCTTTCTCGATAAATAAGCTATCCAACACTGAAATATTTTTTCAAATCGGTCCATCAGTTCCTGAGATAAGCACGTTCAAACAAACAAACTCTTCAGCTTTATAATATTAAGTATAGATTAGCGCAAGCGCACATTGTACTTAAGCTGCGAACATTATTTTGGTGCGGAGTTATGTTACAACCATAGAAAAAATGAATAAGGTTAGAATGGTTTTGATCGATCGTTTGTATGGGAACCTTTGTCGCCGATGGGAGTTACCGCGCTGTTGCTGCAGTGATAAAAGTACCAATCAATGAATTAACGCACCAATATCACAAACCAATCACAATTTCCGCTAGGAGCTCTGTGATTGGTGTAATTAGTACTTGAAACCAACTACCAATCACAGAGCTTCTAGCGGTAAAACCACCAATGGTCATTCAGATACGTTCGTTCTTTTATGTCAAAATACTAGTGATGTGGTAAAGGTCGATTATTATAAATTCAATTACCGATGTAATGTTGTTTCTCTTTGTGAATAAACATGTAGGATTTAAGTTTGAAATAATTTGGATAATTTAACAGCTCATTTGATCGCAACAAAGGGTACTACTATTGCCTTTCGGTAAAAACAATAGAAGAAAAAATTTAGTTGCTAAACGTTACTTGAAATAGAGTAACTTATACCTTTTAACATTAAAGTAGTTTCTAAAAATAGTTCTATTAGAAGAATTGAATCATTATTTGTATAAAGAATAAGTAATATTACTTATATAAGACAAATAGATTCCAATGTAAAGAAAAATGTTTAAAGGTATAAAGGCATAAAGGCCATGGTCTACAATATTCAGGTATTATATCTTACCATGCTTTTTATTCATTTATATTCTTAGCTAATACAATAAAGCTGAAGAGTTTGTATGTGTTTAATCTACTACTACTAACTACTGGACCAATTAAAAAAATGTTTTGTGTTGGATGTCTTATTTATCGAATAAGACTTTAGGTTTGAACTTTACGCTGGAACGGAAGGGGAGGGAACAAACTCAAATCGAAAATAGTTAAGGTTACAATTAAAAAATACAATATACCTACAGACGTATGGTTGACCGGTATAGAATGCTTTTGGAATTAAGTCCGCCACATGTACAATTTTATGTTTCGTGCATGCATGATGTTTTCAATAAAAAAATATGACCCAAGTTAGTATGGTGGTTAAGTTAAAGAAATGTACAGCTGCATGATACAACAGTTAACCTTGCAGTGCTTTTGTTCGCATTTAAATCACATCACCAAAAGGGCTTTGCAAAGGTTTGTTAAATTACAAAATTATACACAAACTCACAATAAGTGTATAGCTGACTACAAATAACTCTTACAAAAATATTTGTATGCAGGGTTATTAATAATATGACCGGATCCTTTTAAGAGTTGATGGGAGAGCTCATTTGGGACAATCTTGATCCCAGAATATACTTTCCAAAAGTCAACCTTTTTAAGAAAATATTCTTTTTAAGTTTTCGTAGGAAAACGAGATTTCGAAATTATGATAAAATGAATACCGAATGATTTTAGATGCGGTAAGAAAATATCAACCGATTCTAGCTTACTAGCTTAACGTGTTTCATGAAGCACGGAGATGCTCGTTGTTTAGGCCACTTAAATATGGTTGGTATGGTCACTCATTAAAACACGATCGCGCCGTAAGTTGTTTAACTTCGGTATCACGCCGAACGGAGTAGATTGTTGACAGTAAACCAATGTAGAACTTGTGAAAGAGTATTTAACACATATCAATTTTAAACTGTGAATTGTCGTACCCTATTTTACAAATAAATAGACCAAACAATAAATTAAAATCGAAGATAAGAACAGCGAAAGTAGAAAAGTTGAGGATTAAGCAGTGCGTTTTTGCTGAGTTATATATTAATTGCAGGAATACGTTATTTTGGTAGCACGAATTAGAATATAATATATATATTTTTTCAAATAGCTCTAGTAGTGCCTGAAATAAGAGCGTTCCAATATATAAACTCTTCAACTTTATTGTATTTATTTAATTATTGCTATGTTTCAAATAATTAATAAACAAAACTTATTTTTGTCTTTTAATACATCACTAGGGAAATTATCATATATCGATAATTTTACTGCGCTGTGAGCTACATCCCTAGTGATGCGTATACAAGCGAACAAAGCCAATTGGACGCGATACATTGCGTGTTAAGATAGCAGATTTGTTAGAAATATGCGTGGACAGTCATCAATTAATATTTTTTTTGAACTAAGTGCAAATAAAACCGGTATCATTTGAAATATCATAATTAAAAAGTGTTTTTTTGCAAATAATTTCGAAATAACTACGTATTATTACTCACCGGTGAAAAAATACACTTTCTCTCTCATTTTTTATGACCTGGGTTCACGCTCTTCAAGTAATTATAGCAAAAGACGGCATTTTTGACAAAAAATAATGCAACGCTCTTGTCACGCGACTGAAGTAGCTACGGCTCAATGCAGGCATATGCCTACAATTAAGCTCGCTGCCGCACTGACCGGGGCCATTCTAACCTTATTCATTTTTTCTATGGTTACAACTGTGATAGCTCCTAAGATATTTATTGAAATCAAATGATATAAAGGGCAACTTTGTTCTAAATGAAATGCTCGTGATGATGAATGTATTCATTTTGATAAGAATAAATACCTGTGTGTATAATACACCTCTAAAAATAATGCATTATTTTTTTACAAATTTATTAACATAACATTTTCATTGCTGCTGTGGTCTTATGAGATGTATCTTTATGTTATATAGCCTAAAGCCTTCCTCGATAAATGGACTATCCAACGTAAAGATATTTTTTCAAATCGGGCCAGTAGTTTCTGAGATTAGCGTGTTAAAACAAACAAACAAACTCTTCAGCTTTATAATATTAGTATAGAAAAGTATAAATTAAGTTCCAGTATCAAAATATTTTTCAGTTTTAGTTCCATGTAAGGGGTAACAAAAAATATTTTACAGCACGGCCCATTAACAACTTTTTTTTATTATTTGCATTATAATCGTTAAACGGTTAACAGGAAACGCCTACCTTTTAAGTTTCAACTGTGTAATGCTAATAGTTGGCTTGTTAATACAGACGGGCAGATAGACCGTTTTTGCCGTTCGGCTACGGAGCCCTGAAAAAAAGGTTGGCAGCCCAGACCAGGAATAAGGAGGTTGGTAGCCCTGCGGTGCGAGCCCGGGCGGGCGGCAGTAGCGTTCGAGCCGTCACGCCGAGTGCCGCCTTGCACCTCCGCTCCGCGCCGCGCCAATCGCCATCGAACTTTTTCGCTGTTTGCCGCGTGTCCAACAAAATTCTGTACACGCACTGTGCTGTGAAATTCTGTGTTGTGGTTTTGCGAGTTTTTTTTGTAGCTGCGATTTTTGGAGTGAGTACGTAAGTTTTAATTATTTTTCGATTTTTAGAGTGACGAAAAATATAAACGACATTTTATATAACTACTTTAGGTACGACCGAGGTCACCGTCGCCTAACCACCATCAGAACCAAAATCGCTTGAACCTCGTGTCATCTTTTGTATGAAGTGACGCTCGTTTTTGTGTCATGTGCAAGCGGTTTCGGTAAAAATTTGATAGGCGCAAAGACCTAGGCCATATACGTACGCACTATGACGATAATGACTTTGCTAAAATAATGAAATCGATTTTATATACCATTGCCATTAAAATGACAAACCAATTACCATGGTAATATAAGACAAGCACACATGTAATTGAATGTCTCAAGTCACACAAAGAAGCCATTAAACTACACACCCGAATGAGCTGAAAGAGATAATGAACCACTCTGTCAACACTTAGCAAAAGCGTTTGAAGCGAACGCTTGCCTAGTCGTTGAATAAAATTGAAGATAGCAAGATACCACTACCATTTGACTCACATCTCATGGGCAGCCTTCACTCCCCCATTTCAGGGAGAATTGTTTTTATTCATTACTGGTTTTGTATTAATTACTATCCCTAATCTTATATAGCTTTTCCATGACTTTCCTACAAATGAATGTTTTCCTTGATTGCATTTATCTCAAGGACTAAACTGTTTTAAGTAACTAAGGTCTTAAGCTAACACTTCAGTCAAAATACTTTTGGTCAAATACAAAAGGATCGGACTTGGACAGCCCATTCAATAAATTACGTCATTTATACAGTTTCTACAAATCCGGTATTCCCACCACTATCTAGTTTCTGAATAGCTTCAAAACGTTTAATGTATACGAAGGTAGGTTTCTGTTCCATTTTGTATCACTGTCTGTTCTTGTGTGCAAAAAGCAATTTACTCCCTTAAAACATGTAATAAAAGATATTGGCTATTTTCCTTAGGATCGGTAGTAAACTAGCGATTTTATGAGGTCACATCGTATACAAATCGAGTTTCGGTAGTAGCGCCGCGCCTGCATGGTGCGAAGGTCGGAGTTGCGAACAATTTTCTGCGCCCCTTAAAATTTCAGCGCGCTTTTACGTTCCTCCCTACACGCTTATCGCTTGCTAAAAATATATGAGTTAGATTATGTAGGTGCTAAGGTAGATAACGTTGAGAAAATATTTTCTATTTTGCGACTACACGCAATCGGAAGAAAAAGCTAATTGGATTTATTAATTACAGGAACGTAATTTAGCGAAGTTAAGGAAAGAAACAAACTAATATATAGCAAGTAAATTGATAAAACGCCCTTCATTATCACAAGACTATGACTTCTTCAAATAGAAAACTGATCTTTGTTTTCAATTGTGATATGATATATTGTAAGAAAAACAAAAGCCTGCGTCTGGTAAAGTAGTACTCGATACAAGCAGCTTTCCGCGGCTTCACCCGCGTAGATAGAGAAAGTGCTAGCTAAAGAAAGGCCATGGTCAGAACGAAAACTTATCAACAACCTTTATTTTACTTGTGATCCACAATGAAGATTTAATGATTAATAAATATTCTATCTTATTAAATATCATTATGACAGTATGGCTTATGTGCTATATCAGTGTATGAAATTTATTCTTATAAATCCATTTCGTACTTTTTGTATGAAGAAGTAACTAACATCCTTACATCGATCCAATCTCACAAAACTTAGGAACCTTAGTCCTTCTTCTCCTTCTCGCATCGTACTCCTTATTGCTAAGGGTCGTGACACCCCTTTCTAAGTTTGCTTTTGATGATAGTCTTCCATTTATAAGGGATCCGTAGCCGAATGGCAAAAACGGAACCCCTATAGTTTCGTCAAGTCTGTCTGTCCGTCCGTATGTCACAGCCACTTTATTCTGAAACCATTAGTATCACACAGTTGAATCTTAGTAGATAGATGTGTCCTGTTAACCGCTTTACGATTCTCATACAAAAATTAAAAAAATAATTATAATTAAGGGGGGCTCCCATGCGTCAAACCTTTGTGTCTAATGCATATGTCTATATTTTGGGAGATAGATACTTCCAATGCGGAAAGGACTTCAACGAAAATTAGTTTGAACGAGATCGAACTAGTAGTTTTTGAGAAAGAACACATTTTCAATACACACTTTGCAAACATAACTTTGTTATTTACACAAATACTATGACAAATAAAGTTATATTTTTTGTCAACAAAATATAGTACTTTGGCTATGTGGAAGTAAGTAAATCTCTAATTCAGTTGGAGTTGGCACGGAATCCTTTGTGTGCGAGTCTGACTCGCACTTGGCCGGTTTTTCATGTCGTCGTGAAGAGCGGCGTGGAGATTAGTATCCACCGCAATGCAAGAACCTTAGTACAATTTATGAAAATAAATAACATCTATTAAAGATCCCTATTGTGTTAAAGTAAAATAAATGATTTATTTATTTATCCTCACAAACCGTTCAAGCAAGAATACCGGAAACCAGTAAGAATGAAACATGGTACATTAACTTCCTCTTATACAATAGATATCCTGTTTCTTCTCATTAAAATAATTCCTTGCACAAGGAAAATGTTGTTTCCACTTATTATTTATCGATCACAAAATTACTATTGCTACTAGTACATATTAGAATGTGTAGATACATGTTTGTTTGTCCTGGTTTAAGAGTAAACTGGCACTGATTGTTACTTAACAATATTAGCTATAAAGACCATAGTGGTACAGTTTTCATCCCAAAACATCATATGAAAATAATAAGGGGTATTATAAATTGAAACGGAAAGCAGACATTTCCCGGACTGGAATTGCAGGTACTAAATTTAATTCCTCTTTTTAAAATAATAGGAAACTATCTCATTCAATTTCATTCAGGGTACGTACTAAAATAGCAAAGAGCAAAGATTGATTCTGTGAACCAATAATATTTCAACCTACGCTGTGTGAAATTCAATGAAGACAAACTTCATTGTAGCTTTACATTCCTATATGCCGCTGTGCTAATATTAGGGCAGGCGAACGATAAATTAGGTTCACCTAGTCATTCGTTAAATGCCACGACAATATCATATACAAAATATTATCAGTAGAGTTCACAAATCCTGGAAAACATAAATAACTCTGATGGCTTAACTGACCTGATAATGATTTATACTATTGACGATTTTACAATTGCTGCAACCATCTCTCAAGCTAAGATGGGTTGAAGCTTCACTTCAAGAGACGCAAAAATAGGTCAAAGGTTTGGAATATAAATATTATAACATTTAAATATATTTAATTTTTAACTTTTATGGTCACTAACATCACGTTACGTGGCCATAGGTCTGACTGGCATTCGCCACAGCTGCCGTCAAATATCGGAATCTAAAATAAATTACATATACCGATGAGTTTACAGCGGTTTCATTCGCTAGCGAATAAAACCTCATAAACTCATGGTAATGGTACATGGTAGAAATCACTTATCAAATAATAAAAAAGGTTGGTATATGTCACCACAATTGCTTCCTTGGCTTTAATGTATCTCATGAACAAATCACTAAGCAAGTACTCGTAAATATAGGTCAGTCTGATTCAACCGTTTCAATTAAAATTTGAACATTTTCAGCTGCTTATGACTGCAACTGCCGATAATATTGGTCATTGAAGTTTTAAATCAATACGACGCGACGCCCTATCAACTAAAGCTTTTCAGTTTTTTTTTTAATACTTCAAGTTTAATGAATCTACGAATGTATTGAACATTTCAGTTCAGATTCAACTTTATCATTTTAACCATGAGGCTTAAATCAAAATCATTTCTTACCGCCTACAAACTGCTGTGCAGATTGACAGAAGTGATGTGTGTCTTTTTCTGTTTATTTTAAAATAAATATATTAAAGGGCTCCCCGAATATTTGACGCGCACACTAGCGCCACTCTATTTAAAATAATTATTACTTCTTAAATACAAAAACAATAAAAAATCTGGTAGACATGATTGTAGTACAGGTTCTATAGTTTATTTAGTACGTTTAAATTGTTTCAAAAACTGTTTACTGTAGTAAGAGTAAGAAAAACTGCTAAATATGGCCATTTTTGGCACAAACTAACTGTAACTGCAGATAACTCTGTTTTATTGAACTTAAACTTTGTATCTAAACCACATAACCAGAGCTACAATCGCATTCATCAGACTTTCGGTTGGTCTTTTATTTAACGAGTTTTTTTTAGTTATGATTTTTCTTCTATAGTGGCGCTAGTGTGCGTGTTAAAAACTCGGGGAGCCCCTTAAAAAACATTGAACTCAATTTTAACACGCTTTTATTAGGTCGTCGTGTATGTAACTAAGTATGTAAAGAATTTAAGGTACCTAATTTAACCATCTTTTAAGGATCGTATTGTCATGAAAATTGGAAGCTGTATGTAGTTCTGATGACGATACAATAATATAGAACTGTCGAACTGATCCGATGATGGAGCTGGAAGATTTGAACTTCATGATGGAAGATCGTATCATAGCCGTGATTGGACTTGTTCGAATAATCTTCTAATGAAATTTCACAACTATTTCTATGTAAGTAAATGGTGTTTTTCATTTAGAAGCTATTGAATTTTGGTGTAGTACTTTGATCGCGTGATAGAGTATGGCTCATTTTATACCATATTGGAGTCGAGGCCTTTGCCCAGCAGGAGGGAAATCACAGACAAACCTAACTCGATTTTTTTGGGTGCTATATTTAGTATTTACTGGAAAAACAGATGAGTGATAGCTTTTTCCGAAAATATCTAAAACACATAAATCTTAGAGACCACAGTTTCCCTTTCAACAGTGAATTCGCTTATTGTTTGTTTAACAAAATGAAAACTCATAAATTTATATAAACTTCAATATAAACCAGTGTGTATCTTCTTATTATTAATATTTCACGCAACTTGTATGAAGAAGGAGTTTGTTTGGTATACGCTTATACATATGTTTACATTCAAAGAATGAATTATACAAAGTTTGGTATGAGTTGTTTATCTTTAAAGCTTGTTTAGTCAAATAATGCAGGGAATTTTAACAAAATACCTGTTTACATTCACAGAATGAATTATACAAAGTTTGATATGAGTTGATTATCTTTAAAGCTTGTTTAGTCAAATAATGCAAGGAATTTTAACAAAATACCATATTACTTCTTACATACATAGTAAGTAAAAATTAGTCAGTAAGTAGTTTAACTTTTGTCTTGACGATCTGCTTCAAAATGTCAATCAAGTTACCTAACATATCCTCAAATAGAGACACTTCTTGATCCTTTAGCTGTGACTCTAACTTTTTATTTGCACAATCATCATAATTATTAGATAACTCATTTATAATACCTAGATATTAATAAAATCCGGGATCAGAAGTGCTGAGTCGCAATCAACAAGAACGCCGGCCAAGCGGAACGACCATCCCTTTGCTTTTTTACCAAATTGTGGGACCTAATGGCTCATGTGAACCCCCCTGAAAAACTCTTTGCCTTTCGAGAATGTTCACCACCTGGCTACATTGCTAGAATATATTTAAGATATATATACATTTTGTAAAACTTGACAGTCTTAAGACGCGTACTTTTTAATTCTAGCTAGAACAGTAGGCTAAGTAGGTACTTTTTGGATACATAATTATCTGCTAGTTTAAAAACCCATACACAATGCAGTCACACGTTATGAAAACGCGCTTCAGCATCGCGACTCACGCAATGACCAGATTTAATTTAGCATCGATGCTACCGCATGTTAGTATCGATGCAGGCGCCAAAATTCAGTAAATAATTTGTCAATTTCCGGCTTTTGCATCGTGACTGTATCGACGTTAACGCGCGTTAGCATCGCGACTATTTCGCTGCTAAAATTATTGCAATGTGTAAAGGTTGAAATTTTTCGACTGCATCGATGCTAATGCGCGTTAGCATCGCGACTGCATCGCTGCTAAAAGTTGCAGTGTGTAAACGGTCTATTCGCAGTGGCAATGGCAATGGAAATGGTCTAAAAGTAGATATTAAATTGCCATGAAAGTAATGATTATAATATGTTTACTCTATTTACAAAAGAAACAGTTATTTTTTGTCATATACAGCTATTAAATATTGTTATTACGTTTATTTGCTACCATATTTTATTGTTACAATATTGTATAATTGGTTTCCTAACTCCGCTTCGTAGAAGTGAAAGTGTCTGATTGTCAGGTAACGCAATACTTAGTCTTGCCAAAAATATTGTCACAAAAAAATATATTTGCATATATAATATTTATTAATTTTACAGTGTGTTAGTTTTATACATAAATATAAAACAATTTAAAATATAAAAAGCTTATTCGAAGTGGTCTCCATTGGCTGCAATACAGTCCCTGAAACGTTGAGGCCATGCAGTTATCAATAGAATCACGCACTCTTTCCATGGGAATATTCTTCACTGCCAATCGTATGGATTGTTTTAGGGACTCCAAATTATCATGCCGTTTAGAGCAAGCCGTACTCTCTAAAACTGACCATAAATAATTAATTAATAATCCAGCGGATTAAGATCGGGACTAGACGACGGCCTGTCTTCAGCTCTGATGAAGTCAGAAACGTTCGCTTCTAACCAAGACTGCGTGGACCGAGCTTTATGACCCGGCGCCGAGTCTTGTTGGAAAGACCATGCTTGGTTATTGAAAATGGTGTTGTCATGTGGCTTAACTACTTTTTCGAGAATGGTATCTTGATACACTTGTGCCGATGTTTTGATACCTTTGTTTTGAAAATATGGCTCAGTCACTCCTTCATAGCTAACACCCCACCAAACCATCACTGAAGTCGGGTAATGCCCACGTTGCCCTCTGCCGACTAATTGGGAAGCTTCTTTACAGATTTGACCCTAAATACGGTCAATCATCTAAAAAAATATGCGACATGGTTTTGCGTGCTATCTTCATCTCCCGAGATAAAATCTTTTGCATTCGGATAGGATTTCTGCGAATTCTTTCCCTTACTGCTTTGACCACCTTTTTCGTACGAACACTACGTGGATGGCCAGATCTTTTTCTGTCACAAACAGAGGAGGTCTCATTGCACCTATTGATTAGGTCTAAAGGTCATCGCCGTCAGTGGGGACTGTCCACTGGTCAAGCATTGGTGTAAAATCACTCAATCGCTTTTAGAGATAAAATATTAAATAGATACTAACACTAGTTAATAAGTTTTCTGTAATTCTCTTACTAATACTAAAAAGATTCACGTTGTCCGATAAATAAACATTTATTATTATTTATTATTAAAGGAATTACAGCTATCCACGTAAAAAAAGTTTTCTGTAGATCATAGTGTGAATAAAAAAAAAGGTTTAAGGTCAGAAAAGGTTAAGCAGCGCTGATCTAGAAGCATCTGTAATAAATGAAGGGACCACATGCCTTTGGCTTTTTCTTTTCAACCTTAGGTTTAATTAATTGTTTCCTCTTTTGCATAAATTTTATTCTTGATTTATTGGCTACATTATTTCGTGAGGGCCATTATGAATTTTGCTTGCATTTGAAACACGCAGTAGGATCTTTTTTGTTATTTTGGTAGCCTTAACGGAAACAAAAGGCTGCTTCGAAGAAAAAGAGAGACAGTGAGAGAGAGAGAGATAATATACAGTGAAAAAAATGTACATACTTCTTAACGAATGTATACACTTTTACTATATACAATGCATAATACGAATACTAGTAGTAAAGTAAGTAACTTATCTATTCGTTTATTACAAAATAGATTTTATTGAAGTGGCATAAGGCACCCTATTATTTATTTATATATTCTTTTTTGCACAAAGAAAATGAAGTATAAATGGCGGACTTAATGTTTTAAAGCATTCTCTACCAGTCAACCATTGGGTGAGGCAGAAACAGTTGAGGCGGCGTAAAATAACAAAAAAAAACTAACAAAATGAATGAACTACATAAATACTTTACCTTTGTAGAAGAAATGAAATTACTTTTGATCCTACTTATGATGATACTACTTAATAATTAGGAAAGTGAGGTAAAATTGGTATGCAGTTTCACGAGAGAGATTACTTTCTCAATTACTTACGAGTTCTTCTGATAACTGTGAATTTAACCTGTTAAAATAACTTAATTAACGAACACCTAAATCATTAAGGCTTTACCGCGTAAAGGTCCAACCTAAATACCCGTATGAAAAACATAATTCATTTTTCAAAGGGCTCAGTGTTTGAGGTCTCATTATAATATATTTTACCTCTTTGTCAGGGCAACATTTAGTAACCCTTGACCCTCTGACAATATCCCGGGGTTATGGATGGCCACATGGCTGGGACTTCTTTTACCTCGTGGGATTAATTAGTACCCCTGGCAAAATTTTACACTCCCCACTTAAAGTTTGTTCCCATAAATAATAGGTAATTTGAAAGTTATAGCAAATTAAAAAGTTTCGACTAATTTCAGATGAAGTAAACTTGTGAAATTGTTATTTATGGGGTGCTCGTTTTATCTCATGAAGAAGATGTACAACGTATATTTTTTCTGTTTTTAATTAGTAAAAAAAATAGATAAGTAAGGTGAAATTCTCCTACATTCACGATCATCCAAACCTACTATACAAAATTTCGGTACTGATAACAAAGTCACCCTGTATATTAGTATGTATGTAGTAAATTGACAATAATGTCATACAATAGTATTCTGAAGTATGCAATATTCACTATGTAAAGATAAATTTTCATGTTTGGAAAGGCGTAGTCACACGTTACATTTACCTACCTACCGTAGCACTTTGACAACGTGGATTTCAAATGATTTTTATTCAAAAAATCGACTTTTTTAAATGAATTTCATTCGCCATCTTGATGCGAGTAAAAAAATCGGCTAATTGTGAGTCGAACTCGCCCACTGAGAATTCCGTGCCAACTTTAACTAAATAAGGGATCCACTTACTTCCACTAAACCAAAATACCACAATATTTTGTTGACAGCAAACATAATAGAACTACAAAATATAAAGAACAAAGTTATGTTTGCGGTTGTTGAAAATCTGCTATATCACAAAAACGTTGAAAGTTTTTATAAAAAAAATATTTTTTTATTTAATTACACTCGCTCAATTTAAAAGTTAGAGGGTTGAGACGCCCATTTTACCACTTTAGATGCTTCTATCTCCCAAATGTTAGACTTTTTAAAAAAATGATTTTGTAACCTCGATGTAATTTGAAGGAACCTATTCATAGACAAGACACCTCTCCCCACACGCTTAGTTTTTTTAAAAAAAATTATTTCACTATTTTTTATTTTTTGTATAGAAATCGTAAAGTGATTTACGGAATACATCTACCTACCAAGTTCCATCTATGTAACGCTGATAGTTTCAGAATAAAGTGGCTGTGACATATGGACAGACAGACAGACAGGCAGACTTGACGAAACTATAAGGGTTCTGTTTTTGCCATCGACTATGGAACCCTAAAAAGGACATTGTGTAACGGACCGTAAAATTTAGGTATTTATTCGGAAGCCAGAATAAAAATAGTTTCAAAGCATAGTATTTAATAATTCTACACAGTATAACTCCTATAATAATTCCTGTTATCGCTAAAGTTACCAGCCATGGAAGCCATGCTTGTTGTATCCATCAGATTTACAGCATTCATTTAAGTAGAATGCGTCCTTGTTTCCGCGAAAGTCTCTTCACTCGTATAAATTGACTGGGACATAAATTGCTGTAATTAATCGTGAAGGTTCAGTATAAATGATCTGTCAGGCCCAGGGGAGATAGCGGATTTGAAATAGGAGATTGCGTTTCCTTTGGGATACCCCCCTTAAAATTATACCATTAATACTAGATACGCTTGTCAATTATTTCATAACTTCAATTAATAAAGCAAATTAATGCCTTCCTATGTATGTGATATCGTTGGAGTATCGATGTATAATACATCTATCTAGTACTATTTCAAGATATTTGAGTATGTTGATTTGTTGAGTACTTCTAGTCAGTTTAAAAAAAAAAGTTAATTGGAGGTGGACGTATGTATATTTACATATAATTTGTATAACTGATATCCATAACAGTCTACATCACACTACACAGTGAGTCTAGAAGTACCTGCCTACAAGTCTGCACTCACAGTGCTTTTATGTTCACGTTTCACGTTTGTATCATTTCTAACAAAAATTTACAGTAATTTCGACAACTTATTAACAGGCAATGAAATAGCAATCTTAATCTTTTTGAAAAAAATAACTAAGGTACTGGCACATATTTTTGACTGTGGTGTTGTCACGTCCACGCCGGAGGAAAGTTGCATTGAATTTTAATTCGCAAAATGAGGAACGCGTCGTAATGTAAGTATTGAGATTTCCCCGTGGATTTGTAATCTGCTTTCTGATTTTCAATTTACTCAGCAAGCACGTTTGGATATCACGGTAGAGGCACGTTTGCATCCTTCTCTGAGAGAATACTAATTACTTAGTTAAAAGCATAGTCTTTATTTTGTCCGTTGTTAATACGGGCTACTGGAGTTCTTTTTTTGGATCATTTGCTTGGATATGGCGTGAAATTTTCGTTCGAAAGCGAACTAAAATCAACGAAAACCGAGCAAAATATATACGTGAATACTCACAAAATTGAGTTATATTTTTTCAATCACTTCTGGGGGCGTATTGCGATCCAACTTTAGCCGTTCAATTTCTATGCAGCTAAATTTCGACTCAATGCAAACGAATATTATCAATATAATAATATTATAATAAGACTAAAATGGTACGTGTGTTAATATTTTTGATGCTTTATTATAATAAGATTATAAATATTATGCGAAATCGCACAATATAAATTGCTAATTTGACAGTAAAGCTGAGCAGCTTACCTATCAAAACTGCATCGCAGTACACGCCCTGTGTAAAATTTAACAGTTTGTCATTCAAAAACCGGTCAACAATCAAGGAATATCACACGCCTCAGGTAGCGTAACTCTTTGGAAACCTGCTAGTTAGTGTCACACCACCTTTCACCTTTTTTCCTTTCTATCGATAGGAAAAAAACCTTAGATTAGAGCTCCACTTAGCCAAAACACAACAATATTTTTTTGATCGCAAATAAAACTTTGTTTTTCATAGTTCATATTCATATTGAAAATATGCTATATCTCAAAAACAACTAGTTCGAACTCGTTCAAGTCAATTTTCGTTGAAAATCTTTGTCAAGATCTACAACATGTATTTTTACTTTGGGAGCCTCCTCTTAAATAGGGAACCCATCACTTAATCGCAAATTTCTTCATCGATTTTCATTCCCCATAAAACGATTCGCAGATGTTTCAAAATAATATTCAACAAATTCTAGAATCTTGTAACATCACATTTTCATTTGGTCGAATGCTTATTATCTACAAACTTACTTCATCGTTACTTCTTTTCATAAATTACGTATTTTCTCGAAGTAACGTTAGCTTTCTACTTTGTCACCCATAATTTTATTTCTACGTAAGTTTCGATATGCAGAATTCTTGAAACATCGAATTTTACTTCACTAAAGTCCGTATTTGCCGAATAACGATATATCAAACATTAGTTTGATATATCGTTATTAGTTCACATATAGTTTTTTACTAGAATCTTAATGTTGATGTGTTGTTACGTCTGATATTCAATTATATATTAATTGATAGGTAGTTTGTAGCTTCTTAAAGAACAGTGTCATAAGGTGCTACTCCCCCCCCCCCTTCTCTTGTAATCTCTAAAAACGAAGAAATAAAATTGACTTTAAAAAAAAGTAAAAACCGACTTCAAAACCAAAATGCACTAAAAGGCTCGGTGTTGCTCTGCGAGATTGAATCAGAAACGAGGAGATTCGTCGAAGAACTAAGGTAACGGACAAATCCCTACAAATCAATAAGCTCAAGTGCCAGTGGGCAGGGCACATAGGGCGAAGAACTGATAGCCATTGGGGCAGAAAAGTTCTAGATTGGAGACCCTTTACCAAAAGCGCAGCGTGGGACGTCTTCCGACAAGATGGACGGACGACCTTGTAAAAACTTAAAATCGCAGGATCAAACTGGATGCAGACCGCTTACAACCGGTCACTGTGGAAAGCCGTGGGGAAGGCATCCAGCGGTGGACGTCCTTTGGCTGATAATGATGATGATGACTTGTAAAAAGTAAGTACTGCGTGGTTTCTAGAAAATATCGATGTTTCCGTGTTAACCTGCAGGGCATGCCTTCTTGAAATTCGCAGGTTTGTATTTCCGCTTCGCTTCGCAGTGAGTTCAAAACTAGTGTATTCTAATGCAAATAAGATCAATTCAAATAGAAGTGCCGGGGATACGTTCTTCGGTTAAACGTAAACTAGCAGTTAGTTATTTTTTACCTTTTTCTCTGAAATTGTTGCTGTAAATTTTACTCCTCGCTTTTCATAGTGGCAAATGTTTTGATAGTCATTTTAGTAATATTATGATATTAATGTCATAAATACTTTTCTATCACGCAGGCACAATCTACTGCTTTGCTTAAGAAAACCTGAAGTAATTCTATAGCAATTGTAAGGATGCTACTCGAGGAGACAAGTGAAACAACGACTGTTGACATTATACTGATTTATTGTACTAAGACACATTATTATATACACGTTGAAACGTATACTTATATCTAAATATATATGTACTTAGTTCTACACCACATCCCCCTTTTTCAAGAAAAAAAAATACGTTAGATACATTTTTTTTCTAATTAATATTTAAACAATTTTGTTCTATTCTTATGTATAGTATATTCTTTACCATCTTTTAAAATCTTAACATTACAATTTAAATATTCTGATACTAAATATGGTCCTAAATATATTGGCTCCATTTTGTTTTCTGATGGATTTCTAATTAATACATAATTACCTTTTTCATAGTTAATTGGGTTTACATTATCATTATATTTACTAGTACGATTACATTTACTATTAACAAGATTATTATATGCATCCTGTTGGGCTACTTGAAGTCTGTACTTAAGTTCTAATGCATAATTGTCATGAGCATATAAGGGATCTACTACATTAGTCACAAGATTACTCGGCAAAATACATTTCTTACCGAATACCAGCTCATGAGGTGTATATTTGGTTTCCGTATGAACCGTATTATTATAGGAGAAGCACCAATATGGTATCCAGCTGCTCCATTGCGCCGTCTTATTATTACAATTAATCCTTAAGTACGCACCCATAGTTTTGTGTGAGTTCTCTAGCGCTCCTATGCTCTCGTGATGATAAGCCGTTGATGTTAATTTATTTATTTTCAAGAGTTGACATACTTCTTTCATAGTACTTGATACAAATTCTGTCCCGCGATCAGTTGCGATTTCTCTAGGTATGCCAAATCTTAAAATAAAATTGTCAACAAAAGCTCGAGCTACACTTACCGTATCTTTATTACGTAATGGATACGCCTCGGTAAACTTTGTTAGTTCACACTGCAATGTGAGAATATAGCTATTGCCATGCTTATCTTTCGGTAGTGGACCGACAATATCTAAAAATATCTTTTCAAACGCTGAGTTAGCTGTACTTGTCACTATCATTTCCTGTTTAGTATTAATTGAATATTTTTGTTTCTGGCATTTTTCGCACTTGGAAACATATTCATTAATATCTTTGTACATACTAGGCCAAAAGTAATATTTTTTAATATTATTCGTCATTCTCCTTATACCCGCGTGGCCACTAGTGGGAAGAAGGTGAAAGTCGTTTAATATTACTCGCCTATTGTCTAAGTCATCAATAAATTGTACATTATTTACTACACAAATGCGTGGTCCGGATCACTTGTCATATTTCTGTATTTCTTCTAATAGTCCCGCTAGGAATTCCTTATTACTTTCATTACGTATTATGCACACATTTTCTAAGTTTAATTCTTTACATATTATTGACAACTCCCTCACCAATTCGTCTCGCGTAATTGATGATCGAGAAGTTGTATCTACGAATATTTTACATTTACTTGGGACATACATGAAATATTTATACTTTTTCGTCATAATTCCGGTTTTAAGTAACTTACATAAATCTTTTTTATTAATTACTGCGATTTCAGTGAAATGATTTGGTTTTTTAATTATTTCCACGACCCTCGGTTGATCAGGCCTTGAGTCAGTGTGAATATTATCTACCGAATCATTTCTACTGCTATCGACGTTTCCATTACTTTGCAATTTCCTATGTTGCGCGCGCGTCAAAACATTAATACTCAAGTGTTCATTCATACTTTTCAGCTCGTCTGTTGTGATATTGATACGCGATAGTGCGTCTGCTGCAGAATTGTGTTTCCCTTTTAAGTATTCTATAGTAAAATTATATTCTTCCAATTGTAATCTAAACTTTAACAATCTACTAGATGGGTTACACATTCCAAATAAATAAATAAGGGGTCTATGGTCAGTTTGTATTTTAAAACTTTTGCCGTACAGATAAGGTTGAAAGTATTTGATACTCCATACTATTGCCAAAAGTTCTTTTTCAATAGTAGGATAATTAATTTCTGCTTTATTTAAGCTTCGACTGGCATAAGCTACTGGTCGACCGTCTTTATTACACAACACTGAACCGACAGCTTTTCCTGATGCGTCAGTCTGTAAGAGAAATTCGTTTTGTTCTGAAAAGTCTGGGTACTGTAATACGGGTGGTTTAATCAAAGCTGATTTTAAATTTTGAAAAGCATCTTCGCACTCAATTGTCCAACAATATGTACTATTTTTACAACACATTCTATTTAAAGGAATGGCTATCTCCGCAAAGTTCGTAATACAATTTCTATAATAGTTGGCGAAAGCTACAAAACGTTTAATTTCGTCAACTGTTTTTGGTCTTGGATAGTCAATAAGTACCTTTATTTTTTCTGTATCAGGTTGAATACCGTCCTTTGATATAATCTATACTAATATTATAAAGCTGAAGAGTTTGTTTGTTTGTTTGTTTGTTTGTTTGTTTGTTTGTTTGTTTGAACGCGCTAATCTCGAAAACTACTGGCCCGATTTGAAAAATTTTTCTTACGTTGGATAGTCCATTTATCTAGGAAGGCTTTAGGCTATATAACATAAAGATACGACTCATAAGACCACAGCAGAAATGAAAAATGTTGTGAAAACGGGAGAAAGATATTCCTTTTGAGAGCTTCCGCTGCATACGCTGCGGAAACCGCTTAAGTTACACAAAAATCATGTATGACAGGATTGTTTAGCATTAAGAGTTCTATAATAAAGTCCGCGACAGCATATGTCTATCTTTTATGGTTGACTTACTACAACCTTTTTTATGTAAATAAATTTGTAAAAAAATAATGCATTATTTTTAGAGGTGTATTTTATACACACAGGTATTTATTCTTATCAAAATAAATACATTCATCATCACGAGCATTTCATTTAGAACCAAGTTGCCCTTTATATCATTTGATTTCAATAAATATCTTAGGAGCTATCACAGTTTTAACATAACTCCGCACCAAAATAATGTTCGCAGCTTAAGTACAACGTGCGCTTTCGCTAATCGCTAATATTATTATAATAAAGCTGAAGAGTTTGTTTGTTTGTTTGTTTGTTTGTTTGTTTGAACGCGCTAATCTCAAAAACTACTGGCCCGATTTGAAAAAATATTTTTACGTTGGATAGTCCATTTATCGAGGAAGGCTTTAGGCTATATAACATAAAGATACGACTCATAGGACCACAGCAGCAATGAAAAATGTTGCGAAAACGGGAGAAAGATATTCCTTTTGAGAGCTTCCGCTGCATACGCTGCGGAAACCGCTTAAGTTACACAAAAATCATGTATGACAGGATTGTTCAGCATTAAGAGTTCTATAATAAAGTCCGCGACAGCATATGTCTATCTTTTATGGTTGACTTACTACAACCTTTTTTATAACTTATAACTGCGGGTCTATACGCGACGTAAATAATGTAGTAGTATTGTAACTACTTACACCCTCGACGTTTCGACGGTGTTGCAACCGTCGTGGTCACGAGGAGACTGATAAGAAGGGGTTAAATATTCAAAAGTTAACGTTACAATTTCGTTGTTCTCATTAATTAATCTCATAGTGTTTAATTCAAAATTCAAAACTGCTCTGTAACATTTAAGAAAATCTTGTCCTAAAATACCATCTGTTTGACATGGACTTTTTATAAAAATAAGAAATTTGTGTGGAAACGTAAAGTTATCGTAAGTTAAAGTTAAGAAAACAAATCCTTCTGTAAAAATATTTCCACCGACGCCTCTAATGCAAACACTCTCTTTATGGTATAGTATTTGTAATCGTTCAACGCATTCGTACTTGATAGCTGAAACCGAAGCTCCAGTATCAATGAGCAATTCATGTCCATAATCATTGATGTTAACTGAAACTTTATTTAAACTGTTGCAAGCAAGTATGTAATTAGACTCGAAAAAAGTGATTCGACAAATCCATATTTGATTCGGGTGCACGTTCGGTGATAGGTGAACGTTCTGACATAGGTGAACGTCCTGGAACAGGTGTGATTTCGTGTTCCGATGCTAATGGCATGTAATGTATGTTATTGTTACGTGAAAAATAATTATTACCTCTGTTATTCCCGGATCTTCCTCGATTTTGGAAACCATTTCCACGATAGTTATATCTCGAGTAATATGGTCTTTGAGCCCGCTGACCGGGGGTACCTCGAAAGGTCTGCTGTCCACGCCCTCGGGTACTGCTGTTAAAAAGCTGCGGCCCCTAAACTGTCCTCTTTGAGGCCTGTTACCTCTATAGAACCTATTATTGGGTTTGTACGTATCAATAATTTCCGATGTAGTTGATTGCACCTCCTCATCTTGTGCTCCTTGAATTGCCTCTGTCAAAGAAATATAATTACGCGCCGAAATTATTGTGCTGAGACGACGATCTCGCAACCCATCAGCAAATCTTTTTATAGCTTGTTTTTCATTTAAAGGTCGTAAAATATTATAACTTTCTTGATTTCCGTCAGCTTGCGAGATAGTCAAATCCACAAACAGTTCGGAAATTTCCTTACCGAAGTCTGGAATACTTTTACTATTTTGCCTACACTGTTGTAATTTTGCCTGTAAAGCTGTGTGACTTTTCCTAGGTAATAGAAGTGGACGCATGTCCTTTATAAGCTCATCAACACTGTCATATTTGGGTAACAACTTTAATTTAGCCTGCGTCGATAATCGACTCTTCAACACAAATGAAATTAATTTACTTTTACACCCTGGTTTTGATAACACAGAACTGTAATATTCGATATTCTCAATGAGTTGTTTTGTATTTTCCTCATTATCGGTCATGACAGGGAGTAAGCTTAAAGCAAGTTTTAAATCAAAAGTTTCTGCAGCCATGGTGATGGGGTCTGAAAATACTTCTTCCTCGACAATACTTTGCGAACACAAAGAAATAATTTCTGAATATAAATTACTAAATTCACTACTTATTTTACTTATTAAAGGAGCTTCGTTCGACTTAGAAGATAGCTTTAAGTATGCATTAAATTTAACTAAAACTTGATTAGTTTCGTCTTTCTTTACTACTAAAATATTTCCTTGTCGACGATTAGGACCGATTTTTATTCAATATGTCCTTACTGCTTTTAATTCATTAAGTAATAATGCCAACTCCTCTGCCATAACAAGAATATAATAGGTACCATATTAAGTATGCTTATTAATTACTAAATACCATGTGTTAATTTAAAATATTATGCTAATATATTGCATTTTTATAACTAGAGTCCTTTAAATACTTGCATAATAAAAATTTTTCATACCACGATGACGATGTATAGCTCGTACCGAACCTTTTTAAACTTTTTACCGCACTGATTTCACTTATGACGCAAACAAAACACTACACATTTTCAGTTTTTAGTTGATGCCATCGCAGAATACTGGCATACCTCATCAGCCGCTCGTCATCTAGTCGTCGCTGGATCTGCTTATCATGGCATTTCTTAGCCACTTTGTACGCCATGAACAATGCGCCCATCAGCAACACCGTACATATGATGATCAAAAGATAGTTGGTCGTATCGTGCCTTTGTTGCTGCACATCCGCTGTATTCTGGCCAACACCGGCCGCTTGGGCAATGAAGACTTCTTCTTTAGATTCTGTTGAGCCCATCGTGTTTAATTAAGAATTCACACGTCGTTAGCGCACCGATGATTACACAAATGTAACACATCTTGAGTCGATGAACTTTACGCGGTCTCTTTTTGGTGATGCACTGGCAGGGTCGCCATGTAAGGATGCTACTCGAGGAGACAAGTGAAACAACGAACTGCTGACATTATACTGATTTATATGTACTTAGTTCTACACCACACAATAAATAAGATAGATAGATAACCGCTTTGAAACTTACTCAGCCAATGTGTTTTACATTTCGTGCAACGTCAAACGTAATTGTAATTTCACGAATATTAAACAGAATACATTACTTTTGAAAAGCAAATAATATCATGAATATTTGCTTTCGGAATATTTGCTTTTGACTGGATTGACTGAATTTAGTATTCATTTACATAGTATAGTGTTCTGTACCTACATATTGACCTTCCATTGACCCGTCTGGTGTAGTGGTCGAGAAATCGCCTACTACGCAGCGGGTGCGGGTTCGATCCCCGCACTACAAACATTTGTGTGCATAAACATGTCTGTTTGTATTGGTCTGGGTGTTTTCTATGTATATCATGTATGTATTTACAAACAAAAAGTATTTAAGTATTATATCCGTTGTCTGGCACCCATAACACAAGCTTTGAGTAGCTTACTTTGGGACTAGATGTCGATGTGTGGGAACGTCCTAAGGATATTTATTTATTTATATCTTATTCACACACCGCCTATGTAAATTATAATAACTCCCAATATAGTTCTAGAGTATCGAATTAATCAACGTGGCTGTATGTTTTTCAATAGTAATAGACAGGAGAATTAAGTCTGTTTGGTTAGTTTGCTAAATGTCAATAAGAAATGAGGAATTCGTTGATTAAATCCTTTTATTGGGCCTGTACGTTCCAGTTCTATCCGCTATTAATGGGTTGTTTTAAAGGTTTAAGCCTATTGCTGTTTCGTAATTTGATTTCACTTCGCTTTAGTACCAAAAATAGTGGTCTGCGTTTCCACCAGGTGAGCAGCTCCAGATTCAATTGAATGTATATTTATCATTTAGTTAAAGGTTTAAAACAATTGTAAAAACAAGGTTTTCTTTTTGTAATGCGATTGAATGAAAGATATTTAGTTAAATGTGTGCTCACTCAGTCCTCACAAGCGGTCAGCCATATCTTCATACTGAAATAAGTTGGTCGAGTCATTCAGTGTTCTTTTTTTTGTTACAGCACTATTTAATTGGAGCCTGTAATTTCAGATCGTCAAGTTTCGTATTAAAACATTTACTATTAATTTATTGTGCTCACTCCATCCACACGCTATTGTATCTCTATGAACTAACTATAGATTCGCATTCTATCGTTTACATTGTATGAATTGGCTAGAAATAGGACTATTCAGCATAAAAACAAACCACTTTTACTGTGCGTTCATGAGTAAAACAGATGCCTGGTGCTCACTCTGTCCGCCATCGCTAAATACTTAAATCTTTTGTGCTAAGTTAACTTAAAAGAAAGAGTGAACATATGATTTTTTGTGCAAAAATACTATAAAATATTCGGCGGTACACAGTTTAATATTACTTTTTACTTTTATAGATATACAAAATTAAATTTTTGGTTTAAATCACATATAATAGGGTGTCTCCACGTGACAATAATAAGAGGACATAAAGTAAGACTGAAAAATGAGACGGTTTAATCCTTAACCAATTTTCGCGCAATTCATATACGAAAAAGTTTACCGATCAAATTTTCTTTGTCAAAGAAAAAAATATTTTTAAATTTGTCAGAGTCACGATTTCTATATATTTCGATATAATTAGTTTTTGGTCGTGCGATAGTTTTTTACATGTATCTACATTCTTGATTTGATTTTTAGGTAAATAAGTTAAACTCGCAATCGAGGTACCACACGAAAAAAGTTCGATTGCCACGAGACTCGGCCTCCAGGCCGCGAAAAACTGATGAAAGAAATTAAAAGTTGCATATAGATTTTGGTTTTGGATAATGCCTTGTTTCATTCCTCATCAACAGAGTCCATAAAAAAAACTAATAACCCTGAAAAATAAATGTGGGAAATAATCCCTGTGCCTGGGTAAGGATTTCCTTTTTTTGTTGCTACATATAATTCTTGTAAATTAATTTTAATTAATATAAGGAGGTTATATAAGGAGGTTATTAATATAAGGAGGTTATTTTGCTGAAGTCTTATAAGTATGCAATACATAGAAATGTCAGGAGAAACACCTAGTATTCAAAAGAAAGTTATTTAATGTTGACATAAACAGGCATAAGTCGTATAGTTCCCACAAAACGCTTAGCTCCAACGGGCTAAGGTCATATGTTCCCCACATGTTTATTTTCCTTATTTCACAAAGTCCCGCAAGAAATTAACACTTATTTTGTAATTCCAATTAAAAAAACAGAATCTCCAACATACCTAAAAATCGAAAGTCGTATCTTCCTTCGTTTAGCCGTAACCGATAAGAATCACGCACATTGACCGAAAATCACTTGTCAGTTAAAACTCAAATGGCAGTCAGTGTCACACACGGTCTAATTCTTAACTTATTTTCTGTTCTAGTTCTTTCCTAATGTCCGAATTTTACCATTCGGCTTTAGAGCTAGTGTTGAAAATGACTATTAAATAGTCGAAAACGGTCATTAACTGGAATAAATGGTAATTCATATTGATTCAGTAATATTTTATTACTTTTTCAGTTGTGCGTACGCGATTGGTCAAATTCGGTAGGTCACGTGACTTTCGCGCAGGTCCGTGAAACACCGTTCTTTACATCTGATTTCAATCATATTTACAAAAAACAATCAAAAGTCATAATAAGTAATCAAAACTCATTCACACAACGACACAAAATGTGTTTTTCTTGCGAAAACTGAGTCAGAAAAATATATTTACGGTTCATCACATACGGTCAAATTGATTGATGTTGACCGTATTTGACCAGTCATGTATGGTTTCTGACAAATGTGACCGGTCAGATATATTCATTTTACATTTAGTACACAAAACCTCAAAATTTAAACTAAACCCAAACCCCAGCCCAAACAAAGTACCTATTAAGAATAAAACCTTTTCCTTCAGGCAAGTAAGCGAGGATGACACGCAGCTAGCGTGAACACGTGAAGTTTAGTCAGCCAAGTCCTGCTATTTTATCACGTGTAGACACCCTATTCCATGTCCTTCATACAAAATATGAAATTTTGTTTTACTCTATAAGTAAAAAGAGATATCAAACTGGGTACTTCCGAATATTTTATAGTACTTTTATACAAAAAAAAATATATGTTCACTCATTCTTTTAACTTAACTTAGCACAAAAGATTTAAGTATTTAGCGATGGCGGACGGAGTGAGCACCAGGCATCCGTTTTACTTATGAACGCACAGTAAAAGTGGTTTGTTTTTATGCTGAATAGTCCTATTTCTAGCCAATTCATACAATGTAAATAATGGAATGCGAATCTATAGTTGGTTCATAGAGATACAATAGCGTGTGGATGGAGTGAGCACAATAAATTAATAGTAAATGTTTTAATACGAAACTTGATGATCTGAAATTACAGGCTTCAATTAAATAGTGCTGTAACAAAAAAAAGAACACTGAATGACTCGACCAACTTATTTCAGTATGAAGATATGGCTGACCGCTTGTGAGGACTGAGTGAGCACACATTTAACTAAATATCTTTCATTCAATCGCATTACAAAAAGAAAACCTTGTTTTTACAATTGTTTTAAACCTTTAACTAAATGATAAATATACATTTAATTAAATCTGGAGCTGCTCACCCGGTGGAAACGCAGACAAAATAGTGAGGTATTAACTTGTTCGCAGCAAGGTCTGTAAATAGTTTTTCAAAACACTTGCTCAGCAATCGTCGATTATAATATGTCATGTTTGGTGAACTCAAAGTGACTCGTTCTATCACTAGGGACGTAATATTGTATAGTTGTAATAGTTGACGTAATATCAAATCCATTACGTTTTTTCGTAAAAAAAATCTGTGGTGTCAAGGAAAAAGGAGATGTCTTATAATTTGACTTTTCAGCAGAAATAAATAGTAAGAGTAAATTAGATTCTTCATGTGAAACAACTCGTGTGTTTTACATGAAAAATCTCATTTACTTACAGTTGAATAAACCTATTGGCACTCTCAGTAGTTTTTGAGCAAGAGTTAGGTAAAAGAAGGCATTTATTTTAAAATGTATTTAAAAATACTGTTTTTTATGTCAATAACTGACTTTATAAACAATGTTTAATATAATCTGTACCAAAACCTGTAAAAAATATTTTATTATATTTTGGAACTAGTACGACGTCATTATTTCTTGTGTAGCAAAATCAATCAAAACTTCCGAATAACCGTTAACGACATTTTACACCATGTTTCTCCCTTACAAAAGCGATCTGTAACGACGTGTCAGTGTCGCTGTTGATCAATCATCCGGGAACAACCTTTGTTTCCTTTGGGACTGCTGTTAGTGTGACGGATAGAATTGTGTTCGCAGTAGTTTTACAGTGGTATCAATTTCGGTCGTGACGTAGCTGGTAAGGTTTAGTAGGTACTATAACATATTAATTAAATATTTCAACAGTATGAGATATCAAATATATTTCAACAGTAGGTCAAAAGGTTTATCGGTCCAAACCGCAACTATTAATATTTTAAATTTTAATTTAGTTTCTCCGGGTTGGCTATCCAGAAAATGTGATATTATTAAAAATTTAAAGTTATTTTAATGCATTTTTTTGTTTAGTATCGGAGTGACAATGAGTAGCGTACCTACTCATTATGAAACTATAACAATATTAGACTGAATTGTAAACCTCCTTTTTTGAAGTCGATAATAACCTAATTTTAAGGTCAGTGTAATGTACCTACTGGTACTGTGCTCATCACGAGTCATTTGACTTTGACAAGCATGGAACTATGGTACATAAGAGCAAGATTTGTCTGGGATTTTTGGGTATACCTACTAGTCTACGCCATTAACTTAAATAATTGCGCGTAAATGGCGAGTCTAGTGTAGGTAACTGATACACAGTTGCACCCCCGAGGATTCCGGTAGCACAAACTAACGCTAATTATCGCTTTAATTATTCATTACGGTTCACTTTTTTGATGCATCGAGGTGGTGTTGCTGCTATTTTAACTTCACAAAAAATTGAAATCAGAGCTGGGTGGAATTGGACCATTTAAAATATTTATTCCAGACATAGTTCCTATTCTTTGCATACTCAGCTATTTGAAGTCTCTGTTAAAGAGTCCTAATAAATAAATGTTCTTCTTCTATATCTGTCTTCTATTTACACCACATGTACTTCTAAAACGGAGCCTGCGCGAAACAATGTTCACTAGGACCATCATCATCATCATTATCAGCCAAAGGACGTCCACTGCTGAACATAGGTCTCCCTCAGGGTTTTCCACTGCGACCTATCACAAGTCAGTCTGCATCCAGTGTGATCCCGCGATCTTAACAAGGTCGTCCGTCCATCTTGTCCGTGGACATCACACGCTGCGTTTTTGATCGAAAGGTCTCCAATCTAGATCTTTTTTGCTTCAAAAGCCACATAAGCAAACAAATTTAATCCACAGTGAAAATATGTCACTTTATGTCAACACTTACAACAAAATCTGTCTCTACCTATCTTACCTGCAACTATTTAGTTTTACCCGAGTTCTTTCTGAGACAATGTTGTTTCCGATTCTTTTATTAGTTTTGACGTACTTTTCATTGATCCTACTTGGGAACATTTTATTACCTCGCTCAACTCATGACTATTTTTGTTGATATCGGCAAGTTTGTGTAAATCTGTGAGTTTACCGTCGAATTTATTTTCTTCGGACAGATTTTTCGCTAGGTATACTTTAAAGAAGGAAAATATATTAGGTTGTATATTTTATGTTACCTACATTATCAAAATAAGCCAAGGAACTCTACACTCATATGTTTTCGTATTGCTTTATCTATTATTCTAAGAGACATAGAACATGTTATCTTAGAGACAATATACACTGTTCCCAAGAGATACGTATGTCGTATTCTGTTACAAAATATTCAACTTTCATATTCTCCTAGAGCGGGACAAAACTGGTCTACATACATTTTATTGAAGCCATAAAACGTATGCTTATTTAAGCATTGCACTTAATTTCATGAACACTTTAAAGACTGCTAGGGATTCCTAAAGATGCATATACCCGTTACATATTACCCCGTGCTCTAAGCACTTTAACCCAAAGTTCCACTTGACGACCCCCTAAACGATGCGCATAATTTTTAACTCAAAGTAAATGAAAGGGCCGGCGGCATAATATCTATATTTCCACAGCACTCATCGCGCCGCCTTGTTGAGGTAACAACCTTCGAGTGCCTATAAAAATGCTAATAGCATGAATGTGATGCTATTTCAAAAGAAAGGGAAAGGTATATAGTATCGGAAAAGTCGGTATATTCCGCACGAATCCCTTGATTCCCAAAAGATACCACAACGGATCTCCAAGGCCGTTTATTTGAATAACGCGAAAATTCTGAAACGGCAACGCTTCCGACTACTCTAAGTGCTTTGTACATGTATGGAAAATTAAAAAAAACGCTTGATTCATGGCGCTAGTGTTAAATTAGTTCTTATCCTTGGAATGCTCAATGAAACTCCTCAAACTTGATAGAATCAGCTCAGTTTTACAGTCGATAATCGAGTTTGTTGAAATTAAGGATTTTCTTAGAAACAGTTTAATTATAAGCATCCTTGGAATAATCAAAATCATGTCGTTTTTATTCAAGGACCACAAAAAAGCGCTGGAATTTCAATAATAAAAGAAATGGACTAAGGCTTTTAACAAATTCATTGGGCGGGTGAAATCGATAGGCAACCAACTGGAAATACGAGATAAGGCCTATTCGCTTTCACAAGCTATCGAAGTTTTTTTAAAGAATTAATCGATGTATTTTATTTATTTTATCACGGAATTAAGTTGAAAAAAAAACATGAAAAGCCCCCCCTGACTTTTCATGTTTTTTTTCGAAAGAAAGGAATCTTGAACCTGAGAAACCAAAACCAATTTTTTCTTTGACAAAGAAAATTCGATCGGTAAACTTTTTTCGTATACGAATTGCACGAGAATTGCCCCCCAGGTTATAACAAGAAATATACTCTTGTTTATGTGAGTCACAAAACACAGTTGTTTTATAATAAAATGTTCTTGGCAGAAAAGCAAAATTCTATGATTAAAGCCGTTTGTTAGATATTTGGTAGTCAATGCGACTACATTATTTCTGGTCTTGCTCAGTAAATTCCTTTCAAATCTAACCTCTATGACATTTATGTCTTTATATACAAAAATCAGAGTATATTATACCACCGCTGGAACAATCTCGGATGCCAGTTCTTAAAATTATCTCAGAGTTTGTTCCAAAATATAAATTGCTGGTGCAAATTCCAACTATATTAAATTTTTGCAGCTGTCCTCTTGAAGGTCGGCTATTCAGGATTTCTAAGTGGTCCTCATTCAGAAAATGCTTATTGAAATAGTTGCTTTAGCGCAAAAGATTCGCGGCTAGACATTCATTTCGTCCGACTGAGAATTTCGTGTACTTTCCAGTCACATCGCCGCGGCTTTGCAAGTTATTTTATCCGATGCTCTCGTTTTATGAAGGAACTCGTTTGTCCCTAATGCCCTCTGAATGGCTGCACACAGAGTATTGCATTCGGCTTCCACTCATCCGTATATGCCCGTTACTACGACGATCTTTTTTCGATTTTTCAATAATTATTTCATTTATTTCCCAGTTGCGAGATTGCATCTTTCTACACCTTTATGTAAACATGTGCAGTTTTCAGTAAAATTTATTTTCAAAGGATAAAAATTTAATTTTCCAATATCATAACTCTGAATAAGTAATAAAGAATTAATATGGAAGAAAATCTATTTAGACGGATCGGATTGCTCATTATGAATTACCATTTTTATGAGGATTGTTCTTTCTTAAAAGATTAATTAAAATTTTCGTTTGGTTGGAAAGACGTAGATGGTAAAATTTTTGTCAACAAAAGTTTGGTAACACCTGTCCGTTAAGTTCTGAGGCAGGACTTTTCTATTGACTTTGAAGAGCGTTAATACCTACTCAAGGAAAAATATTTAATAATATCATCTATATTTAGAAGGTATTTTTGATTATAACAGACAATAGCAAGTCAAGGTAAACACTGCCGTGTCTTATGCAGTTGTACTAAGTGTTAGTTTTCAACAAAAATGTACCTACCACAACCTTACGTGCTGGTGACGGTACGTACCCTTGCTTGGCTGTGTCAAGTACCTAATGAGGAAACACGCCGCACGGTTGTCAATTTGAGAAAGTTATAAAGTATAAGCAATGATCGCACGTATCTACTTAACTCGTAAAATAGGTGCAACATAAAAATAAATCTGCTGTAAGTCTCAGGCACACGTCCTCTTTTTACTGTCCGTCTATTTTACTCTTCACTCCTCTGGGCCCTGACGAGTTATATGAGAGGCATAAAATATGGGATCTACTATAAAATTCTCAATTGCCTGCATACCAAATCGGATCCCTGTGCCTACATCTAGAGTAATCTGGTTTGCAGATATGCAAATCGTTCTTACTAGTCTCACTTTCATCATGTCTTCTGTAGGTCTTATTAGTGAGATTTGATTTTAAGGTGGTGTGTTAAATTCAAAAACATTGAAAAGTTAAGAGTACCTATTATCTAACTCGGTTATATAACTATCAAATTATATGGAATTACAACTTTTAGGTTTAAGTAACTTCTTTATAACAGTCAACTACAACAGACCAAAAATCGTGAAGTCGTAATTTTGTGTGGGGATCGTTTACAAGGCACCAATTAGGTTGACAACAAATATTATTTTATCAAATATACGAATGTACGGACAACAGCACGTCAAGGTAAACACTGCGGTATCTTATTCGACGACCCGTCTGGTTTAGTGGTCGAGAAATCGCCTACTACGCAGCGGGTTGCAGGTTCGATCCTCGCACAATACAAACATTTGTGTGCATGAACATGTCTGTTTGTATTGGTCTGGGTGTTTTTTATGTATATCATGTATGTATTTACAAAACAAAAAGTATTTAAGTATTATATCCGTTGTCTGGCACCCATAACACAAGCTTTGAGTAGCTTACTTTGGGACTAGATGGCGATGTGTGAGAATGTCCTAAGGATATTTATTTATTTTTATTTTTTTATTTTATGCAGTTGTAATAAGGGCTAGTTTGCAAAAAAAGTGGGTAACCTAATATGCTGTCGACTGTACATTGGCGAATTTAACACGTAAGCTCATTGCACCGTACCGCGGTAATGTTAGTTCGTACTCCGAATGTTAACTAGCTATCAGATTTAACGATGCGCTTCTGTTTGGGTTGCGAATTGAGCGCACACATGTTCTGTCTATTTCTATTCAAACCGCGTCATTTTACAGCTGAATTTCTTGCACGGTATCTCATCTTGTTCGCAATCGGCCTTATCAGCTGTTGAAATGTTGAATGGAACGTTGGCACTTGTGAATTTATCTATCCGTGAGCCGTAGTGAATGTCGGCACAATGGAACGATTTTATTCGCACTTAGTTCGGCGTATACATCATACAACGTTTACAATAGCCACTCAACTGTCTGACTATGACGCGATAAAAACGATTATATAAAGAAAAGTATAGTTGTGATTACGAAAACAAAAATACGGTTAGATAGGAAATAGTTTGACGACCCGTCTGGTGTAGTGGTCGAGAAATCGCCTACTACACAGCGGGTTGCGGGTTCGATCCCCGCACAATACAAACATTTGTGCGCATGAACATGTCTGTTTGTATTGGTCTGGGTGTTTTCTATGTATATCATGTTTGTATTTACAAACAAAAAGTATTTAAGTATTATATCCGTTGTCTGGCACCCATAACACAAGCTTTGAGTAGCTTACTTTGGGACTAGATGGCGATGTGTGGGAATGTCCAAAGGATATTTATTTATAATGTCGTTTTTAGGGTTCCGTAGCCGAATGGCAAAATACGGAACCCTTATAGTTTCGTCAAGTCTGTCTGTCTGTCTGTCTGTCTGTCTGTCTGTCTGTCTGTCTGTCTGTCCGTCCGTATGTCACACCCATTTTATTCTGTAACCATAAGCATTACACAACTGAAATTTGGTAGGAAGATGTATCTTGTTAACCGCTTATTGATTCTCATACAAAAAATAAAAAATAATGCCATTTAAGGGGGGGCTCTCATACATGAAACTAAAACCAAAAAAATTTTTTTTTGTCAGACCTATGCATGTGGGGTGTCTATGGATAGGTCTTTTAAAATAACATAGAGGTTTCTAAAACCATTTTTTTTTAAAGTCAAACGTTTCATAGCTAGACGCTTCCAAAGTGGTAAAATGGGCGTCCCCCCCCATCTAATTTCTAAACCAAGCGAGTGTAAATTTTGAAAAAAATATATAATGTAGATCTTAACAAATACTTTCAACGAAAATTGGTTCGACGGGATCGAACGAGTAGTTTTTGAGATATAGTACATTTTCAACAACCGCAAACATAACTTTGTACTTCATACAAACACTATGAAAAACAAAGTTATTTTTGTAGTCAACAAAATATTATGGTACTGACAAAGTAGAAGTAAATGGATTCCCTAATTCAGTTAAAGTTGGCACGGAACCCTCAGTGCGCGAGTCCGACTCGCACTTGGCCGGTTTTTTTTTATAGTTATAAATATATAAAAAGTTGAAAATATATACTTACTACACTATAATATATACTACACTTAATATTTATATATATACTATACTTAACACATACTTTTCTAGCGGTGGGCACTGTAGTACCACGGATAGTTTACCGTAAAAAAAATGGCACTGTAGTGCCAACGGACTGCAGAGCGGATAGAGTTAGGTAGATATCCATACCTACGTGAATAAAGATCACCATTATACTATTCAGATGGCACTATAAGTAACAAGCAGGGTTAAACTAAGTTAAAGATTTTTGTGAATGATACAATTAACTTTATCTTATTTTGCTTTCATGATGATAAGAGATGAAATTATCACGTAGCAGAATTTTAATGAGGATCAGTACCTATCGTCCTTCTTTCAATGGGTGAGATACATATTTTTTTATCCAATTACGTGTATGTCAATAATTCTTTAAGACATTGTAGAACCACTCAATACACCTGGATAAAACCTTATTTTTTCATGTATTTAATATATTTTGTAATGTTTTTGACTAACAAATTTAAAATATATTACCGTGCCATAAGATCGAAATTATAAAAATAATTATCAATTTTAGGTTAAGCTGTCAAACTACTTAGCAGAAACCACTCACTACTGTAGCACAACTGTGGCACTACAATTGGCGCTGTCAGAATAGCGAGTTATATCAATTGCACTCTCGTAGTACAACTAATGCACAACTCAGTGACGACTCAACTAGCGGAATTGAGGTCCAGAGCCAAATAGTCGAAGAGTCAGTTATTTATTCTGCGCTATTTCTTAACTCTTAACCTTAGTAGGCTCCTTTTGTTCTTGTTAATTAGTCGCAGACAAAATAAAAACGTATGTATATTGAAAATCTAAACCTGATTTATGTTTAATCATTATCATCTTATATCAATCCATATTTTAAATTTTCCTAATTAATTGGAAACTGAAGACACCTTTGTCTCGTGAATAGTAGGCAGACAGATAAAGTGTTTGTTGTGTGTGTTGTCTGGTACTTCGTAACACAAGAAATAAACTCTTCCTAATTTCGAAACTACAACAGTTGGTGTAGTGTCTGGCGCAAATTTATTATTATTATTTATCCTGAAAACGGGTGATGAAAAGTAGTTTGTGCCAAATGTGACTACATACATGCTATGACTGCAAAATTGTTCCCAGTGGCTGTGCAAGGCATCTACCTGTACCTTCTTCTTATTAATAGGCTCTGAGATTTATTCATTAAGACAAGCTGCAAGTAGGTGCTACGATGAGATTAGCAACCGCTGCTTTAAAAATCTTTTTTGATTGTTTTTTATAGATAGATAGATAGATACTAGTATTACCTACTGTTTTAGCATAATTTTCAATTTATAATACGAGTATTCGGTAGGTAGTATATCTTAGGCGAGTGATTCGATAATAACATTGTCTTTAACTATTAATTAATCTAGTCAATTTGCAGCTTTTACTAATTAATACCTACCAAAAACACATTCCTGGAAATAATATCAGGGGTCATCCTATACAAACACTCTTCCCGCATTATCCAAATTCATTAATCTTCGCAAACGTCACGGATCCGAGACAATATTGACATTAGCGAAATAAATATTAATTCTTGACGATAAACTTGTCATACCTCTTTAACATATCTAGACACAAAGCCGTGTGCAATACCTATAATAAAATTCATTCACACAATTAACACAAAAAAATAACAATAGCGTTGTTTGTTATGATAAAGTACATTGAATTCAACGTCGACTTACCATTTCATCTGAACATGACTATGCGGACAGGGCAATTGCAATTGTCGATTAAAAATGTTGTTATAACATATGCGACATAGAACGCAGGATTGTGCTCGGAGCAAACGTGTTTGTCCTATTTTTTGCTGGTCGCCTCTTTATCTAAGATTATTAATATTTATGTAGCCAAAGTGCTGAGGTAATATTTTTTTAATTTACGTTTAAATTTATTCTTATCTCTTTCTCGACGAATGTCTTCCGGCAAACTATTAAGAAGGTATGGTATTCGCTTCTTCAAGGTTCTATCTCCAAAATAGTTTTTGACCTTTGGCACTTCAAATTTACTCCAAGACATCGATCTTGTACAGTGTTTATTTTAAATTAGAGTTAAGTCACGCTCCCAAGAGTCATGAGTATTGATTGCCAACTGATATTTATGTTTAAGACTAACTGGAAGGATTTTACATGTGTCAAATAATTTCGAATAGTCTCCTTTACATTTAGCTTTAGTTTTTTTATTTACTAATAATTTTAAAAATCTAATTTGAAGTGCTTTTAGCTTATCTATATCTGTTTTGAAAGTAAGACCATAACTATCAAGAGCGTAACCCAACACTTAACAATTTAATGTACTGGTTGGAACTTTAAAACTTAAATGATGGAATTTACCTAGGAGTATCCTTAATTTATTACATACATAATCTACATGTTGGGACCACGAGAAGTCTGCGTCAACCTTAACACTGAGGTAAGTCACACAATTTACTTTTTCAATAGGTTGTCACTGGCAATTTCTGGCAAAAATCTTATAAATTTTTATGAAAACATGATTAGCTATGAGTATACAAATAAGGGGTCTGGTCAGACATACGCAAATAAGGTGATTTAATTACAAGCAGTTTAGTTTTTTCTGAATTAAGAATAGTATCATTATCGTGCGACCATTTAACTACCTCGTCTATATCGTGCTGTACTAGACTGCACGTCTCAGCGAGGTCAGTCCCGGCGTGCAGTGTGCACAGGTCATCCGCAAACATATGGACTGAACTGTGTTTGAGCACCTTGCATAAGCTATTAACATGTAATAAGTAGCAGAGAGGCCCACATGCACCCGGACCCCTGCGGCACCCCGCATCTCACGTCCTGCAACTCGCTGAGCGCGTCACCCACTCTTACACGAAATGAGCGCGCTGTAAGATAGTCACCAAACCACCGGTTTAGTGGCTGCCCCACACCACACTCATCCATTGCCTTTAATAGTGTTTAATGTTTAGATGGCGTCGAGCAAAAAGGATTGTGTTTTAAATCCGATCTGCCGAGTTCCCAAAAGCGTACAGCACAATTTCCTCTCCCAACTGTTAGGAACATAGATAGAAAGGAAACGAAATAACCCGCAAACACAATAAAGACCTTTCGCCAACTCTCACTTGCAACTTAAGGGAACTTCATATTACTTTCTTATCTGTATGCGCGAAAGTATGTCCAATACCGACTAAACCCATTTTTATTGCTCCTAAGCAGAGTTTGGCGTAGTTAATCAAACTTTATCTGAGCCTCAGAATTTACTTTGCTGTTGCTTCTCCAAAAATAGAAGAGTTAATCCACGTATTAATAATACTTGGTCGCTTGCTCAGTTCACCAACAGTCACAGTATGTGATTATAATTTTTTGACTGTTTGTGTGTAGATGCATAAAATCTATAGTCAGTATCTCCACATTATCCTTCTTCATATAGTGGGTGGGGTCAATTTTGACAGTTGTAATAACTCTAATATCTGTCTCTTTGGTAATCATCGACCCGTATACAGGCTTACAAAGCTTACATAGATAGATTTATGCTTGAGTAACCCCCTTTATACGGGTTGCTCTTCAGTCCCAAACACAACAATGAGAATACCTATTGAGGCTTTGCGGCCGAAAGGACGAAATTTGAGAAGATTATTCAAGGGAACAGATTCCAATCCCAATAAACAGGTGCTTGATAAGTAACTTTAAACCAAGTTTCCAGTAATTAATTGCGGTCTCAAGACAAGGTTACGATTTGAGCTTTCAGCATTAACGGCCTAACTTTCTGCTAATTCAGCCGTTTCCATTCAGCGATCGACGGACGTCATTTGCGGAATAGCTTGTTACATTATGTCGTATTCACGGTGTATAGAAGCCATTCGAGCATAATGTTCTCGGTGGATGCGGAAATCCACTCACGATATGACGGTAGCAAGCAAGCGCCGGCAAAACGAAATGTATTGTGCGGACGGTGAAACAGCGAGGCAATAGCGGTGAGTGATGCACACACAACTTATATTTCTCTATGTAGGAATATTTCGCTGTAAAATTGTTGTCGACTTTTCTGAATTCAAGTCAACATTCAGCTGCATACGTGTTGAGGTGGCACTTTCAGATGCTTTTAGCATGAAATTTCATTACTGTGGGAGTATATCTTCACCTCAGACTAGTCACCTGTTAGAATTGTGATGTGGCTAAGATGCAAGTACGTAATCGTCAACTTATTTTTTTATATTAGATTACTTTGTGAAATTCATTCGTGAATGTATTTGGAAACCATTCAAAGTTCGAGATTTTCTCCAATTTCACAGGAGGTATCCTATTATTTATACTTTAAGTACCTATAATATGGATCGACCCAGCGTTAAGGGTGCTTCTTTCAAAAGTACTCTTAGTATGAAATGTCCGTCAAACCACCAGTAAAATCCGGTGTATATTAGGATATGTACCTAACTTCATTTATATTGCAATAATTGTACGTCAAGACATAAATATTATGACGGAACCACGGTCACGTTATCGCACTTTTATGCAGCTCCAGAAATGTGGCCAGAGCGTTGCGAACATAAGGCGTTCTTGTTGACTATGAGATACATAATATCTTACGTTATTTATACTAACATAATTTTCTGTTAGTACATTAAAAATTGACTTTCCGTTTCTTTGAATTAGCATCTATGATAAAAACCAAATGGTTAAAAAAAAACTATTAAAAAAACCATCAATAAGAAGTAATATGTTTAAGTATAACAAGCTTACGAGTTGAGACATAAAATATAGACAAGAACCTCCGAAATACAAATACATGTTCAACATAATACCCTACGAATCCATTATGTCCGTGAGCAAATAACATTTCTTTTTCTAATAGCTCATGCATACGTCAAACAATATATTGTATATTGTCTCCTAAGCAAGTAATTTCCGAAATAAGTGGCCCTCCTCTGGCCTCGTTCAGGAGTGCTTGTGAGTGCTTATGGAGGCTTTTGTGCTAACGACCTTGTACACGCTCTGGTAGCCAGAGGCCGGGCTTGAGGGCCCTCGGCCTCCGGACTTCGCTATGTCACTTCCAGTCGACGAACCACTCTTGGGAAATCACTACTAAAGAATAATACCCAACAACTCTAGTTCGCGCAAGGAAATGTATTCACGAGAAACGTGCCGTCAACAGGGCTATTTTTTCGTCTGAATATTTACAAGAGAAAAAAAAGGGATTGAATATTCACAGAATTTGTGAATTATGTCATTTTGCTTATTACCTATTGAGAGATATTCAAAGCCTTCGGGCGTCACTTGTCAACGTAATTTTTTGTCCCGGGAACATAATAAGGTTTTCGTGTCTGATCGTAATGTATATTCTTCTTGTTGTGTCCTACATTTGTACCACTGTAGGTATGTATTAACAAAACACGTTTTCTTTAGTGATTTGGTGAATACTTCCTTATATTTAGAAATGAGAGATATGAGATGATTTCTAATAAGGAATGAGCTGATCTAATTGAATGCAATGTAGTCTTGATGTTTTTTTTTATTAATAATTTATTACACTGTGATTTGTACAATTGGCGGACTTAATGTCTTAGCTTGCTCTACCAACCAACCGCTTGGGATGATTCATCTAAATCAACGTCAAACTATCAAATAATGAGATTTGAAGAAGAACATTTTGTTCATATTCTGTAGTTTCAAAGTAACTAAGTCAGAGGTACACTTTAAAGCTGGTGATTTTAAGACATGTTCTAGAGACTATTATTTTCATGATAGTCTAAGAGTGTCAATTTAGTTTTCAGCTATTGGAGATGTTCCAAATATGAACGTATTTACCGCAAAATCGCCCCACCAAAACTCGATTAACTACGCAAACCATCGATTGTAGAAAATCTAGCCGCAAATGCAAAAATATTAAATCCGCCCCTACTTTTGCCTCGAAGCCGCGAATCGAATACGCAAAACTTACTCGGGAAGCAATTTAACTGACAAAAGTGTTAAACGCAGCGCGTTCTAACGATATCAAGGAACAGTAGCCGAGGTTCAATGGTTCATTTTAAGAGAGCCACTCACTGCCGAGCATAATTCATCTCTTTGATGCAGCATCAAAGATACTGAAAGGAAGCACGAAATATAGATAGTAGTACTAATGGAGCGTGGAATGTAGTAATAAATGAATAGAAGTTGAAAACAGAGTTAAATTTGTCCATTTCTGAACTTTATCATCCTTAAAAATGAAACTTAAAAATGGTTAACTCGTAAGTAAGAATCGTACAGAAATTTTGAATACAAATACGAATTGTACAACATAATTTTGTTTGTGATCGATGTTATAAAAAAAAACACCCGTTCAGATGTGAAGATAACCAAAACGAATATTACTTTACTTATGTCTTGACATTATCGCAGCCTTACCCGACACCACACCCTCCATCACAGTGAAAGAACGATTTATCATAATCATATCATCTAACAAATACAAGCGTTTAGGTAAAGATAGCCAAAACGAACGAACGAATTAAATTACTTATGTCTGACAGTATCGCTGCCTTTTGTAATAATTTATTCGATACCCATCTGCACGGTTGATTAACAATGTTTCCGGTACTAAATAATCTCGGTTCATTCAAACACAACATCCCATGAAAAATATACCCACCGATAGATCGATCCGCAAAATATCACAATTACCTACCGCTTGTAATAAACATATTGCACGGATCATTTGAAATTTATTAAGTGGAAACAGAGGTCGAAGTTGGGTCCTACTGTCGTGAAATGGAACCCGTAGATTTATCCCTTCACATGAACGTGTCGCAACATGTTCAAAGGATAGAACAGAAAAGTGCGATGATGATAAAACGGAGCTCGACAATAGATCTCCGGCAGAATTGCACTCTCATTTTCTAATTTTTCCATTTGTCGTGAAATAAAATCTGCACTGCGGAACAGACTATTGTGGACCTTACATTTACTCTGTTCTAATTGAGATTATGTTCGTTTGCACTACTACTAGATACTAGTAAGCTTTCAACTTTATGTAAATTGGATTTACAACAAGCTGCTCCCTTTTTTTCGACTGGGAAATGCTTTACGGATACCCTGCCCCGGGAAGATACACACACACACACACACACACACACACACACACACACACACACACACACACACACACACACACACACACACACACACACCATCGTCACGGGGTCTCTTTCAGTGGGCGGTTGATACTCCCGTTGATTCTGTTATATCAAAAAAAAAGTCAAATGTTGTTTAAAGAAAAAAGAAAAAAAATATAACGTAGTTGCAAAAGTTATAGCAGCGTGTATTACGCTGCAGCCGTATGGCTGTCATCAAAATATGGGTGTGAACTAACACTAGTATACTAGTAGGAACACGTTTTATGAGAAAAAAGCTAAAAGCGTAAACCCACACCAGCAATACCTGCCATTCTTTACACATAAAATTCAACCCATTCTTATTCTGACAGTAAATGCGAATATGATCTAATGTATCAGAGATGTCGTGAACGCACACGGTCGTAATAATGCAATGAATGATATTCCGTTTCGTAATTTTGTTAGGATCATATCTCGTTTGCCGACCACAAATCTTTTCGGGGTAGCAAAAAAGGAATCACCGGTCCCATCAGTCAGGTAATCTGGATACGACTCTGTGTTATTAGGTAAGATATGTAAGTACCTACCAACTCCTTATTTGTAATTTGATGAAATGACCTCTTTGTTTTGCCTTTACCTATTATTTAACCGTGAAAAGGTATTTTCCGAACAAATCTACGAATACTTTCCAGCACTTTTTAGACCGCTTTCGTCGCTAAATTCTGTTTTTTCGCGATGTTTACTAAAAGAGGGTGCCATTTTAGTATGTTTTTGTAAAATAAAGAATAGACGAAGTAGGGTGGTCTTGGTTTGTCCCCATTTTATTATTAGCGTCCCAATTGTTGACAGTAAATCTCATCACTGGAGACATAGTTGAGGTGGAGGCGGCAACGACAAAATGACATGTATTGCGAGCAAAAAGAATGATTCACATAGGGACGAGCCAGCAATATAGACTTTTTATAGAGTTTGTATCTTTGGAATTATGGACCAGAAGAATATTTTTAAATAGCGGTCCCCGCGACTTTGTCCGCGGGTATTGGTTTGTAGCCTTGTAAATGTTTTATAGCCTTAAATAAAAAAGCTATCCACCATAAAAATATTTTTTCAAATTGATCTAGTAGTTCCTGAGATAAGCGCATTCAAACAACCAAACTCTTCAGCTATAAAATATTAGTATAGATATATAATGACGTCAGTCGTCTTTGAAACAGTTAATGAGTGTCAGGACTTTCCTTAAAAAAACTATCGGAAAATCAAAAAATACATATGAATTTAATTTCTTCGTGTCCGAAAAAAATGGTATGCCCATTGAAAAGATATATGACAGTCAATAAAACGGGTCATTCAGCCACGTCATGACCAGTGATAAGTAATATTAATATCGATGATTTTCTCTAGCTTTGTTCATTTCTACGCGGGACTGGGAGTATATCTCTTTAGTTTTTGGAACCCTGCCCGTTGGAATCAAAATAACGAACCAACAGAATACCGGGATTTGAGGATAAGGCTGACACACCAAGACGGATGTTTAGATTTGCGAATTTTCAAAGTTGCGTCCTATTTTTACTGACTTCCAAAAAAATTAGGTTAAAATTCGCCCTGTACGTATGTGATATCGTCAGAATTGGTTACAATTTTAGTATGTTGATCTATTAGGGCATGTTCATAATTTTGTAAGTGTATTTAAGTTTGTTTATTTTTCGTAAGATTTTTTGAAAACGAAAAGTCATAGCCATTTTTTTATTCAATCAGGTATAGTTCAACTAAGGCTAAATTTAAATTTCATACAAATCGGTCCAACAGATTTTGAGATATGAGTAAAAATAAAAATCATGAAATAAAAAATAGTTACGTACACTAACAGTCTACAGACATCATGCCCTGAGTCCAAAAGAATTTTTGCACATAAAAGCCACGAAAATATTGAAGTGGTGTATACTGATAGCTTTCTCTCGAGAAGGAATAAAATAGCGACTAGACAGAATGCATTGAAAAAGGGTGCATTATAATATGCTTATACTATTACGTCATACATCCACAACTAGTTAAAAATACATGATACTGATCGATAAAACGTGAATAAATTACAATGCATTCGTGTTCTATTCAGTTATCAACATCACTATGCATCATGGCAGAATGCGATAAAATTGCAATCTTCAGTTAATATTGGAACAGTGCCCGTATACAAAATAAATACATCATGTGAGCTGTAGCGTAATGTCGACTGAGTGCACTTGTCATCGGCTGTAGTGCACATCCATAACGTCAACATTCACGTAGTAGCGCGTCATTAATTAGCCTAAAATGCTAGTCCAAAATAATTAATAACTGCCACTGCGAAATTAGAGAACGCTATTCGATTTCTGTAGAATGTAAATTGAAGCAACAAATTACAGCTTGTTGAATGAATAGAACAGTTGATTGAATTTTCTTAGAATGTTTGATTTAATTGTAAACAATAGGTATATTTCTGCATCGTTAGCAATGGTAAAATGTTGTTACCAGCGGTTGAATATTTACAATTGTGTGCGTATTGATGGTTAACTACCTTAACCAATCTCAGAATTGCTAGTTCAATGACCATTCGGTACGGTAATTTTTCTTCAAAACACACACAATGGCAAATACTCATACGCTGGTAACGACATTTTATCAAGGTGAACAAATTGGGCCTTAGATCGAATCACGGTTTTCCTTTTGAAATAGTTTTGACAAAAATGTGTTTATTAATTGAGTAGGTACTGTCTTTGTGGTACTACAGCATTTCTGAGGTAGTTTAACTGCCTCGGGGGCGCAATTTTAGAGGGTCGCACTTTAAAGCGACAGCTGCGTCAGAGTTCCCGGGTTCGATCCACGAGTCGGGCCAAAAATATGAATAAAGCCCGGAGTTTGGAAGTTGGCGGTGTTTCACTCCCGTGCCTTGGAAAGCACTTAAGGTCGTTGGTCCTGCGCCTGATCTTCATGTCAGATTGCTGTCCGTGCTGAAAGGAATTGAGAGTGCATCAAGGTAGATAAAGTATAACCTGAATTAGATATAAGTGCGTTGTATAACCTTGTTTCTATACACAATCAATTTCATTTATTATTATTTTATCTGTGTTTGCGCACTCACTTGTGCACTAAAATATGTCCCGCGCATGACGCAGGGTGACTGGCCCTCGCAATCGGCTAGGGGGACTATTTCATTTATTATTTCTATAGTATCTGCCAGATTACAGCTGTAGTTTCCTTGTCGAAAGATCTCTTCAAAGAAATCCAAATAACATTTTCATTAGTTCGAATATGATTTGCTCTTTTTCTGAACCATCAGAAATTCGTTTGATGGGAGTAAGTTTTCATTCCACCCTTTGCAGTTTACAGGAATATATGGGTTGTGTTGGGCAAAATCTCCCGCTTTGCGATGTAGTGGCAAAAACAACCTACCTAAATAAACCCGTGTTACGCAACTACTTCACTCGCTTTATGAAAGATAAAGTTGACTGTTTTGGTTAAAAAAAAGTAGTAGTAGTAAATATTATGGAATTTGTTGTTGAGGTTCTAGTGAGACGGATTTGTATACAAAAATGTCATCGTGTCTTTTTGACAAAGATACTTAAAAAGTACACTTACGCAATTATCGATTTAAGAAATACGTCATATGGATACTTTACATAACAGTTAAGTGCGTAAAAGCATGTCTGACGACAATTTGCATTCTGTATACTCACTTAATATTTGTAAGTACCCAAAAAATCAAGGGATTTTTGTCGTAGGTACAGTGGCTAGCACATCAGGATAACCACTTTTGTTGCAAACTAGCCCTTATTACAACTGAATAAGATACTGCAGTTTTTACCGTGACGTGCTGCTGTTGTCCATTTTCATGTAAATACGTATAACGTTTGAGTATGGTCAATAAATAAGCGCATATTGTTCTACCATAAATTGTGACAAAGCTCTCGCCTACTTGCTATTCATTCACGTGTTTACTCAGTGTTGCTTTGAGCTCTGAGTGCATTCTGTCTAGCATTTCATTTTATGTTGTAACAATGACAACCACTTAGAGCGACTCATCATTAACAGAAAAAGGACGTATTGTGCTGTATATAGGCCAACCACATGGTTTTCTTCACAAGATCGTCTGTCCATCTTGTCGGTAGACATTCTACGGTCGCCAATCTAGAACTTTTCTGCCCCAACAACAAAGATTTCAATTAATTAAATTTGTTGGGACAGAAAAGTTCTAGATATTACATAACAAAATATTATATTGTAAGGGGTTTGTAGTAGTTTTTAGTCAAAAGAAAAATAGAATGGGACGATCGTGATTGTCATCAAATACCATGCCTAAAAATATATTTTCTAAACTGAATTGTAAATGTCGTCACACCTTACGTAGGGTATATAGGTAACCTACCCGAAGGTTTTGTTTCCCCTACTATTTTTTTCTTGTCATGTCGTCATGACCGGATGAGCCGTGAAATAACCCTGGTGACAAGGGGCAGCTGTGACAGATCACAGCGTCACAACTAAGGGTCGTAATGCGTACATTATTACTTTTGTATTGGCCGGAGGGGGGATATGACGAATGGCAAGTATGTGCCTGGTCTTGTCATTGGCTGATATTGTAGTAGATTTAAGGCCTTACTTAAGTAACCTACAAGAGCGTAAAGAAAACCGAACAACTAAGGACTGCACGCAGGTTCAGGAGGAAAATAGTGAATGGCAAATTGTTCAATCCAAAACTGCCAAGAGATACAAACTTATTGGTCAGAAAGGACGAGCTTCTACGGCGCCTGATGTAAAGTTTAAAGCTGCGAATGTTATGGTCCCGTTGTTTATATCAAACGTTAGTACAGAAACAAGTGAAGAGGATATTATTAGTTATATTAAAGACAGGACGAATGAAACAGTGTCGCTAAAAGTGATTAAAATGAAATCTAATAAAAAATATAACGCGTACAAATTATTTGTGAAGAAAAATAAATTAAATTTATTTTTGAGTGATGAATTTTGGCCTGATGGCATTACCTTTAGGCGCTTTGTGCATTTTGTATACGGAAATAAGCAAGAAGGTCGTAAGAGTAATAGTTAATTATATTTCTAAATTATGAGTAGTGACCAAAACAACTATTGTAAGTTAACTAGTTTTAATTGTAAAAATTTCAAGACTTCTGTTGAAGATAGTAGGTCGTTATGTAAAACGAGCAATATAGTGTGCCTACAGGAAACGTGGCTTCTCAATCACGACGTTCCGTTATTAGGAACTGTTTCCAGTGAATTCGAGTATACAGGTATGTCTGCTGTGGACACATCCGCCGGCATTTTGAGGGGGAGACCATATGGTGGTGTGGCCATTCTGTGGAGGAAGGGCATTTTCGACACTGTGTCAGTAGTCGAATGTTGTAGTAAACGTCTCGCTGCTATCAAAGGCACTATTAGCGGTCGTACTATCTTAGTATTCTCAGTTTACATGCCAACTAAATCTTATGAAAACCTGCCTATTTTTACGGAAGTTCTGAGTGAAATAAGTGCGATTGAAGATAGCAGCGATGTCGAAACTACATATCTAATGGGTGATTTTAATGCTCACCCGTATGAACTATTTTACAGAGAGCTAAGTGGTTTCTGTAAGGATCGGTCTTGGGTTTGTGCGGATGTAGAAATATTGAAAGCCGACTCATACTCATACACTTATATCGACCCGCACCATGGGAGTAGGAGCTGGCTGGACCACTGTGTGGTCTCCCTATCAGCCCGTCAAACCATTGTGAATGTAGGGATCTTGGAAGATTTGTTTGTTTCGGATCATCTGCCCATCTATATGGTATGTAACTTGGACACTGTAAGGCCTAAGCTGTTGATGCATGAGGTGCGGCGTAGTGCAGTGATCTGGGGGGAAAGGGATGAATCTCAGATCAACAGATACCGCAACCTGAATTTGTGAATTGCAGCCATGGGGCATGCAGCTTACAAAACCACAATATAATTTTGGATAGCTTTTATAAGCGTATTGTAGATATGCAGGACGCAGCTGTTCAGACCAAGACACGGATTAGAGATAAACCACGGAGGGCTAAAGTCTTGAGCGGGTGGAACAAGCATGTTAGGGAAGCTCACCGGGAGGCCAGACTTCGATTCCGGGTCTGGGTTTTGCATGGTCGACCTCCTTCGGCCTAATATACGAGCAAATGTGCGAAACGCGTAAGATCTTTAAAGGCAGACTAAAATGGTGCCTTAATAACCAGGAGCAAATAAAAACGGACCAAATAGCAAAACTTAGAGCGGATAATAATTTTAGCAGGTTTTGGAAATCCACTGGGAAAATGAATGTTAGGCCTGGACTCCCGGCGAGTGTTGAGGGCAAAAGTGACCCGGGGGATATTGCGAATCTGTTCATGGAACATTTTAAGGTGCGGTCACCACTTGGTTTATCTGTTACGAAGCCCGTGTCTGGGTCCGGCGTGCGCGGGGAGAGGCCTTTGCTGTTATTTACAACCAGCCAAGTAAAGGGTGTGATAAAAGGGATGAGCAGAGGAAAGTCCCCCGGGCATGACGGGCTTAGTATCGAATACCTGAGATATGCTGGGGTGCATTTGCCGAGGGTCCTGTCCTTGTTTTTCAATATGTGCATCAGCCACTCGTACTTACCAGCTGATCTAATGAAAACTACTGTTGTGCCCATAGTGAAGAACAGGACAGGTGATATCTCGGACAAGAAAAACTATCGCCCAATCTCCCTCGCTACTACGATAGCTAAGGTGTTGGATAGTCTGCTTGACTCTTGCCTACATAATTACTTACACCTACATGACTCGCAGTTCGGGTTCCGGCCCGGACTATCGACAGAAAGCGCAATTGTAGGCCTCAAGCATACTGTCCAATACTACACAGATCGGAGGACGCCTATTTACGCCTGTTTTCTGGACCTCTCCAAGGCCTTCGATCTCGTATCATATGATGTGCTTTGGAGGAAGATGGAGGACAGGGGTATTCCAGCGGAGATGATCAATATCTTTCAATATTGGTATGCAAACCAGACCAATCATGTTAAATGGTCAAACAGTCTCTCCGAGTCATATAGGTTGGAGTGCGGAGTGAGACAGGGAGGGTTATCATCTCCGAAGCTCTTCAACCTGTATGTTAATGATCTCTTGGTGGAGCTCAGCAGCATGCGTGTTGGATGCCGCGTGGGTGGTGTTAGTATCAATAGCATCAGCTATGCGGACGACATGGTGTTGCTGGGTCCCACTGCGAATGCGATCGGAGAGATGTTAAAGGTCTGCGAAAATTACGCCGCCTCGCATGGTCTTGTGTACAACATCGATAAAAGTGAATACATGATCTTTAAGGTCACCGGCAAGTGTCCCGAATCTACCCCCGCTATAACTTTAAATGGTTCGGAACTAAAGAGGGTTTATCAATTTAAATATCTGGGACATATTCTTGCCGACGACCTTAAGGATGATCTAGACATCGAGAGGGAGCGGAGGGCTTTGGCGATACGCGGCAATATGCTGGCCCGTAGATTTGCCCGCTGTTCGGACCAGGTCAAAATAACCCTGTTCAAAGCATATTGCCAGGGTCTGTACACGGGCGGTCTGTGGATTCGGTATGCCAAAAAATCGCTGAACACCCTGCGAGTGCAGTATAATAACGATTTCAGGATGATGTTGGCACTTCCCCGCTTCTGCAGTGCATCTGGCATGTTTGCGCAGACCCGAACTGACGGCTTTAATGCCGTAGTTCGGAAAAAAGTAGCGTCGCTGATGGAAAGAATACGGAGGAGTGACAACAGCATCCTGAGAACGGTGGCAGATGATCCGCATGCGCCTATTGTCAGGCATTTTGTGCGACTGATGACTCATACAGTGGACCTTAATTCTTCTAGTTGTCGGCCGCACGGAGTGCCTCTTAGGTACATGACAAATTGATTTTTATATTTCTGTGTATTTGTAAACATTAATTTAATTCATATAATTTAATTTAATTTGTTTTTGATGAAGATTGATTTGATTTGTTTTTATTTTAATTTGAATTTATTTTAACTTGATAGAATTATTTAATGCATATGTATGTAAGTACTAACACCTAGTTTTTAAACGCTATTGTACCTATTACTAACCCATGGATTTTTTGTTGTTCGAAATAAATGACTTTTGAATTGAATTTGAAAAATTATTTATTATTTATTTAAACTATATTGCACTGTTAATGGTACAATAGACGGTACAGAAGCTTGGTAAACGCAGAGAGTTAAATCAGTGGAGAAATATTTAAAAGTACTGAGAGGGACCAAAATATTTTTTTTTAAATGCAGAAACATAAACATACTTACTTAAATAACATAGATAAAAGAAGTATATAAATACATAAACATGGGATTAATGAACGGACATAGAATACATATATTTAATAAAAAAAAATTTAGGTAGGGAAGTGAAGATATTGATGACATCTATTTAGGCCTTGTGATATATAAGGGCCGATCTAGTTTTTTGTTTCATTGCAGCACTGTTCTACGTATATTCCAACTAGTTGTAAGTTTTGTTTTCAACCATGCGTCGTACGAAATATTCATTAAATTACAAAAAACTATTTTTTTTTTGTTTTGTTATGATTGATATTTGTTCTCATATATAAAAATAACTTCAACAGATGAAGTCCTCTACGCCAAATGTTACTCTGAGCGATGGTTACAGATTTATGGATATTCCGTACCGCACAAACCTAGACAGCCGGAATGACACGCGCCTCCCAAACGTGTGACGGTTGATTGCGATGCATTCACAACGTCGCACATTTTGCCCCGAGCCTACAAACATAGGAATCTACCTACTCGAATAATCATTTTAAATGTTGCACCTTGACGTATGTCAAAATTTTACGTGACATATGGCTCAGCAGAGTGGATCTATGTATATCTATCTATCTATATCTATCATCGTAACAAAACAATGCCTGGTAACACTTTTGTAATGATTCAGAGAATACGATGTCACGTGGAATTATTAATTTTAATGTCATATAAATATATGAGAGTCAAATTGCGTCTCTGTTGTGTAATAGCATTTAAGGCGCATACATTATAAGTACTAACTATACAACCAATTAACAGTCAGTAAAGAATGCATCAAGCAATCAATCCTTACGTCTGTGGTGATAAAATACCAACATATGCGCCTATTTCGTAATATGGGTTTTTGGCATGATAAAACAAATAAAATAGTTTTGACTAGGATAAAATGGCGCTTTGAAACAGCAACAAATAAAATACACACCATTTAAGTAGTTTATTTTATAAAATTACACCCTGTGTTGATTCGCAAAATGAATAATTATTTATTTAAACTTTAATGCATTGTAAATTGTACTATTGGTGGACTAGGATTAAGATTAGGGTTGTGTTAATTTATTTCTACATTTTTAGAGATTATTGGAGACCCCCCCTCTCCCGTCGGGGGGGGGGGGGGTTGCACTTTATGACTCTGTTCTTTAAGAAGCTACAAATTACCCATCATAAGTTCTTTCATTATAATTATTGAACTCCTAAGCGTTAAGGAATTCCACCATCAGCTCAGCCCCACAAGATGTTGGTTATCAGACGTAACAACACGTCAACATCAAGATACTAGAAAAAACACAATACTTGCCTTTAAAACTTGAGGGTTTCCCTCGATTACACCAAGATCCCATCATATAGGTATACCCTCTAGGTAGGCGAAAAAAATTTATGAATCGGTCGACAAACGACTGAGATATGAGGTTACATTGATACAAAACAAATAAACTTAAAAAAGAAGTAAAAACCGACTTCAAAACCAAAATGCACTAAAAAGTCTTAAATAAACTCTTCACCATTAAAAGGAAAGGAATCCGTTTTAGGCAAACAATTTCTTTTTGGAGTCGGTGCTGTGATAGTTGATGCTTGATGGTCAAAGTGATGGCACCGACTCCAAAAAGGAATTGTTTGCCTAAAACGGATTCCTTTCCTTTTAATGGTGAAGAGTTTATTTAAGACTTTTTAGTGCATTTTGGTTTTGAAGTCGGTTTTTACTTTTTTTTAAAGTTTATTTTATTTCTTCATTTTTAGTGATTACATAAGAGGGGAGGGGGGGGGGGGGGCAGGGAGTTTCACCTTATTATTCTATTATTTAAGAAGCTACAAATTACCTATCATAAGTTCCGTCATTATAATTACTGAACTCTTAAGCGTTAGGGAGTTCCACCATCAGCTCAGCCCCACAAAATGTTGACTATCAGACGTAACAACACGTCAACATTAAGATTCTAGTAAAAAAACACTATACGTGCCTTTAAAATTTGAGGGTTTCCCTCGATTACACCAAGATCCCATCATCAGATCCCAAAATGGATCAGATCCCTAAGAAGGCGAAAAAAGTTTTCGATTTGGTCTACAAACGACTGAAATATGAGGTAACATACATACAAAAAAAAATAATGATAAAAAAAAAACATACAGTCGAATTGATAACCTCCTCCTTTTTTGAAGTCGGTTAAAAAACATACAATCGAATTGATAACCTCCTTCTTTTATATTCATAATGATGAAATAAGAAACCAAGAATATGCGCACGGGCGGGACTTGAATCAGCAACTTCTTGGCCGACCGGGCCAAACGCTCTTACCAATTGAGCTACCGTGCCGTACCGTCACTCCGACCTTGCGAAATTTGTGGTCTCTTATGCATACGTCATTGCGTGACGCTTTATAAATATAAAATATGACACTGTGACTGTTAAAAACATTCTAAACCAACCTCCTCCTTTTTTGAAGTCGGTTAAAAATTGACGGAACCCATGTGACACAGTGTGACACATCGACGCGCGGCGCTTACATCAATGTCTAAATGCCAAGCGCCGCGGCTACTAGTGTCCACGGCCAAAAGATTGATGACAAGGGACCTTTGAAAATTAAATTTCAGAGGGAGGAGGTTGTTGATACTAATTTTCAGTTCGAACTCACTGATGTTATTTTTTTTCGTGTAGATTTTATCATATTTTGCTCGTTGTTTTTATTGCCTGTGACAGAACTTGAGTAGGTAAATTATACGACTATTGCTGAACCGAAACTTTCCATTGGTAGGATTGGTCCTTAAAGTCCAAGAAATCTAAAAATGTGGTTTGGCCGTTTCCTAAAAAATTAACATTATTCATAAATTTTCTTGTGATCCTATAGAAACCGCCAGATTATTTTGACATAGGGTAGAGTTGGAGATGGTTTAAAGTAGGTTTGTGATTAATGTTAGAAACTTGGCTCTATATGAGATCTCATAACGTATTGCCACTGAAAGCAATACGTTCTCGGTTTTTGGTGACATTGTACATGAAAATGTTTTTGGTGGGATTGCATTCCTTTTTGTATGTTGTTACGTCTTGTACAAACAAAAAAACAATTAACGGATTTCCTTGGCCAATATTTAATTTTATTTGAATACCCGACATTTCACACGATTACTTTAACAACGTTCGAACAAGTAAAAGATAATAAGTTCCTATATACCTAGAGCAATTAAAGTACATTGCACTAAAATAACAAAACATTCTGTGTCTAAATGAGGAATTTCAAATTTACTGCCGCTCTTCCAAGGTTGTACCTGAAAATAAGCTTATTTATAAACGTTTGATAGTATCGTCAATGATATCAAAGACCAAATTGGCCTAGCGGTTTAGTAGGCCGGATTAATACGCGAAGATACCCGCGTCGAACCTAGGAACAGCCTATCTTTTAACTATTTTTATACTATACTTACGATCTTAACAATGAAAATCAATATTTTACTTTAGTTTCAGTTTAATTTGTTTTCACGTTTTGAAGGGAAACATTTTTCATAATGGGCAAATTAACATTTGAAACAAATTTGCTTTAATTTTATAGACTACAACTCTGTATTATGTATATCATATCTGTGATAGATTTCCTTCTAAATGTATCATTTTTAGGGTTCCGTAGCCGAATGGCAAAAAACGGAACCCTTATAGTTTCGTCAAGTCTGTCTGTCTGTCTGTCTGTCTGTCTGTCTGTCTGTCTGTCTGTCTGTCTGTCTGTCTGTCTGTCTGTCCGTCCGTATGTCACACCCAATTTATTCTGAAACTATAAGCATCACACTACTGAAATTTAGTAGGGAGATGTATCTTCTTAACCGCTTTACGATTCTCATACAAAAAATAAAAAATAATGATATTTAAGGGGGCGCTCCCGGGCTCCCAGGGGGGGCAAAAATAATGATATTTAAGGGGGATACATGAAACTAAAACCGAAAAAAAAAAAATTTTGTCAAACCCATGCGTGTGGGGTGTCTATGAATAGGTCTTCAAAAATGACATAGAGGTTCCTAAAACCGTTTTCTTTTAAAGTTTAACGTTTCTTAGCTAGACGCTTCCAAAGTGGAAAAATGGGCGTCCCCCCCCCATCTAACTTCTAAACTAAGCGAGTGTAAATTTTGAAAAAAATATGTAATGTAGATCATAACAAAAACTTTCAACGAAAATTGGTTCGAACGGGATCGAACGTAAAGTTTTTGAGATATAGCACTTTTTCAACAACCGCAAACATAACTTTGTTCTTCATACAAACACTATGAAAAACAAAGTTATATTTGCTGTCAACAAAATATTGTGGTATTTTACTAAGTGGAAGTAAGTGGATTGCCTAATTCAATTGACGTTGGCACGGAACCCTCAGTGCGCGAGTCCAACTCGCACTTGGCCGGTTTTAATCTAATACTGTGCATGTTTATTTACGTTTCCACCTACTACCGTTTAGTTGGAAGAGTGGATATTGGATTCTAACAAAACGTCCTCTTAAAACTGAATGGTACGGAAACAGGTCACTTTATCTAAGATGATGTTAGAACATACATAAATGACTTAAAAATACCTGTTGAACGTTACCCTTCATGATGGGTTGGGAAAGAGAAAAAAACATCCCTTACTATTACTTTGTTTAAGAGGTACAACATTTTTTTTTTTAAATTAAAGAAACTGCTTCGTGGTTAGCAAAGTACTGCTAAGCGCAATCAGTACGAGTGCGAGGCATTGTGGTGTATATACATAGTCACTTAAAATGAATTGCATTTTTTTTTAAAAAAAATTGAATATATTTTTTTTATCATACTTGTACTCCCTATGTTTCTCTACATACCGAACATAGCCTTGAGAAACAGTAAGCTCAAGTGGCAATGGGCAGGGCACATAGCGCGAAGAACTGATGGCCGTTGGGGCAGAAAAGTTCTAGATTGGAGACCCATCGACCAAAGACGCAGCATAGGACGTCCACCAACAAGATGGATAGACGACCTTGTATAGATCGCACGATCAAACTGGATGAAGATCGCTAGTGACCGATCGCTGTGGAAAGCCGTGGGGTAGGCCTATGTTCAGCAGTGGACGTCTTTTGGCTAATAATAATAATGATGTACTGCCTATTAACCTAAATATTTTCACAGAACTGGTCTGGCTGAACCATAATATTATTTCAGACATTCGATCCAATCGAAAATAATACCAAACTGGACTATATAACTTTATTCCTACGCAGTACCCAATCAAACTTAGTTATGGCAAAATAAACTCCCCCACCTGCATCAAATATTCAGGTGACTCCATTTCGTAAACTCTATTCTTATCTTATCTTAGGGATCCAAAGAATAATCCTTCCAAAGAAAATCTTTGTTTCAGCTAAAACCGTATTCTTCGTATTTTTGTATTGAACGGCTGCAAGTATTACTTCTTTGGCATAATACCACCCTATTGACTTACACGGTATGTTTATTTGTTTTTCACTTTATTACCTTTATCAAACAAAAGTTTCAATAACTCCGCAAAACAACAAAGTATTTGAAGAACAATCCTAACTAAACATCCAGAGATAAACACGAATTCGTAACACCAATAAGTACGTATCTACTGTAATCAATTTCTTGGCTCCAGAATCTGTCAGCTGTCCGAGCTACAGTTAAACATACCCTATCTCGATCTGGTACGGTAGTCTCGACATTGATTCTTTATGTTCACCAAGCACTCGAAAAACGCTGACACAGTTGGTGTTTTCATGTAGGTATTTATAGAATTTTATATATTTCTTAATAAAGTTTACAAAATACAAATATTTATTAACGATTTTTTAAATAAAAAGTAAAAGGACATTTGATGCAGCAACAAATCAAAAAACTGAAATTTTCACGCGAAATGTCATAATGTGACATTTCTCATGCTTCAGACTTTGTCTGCTAAACTAACACAATAACCTTCAACTTTCAGTTGGCCGCTTTTAGAGCTCCTTGGTAAAATGGCAAAAAGTTTATACCTTTAAAAATAAACTTTTTGTAACCTTTTTCTTCCATTTAAGAATTACGAATTAAACAACACAAGTGAGTAGAATCAGGTAGAAATTGCGATTACCGTATTGCTTTTCTATGATTTGCAGTGTTCCTCACATTAAGAGTATAATTCAATCTATACTAATATTATAAAGCTGAAGAGTTTGTTTGTTTGTTTGTTTGTTTGAACGCGCTAATCTCAAAAACTACTGGCCCGATTTGAAAAATTATTTTTACGTTGGATAGTCCATTTATCGAGGAAGGCTTTAGGCTATATAACATAAAGATACGACTCATAAGACCACAGCAGAAATGAAAAATGTTGCGAAAACGGGAGAAAGATATTCCTTTTGAGAGCTTCCGCTGCGTACGCTGCGGAAACCGCTAAAGTTACACAAAAAACATGTATGACAAGATTGTACAGCATTAAGAGTTCTATAATAAAGTCCGCGACAGCATAAGTCTATCTTTTATGGTTGACTTACTACAACCTTTTTTATGTTAATAAATTTGTAAAAAAATAATGCATTTTTTTTAGAGGTGTATTATACACACAGGTATTTATTCTTATCAAAGTAAATACATTCATCATCACGAGCATTTTATTTAGAACAAAGTTGCCCTTTATATCATTTTATTACAATAAATATCTTAGGAGCTATCACAGTTTTAACATAACTCTGCACCAAAATAATGTTCGCAGCTTAAGTACAACGTGCGCTTGCGCTAATTGGATGATCAAACGAACTTACCTTGAGTGAAGTTCGATCCAAATTGTCCTGACTTCGACGAAGAGATTTAATTGACCATGTAGTATGCCCTACTACGCGTCCATTCACTCGCACACAGGTTTAGCGCAAGAAAGAGAAGGTAAATGACCTCACTCCCTCCCACGCCTCACAGCACTGCCAGCCGCCTGTCGCTCATTCATTTCAGAGCAAGGAGACCGATGTATGAGATGTACAACATTGATTATACTTATTGTAAGGGTGACGATTATTTTTGCATAAAAAACGTACACGGGAATTGGGAAGGGTGGGACCTTAAATCTCTTCGTCGAAGTCAGGACAATTTGGATCGAACTTCACTTAAGGTAAGTTCGTTTGATCATCCAATTGTCCTGCCTTCGACTCTGAGATTTAATTGACCATGTAGATGTTTGGAGTAAAATCAATGTTGTTACAATAGAATAAGTTGACATCTCTGATGTTAGTAGTGATTGATCATTAAAACGATCATATTAAACAACAATTCATTGTTCATGTCGCTATCTTTGACATATACATGTATCACTATTACTAAAAAACATTAGTTGTATGATAACTATGATAAGTTATAACTTTCTACTAATAAAAATATCTTTATTAGAAAGAAAGAAGATATTTGTTAGTATTTTTTATTAATGATTAACTAAAAATTGATAATTTATTTATTTTAGTAATTTTAAGCTGAAATAAAGCATTTCTGTTTAATTGTGGCATGTTATAAAAATTGCAAACAATACAGAAGACGTATTGTTGGGCTGAGACGGTTTGCGAATAATATAGTTTTACACACTGAATTTGGCACGTAAAACAAATGATAATTTTATTACGAGGAAAGCCACATACAGAAAACACTTTTTAGTTAGCGCCTTATCTTTGGTAAGATAAAGGGCGTGAAGGTAATGTCGTCTGAAAAATCGTTATCTTATTCTTGCAGTATTTAGCATATTTTATAATTATAGTTTTGAAATACGTATGTACATGCTATTCTATTGCTTTTCAGTATGGGATATGTAGGTATTAATGCGACTGTTTGAAAAATATTCGATCGAATACCAAACACATAAATAATATTTTATAAGTTAAAATTTCGAATACCTGAGAAAATTTATATACTTAATTTGGTTATAAAATGTGTTTATGATTTGTATAAAAGTAATTGATTAAAAGATTCATTCTTAGGAATGTAATTATTTTAAGATCATGATTATATTCACGGGTGTCTATCAATGATATATGATTATTTGCTGTGTAAGAAAAAGAATACAATAATTCAATGGCTTTGAAATATTATCGTTATCAGAAAGTTTAAGGCATAGGTAGGTAGGTAATGATTTTTTATGTATTATTTATATTTCATTAAGTATATTAGTTTTTTTTTTTAAATAAGATTTAAAATCGGCTTCTGGGAGCTTTATAAGGGCAAACGACCGCAAACGATTTCTCCGATATAAGTTTTGGTACCACCCGGCCCCGACCAAATACGTTTGCCTAATATTCGACTAATCGACCAGAAATGTTCGCCGAGTATTCGATAGTCGGCACACGTTCAGATCTATATATATGATGTATATGATAAATTTAATCATAATTTTATTGCCTGGGTAAATGTCTGGATTACTTTGAAGGATTACAATAAATATCAATCCTATGTTTCAGGTTGGTTGCTATGAGTTTTTTATTTATTTAACTTTATATATTTTTTTAAGTTTGACAAATATTTGTAACATATTTGGCTACAGATGAGACTTGTTTCAATATTATGAGCTGTGTCAAAAAAAAAACTGATGATGACTTAGAATAAGGGTACCTATTTTGACACGAAATCCAAAAATAAACGGATATCGTATTAAAAGTACCTATGTCATATCGAGATCCCAAGGGTAAACTGGTTTTATACATATTTAAAAACATCTTTACATATGGTTAATAAAAAACATAGATAATTTGGTTTGAAATAATTAATTGATTCAAATTTTAATAAATAGTCGAATCACATGACGTCCTCTGGCGTAAGAATTAAGGAAAAGTCCATTAAAAAAAAATCATTTTCAAAATAAAATACTTTTTCTCAACCATACCACCCGACCTATTTTATTATTAAATTTTTAATTTTCAATTGTTCCACCGTATGTAAGTAACTGGTGAATATCAAGACAAAATGTCCTTTGAAAAATTATTTTACACAGTATATCGAATACTATAAACATCAAACAATAAAATGCATATAATAAGTACCTATTTTATTGCTTATTAGAGCAACGTTTTCAAGGAACAGTTCCTTAATAACTTAGTGGCTTTCTGGGGAAGATTGTTGGGGAGTGGGTGGATGTAATTGATTACAAAAAACTGATGATTAGAGAATATATTTACTTGATGTACTTTATTCTTAAATCACAGAATAAATAGTATGAAAATAAACATGGTTCATATTTCCAATAACTCGAATTAGATTATTATAGTGCAATTTGATTCTAATGCTGCATTGCATTTAGGATACGTCAGTTTTTTTTTAAATATATGTATATAAATAATAATTTCCTAGCCTTTTGTTAAAAAAATATTGATAGTGATATTTTTGTAATAATGAATATGGCTTGTATTTATTTCACGTCAAACGTAGGTGTGTGTGTAAATGGCAAATAAAAATAACCGAATTATATGAAATATTGTAATAATACTTGAGAAAATGAAATTGTGTCAATTTATATGCTTTGCTTATGCATTTCCATAAAAAGCAAAAAAGGCATTATCTTCATAAAATGAGCTTGTTTCAATTTAATAGCTACCTACTCTTATGGTATATCTAACAATGTGTCGATAAGTTTTGGTTTATGCTATCTGCCGCTTACTTCAATACAATAGAACGTTTGATTTGAATTATTCTTAGGTGGTGCTTGAAACAAGGTCACAGAAACAAAGGTCAATTCCAGGTGACCAAAGGTTGTCACAATTTTTACTGGGCGTTGGCTGGCTTTTCCAAAGATAAAGGACACAGATCTTTATTAAGTTTTCTCGACTCGAGATTAAGTACCGAACTTTGCGACAGTTAAATGAACGTATTCATAAAAAAGCATATCACTTTCACAGCATATTTTTCGAAAAACGAAATAACCTCTAAAACAATGGAATACAGCGCACCCTAATAAATCTTATATGACGGTAGTACTATATTGATTTCGGGGTTTAATAAGATGTCTCATTGGCATATTTAAAAAAAAATACGCTTTCCAGGTAGTTGTTATTGCTTCAGTAAATAGAATCTAAGCTTTACCGAATTATTTACTGAGAAGTTGATTTAATCTTAGTTGGATATAAAATAAATAAGGCAAATTTCCTACCATTCAGAATCATACATTTGCCAGGTATTTAGCAAAGCTCATTCTCATTTTTATTATAGCTGTTAAAATTAAAAGCATTTAATGGAGTTTTTAAACGGACTGGTTTTTATATGGACCAAACCATATTTTGGTACGTCCTGGGCAAGCTTACAGCTTGCTTGCTTGCTAGTTATAATCAAAGAGCCAACCACAAGCTAAATAGCTATAGGTATGAGCAGAAAGCAGAATTGTATGTAGAAAAATCTTGCTTTCTTAAAAAGTACATTGTTTTCTTTTTACAAAATCTATTAAATTCAATATTTTAAGTAGTATTATTAAGCAATTTATGTTTACCATAGCATTGTCTAGTTAGACAATTTTATAGCCATTGGCAAGAAATAAGTACAAAAGAGGTGTGATTAATGGATAAGGACCCAAACCACCCATAACTATGTGAGCTATGGTGGGATGCTATGCTACCGTTTTTAGAGCTTTGTGGAAAACATATTAGGAACGTGTACTGCAGGTTGCAGAGTACGTGTATTTATGATTAAGGTCTAAGTTGTTAAAGTGTTTTTGAGTCTCTCATGTTTACTATTCTGAGTAAAAAATTACAAAATAAATATTAATTTATTCGATTTGAAATAAATCTTCTGCCACTATTATTACTTGGTAAACCATTTTATTGCTATTTTGGTTTGTACGTGTGATAGCTCACATTATGCTCCATTTAAATATTTGCCTAAATATTGGCTGAGACAAGTGTTCGGTCATGGTTTTGCCACGAGTGGAATACGGTAGCCCGTAATAAGTACATGTACGTACGGCCTTAAGGTGATATAACAAAGCATTCATAAGAACACATACCTTTTTTGGTCGGATTCTGATTCCGAGTGCGAGACGTTTAAAACACGCTGGAATTGTGACGGTAGATCACCGTTGCGAAGCAATTCGCGGCGCGTCATGGGCCACACACATCACAGGTATGGCCGGATGAGTGCGGGCGAGGGCCGCTGATTCATACTCAGAGGCCATAGTGTGGCTGTAATTTAATGTCTGTAAATTAAATGTCTTTGGCTGTAATTTATTATTATAGCATCAAAGAACAATTGGCTGTAACTTCAGCTAATTTGTTTCCCTTTTTTCGCAATGAAAATGAGGGTAGGATATTGGAAGCAACGCATACCAAAAGTCTCAGATAAGATCTAGAATAATCTAGATAATTAGGACTGGCTGACCTCACGTGTCAGCTCTGCCAGTATTTGCTACAGATCAATATCGCGTATTGATTCGGAGCGGAAAATGCGGACTGGCTAGCATCGCGTGCTAGCTCGGCCGCGAAGCGTAAAGCATGCATGGTGCAGCCACGCTGGGTAGTGCGTTTTACTTCACATTCACTTGTTAAATTAATAACAAAAACATTTTTGAACTAACATGTCACTATAAGATAAATTTCGTTTATCACGAAATAAAAACTTAACGGTTATATACTGTGGTTACTGCGTGCGTTGGAACGGCGCGCGCGCACGGACACGAATGAGCGACAGGCGGCTGGCAGTGCTGTGAGGCGTGGGAGGGAGTGAGGTCATTTACCTTCTCTTTCTTGCGCTAAACCTGTGTGCGAGTGAATGGACGCGTAGTAGGGCATACTACATGGTCAATTAAATCTCAGAGTCGAAGGCAGGACAATTATATTATAAAGCTAAAGAGTTTTTTGGTTTGAAGTTGAACGCGCTTATCTCAGGAACTGCTGGACCGATTTGAAAAAATATTTCTGTGTTAGATAGCTTATTTATTGAGAAAGGCTTTAGGATATAAAACATCACGCTGCGACGGGAGGGGAGGGAGCAAACTCAAAACGCGCGGACGAAGTCGCGGGGGACCGCTAGTTATTTATAAAAATGCCATTATAAATAAATACGAACTAACTCACGTCTTTACTTCAAACCTTAATCACCTCCAAGCTTTTCCTCGCCCTTTAAATATCGATCGTAATTTAAAGACCAAAATAAAAAAATAAATCTTACCAGCGTCAACGGTGCGACGTATGAACGTACGAGTATCAGTAAGTGTTACGGGAAACTAATGTATGTTAAATAGGTTGCAGTAATATCCCGCGTATCCCGCAATGAGTTAAGGTGTTTGACGCCAATGTATCGCGTCGAGCTGAGTACACTCGCTGACAAAACTTTAATTGGAGTTACAAATACGACGAAGTTTAACCATTAAGCAATTAAGATGTGAAAATTTTAAGAAAAGTAAAGAATCGATATATTTTGGATTTTACAAACGAACTAATCTCAGGAACTACTTGTCCGATTTGAATGTTTCTGTTCGATAGCTTATTTATCGGAGAACGCTATAAAACATCACGTTTCGACGTCGGAAGGGGAGAGAATAGAAGATCAAAGGGTATGAATGTAGTCAAAAAAAATCCAAAGAATTTTCTTTGCGTCTGTACCTACTCATGACGGTGTAATGTTGTTTATGCGATTGTTCACCTAAATTCTGAGCCCACGCGGTACCTCTACGTGTTTACTTTTAATTGCAGATGTAATATATTATGCTATCCATTAAATCCAATGGAATTCGTCAAGGACTTGTTTGTGACGATTTCATGTCCAATATTTATAGATTTATGTTTATTTCTGTATCATATTTAATTTATTTCTGTATCGATCCAACTGAGTCTATGGTATTTGCGCCAATGTAAGTACATAGCCACAGGAATAGATTTAATTATTGAAGTAATTCGAAAAAAGCAGGCATCGAAGTTCCTTTTTCGAAACGTCCAATAACTTTTTCCTCCTTTTTAAGTAATAATAAAACATTCAAAATGCTGATTATTACATGTTGAATGTTGTATTGGCTTAACGCAAATAAACGATGTGTATTTTTCGTGATCTTTTATGCCATCGTGCTAATTACAATAAAACCACATATAATGTTTCCCCAGAAATAGCTCGGAAAGAAGCACACAAGTGAATGATAGCAAAAAATAGCGTAGATTTATGGCAGCGTTGTCATAGGTACAAAAAACACGCTCGCAATCTGCCCCTTGAGCCAAAAAATAATAAGATTTTAATATAACTGTAGCTGCACCACCATAGCCTGCTCAAAACAGATAGTTCATGTTTATACTACAGAAATTGTTAGGAAAGAATGAAAAGTAAATGTTGTTGACGCCTGCCACACACGAAACCTATTGTTGCTAGCTGGTAAAAAACAAAAACACTATGTCATGCGCGCATTTCTGCCGTAATCGTCTGTAAATTTTTAAAGCTCCTTTAGTGCGCTTTCACATTAGCGTGTCAGTAGCGCGGCAGCAGCGAAAATATATAAAAAACCGGCCAAGTGCGAGTCGGACTCGTGCACTGAGGGTTCCATGCCAACTCTAACTGAATATGTGTAATAGCAAATTTGAATAAACTTTTGTTGCCAAATGCTATACCCGGATTTCTTTATTTCATTCAAATATTAGTACCTTTTAAACACCCTTTGTCCACACTAGCCGGGAGTGACTGTGACAGTAGGAATGAATGGATTCATTGTTGTACAATCACTTGCAATATTCTGATCCCAAAGGTAGTAGCTAATCCACTTGTGTTATGGAAATCAGACACAAACGGTGGTACCACAGCACCCGGACCCGAGAAAATATAGAAAATTTTGATTTCAATATTGACCCGACCGGGAATAGGATTTGGAACCTCGGAGTGGCCACGCCTTGAAACCCAGCGTACTAAGCCACAACACCGGAGGTCGTCAAAATTCTCCTGTAGTTTACATTTCAGGGCATAAGTATTTTCTAACACACTAATACGTGACAGCGGCAAAAGGTTAGCACAGTTAGTAGTGTACTCTGTGGGTAAGCATTTAACATTGAATTTTATAATAGATTTGCGTTAATTAATTTATCTGAATACTAGTCTGTGACGTCAAAAGGCTAGCACCGAAATACTTATTAAACACAATAGCCAATCTATTGTTATCGCATCCCACATGATGTCCTTGGGGTATGACAGATAAATGAAAAAGCCATTAAAATAAATTTAAATTATATATTTTTTTGATTTATTTGACATTTTATTAGCTAAACAATTCTTCCGTAAGTATAAACTGTTCAGTTTTGACTGCTGAAGGCTACGTTAACGTCGTGAGAAACAAAGATAACGCCTTATGTGAGCTATTATTACCTAACTGTTAAGCCTCCTGTTAATTAAAAGAGTTTCGTGGAAGCCACTTTTTGCATAAAGGTAGAATTAAGGTGTATTAAGCAGCTAATGTAACTTTCTTGAGCAGTTTTCGTGGATTTGCGCGATTCTTAGCGGTAATTAGAAAAGTTGCTGGTTGCATATCTTAATGAAAATTATTATGTCATCTGTGTGGGGTTAGTGAACTGTCTAGACATTTTTATTATTTTGGAAGTTTATTCAAGAAGATGAATTCTGTAAGTAATTTAAACAATAAACATTTTATGGTGTGCAGAGTTTTACTTTTTGTATACGACCAGAATCAACCGGTTATTAATATAAAGCTTTTTAAAATACATTCTATGCCGCCAATACAGACTCTAACAACTTCAAAGTCTTAAGCCTGGGCAAGCGTTTTAAAGCCACTTTGTATACCTCAAGTTATAATAATACCTTACACCAGCAGTTTACTTAATACAAAGTCTTGCAATGAATCCCTGAAAGTGCCTTTTCATCGCCCATTGTACTCGAAGCCTCTAGAAATACTGAGCTAATGAAGTTTTACACTGCATTAGCTTCAAAGTTTATTAACGTTTACAGTTAACTCCTCCACAAATTGAATTTTCTAACTTCGAATTATCGATTCTTCGCTTCGTTATTATTCACCCCGTCCATACTGGAAGTCAAGTATTTTAACAACACGTTAAAAAGTTAATTACAACACCAAAGGTCAGCAATAAAACCTCAATTTGGAATAAAAACAGTAATGAAGGCTTTCTTTTTAACCGACTTCAAAAAAGGAGGAGGTTATCAATTCGACTGTATGTTTTTTTTTTTCATTTTTTTTTTGTATGTATGTTACCTCATATCTCAGTCGTTTGTCAACCGAATCGAAAAAATTTTTCGCTTACTTAGAGGGTGTACCTTCTAGTTGGTCCCATTTTTTCCATTTTGGGATCTGATGATGGGATCTTGGTGTAATCGAGGGAAACCCATAAATTTTAAAGGCACGTATAGTGTTTCTTTATTAAAATCTTAATTTAGACGTGTTGTTACGTCTGATAGTCAACATCTTGTGGGGCTGAGCTGATGGTGGAACTCCTTAACGCTTAGGAGTTCAGTAATTATAATGACGGAACTTATGAAAGGTAATATGTAGCTTCTTAAATAATAGAATCATAAGGTGCAACTCCCCCTCCCCCCCTCTTATGTAATCACTAAAAATGAAGAAATAAAATAAACTTTGAAAAAAAGTAAAAACCGACTTCAAAACCAAAATGCACTAAAAAGTCTTAAATAAACTCTTCACCATTGAAATGAAAGGAATCCGTTTTAGGCAAACAATTCCTTTTTGGAGTCGTTTCAATGGTGAAGAGTTTATTTAAGACTTTTTAGTGCATTTTGGTTTTGAAGTCGGTTTTTACTTTTTTTTCAAAGTTTATTTTTTCTGTTCAACACTTTAAAATCATTAATTACAACTTACTCTTTGAACAGTTATTCAAATAATTCGGGGGTAAATATGATCAGTTAAAAAGAATAAATAAGCCGCGTTCAAATTTTATCGACGTGATCAAAATGATCACGAATCTCAATATCATTTCTGTTGACCTCCCTATCCAATCTGACGTAAATGACGTGCAGTTCTTCATACGGAACACACATAATAATATAGTAGGTAGGTATATGTTATGATAAATATGTCGCTCGGTAACTTGATATTTGAAGGTGAATAATGCAGTGGTGTTAAAGAGGTAAATGTAGATTAGACAGATGCGTAGGAGTCCGTCCAAAAGCTACATTGTTCCATTCAGGGGCAGGGTAGACACGCCTCCTATACAAATTGTTTTATAAGGCCAATCTTTTAGATTGTGGCTCTATTCTGACTTACGTAATAAAATAAATAGCTTGCAACCTACTCAGTGACTTATGATTTATCGTTCAATTTTACGCTTCAATAAGTGCATTGTTTTTATTATTTTATTATTTATAAAGCCTTGTGGGACTAAGACGAAGTCGAAGATGAAAGAGCTCGCCCAGTAGATGCCTGATCACTCGAACTTTGAATAGATTCGGATTGTAATCACTAGGAAACACCGACGCGAGCAGCGAGTTCCACTCCTTTGCCGTGCGCATTATAAATGTTGATGAGAAGCGCTTAGTTCTTGACAGTGGGACATCGACAAGGTAAGGATGGTATCCCGCGGTACGCCTAGACGAACGATGGAAAAAGGGGGCTGGTGAGATGAGCTCATGGAGCTCTTTCGTACACCCACTTACTCTGTAATGATTATTAGTCTACAATATTGCAATGTATTTATTTTCAATAGCTATCTCTAGACTTCAAATTTCACTAAATAGCACTACCTTCAAGAAATTGTGTTTAACCACACAGCAAAATCAATCTCCAAAATATGATCGAACGATAAACGCACGTTTATCGATATAATAACAAGGAGTTACTGCCCATCGGGCCCTTTTCCCTGAAATCCATACTCTTAGCACCCGGCTTTAATAATCATAAATCAGGTCATAACGGCTCTTATTAGATATTTGAGTGTTACCATGCGTTCATTATCTCTGAGTTGAGTTCGTGATAATGTTATGGGACTATTAACGTTCGCATTTTCATTTAATGTGTCCGCTCCCTCTAATATTATTATCGTTGCTTGCTATACTAACAGCGACATATGTGTCGTCAGTGAACCAGAGTTAAGATTTTCTATATTTTGTGCAATAAGAATAGGACACTTCCAAGATGTATTTAAAATATTTGGTGTATTACTTAAATGAAGTCTTAATGTATTGGCGATCCAAACGTACCTACAACTAATGTATTATATATAACTTATGTATTATATTATCGCCTTCTGTTAACTGTTTAATAACAACATGATGTTGCTTAAGTAGGTTAAAGTGGGATTAATGAACCTACTTTACATTAATCTGCCTACAATGAACCACAAAATTTTGTGTCTATAATGTTTCTTGCAGAAGTTACTTAGTTAAAAATTTTATACGGGTGCTTCTTCAGCCGCTATTATTATTCGACGCCATAATATTCGAGACCCGGAGCTATTTACTCTGTAAACGATGAAGAGCACTTTCAGACAATCATTACTTAAACGATAAAACACCCATAAAATTCAGCCTTGTTTCATTTCATTTGATTGCTACTCTTAAATAACAACATTGGGTAAATGACCGTAGTTAATTAGGCAGGTATTAAAATCTTATAATTTAAACCTTTTCGAATTTTTTTTTTTTTTTATTGTTAAAGTCTTGTTATTCTACCTTTATTTACTGCCCCAATTTCGCTGATGATAGCACGCATGGGATTAACCTTTCGAGTTTTTCAATGACTTTTGCAGAACTCAAACAATTTACAACCTTTTTGGTAAAAGAAAAGTTTTTGCAACGAATCCCGCACGCCTCGGGAGATATTATGAAACAAAAATAATAAAAGCCCCGTTGCAAAAGAACGTTGATTACCCATAAAAATAGCGAATTTCTCATTATGAACGTTGACATTTTGAATTTACTTAAGTTACTCCCTGAAAGAAGGTTCCAAAGTTATATTAACGGAGCAGCAAATCAAAACTTTTTAAGGTTTCCACCGAATTTTGACTATTTGGACGACCTCCGTGGTGAAGTTAAGTACGCTCTGAGGTCCCGGGTTCAATTCACCGTTGTATCTGATTTCCATAACACAAGTGCATTAGCTACTTACTTTGGGATCATCAGCAGAGCAATGTATGTGATTGGTGTCCAATATTTACATTTATTATTTAATTTTCCATCTTTTCCGTAAAAATATTTTTATCAATTTATTGCTAGGCCAATTTCATATAGGTAACACTTGGCACCTAATAAAATATATAATAGTAAGCGAATTGCGATCACAACTCATTCGGCTATTAAGGTTAACGAGATGAGCATTCGAATGAATCATGGTAATCATTTTAGAAGCATAGTTACGGAAAATGCGATCACGGCACGTGTGACGTCACCAGCCGGCGCCAGCTCTGAATAATAGTCCCAATAAATTTGCCAAGTGTCCAGATGTCTTAACCCAAGACCTGAAGGCACTTCAGACAAATTAATTATCCCAGAAAGTTGCGCTCTAAATTATTTTCAACCAATTTGACCTTTATTGCCAACGCTATAAAAATACCCCTCAAAATATACGACCGCCCGTGATTTGTTAGCTTCAACTAATTTTCCTACTGCGTCGGATGTGTTGACATCGTTTTTATTTGCACGGTCGTTATTTCCACTAAACGCTGGCGATATTTTAACATTTTGTCTCATTTAATGGAACATGTGTCTTTATATTTGCTTACACGATTACATCAACTACCTTATGGGGATGATTGGTAATAGAAAGCTTTTACCGTTTGAAGTTTGTTTTTTAGAAAAGTCTAATGTTGTATACCGCCCGGCGACATGTGTCGGCGGCCGTGCCGGGGACTATTGCTCTCATGCCGCAGCGGCATTTTCCATACCTAGTACCGGACAGTAAATTGACGTATGCCGCTAGCAAAGATGCCGGGCGGTGAGGATATATCCTAATAACTTATTAAAAAATATTTCTTTTTTATCTACAACGAGTGCTGAAGATGAGAGTGTTGTGCGGTTTGTAGTCAAAACACGAATTGGTTAAACTGTTGTATTTATTGATTCCTGTTTTATCAAACTACTAGCGGTCCCCCGCGACTTCGTCCGCGCGTTTTGAGTTTGCTTTTATATCCTAAAGCCTATCTCGATAAATAAGCTATCCACACACAGAAATATTTTTTCAAATCGGTCCAGCAGTTCCTGAGATAAGCGCGTTCAAACAAACAAACTCTTCAGCTTTATAATATATTAGCGCAAGCGCACGTTGTACTTTTAAGCTTCGAACATTATTTTGGTGCGGAGTTGTTAAAACTGTGATAGCTCCTAAGATATTTATTGAAATCAAATGATGTAAAGGGCAACTTGGTTTTAAATGAAATGCTTGTAATGATGAATGTATTTATTTTGATAAGAATAAATACATGTGTGTATAATACACCTCTAAAAATAATGCATTATTTTTTTACAAATTTATTAACATAAAAAAGGTTGTAGTAAGTCAACCATAAAAGATAGATATATGCTGTCGTGGACTTTATTATAGAACTCTTAATGCTGAACAATCCTGTCATACATGATTTTTGTGTAACTTAAGCGGTTTCCGCAGCGTATGCAGCGGAAGCTCTCAAAAGGAATATCTTTCTCCCGTTTTCGCAACATTTTTCATTTCTGCTGTGGTCTTATGAGTTATATCTTTATGTTATATAGCGTAAAGCCTTCCTCGGTAAATGGACTATCCAACGTAAAAATAATTTTTCAAATCGGGCTAGTAGTTTTTGAGATTAGCGCGTTCAAACAAACAAACAAACAAACAAACAAACAAACTCTTCAGCTTTATAATATTAGTATAGATTTAAGTACAGCATCTCTCAAGCTTACAATTGATATTAGATCTGAAGTTTTTTTCAGTGGCAGGCTGGGCTTGAAGTTCTTAACTACGTAACGTCCAGGCGTCCTGTAGCCACCGGCCCTTGCTTTCTTGGAAGGTTTCGCTGAAACACTTATTAGTAATTTTAAAAAATTTCAACTGTCCTTGCCACTGCAAGTTTGAAATTAATATTGCTAAATACTTGAATTATTTCATGATAGTTTCTAAGTTAAAGTTTCACGCTACTTGCCATAAACTACATGACTTATGACCATACATAGACTCTGTTATTTAATTAGGTAGACCAAAATGATATTTAGTGGGATATCTTTTTTTTATTCTTTTTTTTTATTGCACAACCAAAAATTTGTACAAAATGTGGACTTAACGCCATATGGCATTCTCTACCAGTCATACCTTTGGGCTAAGCAAAAATGATTGTGGGCAGTGCGACAGACAAAAAGAAAATGAGTTACTATTTTAAATTTCACACATGAACATGAAAAACATGTTATATTATAAAACAGAAAAAAGAATACTACGAGGGTCAAACTGAAAGTTCTTAGAACTGGCCACTTATTAACAATATAATAAAAAAAATATTCTAAAATTTGAAAATAGAACTCTTTGCCAATATTACTGAGTATATATTTCATTCATTTGTCATTTGTTTTACGATTTGGCGGCAAATTGAAAATTGTCTGTGTCACGTCAACATGAATTTAACACGAGAAAATTTTCGTGCAATGATTTTTTATGACTTTCGATGTCATTTAAGTCAACAAGAAAGTTATGATAGACTACGATTGGCCTTTCACGATGAAGCCCCATCTCGTGCGACTGTTTACAACTGGTTTAATGAGTTTAAACGTGGTCGCACTAATCTCACTGATGATGTACGTGAGGGACGGCCTTCTACGGCGACGACTGAAAATAACATCTGTGTTGTGCGGCGTATGATAGAGACTGACAAAAGAGTGACCTATCAGCAGATTCGGACAAGCTTAGGCATCGATATGAGTCAAGTGCACAAAATCCTCCACGAACATTTAGCGGTCAGGAAGCTTTGCGCCCGGTGGATACCTCATAATTTGACTAAGGCTCAAAAACTCCATCGTGTGGATTGGTGCCGTAAAATGATTGAAAGATTTAACGGAGGTGACTCAAATGCTGTGTTCGACATACTAACAGGTGACGAAAGCTGGATTTACTGTTATGATCCTGAAACCAAAAGACAATCTGCTCAGTGGGTGTTTCCTTTCGAGGAGTTGCCAACTAAAGTGAAGAGAGATCGAAGTGCGGGAAAAAAAATGGTGGCCTCGTTCTTTGGAAGGATAGGTCATTTCGCAACAATTGTGTTAGAGGATCAAAAAACAGTTTCTGCATAATGGTACACTACCAATTGTTTGCCACTTGTCTTGGAAAAAGTTCGAGAGAAACGACCTCGCAGTAGGATCCTCCTTCACCACGACAACGCCTCGTCGCACACCGCCAAGCGAACGATCGACTATTTGGCGACATCAAACGTTGAATTACTGGGTCACCCGCCGTATAGCCCCGACCTCGCGCCTTGTGATTTTTATTTATTTCCAAAAATTAAAGAAAAACTTAAAGGAAAGCGGTTTATGAATGCTGAAGAAGCGGTGGCTGCGTATCGCGATGCCTTTGAAGAGACCCCTAAGGACGAGTGGGCAAAGTGCTTTTCCCAGTGGTTCCATCGCATGCAGCGGTGTATTGACGTCAATGGACAATATTTTGAAAAGATATAATAAAACTAATAACTGGCTAATGTAATCAGTTTTTGATTTTCTAAGAACTTTCAGTTTGACCCTCGTATTAACAATAAATACAATATGACCTAATTAAATATTACAAATACGTTATGCAAATGATAAAATAAATACATATGCTTTAACGATGTATTAGAAGTTTATGGATTACGCTTTGTTGATGCTTCCGATATACATATATGTAGAAAGTGTACACGGAGGAGTCTCTTAAATGAAAATTTACTGGGAGCATGTTGATTTTTTGCCGGAAGGGCATTCTAGAGATGAATGGCCCAGACAATAAAAGAGTTTGAAAGGAATCCTGTGCGGCAAGAATGAGTAGCGAGAGAAAGTTTATTAGAAGAACGCAGCTGACGCGAGTGCGTGGCACTGAGATAGGTGAACTGGCATTTTAAGTAACAAGGAGAATTAGGGTCATTTAATACCGAGAAAAGTGTGCAGGGGATTCTGATTTTACGTCGAGAGTGAAGAGGTACCCATAAAAGCTGTGACCGGAAAGAAAAGATATGATCGAATTTACGAAGACAGAAAATGAAGCTGATGCCAGAATTGATCAGTCGGTCAAGCTTGTTAAGGCGCTACCCGGTTTTCAACGCGCACACTAGCGCCACTTTAGTAGAAAAATCATAGCTAGTTAAATAAAAGACCAATCAAAAATCTGGTAAACTAGATTGTAGAACAGGTTCTATAGTTTTTTAGTACGTTTGAATTGTTTCTAAAGTAGTTTACTGTGGGTAGAGTTAGAAAAACTGCTAAATAGGACAACTTTTGGCAATTTTTCTAACTGTAACTGCAGATAACGACTTTAGAAACAATTTAAACGTACTAAATAAACCATAGAGTACTACATCTTGTTTACCAGATTTTTGATTGGTCTTTTATTTAACGAGTTGAACTAGTGTGCGCGTAAAAAATCCGGGTAGTCCCTTAACAAGGGCTTGATTTACACCAGTATTGTACACATCAGCATAATCCATGAGGAGAAGTCCTAACGATTATATCAAAAAAAAAAATTTAGTTTTGACGGGGAGGAAATTTTTAAGCCTGTAGAGCGAACGTACGTTTTTTGTACTTTTTAAATAATGTTGTTCCTAAATAATCTACAAATTTAATTTGTTTAATATTGTTAGGTTAAAATCAAACAAGATTAGTGCTATGGCGAGTAAAAGAATTTGAGATCTTTTTTACTCATTACATTGTTTTTTATTTGTTTATTACGTGTGTTATATTCGAATTCAATATTGTTATTCTTTGTATAATTTTCGTCTTTGATTAATAAATTGTAAGATGTAGCTTTTACTTCCACTACCCATTATGCTTCGATCTACATTAAGATGTTAATCAAGTTTTTACTGGAGTTGCATTTCATTACCCCCTCAAAAGCTAGTTTCACTATGAAGGGCAATCTTAATGAGCAAAAAAGCTATTAAAATATACTTTGCATGATGAGTAGCAAGGGGCGGTGGGAACGAAATTCCTTTTGCATTAGTGCCTGCTTCAGATGTTGGATGCCCATTGTGTAGAATAAAGTGTCCAACGAAAGCGTGACCTGGAATTTCCTTAAAATGAAGCAACATGTTTAAACATTATAAATTTTGTTTTAAGTAGGACCTTATAATCTTGATCCTTTTTCATAAAGATGAAATAAGAAACCAAAAATTTGCGCACGGGCGGGACTTGAACTAGCAACCTTTTGGCTGACCGGACCAAACGCTCTTACCACTTGAGCTACCGTGCTGTCAGTCCGACCTTGCGAAATTCGTGGTCTCTCATGGATGCGCCATTGCGTGACGCTTAGCGCCATCTAGCCGTCTGTTTTATGAAGCAGGCAGGCATCCGTGGCAGCATTACTTTTTAATGGTTGAACCGATTTGGACGCAGTTTTATATATAATTGTAGCTATAGGTATTCGTGGAAATGATGTCAATATGTAGTTGGTAGTTTTTTTGTGATTTGCGACGGATTCTTATATATTTTATTATATATTATAATATAATATAAGTATACTGTAACTGTAATATATAGTTTTATTTTTATTTTCTGCGTTTTGCCAAGTCACGCTTTAGTTAGACCTTACCTAATGTGACCATTGTGCAAGGCTTACCGCAGAGCCTTGTATTATCTTGCGAAATAAGCTTGATAATGGCCATTTAATTTAAATCTTACAAAGTCCCGTTTGTCCGTGGCTTTGGGCAAAATGAAAGCATTAACAATCGCATCCACAGTTCGCACTGCTTTGTGATTGTCATACAAATTAAATTGGTCACGGCTTTTGTACGGTAACCACGATGTTTTTAAGCGACGTGGTAATGTTTTTGATACTAAGATTATAATGCGCTGTGTTTGAAGTTGACATCTTAGTCATTGATGTTAAATAGCTAGCATTTAAATAGCTTAGACCCAATTTCTTCCTCAATAGTATTGGTAAAATCTCGTTACCAGAGGTTAAATATTGTGTCTGTTTTGATTCTGTCATTAAACTAGTCCTTCTGGCATTTGGGTATGGTAAGGTTTTTCTTCTAAACACATACAATCGTATAAATATTAAACCGATGGTAACATAACTGTAACATTTTTATCGATGCAGAAACTAAATAAATTGTATTAATATTCAAAAAGAAATGATGCTTTGTCAGTTTCATTATTGAAATAACGATTTCCGTGTGGTAAAAAAACAACCCATAATGAATTATTACACTTAAGCTTAAATGACTCGATATCGTAATGAAGTAAGGTTGATTTAATAAATAAGTGGTCTAAATTATTACCGTATACTTTAAAATAGTAATCAAAATATGGATTGCTTTACTTCTGCGAATAGTTTATATGTATAGGTACTACTAAGCTATAACATACTAACAGAGGAATTTACTTCAAGTACTTTCACCAAAGATTCCTGGAGTATTCAATTGCTCGTTTTAGATAGATCCGTTTCGTTGCATCGTGTCTTCAGAGAAGCGCTTTAATTATGCCGAAGCGCTCAAGATGACCTATATACATTTTAATATCTGCATAGTCTACTAGTACACAATGTCTTGTGTCACAAACAAGTGCCCAAATCAAGCTTTAATATTATGCTGCTTGTTGGAGCAAAATAATAATGAACATCTTCTTTACAAACGACGAATCCGTTAAAAGGAAAAATACTTGAAATAATAAGTTGAAGGACATCTATTCGCGTGTTTTGACGGTACGTATTTATCTTAATTGTAGCTCAAATCACAATTCTATAAATATATATTTATACTAGCGGTCCCCCGCGACTTCGTCCGCGCGTTTTGAATTTGCTCCTTCCCCTCCCGTAGCAGCGTCATGTTTTATATCCTAAAGCCTTTCTCGATAAATAAGCTATCCAACACAAAAATACTTTTTCAAATCGGTCCAGAAATTCCTGAGATAAGCGCGTTCAAACAAACAAACTCTTCAGCTTTATAATATATTAGCGCAAGTGCACGTTGTACTTAAGCTGCGAACATTATTTTGGTGCGGAGTTATGTTAAAACTGTGATAGCTCCTAAGATATTTATTGAAATCAAATGATATAAAAAGCAACTTGGTTCTAAATGAAATGCTCGTGATGATGAATGTATTTACTTTGATAAGAATAAATACCTGTGTGTATAATACACCTCTAAAAAAAATGCATTATTTTTTTACAAATTTATTAACATAAAAAAGGTTGTAGTAAGTCAACCATAAAAGATAGACATATGCTGTCGCGGACTTTATTATAGAACTCTTGATGCTGAACAATCCTGTCATCCATGATTTTTGTGTAACTTAAGCGGTTTCCGCAGCGTACGCAGCGGAAGCTCTCAAAAGGAATATCTTTCTCCCGTTTTCGCAACATTTTTCATTTCTGCTGTGGTCTTATGAGTCGTATCTTTATGTTATATAGCCTAAAGCCTTCCTCGATAAATGGACTATCCAACGTAAAAATAATTTTTCAAATCGGGCCAGTAGTTTTTGAGATTAGCGCGTTCAAACAAACAAACAAACAAACAAACTCTTCAGCTTTATAATATTATATAGCGGTCCCCCGCGACTTCGTCCGCGCGTTTTAAGTTTGCTCCCTCCCCTCCCGTCGCAGCGTGATGTTTTATATCCTAAAGCCTTTCTCAATAAATAAGCTATCTAACACAGAAATATTTTTCAAATCGGTCCAGCAGTTCCTGAAATAAGCGCGTTCAAACCAACAAACTCTTCAGCTTTATAATATAATTAGCGCAAGCGCACGTTGTACTTAAGCTGCGAACATTATTTTGGTGCGGAGTTATGTTAAAACTGTGATAGCTCCTAAGATATTTATTGGAATCAAATGATATAAAGGGCAACTTTGTTTTAAACGAAATGCTCGTGATGATGAATGTATTTATTTTGATAAGAATTAATACCTGTGTGTATAATACACCTTTAAAAATGATGCATTATTTTTTTACAAATTTATTAACATAAAAAAGGTTGTAGTAAGTCAACCATAAAAGATAGACTTATGCTGTCGCGGATTTTATTATAGAACTTTTAATGCTAAACAATCTTGTCATACATGATTTTTGTGTAACTTTAGCGGTTTCCGCAGCGTACGCAGCGGAAGCTCTCAAAAGGAATATCTTTCTCCCGTTTTCGCAACATTTTTCATTGCTGCTGTGGTCTTGTGAGTCGTATCTTTATGTTATATAGCTTAAAGCCTTCATCGATAAATGGACTATCTAACATAAAAATAATTTTTCAAATCGGGCCAGTAGTTTCTGAGATTAGCGCGTTCAAACAAACAAACAAACAAACAAACAAAGAAACTCTTCAGCTTTATAATATTAGTATAGATTAGTATAGATATTAAGATTTTGCGTTTCAAAACTATAACAAAACTTTTTGTATATTGGTCACGTTTAGACAGTTTTATTTTATTTTTTATATCGTAGATACTCATCTGATCAAAAATTGCAAATAATGCGTTTAGGAATTTGCGTAACCATACCAACTGATCTGCCTTTGAGCTTTTGAATTTCACGCGGAAATTGAATTGCGAGGCGGAAATTAAATGTTTTATGAAAAATATAACAATATGCGTTCAACAATATGAAAAATGATATTCTCAATATTACGAATGTAAATAGTGTACTTTTTTACTAATTTCTTTTGCTTTGTGACTGTACTTCAATATCATTGCTATTTTTTATTGCTTTATTAATATTATTATATTAATATACTACCTTACTCTATAACCATCCATCGCATCTACGAGACTATCCAACCAAGATAAGAAACGCATCATGACTGTATACAAAATCAAATATTATAAAGTTTTAAGCTCCACAAAACAGAAAAATATATTGCACATACTAGTAAGTGAAAGATATCAAACTGTGTGTGTATTTGGTTGCTGTGTACAATGTATATGCGGAACTGCTTCGGTGGCACAGCGAGGGTCGCACTTTAAAGCGACGACTGCGTTAGAGGTCCCGGGTTCGATCCCCGAGTCGGGCCAAAATTAAATATCTGTTCAGAAATTCTTAGGGTAGCCCGGAGTATGGAAGTTGGCGGTGTTTCAGCCCCGTGCCTCGGAAAAGCACGTAAAGCCGTTGGTCCTGTGCCTGAACTCTCTCCGATCGTGTCAGATTGCTGTCCCATCGGGCTTTGAGAGTGAAAGGAATAGAGAGTGCACCTGAGTTTGCGCACACACTTGTGCGCATACATAATATGTCCCGCGCAGTCGGATAGTCTTTGTGACTGGCCACCGTAGTCTAAATCGGCTAGGGGGACTATTATTATTACTATAATAAATGTATATGTGATCCAATACTCGTGATAGCTCTTCACCTGCGGTCTATCGCATTGAATGCAAATTACACATCATACAACAAACACTTCACATGAATACACACGCCAAATATTAAAATGGATTATGCTGAATTGACCGAACGTAAATCGATAAGCAATTCCGTGCGGAAACTGCTGTATTCATACGTTGAAAGCGCTATTCAAAAATATTCCGTGCATATTTTGCAAAGTTATCATGCTGCAGAATGCTTAAAAGGATTTGAACTAACTTTGAGGTCTGATTTCGGCTTGGAATTACTTAAGCGACTTTGCTTAGACTAGAGACTTGGCCGTCTTGGGCTACTTAAGCGAAATCCCCGCTTTTGTGTCGATTTTATTTCTTTTGAGATTAAGGACGGGAGATAATAAATTGCTTATTAGCCAAAACAAATCTCGCTATTATTAAGAATAGAGGAAAATAAATGCGAATTTATTGCTACTTTGAATAAATAAGTGATTATTAACAGTCCATTAATTTTTGATTCACCTAAATTCCCGAGTTACGTTTAAAAGACGTTTCGCTCGGAGATTTTTGGCAAATGGAAGATATTTATTTTAGGAATTTTACCCGATTATTCTCGCGCTAGTCGGACTCCGAAAAGATAAAATAAGGTTTCCGAGATCCGACAGTGATAAGGAAAATCTTTGTAGATACTCGTAGTTTGTTGCTCTATGTATAGACCAAACCGCCGAGTACAAAGAGTCTCGCCGAAAATTTCTTCATGAATCGTTAATTTAAACATTTGTAGTTGATTGTATTCACTTTTTGGAAGCCAACAAACCAAGTCTCTACGTTCAACTCTATCTAACTAAATCAATTTTATTTTCAGATCGGATGTGCATCGTCAAAGCAGAAGCGATCGCATTAGTGGATTCAGTTCGATGAACTAAAAAAGGATGACTGCAAAACGTTTGACTTTGAACAGTGTGTTCTTGTAAAGTGTGGGGACATAGTCGATAGATGCGAAGGCGGGACGCGTAGTGGTGGGGCATGGGACGGAGTACGAGGGACATAGTGTGGCGTGATGTGGTGTCGGTGAAGTGAGGACACACGGGTGGTCTAGAATGCGGGTAGTGTGACGGCGACCACCGAGCGGATGCGGCGCGGTAGTGTGTACAGTGTGAGCGAAGGCGTGGAGCGGTGCGGGTGTCAAAGGTGATAGAATATTCTTATTTTTTATCCATTACAATGCGTCAAATAAAATTTTCTAGATGTGCCGTATTAAACTTAGACCTAGAACTGTATACGGTAAGAGTTAATACTCTCATTTAAAACTCTAATAAAGATACTCTCTTCTCCGTTGAATCCATTTAAATTGCCGACTCATTCGGAGCTAAGCTCTAATTATCCGGTATATAAGCGAGTTGTATAGTCATCAGTTGTTCACCCCTAGAACGAGTAAAAAAATAACAGTCATGTCATTCCATACAGTATAAATGTTATGGATACAACATTTTGTAAGAAGCATTAGTTTATTGCAGGATTATCCAAACATATGAAACATAAACATCGGTCTCAAATTACAATCTACATTTTATTCTTACGTGTAAAATCAAGCTGAATGATATAATATGGCGAATACCTAGAAGTAAAAAGTATATTTATAAAGTCTTCACATCACTATACTTCGTTCAAAAATGAATGTTCTTTTATTTCGTCAAAATTCCGTTTGATCTTAGCTGTTATTTTTACCCTATGTCGCATCCGTGCTGATTAGGAATTCATTAAAACAGAAGCGGTTTTTCAATGACACCCTGCAGCAAATTGTGCCACAGGATAAAGTGACGACGGTAAAAGAACGCTGCCACTGGATTAAAAAGGAATAGAGTCCTTGATAAGAAAGTGCGATTTTCCGCAAGGTTTTATCTTAAAGCGTGGCGTAAAATACTTAAGATTCAGGTTGCGTTCTATCTGGTTGAATTGAATTAGGTTATATTGTTTGTAAAGCTATTCGCACTGCATCAAATTTGTATAGAAATTATCATGTTCATTACTCAATTACGCTTAAAGAACCTACTTAAAATTTCAAATAATATAAATATAGGAAATAAAGTACGTAACTCATAGACGCTGTTGTTAGCCCCGCTTGTGCGCAATGGCTTATGCGCATGTCTTTTTTAAGATTTGACTTTAACTTATTGATAAAAGAATCAATAAATCAAAAATGTAACTAATTAGGTATTTGGGAAGCTTATTTTCAGTTTCAACAGATATTGAGGTTATTAATAAGACATGATTCAATCGCATCAGCAAAGATGTGGCGATTATGTGCCCAAAGGCTTTAATAAACCCTTTCAAGTAGTACGAAAAAAAAAGAAATATGAGATACATACCTAAATATTTTTTGTGGTCGCTTAGTTTATGACCCTGACTCGTCTACTGCTTTTTAGGCTTCCGTAGCCGAATGGCAAAAACGGAACCCTTACAGTTTTGTCAAGTCTGTCTGTCTGTCTGTCCGTCCGTATGTCACAGCCACTTTATTCTGTAACTATAAGGATCACACTGTTGAAATTTAGTAGGAAGGTGTATCCTGTTAACCGCTTTACGTTTCTTATACAATAAATAAAAAATAGTTTTATTTAAGGGGGGGCTCCCATACATGAAAATAAAACCGTTTTTTTTTTTCGTCAAAGCTATGCGTGTGGGGTGTCTATGGATAGGTCTTTTAAAATGACTTAGAGGTTTCTGAAACCATTTTCTTTTAAAGTCTAACGTTTCATAGCTAGATGCTTCCAAAGTGGTAAAATGGGCGTCCCGCCCCCCATCTAACTTCTAAACGAAGCGAGTGTAAATTTTGGAAAAAATTCACAATGTAGATCTTAACAAATACTTTCAACGAAAATTAGTTTGGACGGGATCAAATCTGTACTTTTTGATTTATAGCACATTTTCAACAACCGCAAACATAACTTTGTTCTTGATACAAACACTATGAAAAACAAAGTTATATTTGCTGTCAACAAAATATTGTGGTATTTTACTAAGTGGAAGTAATTGGATTCCCTAATTCAGTTAAAGTTGACACGGAACCCTCAGTGCGCGGGTCCGATTCGCACTTGGCCGGTTTTATGGGTAGTCCGCAAAATTAAGACCTCGCCTGCGGGGCACAGAGGTGCGCGGGGTCAAAGAGCAGGTTGTGTGGGGGATATGCGCGGCGCGGATACACCTGCCCGCGCCCCTCACGCACCGCGCTTTCGACACCCCCCGCACCCCACAGGCGAAGTCTAAATATTGTGGTTTACCTTGCTTCTAAGCTAGATTCTTTGTAAAGTTACGACCCATTATATAGGTCTCTGTTCCATGTTTCATTCGATTAACACAATACGAGTGCTTAGTGAACAAAGTGCAAAGCTTTCGTTATCCACAGAGTATTTTTTGTAGTCATAGTTTTATACTCGTAACGCCAACATCTTAGGGAAAATTATAATATTCATTCGTAAGCTTGTAGTTTTGAATGGAACTCAACTATACAAATACCTACCTAGATACTCCCACGCGTTTGAATGGGATCTCCAATTTCGTAATCTCCTAAATCAACACCGACAATCCCCCTTCTGGACCATTTGGGAAGGTCGTATTTTAAGCCGTAAGGCACGAGACTATTAATCTTTTTTCGTCCAGTGTAAGGAATAAAGCCAAAAATTAACACGCAACACTTGCTTCAAGAAATAAACATGGCAGTTGTGTTAGGTACCTAGCGAATTAATGGCCAGCAAAATAGAGCAGATTACGCGTATAAATAGGGTGACATTCATCTTCGAAATGATTCTTGCTAGCAATATTGTTACTAGAATTGAACAGATTAGATCATAATTTGACTGAACCTTTGATTTTATTACAAGAATTTGTTGAAATGCTAAAAATTAGACGTTTAGGTATTTGACTGTAAATAAAGGTAAATATTATGAATGAATTTAGGTATACCTATATCTTGAAGCACAAAATCGAGAAACAGTACCTACTGAAGTGAGGTAAGTAGATGAATTAACTTTTAGACCCCTTACATACAGTGACTTTTAGCTATAAGTCGCAGTGTGTAAAGGGTCTCAAAGTATAGGTACCCGTTAAGTATCTAAAGTAACTAAAACTAATCTAAATGAATATACGAAATTAAATCGAAAAGATGACACTTTTTTACACTAGTTTATATTGCTACAGGTAGCGCGGGCGCGGGTGCGGGTGCGGGTGCGCATGCAGCCATGGCCGGCTGATGGAGCCGGGCTGGTGGTCGCCCTCGCCGTCGGCCTCACCGCCGCCGCCGCCCCGCGCCCCGCCGCTGCGCTGCCGCTGCCGTCATCCGCTCTCCACCAGCTACAACTGCCTGCCGCACTATGGTGAGTGGTCGCCATGGCAACAATAGAGCCGCCGCCGCCCCAGGTCCCGCCGCTGAGCTGCCGCTGCCGTCATCCGCTTTCCATCAGCTACAACTGCTTGTCGCGCTTTGGTGAGTGGTTGCTATGACAACAGTGAAGCCGCCGCCGCCCCAGATCCCGCCGCCGCACTGCCGCTGCCGTCATCCGCTCTCTAGCCAAGCCACTGCCCCAGCGAATAGTAATCCAATCCAATCCAGCGAAGCTGAACTGACGGGTTCCCTCGCCGTCAGCCTCGCTGCTCTGCACCGTTAGTGAGACTGTCCGGGTAGTCGCTTCGTTATTATACCGGCAACGTTGAGTGTAAGCTTCTATTACGATAGAGTTGGTGTCCACCACCAAACACAGCTATCCCACGCCGTTGATTCTACCTATATTATATCTGATTTTATCTGCATGAATCACGCAACAAACTAAATCATGTTTTTTATACAAGTAGGCTATATGAAATATTGTTCTACGACCTTTCATCTAATATATCGAAGCTGATCCAGTAAAAATAGCATAAAAATATTGCTCTAAACTAGAAGATTTATGAGCCGTGATAAAACACCATGAAAACCAGTCTCTTGAGCTTCATCGCGTATTATGTTTGTGACTTTTTCGGCCTTTTACTTAAGGAACGATTTACCGCCAAAAGTGACGAGCACTTACGCCTAAAAGCGGGCAGTAGTTACAGCAACGAACCTGGCATTACGATCCTCATTTGCTTCACAAAAGATTTATGTTTGAGCTCATGTTGCAGAGTCACGAATTAAGAGAATAATGTTACCGTAAAATAGGTGAGCTTTTAAGTTGAACATGAACACAAATATATTTTTTTAACGGGGAACACAATGCGGCGAAGTCGGAATTGTTGTCATTAATCTCTGATACCCTTACTTATATAACACAGTTAAGTGTAAAATTTAATAATAAATTCGTTAATATATTTGTAAGTTCTGTCACGGAGGACATGTTCTAGTTTAAAATAAAGATATCAAAATGTCCACTTGCTATTAGCTTGCAAGATCATGAAATAAACCGTTTGTATATATTTATTCTTCGTTGTCACGCTCTACGAAAGCTGCATTTTTAAGTATTTCAACAAATTAAAGTATTTATATGCCATTTTATATTTGATTTGGGTTTCATATAGCTCTGCAAAGACTGACCTATTATCATACTGCTAAATCGATTTATACCTAAAATTTCCATATACAATTGAGAGATTGAGATAACCTCTATTCAATCACATTTTATCCAACTTCATAACCTACCGCATAGTTTACCTTGACCTGCTATCACCAGCTGTTCTGTATCCTAACAGTATCATTCTCCACAGACGGCTGGCCAGACGGCGAAGAGGAGTCAACTGGCGGTGCGCTGCGCGAACGCGAACTGCGCTCGCTGCACCGCACCGTGCCCGCGCTGCGCCGGCGCGAGCTCGACACCAGGGCCATCAAGCACCATTTCTACCCCGAAGGAGGGTGGGGGTAAGAACAACAATTTATTATTTATACAGGGTGACCTAAACAATGACGTCCAATATATTTTCTTAGAACACTTACATCGAGGGGTATCCAAATACCCTATGTATGTTAGCCGAATTCTCGTAGTTTTCGAGATATTAATTTTGTTCGCTAATTTTGCGAATTTTTAAACAAATTATTACCCTACTTTTTATGGTGTTATGTCGTTTTTTTAATGCAGTATGATTCTTATGATATGAATGATGATACGTCAAGAATTACTTTAACCCCAAGGGAGAGTGGGGGTAAGTAGAAAACTACAATATGTTTTAAGGAAAATCAAACTGCTTTTCTACCGGAACAAAGATGCATTTTAATACATTCAATCTATCCTATTGGACTCACTTCCACCCAGAATGTGTGGGGTCAATCTTATGTTTCAATTAAATATTCAATTCTTTAGGTCTATAAATTTATCGATGCTGAAAACCAAGAGATATAAACAATAATAAATAAACAAACAATATAAACAATTATAAATATTATAAACATTTGCGCCCAAAAGCTAGATACAGGTACAATATTACGCTTTCAGACCTCGAACTATATGTATCAGCTCAGAAGACTTACTACATTACCTACAGACAGTCTCATCAAACCACAAAACGACAAAATAAATGTATCGATTAACTTCACTTTTGTTGTGCGTCATCTTCAAACTATCTATCACATCATTCACATCACGACCTCTTCCTACACGCACGAATATTGACGATGTAAGTTGGCAATACATCACGTGTGACTTTGGCACACATAACACAATGTACGACAAGACACAATAATAAAATACATAGGGCCTAAAGATCTATTCATGTTTCCCTTGTTATAAACTACTTTTCACATCTACATAAATAAATAAAAGTCGTGGTAGTTACACTATTTGTAACTCATAAACGGCTGAACCGATTTGGCTGAAAATTAGTGGGCAGATAGCTTATAACTAGAAGAAGGACGTAGAATAATATTTACCCCGTTAGACGGAGCCTGGGTTGGGGTAGAACGAGGCCGGGGTGACACTGTGGGGAGGAAGTTTAGAATCAGGTGAAGTACACAGGATACTTTTAATCCCGTTTGATGGGGCCGGAGCTGGGGCGGGACGGGGCTGGGGCGAAACAATGTTTACTGGGACCGCTTTACTTTTAAAATTACGGGACGGGGCGGGACGGAGCTGAAGGCGAAACAAAGTTCGTTAGGTCCGCTAGTATTGAATTAATAACCTACGCTCTGGTTATGATTAAGGCTTGAAAACTAACCTAGCCCAACAGTTTTTTTAATACAATTTTTTTTGTAATTTATATATGAAAAATGATAAGCTGACATAATACCCCCTATGTACTTTCGCAAATCCCGACGAGATAATAGGATATTTCCAGTAGAGAGCATCCTATTATTTGAAGTCCTTTTCGATTTGTATGAATGTCAGAGTCAGCACACGATGACGAAATTGACAAGGATGGAAACACAGGATTTGCGATAATCATTTGCAAATAGAACGGAATTTGTAATTGATGAATAAATTTTCAAGTTCATATTATTGTATATCGAACGGTTTCCGCGCAAATATTTGGATTGCTTATCCCGTTTATAATTTCATCCCCTTTTATACCCCTTTAACGATTTCTATGAGATATTATCTATGCTTCGTCCGTCACCATGGTTCCACCATCACATTTAAATTTAATTCATCTACATCTGTTGAGACACATTTATACGTCAATAGTTTTTTAATCTATATTACTTATAGGAATACGTAATAAGGTTCATAAAGTTACTTGCACTTATGTTGCATAGTAAAAACTTTCTACGACATAACACCATTTTCTACACTCTACACCGCGCAGGTGGTTACTAAAACACTATTTCTAAACGAATAGAGTAATTTATATCTCGATTTTGTCTGGTATTTTCTAAAGTTCTCTTTCGTCGTGCTTACCTTTTAGCAGCAAACTAGGAAGACCCTTGAGACAAATAGATGAACAGTTTGAAGAACCCAAAAACACAACACAATACAAAAACAGCTTCTCTGAGAATCACTTGAATTTAGAGCTCATTTAAGCGCATTCGGTGGCGGTGTGAGCAAAAGTCAACATGCGGTGGACGCCACAAGCTTATGCTATGCACTCAGAACCAGACGAGAAAAGCATTCACAACTGCAGCGAGCTTTAATCAGATTAAGGTTTAAATGAAAACACTGTTTTAACTAACTACACAATAAATGTGTGAATTTCTGAGTCGTGAATGCTTATGTTATAATTTGAAAGCAAACGTTTTACGCTGTGCTCGAGTTGGACGCGTAATTTGATTGCCTCTGTCTGCATTGGGAGCTCGTGCGCTAACTTGTGACATTGTATATTACCCGTCAGCTCAGCCTCACAGGACAAAGGATCCATCGGATGATGTAACATAACGTGACACATCGTAATCTATCTGCGATGACAGATAAATGTTGTGACACGCAGCAAGACGCGTGAACACGAATCTCGAATTTCCCAGCGGCTGGGGTGGACGTGACACATGATGAAGATATAATATCGTCATCAACGTAACTTGTTGTCTCGGCGCGGGCTGAAGATATCCACAATATAAACGCTACCTGGGGAATTTGGGAATCTGATAGCGCGAAGATCTCATCTCTTCAGCAGTAAACGAATTTATATTTCGGATATCGAGTGCTTAATACACAATTTTACGAAAGCTTACTTCGGCCTTGGTAGTTTACCCTTTTATAACTTCATCTGTATTTTGTCGAAAGCGAATTATCTTTCCAATGACTGAAAGGTTTTTGAATACTTAAGTAGATGGTACCTTCCTAATCTGAAATCGAGTTAATTCGTAGGTACTTAAATAATTGCAACTGCCTCGTCGTTGTAGCAGTTATCTTGCTGATCACTACCCAAGAGGTCTTGGGTTCGAATTCCGGGTAGGACCCACATTTTTTTCTGGGTTTTTCTGTCTTGAAAATATTTGGTAATAGCTCGGAGTCAGGATGTTGGGGGTGGCAGTACCTGTGCCCGTAAAAACACGCTAAGCCGTTGATCCTGCGCCTGATCTCTCATCGCTTATTTCACCGGCCCTCTCACCGAATTATTGAATGCACATTTGGACAATCATAATGTCTTCTGCGTAATCTAACCTATCTCTGTTGAGAGGAGCCGCCATTGCCGAAAATCTCTAAGAGAATATTATTATACAATTGTTAGTTACTACGAGTACTTTCCCCATTGGCAATACCACTAGTGTCTTAATGGTGTTTAATAGTGGAACTTTGTCTTAGGTGGATCGTGTGCGGGGCAGCGTTCTTGGCACACCTGCTGTCGACTGGCTTGCAGCTAGCGTATGGTGCCCTCCACGTCTACGCTCTAAGGCACCTCGGACCATCTGCTGACCACGCAGGTAAGTCTTTACAAAACAATAAGTCCCTGTATAATTTAGAAACAAACGTGAGTTGCCAACGGAAATTAAGTAGCTATAAATTCTGCAAAAGCAAGAATAGCGTCAAAAAGAAGGTATTAAAGTATTTTATGAGTCATATTCAATTTTTTTGTACCTTTTCTCCAGAGCAAATGTCCCAGGTTTATAGATCAAGATATATGCACAGTTGGTTTATAGGAACAACTCAACGTATGAATATAAGTTGTAAAAATATGATATAGTCGCTTAAAAACATAAATATATTGAGGAAATATATTTCAAAAATAAAAATGAAATTGGACTCAAATATTTTTCATACAAAAATCATTGTCCTACAATAGTCCAGCGTAACAAAAAATTAAGTATTTTTTCTGTATTGGACAGTTTTGAAATTTGGTCCTAAATAACATCATTTTTGCTAATTTTAGAATATGAGGATAAGCATAAATATTAATTAACGATAAAATAATAAAAATGATTATATAAAACAATCTGTCCACATTTTGTTTCATATTTGTTATTCATATTTGTTATGACAAAATTAAGTAGAATTTAAAAGATTTGTGTTTTAACACCTTTATTTGACAACAACCAATCACGGAGCTTAGCGTTGACATTCGGCCATTTTGTCTGCGTCCATTCTTTTCTGAGCATTTGATGAATGTTTCGTCTGTCAGCATTTTCAAGAAAAAAGTGTTCTTTATGGTTATTGCCTTGATTTTATTGCGGTAAGTTCATATTTAACTGTTTCACTATATTTATAGAGTATTTGTTTTTTAGAATAATAAGTGATACTGGTTGTAGCCTCAGCGGCTACTAATATAATTTGAGGTTATTATCGAACCATTCAAGTATCCATTTTTGTTTTCATTTTTGTGACAATTGTTACAAAAATTTGTTACGTTACAAAGATGACGTAACAAAAGGGAAGTAAGGACTATTACATACTGGAAACTAACTATTTTTATTACTATATTTAAATACTAGCGGTCCCCCGCGACTTCGTCCGCGCGTTTTGAGTTTGCTCCCTCCCCTCCCGTCGCAGCGTCATGTTTTATATCCTAAACCCTTTCTCGATAAATAAGCTATCCAACACAGAAATATTTATTCAAATCGGTCCAGCAGTTCCTGAGATAAGCGCGTTCAAACGAACAAACTCTTCAGCTTTATAATATATTAGCGCAAGCGCACGTTGTACTTAAGCTGCGAACATTATTTTGGTGCGGAGTTATGTTAAAACTGTGATAGCTCCTAAGATATTTATTGAAATCAAATGATATACAGGGCAACTTGGTTCTAAATGAAATGCTCGTGATGATGAATGTATTTATTTTGATAAGAATAAATACCTGTGTGTATAATACACCTCTAAAAATAATGCATTATTTTTTTACAAATTTATTAACATAAGAAAGGTTGTAGTAAGTCAACCATAAAAGATAGACATATGCTGTTGCGGACTTTATTATAGAACTCCTAATGTTGAACAATCCTGTGATACATGATTTTTGTGTAACTTAAGCGGTTTCCGCAGCGTATGCAGCGGAAGCTCTCAAAAGGAATATCTTTCTCCCGTTTTCGTAACATTTTTCATTTCTGCTGTGGTCTTATGAGTCCTATATTTATGTTATATAGCCTAAAGCCTTCCTCGATAAATGGACTATCCAACGTAAAAATAATTTTTCAAATCGGGCCAGTAGTTTTTGAGATTAGCGCGTTCAAACAAACAAACAAACTCTTCAGCTTTATAATATTAGTATAGATAAGAATTTTAATAATTTAATAAACATTAATTTTAAATTATGATAGTATGACCTGATACTACAAAATAAATTCTCAATGGATTGGACCATGGATATGACTATTTGTACGGTTCCGTACCCAAATGTTAAAAATTCCCATTTAAAAAAATGCATATTCCCTCTTGGGGCCCTCCCCTAAAGGGAATATACATGTATTTTTTAATATTTTTTAAAATAATTTACATTATTTCATACTAGTAAAAAGACCAGCACGGGTAAACGATGTTTTAGTTAAAAATAATAATAATTGAAAATACCGAGAAAATCTGATTTTTAAACGCCCATTTTCTCGCGCGCTTGGTGTGTGTGACATCGGGGTCTATAACTAATAACTATGCCACGGTTGCCATGGCAACGTTTGTTTGACAACGCGGCACATGCGCACACGAATGACAGATGACTGATCTTGCTAAAAACCAATCATCGATCTTGCTGGAATGCAGTGCGTCACACGAGTGTACCTAATTGGCCTTGTCAATGTTTTTTTTTTCTATTGTGAAATGACCCTAATAATTCCACTTTGTTATCTTTTTGTTACGGGTTTCATTTTTGTTACACTGTTCAGTTTGTTTCATTATGGTGACGGTACAAAAAAAATGAATAACACCCTTATATGTCGTAAAGTCTTCTAACTGACTTTGACTATAGATATTTAATTCCTTATTGTCCTTCAAAATGAGTCGAAACTTATGAATTTTCTGAGCTGATTTATGTTCTTACCGAGCTTTGGATAAATTAAATAAAGCACGATTTAGTAATCGGCTTCTGGTAGTTAAAATAACGCTAGCATCAAGAATAAGTAATAACTCTACTCAATTCACCTCTAAAATAAAATCAGGAAGGCTTTATTGTAAATATACTTACTTAAATTTTAAGGCCTATTTTAATAAAGTCAGATAAGACTTATTCGACTGAATAAGTATAAAATGACCGATTTTGTGACAATGACATTTTCATTAATTATTGCAGACAAATAGGTGACGTTTTCCTTTCCTTTCCGTGAATACTCCTTTTCAGACGTTGGAAAAATCAGGCCTTAGTGTAACTATTCGATTAGACAAAAAATAAATAGTAAGTATTTTTCCACCTCGCTACTGTAATAACAAAAAGGTAAAATTGTTTTCCTTTTCATTAAAAGCGAAGAGGAAATCCACGCAGTAAAATATTTAAGTAAGGTTAATAGCAACTGTCCTTGCTTACAAAAAGGATATTTTAGTTTTTTCTAGCTGAGGAATGTAGGGTGAGGAGATAAAATACAAACACAGGGAACTGGCGATAGCTCCCATGTGTCGAATGGTGGTGAAACGTGAGAATGGGAAGAAAACAATTTCGAAAAGCGTAACAGAGGCCGCCCGAGTGCGACTCAAAAAGTAATCTATCAACACCAGGCCTCCGGAAACACTTAAATAAACAAACAACGGAGGAACTTTTTATACAATGTCAGATGAAAACCTGGTCTCATTTAAAACGATTTCGCTTTAACAAATTTAAATTCTATCGCTTCCTCAAATCGTTTGAAGCCATCCCTTTCAATTTGCTCCAAAGTTCTTTCAGACCGTATAAATCCTGTTGTATTAACAATAATTCAATTTAACTAAGTAATTTGCGTTACCAAACCACGTTTTATGAACTTAAATTTAAGATTGGATATTAAGCAAATGAACTTTCCCAGTCACCGGTATTTGTGGGCAGTCTGATTTATTGAATTAATTTTACAAGATTCACGACCTGGGTTGAATATTAAGAGGCAGAAGTAATTTCGGTTATGAGCGCGGTCTTTGTTGTCAGTGGAGTAGGCGGGGTGGCGAGGCATAACTCTGTCAGGTTAGCGTTAGCTGAGAAATTGGAATTTAGCAGTAACGTTAACGAGCTAAGTTACGTTCGGTAATCGTACGCCGGGACGCTAGCGACGTGCTCGCCCGACCAAGCTCGTGAGCTGAATACATCCCTGCACACCTGTTAATTTCACTTCCAGAATAGTTGGCACACTAACACCAAACGAATGACTGCTCCACCGATAAACAAAGCGAAGCAAACGCGACGCTCAGCAATATTTATAATGCACAACGAGCTCTCAACGTGGGCAATTGTGTTAAGTGAAACCGTGGAGCGGCTGGCTCTATTACCCAAATTACCGCTGTCTCACATTCAGTCTAATGTGTTTTGCGAGATATCTCAGTGCCTGAGTTCGGGGCAAATTAACGTGCTACTCGGGTGCCAAAGAATAAACGTAAAGTGATATTAAATCGGGCACATTAGCAGAAGCGTATAGCTCTATTTTGCTACCCGTTCCCGGTAATGGCATTATAACCGTTGATCAGACTGTAACAGAAGTGGCAAAACTGCTTTAGATAATGGTGATCTGCGTTTATGAACTCAAAGCATTGGTATTTCAATAGGTTGATACACTTCTATTTTATTTAATAAACATTAACTATGTTACGATTTAAATGCACATCATTTCTGCATGTTTTCGTCAAAGGTACGAGTACAGTGAGAGCAATAATATATGTTTGAGGGCCGTTTTTTCAATAGTCAGATAAAACTTATCAGACTGATAAATTATAAGGCGATAGATTTAAAAATATGACAGTTACGTATGATTGCTGACAATCAGGTGACGTTTTCAAATTAGCCATATTGTATTTTGTTCGACGAATATTTCTTATCTGACTATTGAAAAATCAGCCCTTAGTCAGCTTTAAATTATAGGAGGGAGCTATGACTTTATTAGATATTGTTTTGTCCAGTGTGGGCCGGCGCTATTTGCGTGGGCGTTTCCCGAGCGGCTGGCGCTCTGGTCGCTGGGAGGAAGAAGTCACCAAGACTGATCGCGTTGCTGGGAGGCCTGCTGCTGCCGCTCGCCTGCCTCTTCACCTCATTCGCCACGCAGCTGCACCAGACTTTACTTAGCTACGGTAAGTGAATGACACTAATGTGTGTAATGATGTGTTGTGTTTGTGGTGGAAAAGTCTGGTGAGACGGCATTTCGACATGGTTAAAAAAGATCACGCGCAGGAACATCGGCTCGACGTGTTTTCCAAGGCACGAGGGTAATGCGTGGTAACACTCCTGAACTTCTTTGCTCCCAGCAGTTTCTCAGAATGGCAATATAGAAAACCCCAGAAAATTTCGTCTTGACCACATTTAAGGTGCAGATAAATGCAAGTTTAGTTCTATCAAACGTTTTATGTTATACCTTACCTCAAAAAATATGTGCTGAAAAAGCTATGCCATTAAATATCGACGTGAAACAAGTAAGCTACCGCTATCCGCTCATCAAACTCAAGGGCGCCTGTGCTTAAAATGGCTGGACCAAACTGCGTTTTTTCGATTTTCCGGAATACTCCCAGTCGTAGGACTAAAGCCAAACGAGCGAATAAAATCAAACCGGTAGGGTTATTACCTAGAGTGATCCCCTTCGATTGCAATAATTTAAAGTGTTGTATTGTATTTTGAAAAATCTGAAATGAGCGCTTACTGGCCTGTGGCATCGATAAAGAATCTACTAGAGTAGAGAGCCTCTTGATAGCAAGTGCGTCATTTAACGTGTAAGCACTTAAAAACGACAAAGGCTATATTATGTAGCTGTGGCAGTCGGTTCCGCACTGTGTGATACCCCTGCGGCTTTCTATCGCGGCAAACGAGTCGATACCACGCTACGTAGCTTTTCGTTTCATCTGCGTAAAATCTACCGTGCACAAGGTACCTACAAACAACACGTGTGAAAATATGTAATGGATTATCGTAAATAACAGTAAATACAATTTCTGTATTTGATATGCGAGTACGATATTTCGAAAGATTGATCGAAAAGCAAAATATAAAATGATATATGACCTAAAAAGTTTGATTTTGAAATATTTTCGAAAAGCCGTATTGGTGTTGGTGGTGTTCTTCTAATGTTCTTTTTTTTGTTAACAAGTGGAAAGTAAGCACAAGAGGTTATATAACAAAAAAATGAGTGAATAAGTATTTCTTCTGAATAATAATGTTTCAGTACATACTGCCCCGATTGCGAATGTTACCACATTTGTCTTCGGGTTGGAAATCAAAAACCTTTTTACATAAATAAAGATGAAATAAGAAACCAAAAATTTTGCGCACGGGCGGGACTTGAACCAGCAACCTTTTGGCAAACCGGGCCAAACGCTCTTACCAATTGAGCTACCGTGCTGTTAGTCCGACCCTGCGAAATTTGTGGTTTCTTATGAAAACGTCAATTGCGTGACGCTTAGCGCCATCTAGCCGTCTGTTTATGAAACAGATGGCCCAAGCAGTTATTCTTTACAGAATAAATTCAACTTGGAAAACAAAAATATGCCCTAGATATTATTATAGCATCCTTAATTTGGTGTAGGCCACTATCATCAGTATGTTTGGTGCATTTAAGTTTCAATAACTTCGTGACATTATTAAATCTAAAAGCTTACAAATGAGATGGGTTAGAGCTTATAATCGTGGTCTCTATTCCAGTAAGCGTTTACATCACTACTCTTATTATCTGGCAATATAACTTAACCAACTTTAGCTTTATCACTCGTAAGCCAAATATATATACGTAAAATATGCCTTATTTCCATAGGCGTAGTACTCGGTATTGGCTGCGGGCTGGTACGAGAGGCAGCGGGCTTGGTCCTCGGCGCGTACTTCAAACGGAGAAGGCAGTTCGTTGAGCTAGTGGCCCATGCTGGTGGAGGAGTTGGTATTGCACTCTTCAGCGTGGCTTACAAGGAAGCTGTGGGGTGAGTTACCTTGTTTTTCTAACTTTAAACTTACCACAGCGGCTGATCTTAATGTTAGCCACTATGTTGGTGGCTATTTTTTGCATTACAAATAAATTAGGATGATGCAAATTGAGCCGTACCGAATGCGAGTTAATATTTTACTAACCCTAAGTAAAATTATTATTATGTTAATAAGCAGTATTAAGGCCCGGTTGCGTGATCGATAGTTAGCTTAACTATTGGTGTAAATAATTGCGTAAGTTATTTTTTCTGCCAAACACGCACAATCGTAAGTATTAACAGCTGGTAAAGACATGGAACAATTATTTGAATTAACTATCGACCAGAAACCGGGCTTTAGTCCTGTATAAAACTAGCTCAACTTTTTGCCCGCGATGTTTTATAAACACACGATAAGCGTGAAGCCTTTGGGTCCCTTGCCATCATTACGGTCAAACCAAAAAAGTAAGTTTTAGTTTGGGCAACGAACATTGAATAAAGTAAAAAAAATGGTTTTAGATTAGCACATCGTATTTTTCGTTTCGCGTCAATATTTTTAACGAGTAATACAACAACAGCCTTTATTTTTTGTGATTTTTTTGTTTCATTTAAACGAAGTGTATTTTATGAAATAACATTAAACGTTAAAATACAAAACATGTTTGTACAGACCACAAAAATTTCTCTTGAAAATATTTCAGCAGGTTTTTGGGAACTAAAAAAGAAGGTTTACATTCTAATCAAAATTCCTCGTGTAAAGCTTTCCGTTTAAATACTTACTACCAAATAAAAGAAACACAGGACTTCTATCAATTTCAAGTTAAGGACAGTTTTTATGCGTGAAATTTTTATAAATTACTCATTAGCTAGTTGTACGCGTAGATAATAATCTATCATTGAAATGTCAATAGAGAGTAATAGCTTAACTAAAATGTCTATTTTACAGTATTTTATACAAGGAAATATAACATTATTCACAGAATATTATTATCGCTTAAGTAGCATCGGAAAAAGAGATAAAAATACTATACTCGATGGTTTATGCTAAAGAAGTTAGTAAATAATGTGCCCTACCCATAATGTCAGTTCCAATTTCCCGGAAAAACTTTTTCTATTCCGACCGTGTGTGTTACCGAGCGTAACGATCACCCTTAAAATACACAAACTGTCTCTCTTGACAGAAGTAATGGTGTGGTGCCTTTATGTTTGTGATTTGGCATCCGGATCCGGCGTCTTCGAAAACGTTTTACCTTCTGCTAAGAGGGCTCCATCATATTTTTGTCAGCTAAGCGATTATTTATATTGCAGAAAATATACTCGATATTTTAAGAATATACTTAAGGCAAAAAAGAACGAGGCAATTAACCACTTACTGTAACCGTACGAGTATATGCCATGAAAATCTAGTGCATAACATCAATAGCCACATATCCTCGACATATAACCTAGGTAAGTACAGCTAGCTATAATTTGAGTTACCACATAACAAGCATACCAGACATATCGGCGTAGATACCTACCAATCAAACATAGGTTTACGGTAATGAAATTACTAGTGCTGATTATACCTAATTTAGAAAATAAACACTTACATAACGCAAACTAGTTCACTTGACCTAGGGTACAAAATAGACTATCCAGTGAGGTAGATGCAAATTTTATTCAGTTTCAAAAGTTTATAATCGCTAATCATAATTAATTGACAGCAGCGTACAAGTCTAATTTAAAAAAAAAACGCATATCGATGTATAGGTTTGCTGTTTGGCACACAATTTAGAAACTTATCTTGTGTTATATCATATGAAAGGGCTTTTTTGAGGCGCTCCCGAAAATATAGCACATCATTACATTTCAGTCAGTTTTAGGGTTCCTTAGCCGAATGGCAAAAAACGGAACCCTTATAGTTTCGTCATTTCTGTCTGTCTGTCCGTATGTCACAGCGACTTTATTCTGAAACTATTAGTATCACACACTTAAAACTTAGTTAGTAGATGTATCCTGTTAACCGCTTTACGATTCTCATAAAAAAAAAAGTAATGATATTTAAGGGCATACATGAAACTAAAACCTATTTTCTGTAAAAGTCTAACGTTTGAGAGATAGACGCTTCCAAAGTGGTTAAATGGGAACACTTACTTTTAAACTAAGGGGACGCCCATTTTACCACTTTGGGAGCGTCTAGCTATGAAACGTTAGAAGAAAATGGTTTTGGAAACCTCTATGTCATTTTTAAAGACCTATCTATACACATCCCACACGTATAGATACGACAAAAAAAACGGTTTTAGTTTCATGTATGGGAAATAAATATCATTGTTTTTTTTAATTTTTTGTATAAGAATCGTAAAGCGGTTAACAGGATACATCTTCCTACCAAATTTAAACAGTGTGATGCTTATAGTAACAGAATAAAACAGCTGTGACATACAGACGGACAGTCAGACAGACAGACAGGCAGACTTGACGAAACTATAAGGGTTCAAAACTTTCTAAATTTAACAATAATAATAAATTTAACATTAGTCAAATTAAACAGGAGGAGCCCAAACTTGGTATGGTTTGCAAATTATTTTTTTATCTAATTAAAAAATAAGCCGCTCTCAAAAATCCTAAAATAATGCATTCGTCTACTATTTTAGAGAAACAAGATAAATGTAATTAGACTGTTGGTGTCTAATAACACTTAGTTTAACTACTTACTTACTGGCTTGACTCCAAAAGAATTTGTTGTAAATGGAAGACAAATCTATTATTTTAAGCTTTCTTGTCAGTTTTTGAAGGCTCTATCTCAAATACTACTGCACCGTTATACCTGTAATGTACCAAGTGCTCCAGATTTATAAAAAATATAGCATGTAAATATTGTTATGTAGTGTTTACTTAATCTTTTCTAAAGGTCATGTTTTTTTCAGAAAACTAGGATGGCGTTTGGGTTTGCAAGCAGTGACGGGCATCCTCGTGCTTGCATTCTTCCTCAGCGCGGTCTACCGGAGCGCGTCCCTCTACCATCCTCAACGGAGGGCAATCCTTCATCTCAAGAACCAACGGCGAAAGGTCAGGCGTGAGCTTCTAGATGAAAAGCCTGCTTGAGAAAAGTCAAGATTTAGATAGCGTAGGGCGTTCACCGACAAGATGGAAAGACGACTTTGTAAAGATTGCAGGATCAAATTGGACGCAGACCGCTTGTGATCGGTCGCTGAAGAAAACTGTGGGGGAAGCCTATGTTTACCGGTGGACGTCTTTTGGGCTGATGGGCTGATAATGATGATGATGATGACAAGATTTTCTAATAATTGCCGATAAGCTACTAGTGCAAATGTAAAATATGAATAAACCCTTTGCACCCCCTGTCCAGGAAGCTTGCGTAAAATGACAGTAGGTATACCTACTAAATCTGACGTAGCAAAAGTAATTCATGTCTTACAATTAAACTACCTCATTACACTTTTATTTTATATTATGATCTAATCTTATTAATTACGATGTGTTTCTTAAGGCCGAGCCCTCAATTTAAATAGGTCATTACACATTAGGTCAGTCCCTAGTGACCGAACAGATTAATACCTCCCCTCCTCTTAAATTATACGCTTTGGATTAAAATTACGATAATAATCACAGCACAAAGGCCCCAAGGCAAATTTAATTGGCGAATTGTCTCTTCACTTGGATCTCGCGATTTTAGAAATCCGTCAAAAGTGGAACCCTATTAGCGGAGCATTAGATCCACGCTTGTGCCGACCTGCCGAAATTACCGACCTGAAATTTAGATAAAATGTCTTTAGGTAAAGATGTGTTTTGTTTACGCGAGGGTAAATTGATTTGCCAGCGTTTTGACGCGCAATTAGGATTCTGTTGTCCAACAAGGAGTTGAAGTTTTGTCATTTCCATCTGTCCTTAATTCAGTGCAGAGACCTGAGATGCAAGAAAACTGTAATTTGGCATGAGTGTGGATTCTTATCTTCTTGCCAAATAGGTAAATTCAAATTATAACGTGGGGATGTTATTTTTTTATCTTGCCAAACCGACGTGTAAGGTATCGGTTAATTAGACTTTTATAGTGACTATAGTTTTCTTAACATAAGTTTTCGATAAAGCTGCCGGTTTCCGTATCATTCAGTTTAAAAGGACAATTTTTTGTTTCATTCTAATGTCCTCACCCTCTCCTGACTAAATGGTAGTAGGTGGATATGGGAAAAAAACTTAATATGATATACTTATATGTTTACAGGACATTGTCAGGGTTTAAATTACATTTACATTCCCCGTGCGCGAGTCAAACTCACCTGCACCTGGCCAGTTTTTTTTAAAGTGGCTCCCCAAGAAAACGGTTACAAATGTTTTTATAAATTAATTTTGATACCCACGATTGTGTTTCGACAAAGATATACAAAAATTGATTTTCTCTTTAAGGGTGCCTTTAAATTGCAACTTCTAAAAAATATGGCCACATTTTAAATGAAGTGACATTAATATTAAAATAGAGTTAATACGTATCATTATTATATCATAAGAAAATATTTCAGTCACATGCATGCCGTCGACAATTTGCATAAATTGCCTTCAAGACCCTCCTGTCACGTAAGCGGATCATGTTTCCCGCCCGTAATTGATGAAGGCGCGGGCAGACGGCTCATTTTCCTCCAAATTTGACGTTTACTTATCATTCAATTATATCAGCAGGTGAAAGAAAAGAAAGGCATGAAAAGGCCACCCCTCATCGACCTTAGCCCTCTGAGATCGAGGCCTGCGAGAGTGTTGCTGCTTTCAGCAGGATTAGCTGCCTTCGGACTGTACACTCCTGTGTTCTTTCTGGTGAGTTTAACTTTTTAATAATCAAACGGCAGTGAAAATAATTAATACGTTAATACTTATTAATCGACTTTTAATTTGATGTTAACTTGAGGCACAAATATTAAGGCACCTATATAATTTTGCTACGCAACGATGTGCTTCGCTTCAAAAAAATATGGTTTTCTACAGGTCTATACATGATGTCCTGAAAATTAAGGATATTCCTGTAGCTGCAAATAGGTCACGTTATGGCCTGTTGTACGCCTATTTTTTTAAGGGAAAGTCTCACTATTTTCGATATACACACACTTATTATTTTTGTAAATTACGTCTTAGTGCAATAGAAATCATTTCATTTCCGCAGCCTCGAAAACGTAGACATCCATTGAAAAATCAAGTCGTCGATATCACCGATTCCAAAGTCCGAATCACGAAGTACAATAATTCCTTAGTGTTATTAGTGTCTTTAAACGTTTTGTGCTTTAACGTTCGACCTATCGTTGGACTTTGAAATGAATGATCTTGGCATCTTGGTTTTATCAACGGACTCCTAAGTTTTCGAGGTTGATGGTAGATTTCGGTCACTATGCCTTGACGCGTATACGTACACGGCTAACTAAATTAGTAGGTTTTTATTAAAACAGATTTTATTTTGTTTATGTTCTAAATTTGAATCCTCTTCGTCATTTATCATTGTCAGCGTGACTTCGTGTCGATAAATTTGTATCTTAATGGAGACCGAAAACACGACCGTTATGTATTAGAGTTGCTATAAAAATGGTGTATTAGAATTGCCCAAAAAGCTAAGCTCACCTTAGAATTAACACTCATATTTCATAACTATGTTTTGAATTTTCGGGGTAGTCCTAAAAATATATATAGAAAAGGCAATTGCTTTATATGTCTAAATTATTTGTGAGCTTAAAAAATAATGAGGTCTTAAAAAGGCACTATTCCTGGAATAGACATTATTTTGAATGAACAAAGACATTATTTACAAAAAAGTGTTGGTATATTGAAAAAAGTTTTATGTTTCTTTATGAAAACCTGTCCACTTAACTTTAGGTAAAAATATTTAATCGCGATGCCTCTTCTTTCATTCTTTATACTTTTCCTTACCTAAAGGTTGGATGGATGAAATTGCTTAAGCAATAAGACCGCCTACTAGCGAATATAGGTATAAAAGATTCTATCCTGTGTAATTATTATGTTTATGGTGTGCAATAAAGTATTTTGTTATAATTATATATTAAAGTGAGACTTTCACTTAAAAACATTTTAGGCATATTATTATATATTATTAAATAGGCACATTATGGCCAATAGGCCATATTTGCAGTTATAGGATTATCCTCAATCTTTTGGACAGCCTGTAATGTAGTGTATCAGTTATCTATTGCTTAATTTCTTTTTCTGAGATAAATATTACTTATCTTGCCAATGGTCCTTGTTAGGGTCACTAATAAAATCACGTTCCCTGTGTAGTGAATGCTAAAAGCTCTTTTTACATAATTCAATTCTTCAGAAACCTTGATTTAATATTGGCGACATAACCGAATTATTCGAAATGTCGAACGAAACTTGGATACCTACGCTTCAGCTTGTCAACCTTTTAAAAAAAGGTTTAAAACAAGCTTTTATACAAAGCGATCTCAATTAAATTCGTGAATGAGAATTTCACTTAAACACCACCGTATTTATAAGATATATCACGCAATTTCACATTCACTATCTCCCCACCCCTTCCATCTCATTTTCACGGTGTGATTTTTTGCAGAACCCTCTTTTCCTAATAAGATGGCAAATTTTTACAAATCTTTGCTGTAGAGGTAATAGTATACATAGTTAGGTCATAGGTTCTGTCACACAATAAAAGCTTTTGAATTTAGAATGCTGGCCACAAAAAGTTAATTGAATTCAAATTTCGCATTTTTTATAAAAACAAAAATGTGTACTTTTTAGAATTTTCCTCCTTTTTAAATATGTAGTGGACACTTAAAAAATACCGTGTCGCGGTTATTGCGTTGCATCGTTGCAGTTACGCACCAATTCGGATTTTCGATTTCGTTTTGCTGAAAATTTTGAATATAACCAAAGGATCGTTTATCGTACCATAAAACGACACAATGAAACCTTTAGTGTAGATGACAGGTCAAGAAGTGGCTGCCCTCGCTTTGTAAGGACTCCAAGAGTGATAAAAGCTGTGAAGGCGCGAATTCAAAGAAATTCTATACGTAAGCAGAACCTGTGTCCCTTCAGATGGGGTTAAGCAGGACCACGGTGAAAAGGGTTAATGTGTTAAATGAAGACTAAGAGCTTATTGCATATCGAAGAAAAAATAAGAAATCGTTTTGACGCCCGTTTAATGGACCTGAGACTAAAGAAATGCCGCGCTTTGTTGAAGCGGTACGTGGGAAAAAAACATCGGGAAATTCGTTTTTGGGAGAAAAAAATTCACCATGGAAGAGAGCTACAACAAACAAAATGATACACACGCATACACCTTACCCACACATCAGTGAAAAAGCGAGCAAACGTATTCCGCGTATCCAATGAGGTCATTTTCCATCCCTGCTCATGGTTTGGTTGGGAGTCTCTTATTGCGGCCTAACTGAGGTACATTTTTGTGAGAAAGGCGTTAAATAGAAATCCAGTTGTGTATCAAAATACGGTCCTCGAACACCTAATGGAATCTGTTTCTTATACCATGTTTAATAACAGGCACTGGGTATTCCAACAAGATTCTGCGCCAGCTCATAGATCGAAAAGTACACAAGACTGGGCGCATGAAATCATCTTCATCCGGCACGAAGACTGGCCTTCCTCCAGTCCAGATTTGATTACGAGTTATGGCAACACTTGAAGGAAAAGGCCTGCTCAAAGCCTCATCCTGATTTGGAATCTCTCAAGGCATCCTTGTTTAAGGCAGCCGCCTATACTGACATGGATTGTCCGTGCTGCGATAGACGACTGGCCACGCAGATTGAAGGCCTGTATTCAAAATAGCGGGGGTCATTTTGAATAAACTTTATTACCATTTCAATCTATGTTTTATTAAGTTCCTTTTGCTGTATAAATTTACATAAATAATAAACATGTCTAAATTTCATATTACACATGTAACAGAACTTATGACCTGAGTAGATATAAAAATGCATCCATATATTCCTTGATCACGGCTTCACGCGTAAACGGCTGAACGCTTTTCGCTTATTCTCTTTTTGTTGTGTTTATTTGTTGTTGCCAGGAGAAGGTTTATGTTAAAGAAAAAAAAATGCGCAGACAAATCCGACAAATTAAAAATAATGAAATACGGTCCTTTCATGATTTTTACTTTGTCGGATTTGTCTGCCACCTCCTTATGTCGTCACCATAAAGAGTAAAATTATAATGATTAAAATTAAGGGGTCCGGGCGGGACAGAACCGGCCGCTTAACAAAATTAGCTTGGTCCACTAGTTATATAATCATATCATACTCGTAGTAGTTAAAAGATAATACAAATTGTCGCAATTAAACTTTATTTCTCTTGTAATTAAAAATAATATACTATTTGACAAGAATATGTCAAGAATTTAAATAGCTTTTATACTAATACAAATGGGTAATCTAATATCATGACACAGGGAGACTTTGTATCTGTATAAGTATTTAGCAATAATATTGTTTTGATAATACAAAAACACTCATTCTTAAATTCTTGCCAAACCCGAAAACCTCACGTAGCAGAAGGAAGGATATAAATTGTCTAAAAGGAACTATTTTTCTTCATTATGCAACACAAACGATCGCCAATGTCCATAGCAGAAAGTGCCAGTAATATTTTCCTTTCACTTTTGCTCAGAAACACAGACTTTACCTTACCCTACCTATTAGGAGCATTTCATAATATGCTATCATGAGATTAAATAAAGGATTCATAGATTTACGAGCAATTAGGCCATAGCATGAAAATGTATAATGTATACGAGTATAACCCCTTTAAAGAGTCTGGCGGGATACAAACTACGATTGCCAAAAGTCCGCTTTTGTATCGCCTCCGCATATCCGGAGCTTTATAGCATAAACAAGATGTCCACATTGCAATGAATAAGAAAAAAGTAAAACTCTGCATTATCCAGGCACTCCAAGGTTTCCAAGAAGGCTTGGAGGAGAGTGCGCTGGTTCTACTGCAGACGTTCCTCGGGTTTGCTGCGGTGCTGGGCTGCGCCGGTTTCGGGCTTGTGCTGGTGCGCCCCTCAGCGCAGTGCCTCGTCTCCAAGCAGTACCTGTGCCAGACCGCCATGCTTGGTATAGGTGAGTCACCGTCTTATACCATTCCAAGTGCTTCTGTAAATGAAACCACCATTTTGCGACCATCACGATAAAGCAACACTTTATGCGCTGTGTATATTTGCCACCAAACCACTACCGCCATGCCATACCATCAACCGTGATACGGAATGATGAAGATACATTAGCGGCTTTCCCACATGACATATTCCCAGTACCTATGCCACACCAAGCCAAGCTTCATAAAGGTGAGTTGTCATTTCATTGTTCATCTTATCAAACTCAGTACAAGTAGTATTCAGTCCTCAAACACAGACCTAATATATGAGTATTTACCGTGTTGATTGGAGGCTAGTGCTGGTGCGCCCCGCAGCAAAGTGACTCGTCTCAAAGCAGTGTCTACCTGTGCCACACCGCCATGCTTAGCATAGGTGAAAGAGCATGTATTTATCGCCTTATGAAGATCAGTCTATGAAATAGTCAGTACATTCATTCACACATACTAATGTTAAACTAAGAAAATTGTTTTTTGAAGCCAGTGAAACAAATATTAATGAAGAAGAAAATAAATAATATTATTATTTTTAAAAAATACTTACACTTATTGGTTGTTAGTTAAAAGAGGCCTGGAATGAGTTGAGTTAGGCAAAAAAATGCTTGCGCCAGGAAACAACGCTCACAAAGACTTCGATTTGCTTCGTTACCGCAGAAACTCGAACATTTAATTCCTTTCAGAAATTCTACTAGAGCTGAAAGCTTTTTTATAAATTCTGCATAATAAAACATCTTGAAAAGCAGTTATTGTCTTTTTATCCTCGCTTCATAAACTTTTTACTTAGTTTTCTACAAAACTTCGTAGTTGCAATTATCTGCATAACCTAAAAGGGAATTATTGAAATGAAAAGCGTTTCGACTATATTAAAAAAGGATTTGAATAAAGATTTTAATTTCTTGTTACGAGGCTATGTTTATAAACTTGAAGAACAGATTTTGATGTATTTGTTTTTTCAGGCATATCAATGTTGGCACTAAGCAGCGTGGAGGGCTATCACGGATATGTCCTCTTTGCGTGGATGTATGGCCTCTGTCTAGGAGGGTTCTTGTACTCCATGAAAATGCTTACAATGGAACGTGTTCGCGGGCGACACTTTACGAAGGTTTGGGGTGCGTATAAATCTTACTTACGGCACGAAAAAACTGATTTATGACGCGTCATTTCTTACTCCATCCCTTATATGCTGTTTCAAATCTCAACGTCATATTAAGGATACGTTTTCTTAGACGGTCATTTGAAAAGTTTTTTTTGTTGTTGATGCGATATGCGTGCTTCCAATTCTTGAGTATGTCATTATTCTTATAATCTCTCATAATAAACATTATTTTGTACAACAGGTTTCGTGCAAGGTGCCGAAGCGATCCCCGTTATAGTGGGCGTTCCAGTCACAGGGTATATCAATCAGCAAGCCCCAAGAGCTGGCTTCTACTTCTCAACGGCGGCGACCCTAGCTGGGGCCGTTTTGTTGTTTTTCGTCGGGTTCTCAAAAAGAGACCCGGAGCCACCGCCGGCACCGGCGCCGACAATAGTTGAGGCTTGTCCTTGTGTGACGCCTCCGCCCAGATGTGAGCCGGCATGGTGCGCTTGCAGTGCAGGTGGCGCAACTGCATACTGTGGTTGGCCTGGACCCACGTGCGGGTCCCGGTTACCCAAATCGTTGTCGTATGCGGCTCCGTTGGACAGGGTATGTTGCTCTGCGGCGCATTGTCCTGACTGCTGGAGACGCACAGTTCCCCTCAGGCCATCTCGGAGCGTGCCTGAGGGTCTGGCACGACGCGGCAGCACGTGGAGCCGTGGCGGATCGTGCCGTCCGGCTTGTCGACGGCGCGAGCACCACCTCATTGAACAAATCACTACATCCGTATGATATCTGTTGTGAACGGTTATTTGGACGAGTTAACGTGAGAGTGTAAATATTTTGTTCTTTGGTAGAGGTTATCGTATCAACGTGATAGATTAGATTTTGCAGCAATAATAGGGGATTGATCAAAGTGATCAGTGATGAGACGTGGACGTGATGCAATATGGCTCGCCGCTCCGTTGCGTAGTGTATTCTAAAACACTGAGTGTATAAAAATACAGTTTGATCATGTTTTTGTTTAAATTTGTGCCAAAATCAATAAACGAGAAAACACTCTACGGATTTACAATAAGCATAATTATGAATACAAATGTTGAAGATTGTAATATAATAGGTAAATAAAATTAGACAATTTTTTTCTTAACTTTTCAAGTACTTGTGGGACCTTTATCATTGTAGTTCATCTAACTTTTAATCAAATAGTAAAAGTCCTCTATGTCCTAAATATTTACCTAAAATACAAAATATGTACAGATTCAAAGGAAATACCTAATACTTTTTTTTACTTATCAACTAGTTTATTAGAAGTTTACTTTAAATGAGCCAAAGGAGAGTTCTAGATGATATAATGTTCATATATCAATAGAAATGTTATGACGAGAGTATTATAATATGAAAACAGAGTCAATTTTAGCAGATCATTCGTTATCTTACTTATATTGTAACACGTTAGAATTTGTTTTTAAAAACTTCTGTTTGTTACTGTTACAGATAATTTTATTGGTTGTTATGTTACATTACATGTTATTAATGTTATGGAATTTGTGGTTTTGTACAAAAGTGCGACAAAAATCTGGTGATTTGATTAAAAAATAATAAATTGTTTAGGACAACACAATCTTTTTCTACAACAAAATAATGATATATTTTCCCTTGCAAAAAAAAAACTTTTTTTTGCAATTGAAAATTACCTTATCTCTATTTATGACATGCTTCTTTAAACTTTATTGATCTCGTGGACGTAATTTCCGTTTATTTTTACCGACTTCAACTTTTACTAGTTTAACGAATTACACAAAAATACAACCTGTTAAATAATAAAAAAAAAAATCTTTATATATCTGATTTATTCAATAATTAATTTAAATTTAAATTACAAAATTACTTAAACAATTAATTAAAAAGCTTAACTTAACAATATTAGAAAAAGAGCCGGTCTAGCCTATGGCAGAAAACAAAGGGAGTTGTGGGTAGACTTTGGGGTGAGACCGGAGCCGATACGTATGAAATGATTTAGGGAGCAATCACAATGTTAACTTTGAGTAATGTAAAAATTAAATAAAAAATGAAGGTGTGGGCGCCAGGCACTGCTGGGTGCAGCACCGTATTATAAGAAAGAGTAAAGATCCCTATACGGGTTACCGGGGTAGATGCCTCGGGCCGGGGAGAAATCGGAGACCCTGGAGCGGATTTGGCAGGCCGGGGTTCTCCGCAAACGTAGATCCCGAAGGCACCCGAAGATGAGGTAATACAATCAAAGCAAAACCAAAAAAAAACCCCTGGAAAGTGACAAAAGACCTATTTTATGGTTTGTCACAACCAGTACTAAAAATATTCATAAAGAGGGGAAATTATCTTAAATAAATGCTTTTCAAATCTGAATTTACTTCAATAATGCTATGGGAAATATTAAATTAAGTGAATTTGGAACGGAAAACCTAAATTTGTAACAATAGGGCGCGACCTTTTCATCTACCCTCCAGCAAGAATAAAAATGAAAAATTTACCTCAAAAGGGGTTGGAATGATGGATTTCAGCGCCGAGTCGACTGCTGTATCACGCCTGCCACGCCGTCTCCCGTGACCTCCAAGAATTCTGCGAGGACGAGGGAAATACCACAAAAAGTTAGTTTTCGAAACAACACAACCTCAACGAACTCAAAGTGAATTGGAAAATCGCACAAAATGCGAGAATACTTACAATCGAAAGATAAATCCGAAATTGAGTAACGGTCTCGGAGACAGATCTCTGAGGCTGGTGACACTGTTGGCGGTGGAAAGGTTGATGTGAACTTCACGACGCAGAATCCAAGAAAAAAGGCCCGGAATCTGCTGACCAGCACTTTTATATCAACAACTGTCACTGTCACTGCATTTGACCAAACGACCATAGACACGTAGAATAAAAACTATTACAATCTAATTGAATTTTAGATAAATATTTAAAAGGGATAATATTTGTACTCTGAATTAATTGGAAGCAAATTAAACAAATTAAGAATCAAAACAAAAATAATTGGAAAGATGAAATTGCTGAGCTAACGAGCTCAACAAACCGAATCGCTACACAATCTGTGGCAACGGGAAAATAATACTTCTAAGCTGTCAACGCCAGTGTCAAACTTGATGAAATATTTGTTTTGGAGGCTAGCTACAAATTAATCTCAAGATTAATGAAATAATCTAATTAATGTAGTAAATAAATTAATCTATTTAATGATAAAACGAATTGCAGGGCAGGAATGAGACGAAAGAATGCAATAAAAACCCTAAACTATCGCAGGAGGTAAGTTAAAAGAAAGGTTCCATTTTTACTATGTAACAGTATTCCCCCAATTAGAAGAATTTTACGTAAGTAAAATTCGAGCTGGCCCCCAGCTCATCACTAAGAGAAAGCACAGCCGAAGCTTGACTAAAAGATACCCTCCACAAAGAGGACTGACAGAAATGAAGAGGAGGTGTCGTCGGCGGCGGTGTGGCGAGCGAGGAATGATCTGCGGGCCACACGTCCGTCGATAACAGCGACCCTAAACTAAAATAAAATAAAAGCGCAAGACGCTAAAACAAAGAATTAAACGATACAATAATTAAGTTATGTCAGTACTACTACTGCTTGACTTCAAATCCTTGACGTGCCAAGAACCGAGTGACTTGCCCGTAATTGCGTCCTCCAACTCATACACCAGGTGTGAAACTTTTCGAGCCACTTTACATTTTTCGTACTTGGGAGCTAATTTGGCCATAAAGAACTTTGATGCGTCACTCTGCGGGTAATTTTTCTTCCACACAGTGTCACCTACTTTAAATTCCAACTGTCGCCTACCCTTATTATAATATTTGGCGCTACGACCATGGGCGGTGACCAAGGCTTGCTCGACCTGCTCGAATATATCTTTTAAGACACCAAGGTTTTGGGCATAAGAGTCTCTAGATGCAAAACCAGAAGGGGGAAGAGAAGAAGTATTTGTACCGAACACTTCACCCGAGCTGACAGCTTCTCGCCCGTGGACTAAAAAGAATGGAGTAAAACGAGTGGCTTCGCTAGTGGCGGTGTTCATAGCAAACTGTATTTTCGGCAAGTTGCAATCCCATGATCTGTGATCCTTTTCGACGAGTATGGACACAGCAGTCATCACTGTACGGTTATAACGCTCAACGGTGTTAACCGCGGGGCAATAGCGCGGCGTAAGATGAATTTGGGGGATTTTGTATTTCTTCAAGAGTTCTTGCACTTCCCGCCCAGTGAATTGCGTTCCGTTATCAGCAATCACTGTGCGAGGTATGCCATGAATGAGAAACACGCCATCTTCCAACTTTTGCGCTATGGTTTTACCTACGGCACGTCTTAGGGGAAACAACAGACAGTATTTGGTGAAGCAACACACCACAACTAACAAAAAGGTGTAGCCTGCTTTAGAACGAGGCAAAGGGCCGACTAAATCGATACTGATGCATTCGAAAGGTTTGGAACAAACTTTAGGATCACCTAGCAGACCAGGGGTGGGTTGCTGAGAGTGTTTGTAAGCGGCGCAGACGTCGCAGTTACTAACGTGTTTAACCACGTCTCCATACATCTTTGGCCAAAAATAACGTAATGATAACCGCTTATAGGTTTTGAAAATTCCAAAGTGCGGAGACAATTCGCCACTGTGGTAAGACTTCAACAACTCCTCCCTACGGCTGACAGGGACCACTTCCTTCCAATCGTACTCGCTGGATACTCCGTAGCGATTTTTGGAGTAACGATAAAGCTTGTTGTCCTTTATCACGAAATTAGGAAAAGAACGTGGGTGTTTGGTGCACTTATCGAGTAAGCTGTTGTACCAGGTATCGTTTTCCAACGGACGAATCTCCAGTACGGGTACCGCACGTGATAAAGCATCAGGCACGACATTGTCTTTGCCACGACGATGTTCGATGGTGAAACTATAAGGAGATAAACGACAACCCCAACGAGCTAGCCTACCCGTAGGGTTTGACAAATTGAAAAACCACTTCAAACTGGAGTGATCAGTAATAACCTTAAACACAGGACCTCCTTCAAGGTAAGGACGAAAATGCTCGACCGCGAAAACGACGGCCAGGGCTTCGCGCTCTGTAGCGGAGTAGTTCCGTTCAGCGGAATTCAAGGACCGGCTTGCGAAAGCTATAGGGTGTTCTTCCCCATCCAACGTTTGAGTCAGTGTGCCTGCTATCCCGTAACTGGATGCATCACAATGAACTGCAAAAGGCTGAGAAAAATCAGGACAAGCTAAGACGGGAGCTGAAACAAGAGCAGACTTCAACTCATTGAATGCCTGTTCTGCTTCCGGGGTCCAACTGAACGGTGGGGCTTTCTTACTTGTGCTCGTAAGCGCATTAAGAGGAGCTGCGATAGAACTGAAACTTTTGATGAACCTACGATAATAAGAGGCAGTTCCTAAAAACATTTTGACTTCCTTACGGTTCGTAGGAGTCGGAGAATCAACAATGGCCTCGACCTTGGAGGGATCTGTGTGAAGACCCATTTCATCTACAATGTAACCCAAATATTTTAAATCACGACGGAAAAAACTAGACTTTTTTAGGTTGATTGACAAGTTTGCCTTATCTAATTTTTCAAGAACTCTTTTAAGGAGAGAAATATGCTCTGAAAAAGTTGCGGACGTAATAATAATATCGTCCAGGTAAACAAAGACTTTACAGTCGAACTCAGGGCCGAACAACCTGTCCATCAACCGTTGCTGAGTAGCTGGAGCGCCGGTAAGACCGAAGCACATTACTTTGAAATGATACAGACCTCGGCCAGGGACAGTAAAAGCAGTTCTTTCTCGCGATTCTACGGAATCAAGAGGAATTTGCCAAAAAGCAGATTTTAAATCAATCGAGGACAGGTATCGAGCGTCGCGTAGTCGATCTAGAATGCGAGAAATATAAGGGAGTGGATACGCATCCGGTTTGCTGACTGCGTTCAGTTTCCGGCTGTCCAGGCAAAAGCGCAGCTCCCCATTTGCCTTAGGGGCCATTAGGGTTGGGTTATTCCAGGCGCTGTTGCTGGGCTCGACCACGTCTAAAGAAAGCATCTCATCGAGCTGACGATTAAGTTCCTTTAGCCTAGCTGGGGACATCGGGTAGTACCGCTGCTTGATAGGTGCGACATCGCCTGTATCAATTTTGTGACTAATCAACGGAGTTCTACCGAGTCCTTTATTTTCAAAAGAAACTCTTTTAAAACGCTCAATAATCTCATTGGCCTGGAGAGTCTGATCAGGGTCTAGCTCAACATATGCGTGAAGTCTACGAACTTCAGAGACAGAAAATTTATCAGAAGGAAAAACTTCAAAAGGAAGATCATTAAAAATGCTTGGGGCCAAATTGAAAGCCTTCCAAAAATTAACTCCGAAAATAATTGGAGTGGAAATGTCGGGAACGACGTGAAATTTTATTACTTTTGTGGTTTCCTTTAAGGTTACCACCAAAGAAATATAACCCGAGACAGAAGCCACAGAATCGTTAGCAGTGGCAATATTCTTGATATTATTGTCACTGTGTAACGTGTGTCCTGCTCGGAGAAAATGCGAACCCGCATCGGAACCTAAAATAGAAATCGCGGATCCAGAATCCAGTAAACCGAAATATTTAGAACCACAAATGGAAACCGTTAAATAAGGACGCTCGTCCCCATGAGTTAAATAATGAACCGAAGCAACTTTATGACTAGAATCACAATCTTGTTTTAAATTATTACGCCAATCGTTTTGGTCAAAAAAATTACACCGGTTCAGCCCTACAAGTTTTTTGACTGTGGAGAGTCGGACTTTTGAGACTTACTAGAACTAGGCAGACAATTAGAGCAATTGTTGGCGTACGCTCCCTTTTTGCCGCATTTGAAGCATACCACTTCTTTGGAATTACACCCGCTAAGTGTGTGACCCTCTCTGCGACACCTTTTACAGTAGTTATTATCTACCTGTTTCACCTCCTCTAGCTTGAGTCGAGTCTTTGGCGCAACATAGGACAAGTCACTCGCGAGCGTAGCGTCATTAGGCTTAGGGGGTTCTTTAAAATCACCAGCGTAAACAAGACTATGTTCTAACAGTTTGCATTTGTGTTTTAATTGAGAAATATTGTCTATAGAGTGCAGAGCCAACGCCGAAATATAATTAGGCCTCATATTAAACCTAATAATGTGAAGTCTTTCAGACTCACTGACTGAATAGGACAACCTACTAAAATAATTCTCCATTATAGCGATATAGATGAAAGCTGGTTCGGTAGGGCCTTGAGTACGCTTACGGATCTCGTCCATTAGACGCCTATCGAAATCGGGGGGAGAAAATTCCTCGATCAGGAGACGCCTTAGCGATGACCAATCGCGGACGGTATCCCTAACACTGCGGTACCACACCAAAGCAATACCTGTAAAAAGTTCATAAGCTGACCTAAACAAAGTCGCCTCGTTGATCTCCCTGGAGTGCGCGAGCTCCTCCAGTGTCTGTAGGTAAGTGCGAATGCACGAGTGACCGTCAAAACGATGGTTCAAGTTTCTAACGGACTTCTCACTACTGCACGAAACCAAAACTGGAGATGGCGAACACAATGGAGCGGTGGCAGGGGTGGTAGCAGGAGCCTCGTCGACCGAACTAAAGGTACTGTGGAAGCTGAAGGTCATCCTCTCGAGCCTAGAAAGGAGGGAATTAACTCTCGCTTCCAGAGTCGACAGTTGATCCTTGATGTCTGGTTTCACATCAATTCGCGACAAACGATGGTATAGGTGACAAGCCAAAGCTTTGACCCGGTTAAATTTCTTAAAATTAGATGAAGCAGTCATAAGGACGTCAATATTTGAGAGGCTGGTGGTGACAAACTCTAATTCCGCGTCCGGGGCGCGCGACGTAGTGTCAATGTCATCGGAGGGTATTTCCTTTCCCAGAACACGAATTTGTTTTTTAAAGTGCCTCAACGGTGGCCTCAGGTACTTCTCCGCGAATTTCAACCTCGTAAATTAACTCATCCTTATTCAAAAGATTAAAATTAATTGGATGCTCCATTTCAAATTGATAAAAATGAATTAAAATTTAAAAATTTAAAAAAAGGTCGGCTCAAGTCCCTCACAATACAGACAAGAACAGTCTTAATACAATAACAACAGTACAGATGTTTAAAAAAAAAAATCTCCGCAGACAAAAACAGTCTTAATACAAGAACAACAGTACAGACGTTTAAAAAAAACTTGCTCCCTAAATGAAAATTTAGTTTTATATAATAAATGCCTGAGGGGCGTAAAAGAAAAAATAAATAACGCCCTAAGGGCTTAAAAAAGAAAAAGAAAATTAAGCCTTACGGAAAAGTAAGAGCTTAAAACAAAAAAAAACAAAAAAACAAATAAGCCTTGAGGGCCTAAAAGAAAGAAAACAGACCTAAGGTCACACACTGTCAAAAACAGGTGAGCTCTCAGTCGCCTCCTACGACTCCCTGAGCAAGTGCCGGGGTGGCCTTATTCTAACCCGAGAACCACACGGGGTTTTCGGGACCGATCTCAGTTTGCAGCGTTTGACACAAACTCCCCAAAATCTACTGGCCTCACGTACGGGCGCTACTGTTAAATAATAAAAAAAAATATCTTTATATATCTGATTTATTCAATAATTAATTTAAATTTAAATTACAAAATTACTTAAACAATTAATTAAAAAGCTTAACTTAACAATATTAGAAAAAGAGCCGGTCTAGCCTATGGCAGAACACAAAGGGAGTTGTGGGTAGACTTTGGGGTGAGACCGGAGCCAATACGTATGAAATGATTTAGGGAGCAATCACAATGTTAACTTTGAGTAATGTAAAAATTAAATAAAAAATGAAGGTGTGGGCGCCAGGCACTGCTGGGTGCAGCACCGTATTATAAGAAAGAGTAAAGATCCCTATACGGGTTACCGGGGTAGATGCCTCGGGCCGGGGAGAAATCGGAGACCCTGGAGCGGATTTGGCAGGCCGGGGTTCTCCGCAAACGTAGATCCCGAAGGCACCCGAAGATGAGGTAATACAATCAAAGCAAAACCAAAATAAAACCCCTGGAAAGTGACAAAAGACCTATTTTATGGTTTGTCACAACCAGTACTAAAAATATTCATAAAGAGGGGAAATTATCTTAAATAAATGCTTTTCAAATCTGAATTTACTTCAATAATGCTATGGGAAATATTAAATTAAGTGAATTTGGAACGGAAAACCTAAATTTGTAACAATAGGGCGCGACCTTTTCATCTACCCTCCAGCAAGAATAAAAATGAAAAATTTTCCTCAAAAGGGGTTGGAATGATGGATTTCAGCGCCGAGTCGACTGCTGTATCACGCCTGCCACGCCGTCTCCCGTGACCTCCAAGAATTCTGCGAGGACGAGGGAAATACCACAAAAAGTTAGTTTTCGAAACAACACAACCTCAACGAACTCAAAGTGAATTGGAAAATCGCACAAAATGCGAGAATACTTACAATCGAAAGATAAATCCGAAATTGAGTAACGGTCTCGGAGACAGATCTCTGAGGCTTGTGACACTGTTGGCGGTGGAAAGGTTGATGTGAACTTCACGACGCAGAATCCAAGAAAAAAGGCCCGGAATCTGCTGACCAGCACTTTTATATCAACAACTGTCACTGTCACTGCATTTGACCAAACGACCATAGACACGTAGAATAAAAACTATTACAATCTAATTGAATTTTAGATAAATATTTAAAAGGGATAATATTTGTACTCTGAATTAATTGGAAGCAAATTAAACAAATTAAGAATCAAAACAAAAATAATTGGAAAGATGAAATTGCTGAGCTAACGAGCTCAACAAACCGAATCGCTACACAATCTGTGGCAACGGGAAAATAATACTTCTAAGCTGTCAACGCCAGTGTCAAACTTGATGAAATATTTGTTTTGGAGGCTAGCTACAAATTAATTTTTATTTTTTTATTTTTATTTATTGAAAAATCATTACAGGAAAACTTAATCTAGGTACATTAATACCAGTGTGATTATAAACCAGTATTGGTTTTACCGCACACTGGGATTCGACGTCTGTAACTCAAGGGCTTATTACACTACGCGATATCATAATCTCAAGATTAATGAAATAATCTAATTAATGTAGTAAATAAATTAATCTATTTAATGATAAAACGAATTGCAGGGCAGGAATGAGACGAAAGAATGCAATAAAAACCCTAAACTATCGCAGGAGGTAAGTTAAAAGAAAGGTTCCATTTTTACTATGTAACAAACCTGATGTAAATTTAACTTTAGTTAAAGTTCGTAAGGGGCTAAGGGACGAATTACCTTATTTAGTTTTAGTTTGCTCGAACCTTGAGTCGGTCGTGGTCAGTTTAAGTTTAAACAAGTTTTATAGTTGCTTCCCTATAGATTTGATCAAAAAAAATCTATACAGAATGACTTTGAAATCATTGGCAATATTTTAAACTAAAAACCTTATTTTGAATTACAATAGCATAAAACATTGCATTATATGAGTACTTTTTATAAGTCAAATTATTGCTTATGATTTCACAGTCATCCTGTATATACAGGTTGTCCAGAAAGTCAAGGTCAAGCTAAAATTGGGTAATAGGCTAACCTGTGATATGAATAAAAATACTAACTTATGTACTTTTCGAGGTATGAACTTTTAAAAAAAAATTAAATTTGACACCTTGTATTGGTTTTTTGGCTACTGTAGCTATAGATATTAAGTTTATTCAGTTTGTTTTCTTGTATTGTAAGTCTGAATAGCTATTTTAGTTCAAAATTTGAACACGGCTACCTCCATTTTTATTCCGTGCAACTTTTAAGTCCAACCAAGAATACAAAAAATAATTAAAAGGCCCAACTTTAACTGGCTGTTCTGAAAAAAATGTACAGGGGCTACTACGGTATCCTTACAAAAGATGTCGCATTCATTCCAGATTCCAAAATGGTTCCAATTTGTATTTTACACGTACAATAAAAATACATTTTTATTGTATTTTTCTAGTACATGTCAGGGATTAGCCTGTCACTCGGTTTTGGACCTTGACTTTCTGGACATCATTTATAAGTCATCACTCACACACATCAATCACATATTTATAAGTCAAGAACGGTAGAACCGATTTGATTGAAAATTGGTGGGCAGGTAACTTAGAACCAGGGAAAAATCATAGGATACTTTTTATCCCGCTAGACGGAACCGGAGCTGGGGTGGAACGGGGCTTGGGCGAAACAGTGGGAAGTTAGCTTATAACTAGGAAAAGGCCATAGGATACTTTTTATCCCGTTCAACGGGGCCGGGGCGAAACAATGTTCGCTTGGACTACTTCACTTTTAAAATAACGGGACTGGGAGGGACGAGGCTGGGCGGGACGGTGCTGGTGGCGAAACAAAGTTAGGGTTCGCTAGTGGCAATAAATGCAAAATTAAGTTTATAAATAAACTTCTTTAGAAGTCAATGAATTTTGAACGCTTATCTTGCTAAATTATATTTAAATTAAATTTATCAGTAAAACATCAATAAACACAATACATGCTATGGAGTACGGATACATAGAAACAGTTTGCTGATCCGCCGATTCTGCACCGCCGCATTTGCATGCGGAAAACGTAACAATAACGATAGTTAAGTGCAACTATATTTCATTATTGATGTTTTCAAATAAAAAAACATTTAAAAAGCTTTGAAAAGGTAGTCCGTTGCAGGCCTCGGGCGTATTTTCACTGCAACCTTTTTTTTTCGTCCTATTGTCACGGCGCGCTAGTCGGCTTCGTTGATTTTATTTTCAGCCGTCTGACAGGCGTTGTAATTTTACTTTATATAACCGCACCATTAAATTACTCGAAGCACAATAATAAATATTTAGTATAAGCAAACATTCAATCAAAATTAAATTACAGAAACAACTCAATCACATTACTAGAAAATAAATACTAGTACATTATCCTGAATAAGAGATCCGAACTGGATCTGATTTGCAATAATTAGCACATTATGTAAAACATAAGACCGTTTAGGTGATAATGACGTGAATCGGGAACTCATTGAAACTAATAAATCTCCGTAATACCCTAGGGGAGGTATTGATTCCTCGGCTTTTCTTGCTTCCGAGTTTAGAAAATACTATCACTGGAATCCGATTCTGTACCCGATTCTATCTTTACTCGGAATATAGATGAAGCCCGAAAATAAGCTCATGGTTTTATTAAGGTCCAAACTCATAAAGGCCGAATCAAGTTCCTTTCATTACTGTGTTGCGTTGTGAAAGCCTGGCTAGCCATTTCATTATAAATAGCTTCAATCATAATAGTCATAAACAACATCTTAATACTTATACTCTAGTTAGATTTTCTGTGCCCCCAAATTGGTAAAAGAAATATTCTTCGAATTTCATACAAATCTCCTAATTTGATATGATTCCAATAATTTATTTAATCGGACGTTTTACACTTATTCAGTCGGGTAAGTCATATCTGACGTTATAAACTAGGCTTTGAGTGGTATTTTTTATTTTTTCAATAAAATTCTCTTTTATTCCTAAAAGAGTAAACCGTAGCTGTAAGGTATTCTTAAAACATCATAAAATTGATAACTCAGCACTTACTGTCTTTAGTGATTTTTCGACTAACGACCTCCGTGTTGTAGTGGCTAGGTCCCAGGTTCGATTCCCGGTTGGGTGAATATAGAAATCAAAGTATTACATATTGTTTCGGGTCTGGGTGTTGTGGCACCACCGTTGTGTCCGATTTCCACAACACAAGTACAGCTACTTAATTTGGAACAATACAATACAATGTCTGTGATTTGTGGCCAATATATATTTATTCACAAAAAAAACAGATGATTTAGAATGTTTTTAACACTCACAGTGTCATATTTTTAACCGACTTCAAAAAAGGAGGAGGTTATCAATTCGACTGTATGTTTTTTTTTTATCATTATTTTTTTTTTGTATGTATGTTACCTCATATCTCAGTCGTTTGTCGACCGAATCGAAAAATTTTTTCACCTGCTTAGAGGGTATACCTTCTAGTTGGTCCCATTTTTTCAAATTTGGGATCTGATGATGGGATCTTGGTGTATTCGAGGGAAATCCTCAAATTTTAAAGGCACGTATAGTGTTTCTTTACTAGAATCTTAATGTTGACGTGTTGTTACGTCTGATAGTCAACATTTTGTGAGGCTGAGCTGATGGTGGAACTCCTTAACGCCTAGGAGTTCAGTAATTATAATGACGAAACTTATAATAGGTAATTTGTAGCTTCGTAAAAAATAGAATCATAAGGTGCAACTCCCCCCCCCCTCTTATGTAATCACTAAAAATAAAGAAATAAAATAAACTTTAAAAAAAGTAAAAACCGACTTCAAAACCAAAATGCACTAAAAAGTCTTAAATAAACTCTTCACCATTGAAAGGAAAGGAATCCGTTTTAGGCAAACAATTTCTTTTTGGAGTCGGTGCCATCACTTTGACCATCAAGCATCAACTATCACAGCACCGACTCCAAAAAGAAATTGTTTGCCTAAAACGGATTCCTTTCCTTTCAATGGTGAAGAGTTTATTTAAGACTTTTTAGTGCATTTTGGTTTTGAAGTCGGTTTTTACTTTTTTTAAAGTTTTATATTCATAAAGATGAAATAAGAAACCAAAATTTGCGCACGGGCGGGACTTGAAGCAGCAACCTTTTGGCTGACCGGGTCAAACGCTCTACCAATTGAGCAACCGTGCTGTCAGTCCGACCTTGCGAAATTTGTGGGCTCTTATGGATATTATTTCATCTTTATGATTATAAAAAACAGGTTACTAGGTAGGTCTTTAGCGACGAATACATTTATTTATTTACTAGCGGTCCCCCGCGACTTCGTCCGCGCGTTTTGAGTTTGCTCCCTCCTCTCCCGTCGCAGCGTCATGTTTTATATCCTAAAGCCTTTCGCGATAAATAAGCTATCCAACACAGAAATATTTTTTGAAATCAGTCTAGCAGTTCCTAAGATAAGCGCGTTCAAACAAACAAACTCTTCAGCTTTATAATATACTAGCGGTCCCCCGCGACTTCGTCCGCGCGTTTTGAGTTTGCTCCCTCCCCTCCCGTCGCAGCGTCATGTTTTATATCCTAAAGCCTTTCTCGATAAATAAGCTATCTAACACAGAAATATTTTTTCAAATCGGTCCCGCAGTTCCTGAGATAAGCGCGTTCAAACAAACAAACTCTTCAGCTTTATAATATAATTAGCGCAAGCGCACGTTGTACTTAAGCTGCGAACATTATTTTAGTGCGGAGTTATGTTAAAACTGTGATAGCTCCTGGGGGAATGAAGCGGCGTGTAAATAGCCGACTCCATGCGGGAACTTAAATACGTAAAGAAAAAGAGATTAAGTAAGTTGAACAAGATAAAAGAGAAGAAGACGTAGGAATAAAGGAATAATTCCTTATATTACAGGAAACTGAATGGCCCACTTACCTTAAAAATCAGCTCCAGTCCCGTCGTCCCCTGGCCGCACCTTTGCAATGCTATAATAGCACCACGAAGCACGCACGCACGCACTTATTAAAGTTCCCTTTTACAGACACGATAGCAATTATCGAACTGCAATGTATTCTTTTAGTAAAAACACAGAACCGCAAAAATATTAATTATATATGTCTCTTTATTATCTGACACAAGTCCATGTATATCTTGAGCTTGTCTATGCCGACTAAAGAGGTGGCATTATGCTAGCCTTGCAGGATCAGACGAAACCTTTACCGATCGTCAAGGAGCATGAACCAAGCAATTTCCAGTAATATTTATAAGGAATTATTTAGAAGGAAATAAATAAATGTGCTATAATAGCAAGAGATTATTAAAGAAAGAAATTCATGAAAGATATAGAGTGAAGTAAGGGTGTTGAGACATACCACGCCCAACCAGCTCCTAAGATATTTATTAGAATCAAATGATATAAGGGGCAACTTTGCTCTAAATAAAATGCTCGTGATGATGAATGCATTTATTTTGATAAGAATAAATACCTGTGTGTATAATACACCTCTAAAAATAATGCATTATTTTTTTACAAATTTATTAACATAAAAAAGGTTGTAGTAAGTCAACCATAAAAGATAGACATATGCTGTCGCGGACTTTATTATAGAACTCTTAATGCTGAACAATCCTGTCATACATGATTTTTGTGTAACTTAAGCGGTTTCCACAGCGTATGCAGCGGAAGCTCTCAAAAGGAATATCTTTCTCCCGTTTTCGCAACATTTTTCATTTCTGCTGTGGTCTTATGAGTCGTATCTTTATGTTATATAGCCTAAAGCCTTCCTCGATAAATGGACTATCCAACGTAAAAATAATTTTTCAAGTCGGGCCAGTAGTTTTTGAGATTAGCTCGTTCAAACAAACAAACAAACAAACAAACAAACTCTTCAGCTTTATAATATTAGTATAGACTAGCGGTCCCCCGCGACTTCGTCCGCGCGTTTTGAGTTTGCTCCCTCCCCTCCCGTTGCAGCGTGATGTTTTATATCCTAAAGCCTTTCTCAATAAATAAGCTACCTAACACAGAAATATTTTTTCAAATCGGTTCTGCAGTTCCTGAGATAAGGGCGTTCAAACCAACAAACTCTTCAGCTTTATAATATAATTAGCGCAAGCGCACGTTGTACTTAAGCTGCGAACATTATTTTGGTGCGGAGTTATATTAAAACTGTGATAGCTCCTAAGATATTTATTTGAATCAAATGATATAAAGGGCAACTTTGTTCTAAATGAAATGCTCGTGATGATAAATGTATTTATTTTGATAAGAATCAATACCTGTGTGTACAATACACCTCTAAAAATAATGCATTATTTTTTTACAAATTTATTAACATAAAAAAGGTTGTAGTAAGTCAACCATAAAAGATAGACTTATGCTGTTGCGGACTTTATTATAGAACTTTTAATGCTGAACAATCTTGTCATACATGATTTTTGTGTAACTTTAGCGGTTTCCGCAGCGGAAGCTCTCAAAAGGAATATCTTTCTCCCGTTTTCACAACATTTTTCATTGCTGCTGTGGTCTTGTGAGTCGTATCCTTATGTTATATAGCTTAAAGCCTTCCTCGATAAATGGACTATCCAACATAAAAATAAGTTTTCAAATCGGGCCAATAGTTTCTGAGATTAGCGCGTTCAAACAAACAAACAAACAAACAAACAAACAAACAAACAAACTCTTCAGCTTTATAATATTAGTATAGATAATTAGCGCAAGCGCACGTTGTACTTAAACTGCGAACATTATTTTGGTGCGGAGTTATGTTAAAACTGTGATAGCTCCTAAGATATTTATTGGAATCAAATGATATAAAGGGCAACTTTGTTTTAAATGAAATGCTCGTGATGATGAATGTATTTATTTTGATAAGAATAAATACCTGTGTGTACAATACACCTCTAAAAATGATGCATTATTTTTTTACAAATTTATTACATAAAAAAGGTTGTAGTAAGTAAACCATAAAAGATAGACATATGCTGTCGCGGACTTTATTATAGAACTCTTAATGCTGAACAATCTTGTGATACATGATTTTTGTGTAACTTTAGCGGTTTCCGCAGCGTATGCAGCGGAAGCTCTTAAAAGGAATATCTTTCTCCCGTTTTCGCAACATTTTTCATTTCTGCTGTGGTCTTATGAGTTATATCTTTATGTTATATAGCCTAAAGCCTTCCTCGATAAATGGACTATCCAATGTAAAAAAAAAAATTCAAATTGGGCCAGTAGTTTTTGAGATTAGCGCGTTCAAACAAACAAACAAACAAACTCTTCAGCTTTATAATATTAAGTATAGATAAGCGCAAGCGCACGTTGTACTTAAGCTGCGAACATTATTTTGGTGCGGAGTTATGTTAAAACTGTGATAGCTCCTAAGATATTTATTGAAATCAAATGATATAAAGGGCAACTTGGTTCTAAATGAAATGCTCGTGATGATGAATGTATTTATTTTGATAAGAATAAATACCTGTGTTGTACTGTTGTACATGTTTTATATGTAATAAATTGAATACCTTAATATATTTAGTATTCATCGGACTCACATTAACATTCTCATCACATTATCTTTGTTTTTCCATGCTTTCATCCAAAGATTGCTGGTTCATTTGCTGTAAACACGAACATAGAGTTAATCATAGATTCAATCTACCATAACGCAGTTCGTATTTTCTCCCTAAAAAGTCGTACTGAAGACGTTAAACTATAGGCATTACCTGCCTTTCTACTCTTCTTATACTATTACTCTGTATTTTTGGATTATTGAAGTTTTCTAATCCTTTTTGAACAATATTTATTGTGAATCTAAAAATGTCAAACTTTCGAAGCTCTGTTATTCTACTTTTCTGTACATAATACTGTAAAAATAGCTGTGTTTTACCTTTGTTTGCAATTTTCCTTTAATTTGCATTGGGTGATGATTCGTTATTCAGGTTATTAACGTATATTGCTTGATTTTCGTCAATTTTTATATCTTTATTGACATGGTTGTTATGACAATATCTTTCAAAGTCTGACAACTTCTATCAAAGTTTATTACTTTTTCGGGTTTATTCCTCTGTAAACCACCAGTATTCATGTTCTATTTTTGAACCTACCTCGATCTAAATTTGAACGGCCCAGGCCCCCTATATAAGCTTTATTTTTTTCATTCAATTCATTCGATTCCGAGTTCTAAGCTCGAACAGTTCTATTATACTCCAAGAAATAAACACTCTACATCTTCCCTCAAGAAGTCTTGAAGAACCGCCGGTGACTACTGAAACACCTCCTCACGCTAGGGGAGGGACCGGACACCGGAGGAGTATCCAAGCACATTGACTGCAGTAACACCTCCTCGCTCTAGGGGAGGGACCTGTCTCCTTCTCGGAAGAGGATCCGAGACCAAGTACTTCTGGCACTCCAACTGATCATATCATTTTCTATATAGTGCCCGTTACCCTCATTACTGCTGTGAGTCACTCTTCACGGCGCCTGTCACCGCTGCACATCGGCGTCGCTGCTCTTCACGGCGCCTGTCACCGCTGCACATCGGCGTCACTGCTCTTCACGGCGCCTGTCACCCTGCACATCGGCGTCGCTGCTACCTCCGCTGTGTCGGCCCTGCACTCCGACGCCGCCCTTTGCTGCCTCCAGGACAATACTTATTGAAGATTTGAAGATACTTACTCACGCCCACTGCACTTTACTAACATTCATACAGACATCACCTCATTTCATATTTCGGTACTGTATTTTTTTTCGGCGTCGCTGCTACCTCCGCTGTGTCGGCCCTGCACTCCGACGCCGCCCTTTGCTGCCTCCAGGACAATACTTATTGAAGATTTGAAGATACTTACTCACGCCCACTGCATTTTACTAACATTCATACAGACATCACCTCATTTCATATTTCGGTACTGTATTTTTTTGTTTTAATATAAATTCTATTCCCTCTTCTACCTCTTTCTTTTACCTTCTTCTACTTCTCCACATTTGTCGCTTCACGACAGTGTGTATTATACACCTCTCAAAATAATGCATTATTTTTTTACAAATTTATAAACATAAAAAAGGTTTAAGTAAGTCAACCATAAAAGATAGACATATGTTGTCGCGGACTTTATTATAGAACTCCTAATGCTGAACAATCCTGTCATACATGATTTTTGTGTAACTTAAGCGGTTTCCGCAGCGTATGCAGCGGGAGCTCTCAAAAGGAATATCTTTCTCCCGTTTTCGCAACATTTTTCATTTCTGCTGTGGTCTTATGAGTCGTATCTTTATGTTATATAGCCTAAAGCCTTCCTCGATAAATGGACTATCTAACGTTAAAATATTTTTTCAAATCGGGCCAGTAGTTTTTAGATTAGCGCGTTCAAACAAACAAACAAACAAACTCTTCACCTTTATAATATTAGTATAGAACACTTCATGCATAAACAAAAGGTACATATGGCGGACTTAATGTCAAAAGCATTTTCTACCAGTCAACCATAGGTCTATACAGAGAAATTACTGGCGGCGCGAAGAAAGTGATAGAAGGGCAAAAGTGAGAGCTTGATTGAACCTACAATAGGTATTTAAACAAAAAATAAACATACATACTACTTATTACATAAATACCGTATACATTAATACATAATTATGGAATAAAAAACATACACACAGTACATACATTTAATAATAATACATATTAAATGAACATCCTAGGCGAAGTAGAATAAACTTTAAAATGCCTTGTGCTCCGTACCATTTATTTTCCTTTCAATCGGAGCGGAAGATTTAAACATCAGTTCGGAAGTACTTCACTCGAAAAGCGGCACTTGCAGGATTCCCAGCTCTTTAATGGTAAGTTCAATACAAAGACGATTTGCTAGAACCTCATAACAACTTATCTAGTTACACGTTTGAAAGACTTGCAAAAAACGGTAAGCCTTGCTCTTTGATATCGAACGACGGGCTTGCTAATATTTACGAGAACCTCGAACGTTACATAATTTGTTAACGCCTGAATATGGTTTATTATTTTGTTATTTGTTACTAAAAACTAAAAGCGTCTGACTGCTGCTTATTTACGGATATATGCAACCATAGGTAATAGAATAAGTTCCAAACTACGTAGCGCTCCAAGTTTAAGGCAAATTTGTACGGTTTGTAACGTGGGCTTGTACCTCGGTTTGCACAAGGCAGGTACAAATTGCTCATAACCTTTGCGTATGTGGGCTACGTAACGCCACTGTAGAAATTTGGTCAGTATCTATCTTTAACTAAGAATTTTACGTTAAGTTAACACTAACGTTTAATAAAAGAAGTAACTACTCGTAAATTACGAATCCTAAGGATTTGACAAAAAAAAACAATCAAGGGTGTAGTTAATAGTGACTTCATATCAGCATATTGCTCGCAGCACCAAGCTTTTTTGTAGGCCTATTCGTAGATATTTAACAATCACCGACAAGTAGTTGCGACGACTGAAACTCCGTGATAGCATAACTAGTTTACAGTATGTTCAACCTGAGCCTGCTACAACCCTTTTTGGTGTGCAACGCTCTGCCGCTAATCTCCGAGGCAGCAAACATTACGGGCGTTTTGTATTCCCGACGCGTTCGTCATCCCAGTAATTAAGACGAACGCTCGCATCACGCCCCGACTGTATAAGGATAATGGAAAGCGTCTAGGAAATGCACTCTATCCCAGTTATGCACAGATTATGATAATTATGCATACGTTACATTATTCAATTGTGTAGTCACGATCCGCGCGTTTCCAGCTTTGCTCGAAAATGAGTTACCAAAATAGGGGTAGCATAAAGGAATTTTATAATTTTTCACACCACCTGATCCATATTGTTCACGTATTGAGGACATACAGTGACTCATCTTGGCTCTAGGGCTGAAAATATTAGTAGTTACTAACTTGTTATGGTAACTAATTATTTGTACATTAACCACCCTATCCTGCTTACATTTTGAGTAAATATATATATAAACTGTAACTGTTTTTGTTATGTACTATACTAAACGTGAACTTGTGATAATTTTCTTGGTTATATGTACTAAGAACTTGGGTTACTTTATTAGAAGTGTCATTTAAATTCATAAAACTAAAATTAACTTATGGTAGTTAGTCTCCTGGCAATTTCCAAGCATGAATAATTCTCGAACATTTTCTAGAACTAACTTACCGTAATTACAACTACAAAGGAACGGTGTTCACTATAAATCCATTAAATAGAGTGGCTGCAGCGTATTCATAAAGTCCCACAAGTAATTAAAATGCTTTTAATATAACAGAAAAACCTTGCGGTGGTGCGAATACCCTCTAATTTGCTTAACCAATTTAAAATTCACAGTGTCCATAATTCCACCGAAATCGTACAAAAACTGTGAAAAGTGGGAAAAACATTGTTGAGTTGACTCTTAGTTTGTGAATAAAGTAATTTTCACTCCAAGTATGTATGACTCTGTATTTATTTCAGAGTAAAATATATATAAGTTTTATTAAGTTATCTAAATAAAAATTGGGCATAGACGGATATACTGTGTACTTTTAAATAGAAGGTATAAATAAAAAAAATGGCAGTGGCATCCTCTTTAAATTCAAAGTAGGTAGCGTAGATACTCATATTTTTAGCTGCGTTCAAAAGGTACCTACAGAATCTCTATTTTATGTATCGAGTAAAACGTATTATGACAGGACGTAACTTGCAGGAGTTGAAGCTATGAACCGTCTTATAAAATGTAAAAATGACACATTCATCTTTGCCGATTTTATAGCTTTACACAGCAAAATAACCTTACTTAATACCAACCTGTTTTGAAACTTGAAGTTCCCGTGCAAAAACTTGTTGTTTGATTTTATTGAATCTTTAATATTAATGAACATGATCAACTCAAGCTATCCAATCAATAGCTAAGTGCATAGAGTATTGAAAATACGAGTAAATGGTACTCAAAGGTTATTTTAAAGTCAATTTTACTCAATTTATTTTATACCAAGTTCGTCAAAGACTGTACACAGTAATTGCTACGGTAATAATAAAAGTAGAATTGTGATATTAAGGTTAAAAACGGAGGCATTAAAACATAGACGAAAGGGCAGTTCCAACTCGGCTGTGACCGAAATAATGTTATTAGGCCTGAATGCAATTTTCCTAGAGGCTCTACTCTAAAATGTTTGTCGTTGAACTGAAGATAAGCCCCTGCCACTTTCTAGATTAAGATAGCTACATTCGAAAATGCGGACATACGTGGATATTATTAGTTGTATAATAGCCGATTTAATAAAACGTTGAGAACATGTTATTCAATAATAAAATTACTATCTAACAGGCCTACCATCTTCATCCGGACTCTGATAGATATTTCAGTCATTCTCGGCTTGCTTTAGGGCGAAGGTATCGACTTAATTATTATTTTTGCGATCCTTGTTATTTTTTTCCCTGCAAACGAGTCCGTCTTTATTGAGTTCGTTATTTACATTGCCAACATCGTCTAATGATGCAAATTGGGCGGGCGCTGTCTCTGAAACTGACCTTCAATCTCGATTTGTTTACACAGGCCTGCGATGTAAATACCGGTAACTTTGCTTCAAAATAACTGACTCATTGAAAAAAAGGAGGTATCTTTGGCTTAATGTTATGTTTCTCTTCCACCTTGGCTTATAAAGGTTGAAAACTTGAATTGAACAGCACCAACCAGGCGTCAACCATACCGAAGCATGTTACGTAAAGGGAACAGCAATGCCTCGGATGGGATCGGCACCGGATAGCGAACGCCTCACCTCTGATCGTATTTGCTACAACTTATGACATATCTTCTTGTGAATGACAGCCCGTTTGACAGGGTGGACGGACCAGCAGGCGACACGCCGTTAGCGCGTTACAACGCATGCGCCGCTGGTCTAGAGTGGGTCTTGATCAGTGTCGTAAGTCTCGACATAGTTCCCTGTAAAACCACCAGGTGGCGCTCGAAAAATGCCGTAACAAAATTAGTGTTTTCGTGTGTTTATTGATCGAGAAGAATTTTCGAACGAATCTTTAAAATTTCAATTTTTAAAAAAAAATTATTTAACATACAAGCAACATAAGTTAAAATGATATTTGATGAATTAGAAAATCATAAAATTGAAATTGTCTACGCGAAATGTTGCATCAGACTTCGCCCGCTGGTCTCGAACCGAGGTGGCGACGTTATGAAGTAGATAGATGTGTGGTGAATTTAGATACAAAGAATATTTAAGCACCTCGAATTGATTTGGTGCTGTCACCGTGACGGTTTGATTAGTGGGCTGCGACCTTTTATGCTAAAATGATAAAAAAAAATTAAGAACCGGTTTCACTATCGACAAATAAGCACTATCCGACTAATAATTCAAATATGGATCTCGTCATCTCGTAAAAACTAATGAACAGATAACGTTACTGGTTACTTATTTAGCCATTTTGAAATAGGCCATTAATTAAATCTATTCAAATCATTGATAAAGAACCTACCAGATTGAATAAAATTTTCTTGTTCTAATTTAAAATACTCGTGTAGTTATTGTAGATTTGATTTGCAGCTGGAGTCAATGTCTATTGAAACAAATTTGAACGGATCACATGCACGGTGAGCACACATCAAAGCTGGTTGTCATGACACCGAGACATCAAATACCTATTACACATTGATATACAGTGGATGATGTGCTGTGTGTCAGATGTATTCAGACTTTAATTATTGAGGAATTGCTATTGATGAAGGCCGCGTGATAATGAAGGCCTATGACATCAATACATTGTATTGATCAATTTAATCATTCAGTAAATTAGGGCTATAAGCTACTTCATCTTTTCTAAAGCATAGTTCACTCTGTTTACAAAGTCTGTGTATGATTTGTAGCATTGGTAAAAATTTATCGACTCTCCAGTAATGAACGAAAGCAAACATAGAAGTGGACCAAAGTAGGTACAGAAATCACAGTATTATATTTACATAGATATTCAACATAAACCTTCCGTCCATATCATTAAAGAAGGAAGTTTTATATTTTTACAAAACTGGAACCTTGAGACCCTTTACACACTGCGATGATGATACTGGTACTTAGCAGCGATGCTAACGCGCGTTAGCATATATTCAGTCACGATGCAGAAGCTGGAAATCGACAAATGATGTACTAAATTTAGGCGACAGCATCGATACTAACGCGCATTAGCGTCGATGCAGTCGCGCTTCAGCACGCTAACTTGCGACTGGATCGATGCTAAATTAAAACTGTTCATCGCGTGAAACGCGTTTTCAAAACGTACGACTGCATCGACGCTATAAATTGCAGTGTGTAAAAGGGGTCTTAGTGTTTGTGATACAAGCATCAGTATGTGATTGGTGGTGTCCAATCACGCGATATTCAATCAATGCTAAAACTCGGGTCCACAGAAATAAAAAATCGTTTTAAAAACCATGTTATCCTTTAGTAGTGTTTAAACTTAGGTACGATTTGACCAATGTTAACAGTAATTTATAAGTATTTCAAACTTTTTTTTTTGCTTGCTAGCCGCCAATGCTGGGCAAAAATTACTCCTACCCTAAATTACTCCACGCGGTTCTGTTCTTGGTCGCTTTCGAGGTCTGCCTTTCGGATGGCGTCCATCGGTAGGCAGCCAGTGGATGACAATCTTGACCACTTATTCGAAGACAGCCAATTCCTACCTTCTGCTTTAGACTACCTGAAAAGTATTCGCCAATAGAACAATATCATCGGCAAATCTAAGATTGGTGAGTTTTTATGGCTAGACAGAAAAATATATTCGGCGTGGTAGTAACGAGTCGTGCGTGAGGCCATTACGTCAATTGAGAAAGGAATATGCAGTGCGCCGGTTTTATCGGTAAGTGCAAGCGAGATAGAAACATGAAATAAACATATGACGCAGTTCATTAGGTGCTTCGACTTGGTAGTTCTATGCTTTTATACTGCCATATTCGTGTGCCAAAGAGTAAATATCACATTTAAAGGTATAACAAATATAAATCTTCGAGTTACTCGAGTTCAAAATGTTTGCAGAAACTGTCTTGTATTTGCAAAATTTATGCGAATATTCAAAAGTGTGTTCGTGGGGAAGGCAAAGGTTTTAGAAATATGTTTCAGATGGCTGTAAATATTTAAGGGATAAAGTGTTACTTTGCAAAATGGTAAATAAGACGTATGTGTGCGTTCAGTTGGTTAAAGCTATGTTGCAGCTATGTGATTTAAAAAATAAGTTTCAACTGAGGTACACAAAATTATCCAAAGTTAGGTTCTTAAGGTTATTTTCAGTAAGTAGTTACACTTTGCTAGTTTTCCTACTTACACGTTACTTGAAGTACTTGAAGAATTACATCTAAGGCGCAGTTGCCTGATCGATAGTAATGAATAAGGCCCAATTATCTCATCGATAGTAATGGAAAATGAAAAATATTTTTGGTCGTGTCTGTTTCAAAGTAAAAATACATCAACTAATGGCCATTAAAATAGCCATTCGTAATAATAAGTGTTTCTTCAAAATACACACAAACATTCAACCGCTTGTTATGGAATTTTACCATCACTATCGATGAAGAAATTGGGCCTTAATGTCGTTATAAGCTGAACGTGTTAAACATTCACGATTGTATGTGTTTTGGAGAAAAAATACCTAAACCCATTGTTAGAATGGCGATTTTTATGACCATTGGTTCAGGTGTTTTTAGGGTAGCCAAATGGCAAAACACGGAACTCTTATAGTTTCGTCAAGTCTATCTGTCTGTCTGTCCCGTATATCTCAGCCACTAATAAAGTGAAACTATAAGCATAACACGGTTAAAACTTAAGTAAGTATCTATATCCTGTTGACCGCTTTAGTATTCACACTAAAAAAATACAGATATTTAAGGGGCTTCCATACATGGAACTAAAACAAACGAAAAACCTTTGCGTGTGTCTATGGATATGTCTTGGGCTGATTTTTCAATAGTCAGATAAGAAATATTCGTCGAACAAAATACGATATGGCTAATTTAAAAATTCACCTAATTGTCAGCAATCATAGGAACCTCTCATTTTTTTTTAAATCAGTGGCTTTTTAATTTATCAGTCTGATAAGTTTTATCTGACCATTGAAAAATCGGCCCTTAAAAATGACATTGAGGTTCCCTAAACCATTTTTTCTGTAAGTCAAAAATTTCGAAAATGGACGCTATCAAATTGGAAAAATGAAAAAAAACTTAAAAAAAAAACTAATGTAGATCTTAACAAATACTTTTAACGAAAATTGGTTTGAACGGGACCAAACAAGTAGTTTGTTCGAAAAAGAGGAGGTTATCAATTCGACTATATGTTTTTTTGTGGCTGTATGTCTTGGAATTGGATTGTTTTTTTTTCGATTAGCTTGAGATTATACCTTCTAGTTGGCCCCATTGTTGCCAAGTCGAGGTCTGATGATGGGAATGGGATCTTGGTGCAATCGAGGGAAACCCTCAAATTTTAAAGGCACGTATAGTTTTTTGTACTAGAATCTTAATGCTGACATGTTGTCACGTCTGCTAATCAACATCGTGTGGAGTTGAGCTGATGGTGGAACTCTTCAATGCCTTGGAGTTCAGTGATTATGATGAAAGAACTGATGATAGCTTATTTGTAGCTTCTTAAAGAACAGAGTGCAGGTGCAACCCCCCTTTCCTCCTCCCCTCCCATATAATATAATGATAATCACTAAAAATAAACAAAATTTTTTTTACAACTAAAAGTAAAAACCTCCCTTAGAACCAAAATGCACCAAAAAGTCTAAAATAAAGGATCCATTTCAGGCAAATAATTTATTTTTGGAGTCTTTTTTCTGTACTATGAAAAAAAAGTTATTTCTGCAGTCAACATAATATTGTGTTATTTTGGCTAATTTAAAGTAATTGGATTCCTAATTGCGTTAAAGTAAGTACGAAACCCTCAGTGCACGAGTCCGATAGGCACTTATCCAGTGTTTTCTTCAAAACAAACACAATCGTAAAAATTCAACCGATGGTAACGACATTTAATAATAACCTCGCATTACCCTATTAAAAAAAATATCTCGCAACAGGGCCTTAGAGTTATAGAAAGTTTATTATGAGTAAACACATAGCATTGTCAGCAAAGTGTAGTAGGATTATATCATCATCATGAAACCTTTTTTTCTAATTATAAGGACTCTATTGTGGTTTGGAAAATTAATTTGTATCCTCATTCATGTCCCCAACATAACATTCTACTAATTTGGCGACTATTGATGACAATAACCCATAATGTACTCGCCTCCCCTGTAAAACTTCATATTATACATATAAACCGTGTCGCTTGTATCAGGAGCAAAAATGTTTTATCAATGATTTAACTCATTATACGTAGTATCCCCGACCTGGTCATAGTTTTCTAAAATGCTTTTTCTCAGAAGTATAGTAATCCATAATATCAAAATCTCAACCTCGATGTAGTAAATGACAATTACAAGTTCTGTGACTGAACACGTTTGTTTGCACTATATTGATGTTTCGATTTATTTTGTTACAAAATATCAATAAATTAATTTTTCATTATAATACATTTAAATTATTAAGAATTAATGACTGGTAACTAGTATTAGTTACTAGGTATGACCTACAATAGTAAAGTTAGCCTGTAACATCCCACTGCTGGGCAAAAGCCTTACCTCAACTATGAGGTAGTTTGAACCATACTCCACCACGCGGGCTAAGTGCGGGTTGGTGGAAGGGTGTTTACAAGGCAAGCGACTAACCCTCCTGTCAGATTTTATCAAGCCGCCTTATGGGCGGCCTCTGACTATTAGCCGGGACCAACAGCTTAACGTGCCTTCCGAAGCACGGTAATGCTTGTGATGTATGTCAGTAATATGGTCAGAATGGTCACCCATCTAAACACGAGCGCGCCGTAGGTTGCTTCACTTCGGTATCACTACCAAAGCGCTGCTCCACTGCGCTTCGAGCACCTCTACCAAAAGCGCTGCTGCCACTGTGCTACGAGTACCTTTAGTCCTACAATATTCGGTCGTTTAAAAGTAACTGAATCTACATTTACATCTGGCAATTGTAAAACAGTTACATGTAATTGATCATCAAAGTAAATATCGCATCATTTTATTGATATTACTTCAGTTCCACCCAAAACGCGTTCGCTTTACAACCCACAAACTCTTCGCTTCGGGTTAATAAATTCAATATTTATGAACGAACAGGAGCTTCAATAAAATAAATTAAACGTATACACCGTTACTGCGTTTACCTCTTTAAACCGCGCGTAAAATACCGAAAAGGATTCTGGAAATATCTTCGATAGTCCCTTTAAGCCGCGAATTCCGCGCCAAAAACAATCCCTTCAATGGGATAGAGAGAATATATTTCAACTTTATGTTCTTGCTCTGAAGCACACAGACTTTTGTTTGGCCGTGTAGTAAAGATGTAGCTTCATGTGAAGTAAAATCGCATAATGCAAATATGGAATAGAATGCTCCTAAACGCAATATTAAACGTTACTGCTAAGATATCAGTAATGGTTTGTTTGTAGGCTATTATGCACGGACAACAGCACCTCAAGGTAAACACCACGGTATCTTATGCCGTTGTAATAAGGGCTAGTTTGCAACAAAAGTGGGTAACCTGATGTGCTGGCGACTGTACCATCAAGGTTAGAAAGAGCTTGCACACACCAACAGTCTACGCAAATTATGCACCGGCTCCAAATGAATATGTTTCTCCTAGTAGAAGACAAATACGTGATGCAAAGATTTTCAGTCAGTTTTTAAAAGGCAGGAATTAATATGGCGAGGGGAACTCCGCAGTTGGTCGTTTCTGGGCGCGTATTGCGATACAGTTTTTAGAGGTAAGCGGCTCAGCTTTACCGTCAAATATACTAATTACTATAGTATTGCGATTTCGCATGATATTTTAATAAAACAACATGAATATTAGTATTCCTGCCATTGTAGTATTATTGTAATATTATTATATTGATAATATTCGTTTATACTGAGTCGCGTGGAAATTGAACCGCTAAAGTTGGATCGCAATCATCATCATCATTATCAACCAAAGGACGTCCACTGCTGAACCTATGTTCAACCGTCAAACCGTGGGGGAGGCCTGCCCCACGGTTTTCCACAGCGACCGATTACAAGCGGGTTACAGCCAGTGTGATCCTGCGATCTTGACAAGGTCGTCCGCCCATCTTGCGGGTGGACACCCAAGATGCAAGATGGACGGGCATGGTCCACGCTGCGCTTTTGGTCGAAAGGTCTCCAATCTAGTACTTTTCTGCCCGAACGGCCATCAGTTTTTCGCGCTATGTGCCCTGCCCACTGCCATTTGAGCTTACAGATTCGTAGGGATATGTCCGTTACCTTAGTTCTTCTACATATCTCCTCGTTTCTGATTCGGTCTCGTAGAGAAACACCTAGCATAGCCCTCTCCATCGCTCGTTGTGTGGTTGTAAGCTTCTTTATGAGGTCCATAGTTAAAGACCACGCCACCATGGATCGCAATATGCTCTCTGAAATTGTTGAAATCTATTTGATCATGCATTGTATATTTTGTTTTTTTACTATCTCCAAAGCCACTTTAGGTTATTATTTTACGATGTTTGCTTGTGCTTGACCTATCTGAATAAGTACTTTCTTAGCTAATATTGTCTTTATCACAAATTCTATTCGTATTAAATGAATAAGTTAAATCATGGGCACAAGTGTAATGTTCCTTCCACGTTGGAACCACGTGGTTTGGTCCGTGACGATGGCAAGAGACCCGATGGCCTCACGCTTATTCCCTGGGAACGGGGTCGGGCCTTAGTTTGGGATGCAACTTGTGGCGATACTTTGGCCCCCTCCCATCTCAGAGAATCAGCCCTTAAAGCTGGAGCAGCAGCGGAGTTGGCTGAAAACGCCAAGCGTCGCAAGTACGTCTCACTTGCAAGTGATTATGTGTTTGCGCCGTTTGGTGTTGAAACATTTGGGCCGTGGGGACCCTCTGCTAAATTGTTGTTTGGCAAAATTGCGCCAAAATTAAATTCTGTAACAGCCAATAATAAAGCTGGCTGGTTACTAGCTCAAAGGATTAGCATAGTTATTCAACGCGGCAATGCAGCCAGCATCATAGCCTCCTTGCCTAAAGGAAATGGTTTCGTTTTTGAATAGGTAGACTTTAAGTATTTTTTGTATGTTGCATGTCTTAGTTTTATTTTTTTCTTGAGTGTAATTAATTACTAAACCTAATTACCACTGTCCATCGAAGCGCATTTTAATTAAGTGCCGTGACTTGTTAAAGCAGATGCGACAGTGTGTTTAAAGGGCACTTGTTGAATATACAGGCAATGTGTTTCAAGAGGTATGGTTAACGTTTCAAGTTTGTTAAAATGACAATTTATTGTCAAACAGGAAACGTTGTAGCTTCTCTTGCCCCCCATCATGGTTTAACTAACTAAAAAAACATACGCAAAACATATATTTTTTTGTTATAATATTTTATTCAGCAAGGTTGGTCGCTTGCCTTGCAAACATCCCTCCGCCAATCTGCACTGAGCCCGCGTGGTAGAGTATGGCTTATACACTACCTCCCATCACATTTGCCCAGCGGTGGGATGTGTACAGGCTAATCTATAGGTAATTAACACCTTATACTCGTTTGCAATAATGCAATGTAATAAACTTCGAGATGTATAAAACAACACCGCCTAGGGTATTGAATTATATAGGGGATACGAAAAAGGCATAAAACTGAGGTCGTTTAAAATCTGACAGGATAACATTTAATTGAAAATATTCCATTCAACAGTCACGAAGTTAGCATTGATTTTCGCAATTGGCAAAATAACTAATTAACCAGTGCTGTTTTTATTTTTCAATAAAAAAGGCATCTCAAAAACTTTCTCTTGTCGTTTCGCAAACAGTGCGTCCTTACTGTTGAAATATATCCAAAACAAAACATAAATCGTAAAAATATGTGTAACCGACCTACACTTAGCTTTTATAAAGTCAAGATAAAAGAAAATTTAATCTAGATTATAGATTTTGCACATATAGAAAAGTACATCTACTTTGCTACGGTACACAAAACCTTTTTCTACCTGCGAGTCATACCAACCAAACGACATTATTATGATCATTATCTGGAAATCCTGGGTTGGAACCGTCATTGACGAGGAAAAATTTAAAAAGAGCCATTGCAGTATAAATTGATAAAGGTATGTGACTGCTACTGTGTTTTATATGTATTATGTACTGCAAACTTTTATTCTTTCAACGAAACTATCACAAATTTCCCTTTTATAAATTCAGTCATTAATGCCAATATAATAACGGCTTTTTTGCGACTGCCGCGCTTCTGCAGCGCTTCTGCGATGTTTGCGCTGGCAGAAGTAGACATCTTTGAAGCTATCATGCGCTAAAAGACCGACTTCTTTGCTACACCGAATACGCGGCAGCTGCCACAGCGTCCTTAAGGAGATAACCGACAGTGGGGATTGTCCTCGCATCCGTCACATGATTGGAGTAACTAGGTCTTTTTACACAATTACTTTACATTTCGTACATAGTCATTAAGTTATACATTTCATTTTACCAACGGTCTGGATCGCAGTTGTCTGAAATAAATACTTTTTATTTTATTTACTTTTCACCGTAGTCTAATCCACATTTTGTTATCGTATGACTACTCTTCCAACAATACAATTTGACGTTGTAGTACGGTACTACTTTGTACAGTGAAACATTGAAACGAGGTACTCTACAAATATCAACAGAGTCTAGAACAAATATCTATTCCATCTTTAAACAATCCCTTTGAGAAATTTTGAACTCGGTAACCAAACTGAGCCAATTAAATACAAATATTGGATTACAAATTGTTATACTCGTACTAGCTAACTAGCACTTTGGACCGGACAGCAAAAGGTTGCTGGTTCGAATCCAGCTCGTGCGATTTATTTTACTTCCTCATTTCAATTAACACTGTGAGTGTTAAATATTCATAAAACCTATCCTATTAGCAGTAAGAACGACCGAACCAATCTTCAACGAAGATCATTTGCACACACGACACACGTGCACGCGACACTTCTTACAAAGCGCGTAGCGCTAGAGATTCTAACGACTTTGACTCATAAAGGTGGTAAAGCGACGCTGACCTCGATAACACCTGTACCGTTACCATGAGTTAACAACGATTTTATTCGCTAGCGAGGACGTAAAAAACGTCTATGGAAAATTGCACAACGCCCCTAGCGGTCACTGACAAAACTATTTTTTCCATACAAAAATACAAAAAGATACGTCCTTTCCTTTCCTTTGAACATTCCCACACATCGCCATCTAGTCCCAAAGTAAGCTACTCAAAGCTTGTGTTATGGGTGCCAGACAACGAATATAATACTTAAATACTTTTTGTTTGTAAATACATACATGATATACATATAAAACACCCAGACCAATACAAACAGACATGTTCATGCACACAAATGTTTGTATTGTGCGGGGATCGAACCCGCAATCCGCTGCGTAGTAGGCGATTTCTCGACCACTGCACCAGTCAATATGTCGTCGCTAGCGAGAAAAACCGGCCAAGTGCGAGTCGGACTCGCGCACTAAGGGTTCCGTGCCAATTGAAACTGAATTAGGAAATCCACTTACCTCCACTTAGCTAAAATACCACAATATTTTGTTGACAGCAAATATAACTTCGTTTTTCACAGTGTTTGTATACAGAAAAAAGTTATGCTCGCGGTTGTTGAAAATGTGCTATATTATCTCAAAAACTTCTAGTTCGATCTAGTCCAAACCAATTTTCGTTGAAAGTATTTGTTAAGATCTATCTTATATATACAGGGTGACTTTGTTATCAGTACCGAAATTTTGTGTAAAGACTCCACTGGTGAATATGAATAACTTTTACTATGGGGGCAATAGTGAAATCGAGAAAAAAAAATCTGCTGTTCCATACATTTTGACCGCGCGCCAATTGAAGTTTTGTATGGAACAGTTGATTTTTTTTCTCGATTTCACTATTGCCCCAATAGTAAAAGTTGTTCATATTCATCAGTGGAATTTTTACACAAAATTTCGGTAGTGATAACAAAGTCATATATTTAAATTTATTTATATACCACTTTGGAAGCGTCTATCTATTGAACGTTAGATTTTTAAAAGAAAATCGTTTTTGGAACCTCTATGTCATTTTAAAAGACCTATCTATAGACGCATAGGTTTGAAAAAAAAAGAATTTTCGGTTTTAGTTTCATGTATCGGCGTCCCTCCTTAAGTATTTTTTATTTTTTTGTATAAAAATCGTAAAACCGTTACCAGGGTACATATTTTTACCAAATGTTCACAGTGTGATGCTTATAGTTACAGAATAAAGTGGCTGTGACATACGGACGGACAGACAGACAGACTTGACGAAACTAAGGGTTCCGTTTTTTGCCATTCGGCTACGGAACCCAAAAAAAATGATTTTCAATGTTACGCCTTGTAACCATCTCCTCAACTATTAACCCACTACGTAATTACCTATCTTATAAACCGTATAATTATCCTGGTCACTACGGGACCATTTTGTAACTGCCCTAACTAAACCTACTACTTAATATCCTAACGAAAACACCGTAAAATTATCCTGATCACTACGGTCCATTTTGTAACTATCTGCTCTCACTTAAACCTAACTGTTACACTATCCTGGTCACTACGGGACCATTTTGTAACCCCCCTAAACTTTTAACTAATTTCTAATACTTACCTAATTTATTATTACTAAATTACAAACTATCTTAACTTAATCTTAGCTTATATAAAACTAATCTCTTTCAGACTTTAGTGAATCCCTCTTATGCTTTCATATTAATTATATCAAACTATTCATGCACTTAATAATATTTTTTATTATTATTGGTTGTTGGGCTCTAATGTTGCCATCTCGACCAGGTTTGATCTATTGTGGCGCCCTTATATTTAAATTTCACTGCTTAGTCCCGTTGAGTCTATAAACTTCCAGATTCTTTGGAGCGTGATATCTGCTATCTCATCCGGGTGCATGATATGCCGCCCGAGATGGATACTTCTTTTGCTCATAAGCGGTCCGCATGAGCAGAGAATATGCATGGCCGTTTCTTCTTCTGTATTACAGAATCTACATAGAGCGTCTTCGGTCATGTTCATATTGGCCAAATGTTTGTTCAGTTTGCAATGGCCAGTTAGTATTCTGGTTACTGCACAAGCTTTGTATCTTTCGAACTTTAACAGTTCTTTAGCTACTTTGTCGTTGTAACCTCGAATTAGTGCTTTTGAGTGTTCTTGTCCTTGTGTAGACTTCCACGACTCAATGGCCTCTTGTTTACAGAGGGTGGTTAGAAGCGTGGTGGCGCGTTGTTTAGTGATGCCACAGAAAGGTTCTACACCGATTTGAGGGTTGTCGGCTCCTTCTCTAGCAAGTTCATCTGCTATTTCGTTTCCTTCAATCTTTGAATGCCCTGGTACCCATGTAAGTGTGACTTTGTTGGTGTTTCCCAGTTCATTCAATGTCTCAGTACATATTTGCACCAGTTTTGACATTTGTTCGAAGGATTTTAGAGCCAGCAATGCAGCTTGGCTATCTGAGTTGATGTAGATGTGTTGGTTTCGGAGTCTCTTCTCAAGGTTTATCTCTGCACATTTGTTTATGGCAAAGACCTCGGCTTGGAAGATGGAGGTTTCAGTCCCCATGTTTACACTTACTTTGAGCTTAGGCCTCTCTCCGTAGACCCCACAATCTACATCATTTCCTTTTTTGGATCCGTCCGTGTACCAGACGTGGCTACCTTTCTTAAATGACATTTGACCCTCAAGCCATTTGTCTCTAGAAGGTATATTTACGGAGTATAGCTTAGTAAAGTTACATTCCGTGTGCATGTCGTCACTAGGCATGCTTAGTAGTCGGTTTTCAAGTACTGATTCCTTGAGTCTTATCAGATTTTGAGAAGCCCATCTGACTTTCGTGCGGGAGCAGATTCTATAGGTGCTCTGCTTGGCCTCTTTTTGTACGTGTAAATGCAGAGGTGTTAGATCCAGCAGAGCGTTCAAAGCTGCCCCTGGTGTCGTAGACAGTGCTCCAGTCGCTGTAATGCAGGCAAGCCTTTGCAGGCTGCTCAGTTTCTGTATTGTTGTCGCTTGGTTGACCTTGCTGTACCAGACGGCAGGTGCATATGTTATTACTGGTCTCACGACCGCTGTGTACAACCATAGGGCAATTTTGGGTTTTAGTCCCCATCTTGACCCCGCCATTCGACAGCAGCTCCACAGAACCATTTTGGCTTTTTGAATGATATTATCTAGGTGCGAGTTCCAAGTAAGTTTTTGGTCAAACGTTACCCCTAGATACTTGGTTTCACTAGAGTAAGGAAGAATTTTACCGTTTAACTTTGGATTCACCAGTTTTTCCAGTTTTCTCTTCCTTGTGAATGGGATTATCACTGTTTTATCTGCATTGATAGATAATTCGTTTTCTCTACACCACTTACTTATGGTGTTGAGGGCGCCTTGCATTAGACTAGAAATTGTGCTGAGGCAGGGACCTCTGATGATCACTACCAGATCATCAGCATAGCCTTGTGTATCATAGTCTTTTTCTGCCATCTTAACAAGTAGTTGGTCTACTTCTAGGGTCCATAGAAGTGGAGACAGTACTCCTCCTTGTGGACATCCTCTCGTGGCAAGGAATTCAAGCTTTGAAGCATTGAGGGTAATGTTTGCTACTCGATTTGAGAGCATGTTTTTTTACCCATCTGATGGTGCTTTCGTCTATCCCTTTTGCCTCCATTCCATTAAGAATGGTTTCTATAGGGGTATTATCAAATGCACCTTCAACATCTAGAAAAGCACACAGGGCTGTTTGCTTATCCTCTAGGGATTTTTGCACCTTGTCGACCAGATCGAGGAGGGCTGTTTCAGTGGATTTTCCCTTTTGGTATGCATGTTGGTTGATACTTAATGGCCTGTCCACTAAGTATTTGGCCCTAATGTGCTGGTCTACAATCCTTTCCATGGTCTTCATTAGGAAGGATGTTAGACTTATGGGTCTAAAGGATTTGGGTTGTGAGTAGTCTCTCTTCCCTGTTTTTGGTATAAAACGTACTTTGACCCAATTCCATGGTTCTGGTATAGCACCCCAGGCGTAACTTGCTCTGAATATTTTTACCAGATGTGGAAGAAGCAGGTCATTTTCTTTTTGCAGCAGAGCAGGAAAAATGCCATCTTTTCCCGCTGATTTAAATGGTTAGAATTTTTCCAAAGCCCATCTAATCTGGTTAGGCCTAAAGATATTAGCGGCCTTATTCCAGTCTGAGCATTTTGCCCTATGGAATTCATCATTCCTTTGGGTGTAGCTTTGTGTGTCGATTTGGTACGAACCCGGAAAGTGTGAAGACCTAAGGAGATCTAGAGTCTCCGTCTCAGTGTTCGTAAATGTGTTATCTGGCTTTCTAAGTAGTCCAAGATATTTATTTGGGGTCTTAGCGAGTATTTTGTGAATTCTTGCTTCTTTGTGGGTTTGGGCAATTTGTTCACAAAAGCGTCGCCAAGAAGCTCTTTTGGCTTTTCTGATTTGTTTGTTATATTCTGTAAGGGCCTTGCCGTACTGGTCCCAATTGCACGGTTTGGCCCGGTTGAATATACGGCGTGTGGTGGTTCTGAGCTTTTCCAGTTTTGTCACTCACCTCTTTTGTTCGTATCCGAGCTCCCCCAGATGGTATGGTGGGCGTTAGCATCGCATCCCACTATCAGCTCCGACTTTTGTCTTCTAGAATAATCCAGGACTTTAGTCAGTTCTTCAGTGAGATCCTGCTTATCACCAGGAAGATATGCCGAGCAGAAAAGTACTTTGGACCTATTCGGCCCTTTGACTTCTACGTATGCGGTGACTGTATCTTCGCTGCAAAGTTCTGAAACAGGTAAGAAGTTAATATTTATGTTAAATACGATGCAGGCCCTAGGTCTGAGGCCTTTTTCGTATACAAGTATCTTACCCGCATTGTTCAGACCGGCTACCACGGAATCAGCGTTTATCCATGGTTCTTGAATGAGAGCGATGTCCAGGCCACCTTCGCTGAAGATCTTCTCTACAACCGCAGAGGCTGCAATAGCGTGGTGTAGATTGGCCTGGAGCACCGCCAGCCCCTTTGGGCGTTGAGGTTGGTGGGGACTACTGGCTGTGGGAGCCGCGGCGCCCTTGTGTGCCCCGCCGTCCTCGGTTTGTACCCCTGCTGTGTCCCCTACCTCTGGACGGATGTGCGCCCCTAGTGACCCCCCTGTGGAGGGGAAACCGCGTACCTCTTCCCCTATTGGTCCCTGTCGAAGTGGAGGTGGAGGGAGTTGGAGGAGGGTTGTTCCGTTGTGGTCCTGCACGGACCTGCACGGTGCCCTCAGCGGGAGTGGTTGTAGTTATGGGGGTTGGGGTGGTGTTGGTTGCGGTGGAGGTCGAGGGTTCAGCGAGAGGTGGATCAATGGCCAAGGTGATAGGGCCTTTGATCCTGAACTGGACCTTTTTGAAGCCAATGTTGGCCTTTAGGTCCGCAATCTTGAGGGCCTCAAACGAGTGGTCGTCCAAGGATACGGTCAAGGTAAGACCTCCCTTTTCGACCTTCGTGTTGAGGACCTTCCAATGTTCGGTGTTCAGACCCTCATTCTGAGCACCGAAAAGTTCTAAGGCCCGCTTTGCGCAATCGGCCTCAGAGCTTGGGATAAATACCATCCCCACATTTGGTTTCCGGATGTCAGCCTCGTTCATGAGAACGAGTCTCGCCTCCGGCCACGGTCTGAGGGGGGGTATTTTCCTCTCAAGCCATGCTTTAGACCGCTCATTCTCACATGTAATGAGAAGCCAGCCTGGCTTGAAGGAGCAGCCCTTAAATTTAGGCCCTTCACCCCTTCCGGATTGAGCGATGCTTTGCAGGATGGTATTGCGCAGCGACTCCAGTTGTGTATCAGTCATCAAGGACTTGGAGTCTTTTATGCCAACCCGGATTGAGCGTACGGCCTCGCTGTAGGCTACTGTAGTTGGGGTGTCTAAGTCCTCACTCACCTTTGGGGCTTTGGTGATATGTCCCTTTGGTGATTCTTCCTCTGAGCGAACCCGTTTGACCGGTTTGCGCGCAGATTCAGATTGTGAGGATTTAAACTTATACCCCATCTGCTTCAGCTCAGCGAAGCTCTTTAACGCTAGTGTTGAAGCCATACTCGGCTCCACTCCCAGCTGTCTCAGAGCCACGAAGCGCTTTTTGGCAGCACTTGACAGTTTCCTGTCACTACGTTTGGAGGCGGTGGATTCATCAGTCGGCGAGGGTGAGCCGCAAGCAGCCCTTTCCGCCGTGCTGATGGAGTCCTCTGTCTCCATGGAGAGTTGCTCCGATATTTGGTCAGGTTGCTCTGCGCCTTCTATCAGAGGCATAAGTTCCTGGCATAGGTCTTCCAGGTTACCATCGTCTTTATTTTTTAAATCTTTATTCATGTTGGTCCCACGAGTAGCTAGGGAAAGTAGGTCCACTCCGGCAGAGCCCCGCATGCCGGAGTAAGGCTAGATACACCTCAAGGTCACCTGGTATCGAGGGCCCACCGTTAACGACTGAGCTCCCCCTCAGCCACGCATCTCTCGGCACGGTACGGATAACACCTTAGATTGGGGATGGTATCGAGTCTTTAGCCGCCAGATACCACGTCATTGAGATCCCAGAGTGGAATTTCAATGCCGCACTACCTGGCGTTGCCCAGGGTGAACCGCGACAGGCGCTACTGCTTCCCCTCTGACGAGTCAGAGTGGATTCAGTAACATCCCAGTCGTCACGTGGAGGTAACTCGAACTGACACCACTTAATAATAATTTAACCTAAACTTACATACTAGGTAATTACCGTGTTCAAACAAAACATAGAACCTTGATAGCTTAGGACTTTGTGTTATGAATAATCTTAATATTTAATTTGGCCAGTGATCATCTAGTGAACCCTATGTTGTGAACCTTTAACAAATAACCCTGATACTTTTTATTGTTGAGACTTGGAATCTGACAAACCTTGCATTAAATCATTTATTTATTAACCTAACCAACCCTAACAATTCCTACTACATATACCTAGCCTGCCTTTCCTTATAAATGGTAAAACCTCAACTATCCTAAGTGAATGTAAAACTATTTTTGGCTAACTATGTGTTCCGATAATAGTAGTAATAACTATAGAGAAGTATAATTAGGTAGTGAAAATAGATATAATAAGGACAAGTATTATGTGAAAATACTAATAAAAGTTTATTAGGGCGTGGTAAAGGCAACAGGCCCCGTCACTCGCCTGCCCCCATGGAACTCATCTCCTTGCTAATAGCTCCCCTGCCACAGGGTTTTCCTGTGCAGATTCTAATAGATACAATCACCTAGTATCATCAAAAGGGATATAATTTAAAGTAATGAGCTGTCCTTCACTCAAAACTTGTATTATTAGAGTATATATATTTGGAACTGAATCATTTCTAGTCCCAGGTTTTGGTGATTTTCCATACATTTACATTTACTTTACTTATTTGGCAATTTTGCACAGGAAATAATTACTGAATTTACTTCTTTTAAATAGGACATTCTACCAAACTTTTGGTATTTTAACCATCTTAATTTACTGCAAAATATGGCAATTAAAACTGTTTTATTAAAAGTTCAAATCAATATAGGTATTTCAATAAATAAATATTTATAAAATGTATATAAATAAATATAATCTTTCTTTTAGTCGGTTCTATTTTTAGTAACCCTTTCCTTAGTTCAGAACTTGTTCTGTAATTTCTGTCATTGTCTAACAACAGTAACACTAAGATTGTGAGTATCTCTACAAATCTAGTGTTAGTTTTGCAATCACTTCTTGCAAATAGCGATTACTTTTCTCATAATTAACTCTTATTCTGAGTAAATATTCAGTACCTTTAGTAACCTTAGTTTAATCAATATTGCTTATTTCAGTAGTTTAGATTTGTCTACCTTGAGAACAAATGAAATTAAGTTGGTTTTCTTAATATTGAAGTAATTTATTTATTAATTACTTGGGAGTTTTACTCCAATTTAAAGTAGAATAGTACAGTCTGGGTCAAGATCTAGCGGTAAATTTTCATTTCGAGTGTTGCTCCGTACATATCCCGATATGCAACTTAATTGTTTTTTGCGTTTACCGATCCTCAACTGCTACAAAGAAGAGACATCTTGAGTACTTCCTTGAAAAACTCGAACTTCTCTTACATAAATATATACATAAATACCATAAACAAAAAATTGTTATTGTAGGAGATATAAATATAAATACTTTAAAAAATAATCATATTGACATTAAAAAACAACTTCGTGACATACTAAATAATTATAATCTGACGCACCATATAACAGAACCCACTAGAGGTTTATCTTGTATTGACCACATCTACAGTAACGTAAAAGGGGCAACAGGCTCAACTCTCCCACTTTATCTATCTGACCATGACACAGCACAAGTTCTTGTTTTTAATACGAGAAAAAAAGTTATGATTCCAAAAGCAACATATATTTACAAAAGATGTTATTCTACTGAAAACATTGATAAGTTCAAAACGTATTTAGCAAGACTTTCCTTTTCTGATGCGTACAATGAAACAAATGCTAATGAGGCGTTCAATAAGTTCTACGACTGGTTTTCTTTACTATACAAACTATGTTTTCCTGTTTGTAAAGTAAGATATAATACAAGCCCTAAATTGCATTGGATCTCAAAAGGCATAAGAAAAAGCTGTGCTTATAACAGAATTCTTCGCCAAAGCTACTACAAAAAACGAAATAAAAATGCCAAAAATAAATATCAAGCATATTCGAAACTACTAAAAAAATGTATACTTCAAGCTAAAAAAAAACCAATAACAAATACATTGTTAAAAGTAAAAACATTTGTAAAGCCACGTGGAGAGTAATACAGGATGAAATAGATGGCGGATTGCAGTATGAGCACTACATAGATTCTATTGAATATCGTAATAATATTATAAAAAGTCCTCACAAAATTGCTACTGTATTTAATGACTACTTTATTGGATCAAGTAATAAAATTAATCTTAATAATCCTCATGAATCCTCAAATGACATAATAAACAATTCTATTTATCTCACACCCGTTGACGAAAATTTTATAAAAAAAACCATTTACTCTCTGAATAATACAAATTCAGAAGGATATGATGAAATATGCACGAAGGTAATAAAGGCGTGTACCGAGCCATTAAGTCCTATTCTAACGTTTTTGATCAACCAATCTATGGTCGCTGGAGTATTCCCAGATACACTTAAATACTCAGTAGTGAAACCACTGCACAAGAAAGATAATAAAGCAAAAATAGATAACTATCGGCCTATAACGCTAATACCAATTTTCTCTAAAATCTACGAAAAAGTTATACATAGTAAATTAACTTCTTTCTTTGACAAATATCAGTTGTTAAAACAAAACCAATACAGGTTTCAAAAAAATAAATCTACCACACATGCTGCTTTTGATCTAGTTAAGGAGGTACTGTCTAGTCTTAATGAGAAGAAATATACAACGGCCCTTTTTTTTGACATGTCAAAAGCATTTGATTTTGTCTGTCACGATCAGCTGTTATCAAAGTTGCAACACTGTGGCATTAGAGGAATAGCACTGAAATGGATCGAGAACTACTTGTCAAATAGAAAGCAGTCGGTGGTTGTTTCAAAATTAGACTATAATTAAGTAGTTCAAACGTATAAATCAGATTACAAAGTGAATAGATCTGGAGTTCCGCAGGGAAGTGTTTTGGGCCCACTATTGTTCCTAGTTTATGTAAACAACCTTCCGAATGTGACTGAGCATCGATGCATTTTGTTTGCTGATGACATATCAGTGGTAGTAACTACAGACAAAAAATATTCAATATAGGACCATAAAATTGACATTAATAATACAATAAAATCTATTACAAATTGGCTTCGACATAATAATTTAATAATTAATATACACAAAACCAATTTCATACACTTCAACAAATCTATTAATCAGACCCTTAATATAAATTATCAGGAAAATATTATGAATAATGTTTTTTCAACTAAATTCCTAGGTATAGAAATTGACCAGAACCTTGACTGGAAGAAACAAGTTGAGAATGTAATAAATAAAATAAACCGATTTACGTTTGCGCTTTATAAATTATCTAAAATAGCCTCAAGAAGTACTGCCCTTATAGCCTACTTTGCATACGTAGAATCGGTTTTACGATATGGAATTATTATATGGGGAAATAGCATCCTTAAGGAAAGCGAGAGAGCGAGGAAAGTGAGAGCAATATGCGGTGCTGCGCCTAACGAACCATGCAAACCACTATTTAGAAATTTGAATATTCTACCATTTCCTTGCCTTTATATTTATGAAACTGCAAAATTTGTAAAGCTAAATATGCATTTTTTCACTCAAGCTAAAGACATATACGCACGAAACACCCGACACAGCAAAAGACTGGTTTCTGCAATAACACCAAAGAGTATGATATTTAAGAAAAATTGCTATTGGATGTGTATCCAAATCTATAATAAGATACCTGAATATATTCGACAAATGACTTTTAATAACTTTAAGACTGCCCTACGCAAGTGGCTATATGAAAAGATGTACTACAATGTTAAGGACTACCTAGGTGATAATTAATGAATGTAAAAATATAAGTTTAATCATGGTTGACATTTTCGATTTGACTCGTGTGAATTTGACTATTTTGTAACTGTTAGATTGTATACATCCTACTATGACATAATCGAAAATTTAATTAATATTTGATATGTATTGTGACATGTGGTATAAGCTGATATAATGTACTAATTAATTTTATAATAGTTAATTCCGAATGTAATTTTTAATATTTGTATGCTATTGTTGATGGCTGAGTAGGCCGAACTCTCTTTAATTTGTAAGAACTTCAGTGTACCCTATTCAAATACAAATAAATTATTCTATTCTATTCTATTCTATTCTTGACTATGTAATGTTCCCTTAGGACATAGTTTTCTAGGTTCTTATGCAACCATTTCCAATGACATAATTCCATAGATTTTGACTGACTTTATTCTTTGTATGTCTCTTGAATATTAATGCTGAACTGATGTTTCATCAGTGATGTAGTGAAGAAAGGTAGCATAATTGCCCGCATGGTACAACTAGTGGCTACAGAATTGCCATATGGTCAACTCTTATATGTGTTTGAATTAACATCAGTGGTTAGTTGTTATATTTATTACAACTAGGTTCCCTAACTCAAATACTAAATTCAGTCGACATTCTATAAAATCTATCATTGAACTTAACAACCCCCCTATTGTTATGAATGAATTTACCTACATAAAATTAAACCTAATTCATTTTACTGTGACATTACAGTCTTTATTTACGTGCCTATTATAAATGATACCTATAACATTCTAGTCTATATTTACCTGCCTATTATGTTTGTAAATGTTACATACTAAAGGTGTAAATCCCTATAATCCTTATCGATACCTCCAGGTTCAATTGTCGTATAAACCAAAACCCTACTTTTCAGGAGAGCCAAAAAACGTTTTTTTTTTTTTAAATAAAAAATTCGTAACTTTTTTACTTGGGCAGTTTTAAAAAAATGACCAAAAGAAAACATTCTTAAATTTTGGCGATAAAAATGTCTAAATATTCAAATCATGCTCATCTGCAGTAGTTTTAAAGTTAGCTTGGAGTTACGTCTTTAAAATAGGCACTCGGTGGTTTATACGACCCATTATATTGGCCCTGAAAATAACTCTTTACGTCGTGTTTGAATTTTTAGTAAACATAAGACCGATATTGATGGCTTAAAGACCATTAAATGTAGTTTTTTTGGTTTATATACCCATTGATATAGCGATTCATTAAAATGTATTATTAAAACTATGTATGTAAATAATGTATTGTTAACTATTTCTATGCTGTTGTTGTTTAGAGAATGTGCACAAAGACATTTAACAGTGTAAAAACTAAATTTGGTTGAGGTAGATAGGTATAATAAATTTGGTTGCATACAAAAAATAACAAATCATATTTTTTTCTTTTTTACAATAACGGCAAAACAATTAAGATTTTTAATAATTCTAAACAGAACTAATCACCATAAAATTTTGAACAAAAACAATAAAATTACAGCAAAACATTAAGACAGCTTTCCTGTGTCGGAAGTCTCGACATAGTTCCGGGTGAAACCACCAGGTGGCGTTCGAAAAATGCTGAGGCAAAATTGATGTTTTCGTATATTTATTGATTGAGAAGAATTTTTGAATGATGCTTAAAAAACTACAAATATTTTTTTAGGATTTATTAAAAATATAGCTACGTAAGTTAAAATTATATTTGATGAATTAGAAAATCTTAAAATTGAAATTGTCGGAACGAAATGTCAAAAATGATACATCAGACTACGCCTGCTGGTTCTCTGCTGACGCATATTGATTTCGATTAATAATAATGAATTTAGAATAAAGAGAAAAGCCCCGGTATGCTCAGGGAAGGATTTGTAACTTTTTTAGAATTTCTTTATGGAATTTATATCTTTACAAGAACACCGACTTTAAATTACAGCTAGAAGAAACAACTTCTGGTAACAATTAGCAATAAATTAATTACAGAGCATCTCAGAAGGGTATAAATAGCCTTCCTGAGCATAATGTGGCTTGTTTTCTTTATTTGTTTAAAAGTCTTGAATTCACAACATTTAATCGAGATCAAGCGCGAACCAATGAAACGGTCTCATACGCTCGAATTTATACCAATCGCAGACTAATAATTTTACTAACTGCCAATCGTGGGCAGCGCTTGGAAGCGCTATGAACATGGTTTATACGTCAATTCATAAGATTAACAAATGAATGATCATGGTCCATTAGAATTTACCATATTGAATACGTGGACTTACGACGTCAGATACAAATAATCTAGACATTAAACGCCGTATGTTTTTAAGCGTAAAAACCATTTTAAATTACTTGAGACTTTTACGTCCTAGCTTAAAAAAAATATGGTTGTTACATCTTAGCAAAAATACCAAAAACAACCATTTGGCTTTTACATTGTTTTTATTGTATTAATTTATCTTTTAGGCTATAATTTTTTTAGGGCGTATAAACATTTTTTTAGCGAATTTCAATATATCGAATATACAGATCGAAAGAGAAAAAAAAACTGATTACAATGGTATATATATCTCGATTTGGCCAAAATGTTTCTCATGGCCAAGCTACTATTTATGTCTACTGTTAAGGCCTAACATTCCCTACTATGTGTGTATTTGCAAACTAGAGGCGGGGCCTCACATTTTTTTTTTTTTTTATCCTCCCTCCTCCCATCCTCCGCCGTGGTTAAAGCGGAGACTTTTTTACATGTTTTTCTTTTTCAACAAGATTTTTTAAAACAATAATAAAAATAATTTCGTATCCTCACCAGACGAGTATGCTTTATCATACTCGCTGGTGTCTGGATCTTCGTCAGCCTAAATTTTGTTATTACTTACCACTACTTTAATAATTTTTGTTGCGAATTGAATAAATAAATTTTTTGTTGCTTTTTCTTTAATTAATTCTGGTAATACATCTTTTGAAATTTTTTTATCCAATTTAAACTCTAATCCTAACCTCTCAAGAGAGAAACGTGGGCAGTAAAAAAGGATGTGCTCCACGTTCTCTATACTCTGTGGGTCACAGATGCATGCCGGACTGTCCTTGCACTTGAAGCGATTTAAGTACTCTGACAGTCCGCCATGCCCTGTGAACACCTGCGTCATATGTGCGTTTATTTCCATTTTTCGAACAGTGCTAAACGCTTCTTTAGCATTCGGGAAGAACATTCGGGTCACTGTGCCTGTGTCTGCACTTTGATATCTCCTGTTCCATTCGTCAATCGTATCCAGACGGATCTGGCGCTTGACGAATGAAACAGGGCACACATCGTAGTCGGCCCGACGTTTAATGCCCACTGCGGCTTCTTTAGCTAGCACGTCAGCTCTTTCATTTCCCTCTAATCCCGCGTGTGCCTTGATCCAAAATAGATTCATTATTTTGCCGAAATTTGTGATCTTTTTTAAATTTTGCTGTGTTTCGAACGCAATGGGATGGAGGGAAGTGCCACTGGCGACGGTTTCAAGAGCCGACCTGGAGTCACAGTATACATTAAACGTCTTAGCCTTGTGCTTCAGTGCCAAATCCGTTGCCATTTTTAAGGCCAGTAACTCTGCCTGGTACACGGTGCAGAAGGACTCCAATTTGAATTTTTTGGTGGTTACCTCCACTCTGTTCCTCCAGAGAGATAGAGCAGCACCAACCTTCCCGTCAATTTTGCTTCCGTCTGTTAAAATATTACAGACGGAATCGTCCCCATGAGCCACTTCTGCACCGTCCACCACGCTGCCAAAAGCATATCTACACTGTTCAGCGGGATGTGGCGTGCTGACAACTGGTACCGGAACCTCAACCTCCCGGTCTCTTACTACGCGCTGGGAATGGCCTCTCTTTACTTCGTAAAGAGCGGCAGCCTCTTGGATCCTCAGATCCAGGGGGAGCATTCCAGCGAGTAGTAGGGCCGAGTTTAGGGATACTGTCCGGTACGCCTTGACCAGTTTCTGCACAAAGCCCCGCTGAACAGTGTCGAGCTGCTTCCTAACCCCGAGTTTCTTGGCCGCCGGTGCCCATGCACTCGCAGCATACATAATCACAGGCTCTACCACTGCGACATAGATAGTCCTGATTACCTCAGGCGACAATCCCCACTGCACTTTCGCTGCCCTTGACAACTGGCGATACAGCCCAAGAGCCTTCCTGCACACATTGGCAACATGAGTGTTGAAGGTCAGCCCATCGTCAATTGTCAAGCCCAGCACCTTCATTTCCCTCGACAGATCAATGCGCTCCCCGCCCATGGCCAGCCTTGGTGCGTCAAATTTCAGCTTCCTCGTTACAACCATCGCGCTCGTTTTGTGAGGTGCAAACTTCAGCTTATTTTTGACGCCCCATTGCTGAACACGATCGAGGACCGCATTAGCCCGCTCTTGCACTTTCTGTCCGTTGTCGCCTGAGATAACCAGCACCACGTCATCTGCAAACGCCTGGCATCGCACGTCCACTCCTTCTATTTCCTTGAGCAGAGGGTCCAGCAGGAGGTTCCAAAAGGTTGGGCCACCTATCGACCCTTGCACACACCCTTTTGTGGTGTTCCTGCGAAACTCCGTTCCGGCGTACCTCAGTCGAACACACCTGCCCTCGAGGTAGCTGTCTACCATTCGCCGCAGGTTCGATGGGCAACCTGATTCGGCGAGCCGGCATTTTATGGCGGGCCACCATGCGCTATCAAAGGCTCCCTCTATGTCTAGGGATACTACCACCATGAGTTTTTTCTCATCCAATTTTTTCCGAATATATTGTATCAAGGCATAGAGGGAGTCTTCGGTGCTGCGTTGGGGCGTAAAGCCATATTGCCTGGTAGACATGTTGGGCAGGATGTGCCATCTAATTCGCCTGATAAGCATTTTTTCGAGAATCTTCCCAAGTACAGGCAAAAGACCAATCGGCCTGTATGACTTGGGAAGAGTATAGTCTGCCTTCCCCGGTTTTCGCAGGATCACCACCACGGCCTCCTTCCACTTAGTGGGGAAGTGGGAGAGCACCAAGCACCTATTCATGAAGGACAGGACGAGATCGGGGTCCAGGGTTATTGCCGCACAACAAATATCAGCTGTAAAGCCATCTAGGCCTGGGGCTTTCTTCGGGTTGAAACTAGACGCGGACCATTTTAGCTCCTCCGCCGTGAAGAGAGGGTCACATGAGTCATCATGTTCCCTCTTGTTCACATTACTGGCCACTACTCGCAATGCTTTATGGTCCGCGTTGTCGTCCTCCTGTCGATCTTCCGGGTAGAAGGTCCCCGCCAGAAGCTCGGCTGACTCTTTTTCATTCAGCACTTTGCCGTTTTGAACAAGGGGCAGGTCTTCTCTTCTATCTGTTGTGCGCCCAATCACCCTGTAAATGCTGTCCCACATAGACTCTCGATCCTGTCTTTCACAAAATGTCTTCCAGCTGGCGGTCTGAGCCATCTGAATCTCCTTCAGATACTCCAGTTTGGCCAGGGTATATTGCTCCACGACACATTCTCGGCGGACCGATGCTGCGTACTTTATCCTCCTCTTTTTCCTTATGACGTCTTTCTTCATTTCTGCTAGCTTATCATTCCACCAGGGCAATCCTACGTGTTTTTTTTAGTTTTTATATTTGGGGCCTCACATTTAATCTAAACGTGTGGTGTGTGGTGTGTGAGTTCACCCCCCCTGTAAAGGGATGTAACTCCTAAGCTAGCTAAGGGATCGAGGCGGAATCCTCTAGTGTACCTATCCTACTCCGTGTGTATGTGGATCCGACCGCTAATTGGACTTGGACCGCGGCCGGTTCCGGACAAGAGGTGGGGAGACCTCCCTAGCTTTCTTCACCAGCCTGATTTCTCAGTCCAGCTACTCCGGTCTAGGAAGTGTGTCATTAAGCGTTGTGATATATAACGCTTGCAATATAAGACACAATCAATTGCATCCTGGCGTTAACCAGTTAAGATGTCCCATTTACGTGTATCACCGTTAGGTTTCCATGGAACACCCCGAGACACTTACGTCTCGTTAGGACTTCGAGTTACACAATTACAATAATAAAAACTTATCTTGAGTTTTTTACAATAACTACCTAGTAATTATTTATTATTTTAAACAACACAAAACAAATGTTGAAAACAAAGTGTCGAAACAAATAAAAAACATCGTTTGTTCTAAAATCTAGCTTTCCTTGCATTATTGGTTTATTTATCTTCTGATTCTGTGATTCAGCCTTTCACAAAATTAAATATCGCATCTAAATATGATATTTCTAATGCAATTAATCATCTACAACCCTTATCACTTACGGATATAATAAATAGATAGTAGCCGTTTCTCAAACCTACTCAATACGCATATAAAATTTGGTAAGAACCGGTAAAGTCATTTCGGAGGAGTATGGGAATGAACATTGTGACACGAGAATTTTCTATATAAGAGAAGATATGCATTAGACAACACACCAATTGTCGTGGTTTCGAAGTAAGGAATTTTCTTCCTTGTGTTACGAATACCAGAAAACGATTATGACGGGGGCGTCTCCCAAAAATACTCAAATATATATTAAACATCCTTCTTAGGTACAATGTTCATGCTCATCACACAAACATGCCCCTGGCGGGTTTCGAACCGCGACGGCCGACGTAATAGTCAGGAGCTCGAACCAATACATCAAACGCGTCATCAAAATTTAATAATATGCGTTATTCCATAAAAGTGGTTTCAGCTGCTTATAAGTATTTTTGTGCAGACCAAAATGTTTTGTCACAGGATTAGTTGGCTCTGGGATCGCTAATTGGAGGTTTACTCGTCCTCTTTTTGAAAACCTTTTTGATCTCTAAAGTTAGATTTAAATCCAAAACTCAGACTAACACCTGCCTGGTTCTTGTCAACAATACAATACATAGAATATTTATTTATGCTTTACCGAATTATTGATCTGCTCATCTCACACAATTCCAACTGTTAATAGCCTGTTTATTTTCTTACTGTACTAAATTTAACTCATTAGCATCACAATAAACCTCCGTGGTTTTTAGATGTTAATATTACCTATATATTCTTGTAATTTTGTTAATATGATAATAAATAAATAAGTAAATAAATAAAATCGTGCATAATTCTAGTCCACCTAGTTTGTACATCAATAAACCTGTCGTATTTCTGCGAAGTTGTGTCGTCAAAGCAATAAGTTTCTAGTGGCCAGCTGGTCAATTTCCGGAAATCCACCACGCTATCCGGACACATGCAACTCGACGCACCGCTTTGTGCGCTATTATCGCTTGAAACTTCGCTTTACTAGCGAGCGTCAAGCGGAAGCTGTATGGGAGAAAACCTAATCTGCTAACTCTTGTGTATACACGTTTCATTTATAAGGCTGCGGTAGATTCAGAAACTATTATGGTAATAGGTTATTATGACATACGTTGATACGTGTATCACATACACTACACACCTTACCTTACCTTATTATTTATATGATTTCGATTTCTATAGTTAATTATCATTAACAGAATATGGACGGTATCAGCATTATATAAATCAGCCTTAGGACGTCTCATTATATAAATCAGCCTTACGACTTCTGAATATAAGCGTAAAGGGACCACGGCGTTCCACAGGGACCGATTGCAAGCGGTTTGCATCCAGTGTGATCCTGCGATTTTTAAAATAATTATTTCTGTTTATTTTGCTCTAGTCCAGTCAAAGGGACCATTGAAATTCATTTTCGAAATACCTGAGTGGACAACACAGAGAAGTCAATCACTAGTGAATAGTGGAAGAGGCTTACGAGCTCCGCACTACAATAATGCCGATACAATCGATACATGCCGCGCGCGGAAATTAATAAAACTGATTTTAATATGCATTGATATTTGATCCCCCTCAATTTAACTCACGCAACGGCGGTGCTCGTAAAAACTTTACAACTCCACAAACAATGCCGTCTCTTCGGATTTCACAGTCAAGTGCAATTACGCCGCGGGGTGTTTTGAGTGATACTGTAATAAATAAAATTTCGCCAGACACACTCTTTTATCTCAGCACAGTCAACGTTTTATGCGCGCCGCTTTAAAGTTGCCTGCTAATTGCCTTTTTGGTTGCAGCTTTTTTCGTGCTTCCAAAAGATTCGCTGGACATAACTTTATTATTGAGCATGATGATTGATTAACAAGCACAAACATTTTATTAATGTTTTTTTAACAAACATATTGGCTGACAAATTCTTACTAATGAGCAATTCTTTGTACACGATCATCAATAAAATCACTACCGTCCCTCCTGTCTACGTAGACACCAATAATACATAAATTGCTTTGAAGTGTCAGGATTGCTCGGATAACGTAAACGATTTCGAACATCAAAGAGCGGCTGGTAGAAAAAAAAACACTTTGGTAAACGAGTTAATCGCAGTCTGCAGGTGAGTTCGGGTAGGTTAGGCTTAGGTTATACTGTAACTTCGATATAAGCCTATTTGGCTAATATTTCGCTGGGATATATATATTTATACGTATATCGGCCAAGGAGCTTGAATTAGGCTCGAAATAGGCTCGAATTACTATTATAAAAAATATTCGTATCTAATTAATGACAAATTAAGTGTGCTTATTAATAATGTAAATATCTTCTTTTTTTGGAACCTTCTCACTCAATCTAAATTAAAGTACCTAAAAATCGTAGGTTTGCATGCTATCGGTTAGCTGGAGGTACAGAACTATACAGCACAGTTACAGCGTGTAATATTTTAAACCCGAGATAAAATGTTAACTTTGAATAACAAAAGAGCGACATTGCGATCGACACAAGCCTTTGGGCCAATCCTCCAAATATATACCTGTAACTATGTGCCTGGGAACCATCATCAAAAACCATTTGGACATCCGATTGTTATGTTGGATATTTCATTACATCCACATTATCAACTTTGTCGATGGTGTCCTTTGGAGCATATACCTAGGTACAATCTATATTTTGTGATAATACATAATACGCTTTTACGGCTGTGTTTAAAGTATACTCCTCCCAAACAGGGTCGAAAGATTGCATTGGAGATTCAATCTATGCTTTCGTTTAACTGGCGTTTCTAGATGACATGAACGGTAACCAACAAGGTTTGAAATAGGTTTCAACAAAACTCATTTATTTTTCAATTTTGTACCCTTGTCTCGTCGAATTTTTCACTCATAAGACATGGCAAAATAAAACCAAGCATTGCCTTCACTGCGGTGATTTGAGGCGAGGATAAAATTACGCATTAATTTACGATTATTCAAACAACACGGTTCCTCGGAGCATAAGTCTCCGTCCGAGCTTAGACTTACCTTACCTCACACGGTACGAATGTTAACTATGGCGGCAATAAAGCGACCGAATGTGGTCCTCGCTATTTTAAATGCAAATGTAAAGACTACTGTAAAGTAAATTTCAAGAATTCTGAAAATACTCGTAGGTACGCGGCACTTGTAAGTAAGTAGGTACGCTTTAAAGATACGTGGATAATTTTTCATGATGTGCACACTTTACATGTGCAAAATGATTTAGCACATTTACGTTACAATTCTGAAGAAAATACCGTTTCATACATGTGCCATGCTTTTATTATTTTGATAGCTTACTCTGCTTTTCCGTTAACATTAATCGTGTTTCTGTTCTAATAAGACCAATAAAATCTTTATTTCTTTGATGGGCACTAAATATTTATTTATCCTGTGAGTGTGTCACTCAATGAAATACTGACTCAGGGGAATTGCGAGATAACTTGTGGAGATCCAATGGGCTCCCTCGGGATAAGAGTGAAGTCATAACAAACTTACAAAAAGCCAACCTAAAGTAAGGGGTAACTTAAAGGTTAAATATTTTGTATTGAAGTGGATTTGCACTGACAGGATAGCAAATATTTTAAAAGAATATTTGCAGATAAGTTACAAAATCAATGTATATTTTTTCAATGGATTCAACTTTTTTTTATTTGTCAAAATCCTTCCACATTTTTTTATTTTTATTTTATTCACAATAAGGTTGCCTTTTGACTCCAGGCCAAGTCAAGTGCAGCTAAGACGAAGTAAAATGGAACGAGCTCGCCCAGAAGATGCCTCAGGTTCACTCCAACTTTGAATAGATTCCGATTGTAATCACTAGGAAACACCGATACGGGCAGTGAGTTCAACTCTTTTCCGTTAGTTCAGTCAACGAAAGATTGTAGAGGGATTTTCAAAGAACACGATTTTTGTCTCGTAACTTTATTTGACTTGCCAATGTGTCGGTGGCCAAGTGGCATAGGCATACGCCCTGATACCGTCAGGTTTGTTTCCTCTTCTGACACAGATGCTTTTTTTCAAGTGCGTGTTATAAAATCACAACTTTACTTGGATTAGTTAGGATGTTAACATATCAAAAGTCTCAGGCCGTATCTCTTGAGCCGGGAGGAGGGGGAGGATTTACAGGTATTTTTGAAGTGAAAACTTCTTTAGCGGCGTTGAGCACTTTTGTGGGATGGGGGAAAAATGTGAAACTCGCGTCAGGACACGTGGGCTGATCGAAAAACCGTAAGACGGTTGGCGAAATTATGGATGTAAGTTGATTTTTCTGAGAGATAAACTTTTTAATGTAATTTAATATAATATAAATTGTAATGTTTGTGTACGATAGCGCAATAAATAAATATTGTATTCTATAAAAATATATTATTATTATAATTATTATTATTTTATTTTATTATTATTATTATTATTATTGTATTATATCTCAAAAATGATAGTACTTTTATATTGATAATAAGAGCAATTCATTCAAAATTATTCCCTAACTATTCCAAAAAATCAAAAATGCACAACGTTGATATTCAAGTTTTCACTTCTGCCGGCACGGCACTCCCGGAGTGCAATTTTTTTTAGGTTTTTCGCATAATATATCGGAAACTATGCGTCCTAGCGAGATGAGACCTTCTACAAAAGTACAGCTAATAAGATTTACCGCAAGATGTTCTCAGTCCAGTTTTGAAACGACTTCATAAAAAGGAGGTTATCGATTTGCCCTATAATTTTATTGACGTCGTTGGAGTTGGAATATATTTGAGTGTGGTCTATTTAGGCGTCTAAATATGTTGGTTAAATTTTGCAAGTGTATGTTAGTTCGTATGTTTGATATTTGTATAATTGTAAAATTTTGTGTTTGTAAACGAATATATTGGAAGCAAGATTTTGTTTTGAGATTATTCTTTATTTGATCTATTCAGTATTATAAATATCATTATTTTTTATTTTTCGTTTACAAATCTTAAAGCGGTTAACAGGAAACATCTTCCTACCAAATTGCAACAATGTAATAATATCCTTTAATAATAAGGGTTCCATTTTTGCCATTCGGCTACGGAACCCTAAAAATCATCATAGTCAAATATTATCCAATTCAAAAGACGTCATAGAAATATAATTCGAATTGATAACCTCCTTTTTTTGAGGTCGGTTTATAACTTGAACTTGTAGTTAAAATAGTTCAAAAATCGTGAACATTCCAATTCTCTCCACAAGGTTTAACGATAGTTATTGGAGTAGTCTAGATGCGCATTATAAATGTTGATGCAAAGAATAAAAAGAGGACAAACTGTTAAGTAATGACTGTAAATAATTTTTAGCTAATACCTTTGCAAAGTGCAATAGGAGATTAGCATTTTGTTTATAAATACAATAATCCACTGATAAGTTACTTCCTTAACAATTATTTACTTTTTGCAATGTATAACACTCGTTAAAATTACTAGAAAATTTAATGTTCATTTCGGTTCACGATGAAACAAGTAATGTTCTTGAGTTGTTTTAATACAAACTCGTAAGCGTTATTTTCCCTTTTACAGCTCCAAATTTCCACGATTAACAAAACCCATAAACTCATCTAATAAAACCTTCGGAGTGTAATAAAGAGCTTAGTGACCGGACCTGTAACACTTGTCGGATCAAACGTGTTAGCTTTAAGCACCTTTCTCGGCAACTTTGACACTTACATTCGCACAAACCTTAAATTCTTACCTTTTAATTAGAAAGTTAAATGGCTTGTCAATTTCAGGGCTGAGTGAATAAAACAGGAGAAAAGAGACTTAACGGACTAACAAATTCTAAGCAGAATTAAGTTTGAGCTGTTTCTGATCAAATGAAGATACAGATACCTGTAGAACTATTTTTTTTAGTGTCGTACAACTTTCTGTGTGTCATGTTCATTTGATCAGAGCCAGCTCAAACATTATTCTGCTTAGAATTTGTTAGTCCAGTAATAGTCTATTTTCTCCTATTTTATTTACCCAGCCCTGAAATTGATGCTAGATCAGGGCTGTAAGAAGGGTGACCCAGGAGATTGACTGGCGTGCTGACTAGGATGTCCCTCGTTCTGAGCGCGGTGTGTGCAGGCGCATTGTCGTGGTGGAGCAGTAGTCTGCGGAGCCCAATGTTTGGTGACTTGTTGCTAACAACAGAAAAAACTTAGTTGCCCACAACATACATTTGGTAGTATACCATTCATCGTGGATGCTTCTTTCTTTCTTTCTTGCTTGAAGTAGCCAGTCAAGTTTAAAAAAACTGGCGATCAAAAAGCTCCGAGATTCACCCCGCTCCGAGATCTTTTCACTTTGGTTGGCGTTGGTTCATTTTGAAATACTCAAACTGTCGAAATGCACTTGGTTTCTGATATTATTGATAAATCCAGGACTCATCACCTATAACGATGTCATTAACACGTCGAGCGAGCCTGCTTCAAACTTGTTCAACATATCACGGCACCATTCCACCCGGGCCTGCATCTGAGCGTCGGTGATGTAGTGCGGCACCCAGCGTGATAATATCCTCCTCACGTGAAAATGCCCGTGTAGAATCTCGTGAACGCCTCCAGATCCAATCTTCAATATCTGCTAAATCTCCTGATATATAATTCGCTCATTATCTTGGATTGAATTTTTCACTGCTAAGACATTTTCTTCCGTAATAGCCGTCTAAGAGTGACCGCTACATTTTTCATCCCCCAAGGTTTGTTGACCACTCTTGAATTCGTTATGCCAACGATACACGGTGACCTTGGTAGGGCTTCCATCTTTATATGCCATTTGAAGTCTATAGATCGTTTCTTCCGGTATATTCTGGCAACACTTGAAATCGTAAACAAACATAGCTCCAAAATGTTCCTGGCGCAGATTCATTTCTCAGTCAGATACGATACATGGAATTGGCTCGCAAAAAATTTGGAGAGATATTTTGAAAATGGAACACACCTATTTTTACTTATAAATAATAATGTTTTCGAAAACGATTCTAACCGGCTAGTCTCCTATATATAAAAACTTTTTTTCGCAATACTTTTTGACTAGCCTGGTATGTGCAAGAGGTAAGCCTTTCAATGAAGTCCTCACTATCATCAATTATTTCTTCATAAGTAGTACTTAGCCACTCAATAGCATGCAACTTTCTGCCTTTCAATTTGACCATGTTTTAATATCCCGGAAATTCCCGATATTGCTTATTTAGTAATCATACACCAGTAGGTACATATATGCGTGTTACTTTAAAGTGCATTGCACAAACCGAACCACTTAAAAACAAATAAAATAAGCGCGCCGTTCAGAAAACAGACTCCGACTTCTTCGGCAAAAAAATATCGAATTGTCGAGGCAGATCAGTCTGCACAATGCATACGAATTCAACGCCGTTTCCAATTGAGTTAGAACCTACTGCAGTTCCGGATGACATTGGAACAGTAATTTAACGCTGAATTCGTTACCCTGCGTCCGACGTTCTATTTCTACGGGAGACGTGTGACTGCGTTGTAATCACACAAATATTTATCTATTCCATGTACTTAATTTAATTTAATTACATCTCATTAAAATGGTACACGAATTATGTAGACATACCTACAGACTGTACGTAGTCAATTTTAATCTTAATTATTCTTAATAATCTCGGGCTTCAAACAGAACCAATAACCTGCATACAGTTGGTCGTTAAGCACTAATTATATTTTCGATAAATTGAAACAGATTAAACGCGGCATGTCATTTACCGGCCTAATAACGTTTGTTGCCATGTGACATATTTAGTGGCGTTTATTACGAGCAATTACGAAAATAATGTGTTTGTTAAAATGCTGCTGACCGTGGTTCGCAATCGGCTCCATTTGGGAGTCACGCAACAACTCATCTGAAAACCCCTATTAATTAACCAATCGGATGTTTGAATGTGGTTGTCTTATTAGTAAATCGCCCGTTTGGTTTCTCATTTACGAGTGAAATGAACAGATATTGTAACTACAATAGCGGATTAAACGACGTTTATACGTAACCACAAAACATCAACTTCATCTTCAGATATTGGCTACGAATATCACTTTTAACGTTAGATTGTACTTTTCTACCAGAGATGTGCTATACTACGATGCTATGGATGCGTTTGATATTCACCAATCATATTATAATTGGTGCATATAGCTGAAGGTACGGTGGATAATGGTAATGGTGGAAACGGATTCAACTAAGATATGTTTTTTTATGAAAGGATGCATGCTATGGATGCGTGCTATAAGATGCCTGCTATGAGCCCTCACCGCGCCGCCCCCGCCGCTTCCTTACTATCGATATTAGCATCATAGCTCGAGATGCGCAACATTCTCGCACAGCTACTTTGCGGCGGCGCATCTTCGTAGCGCATCTTCCTCGCACAGCTACCTAGCGTAGTATTGCTGCAAACTATCACATATTTTCGTAGCGTAGATTTCACATTTTCGCAGCATAGCTGCATAGGAATTCTCTAGCGGTAAAGCACTCTAAACTTTGCACTGATTTACATTGAGTATCACTACATTTGCGCTTTCTCTTATGTCTATCTGCCTTTTCCAAAAGCCTTTTCCTAATAACCAGATACTTTTAGGGCGCCATTGCGAAGTGGTACCGTTTACGACCCTAAAGGAATTAGGTACCAGCGTAAGTCAAAATGCTCGCGACCTGGGCCTCTATTTTTTATTCACTCGCGTAGAGATTACGAATGATTTTCCTTCGACATCCCAAAATCGGCATTTTTGAATCATTCGGTCGAACGAAATCCCCAAACGAGTGCCTCCGACCACTCGTTTGGGAAGGCGAGTGAGAGACGTAACGTCAAAAAGACGTGTATTTGTGTTAAATTTTGTGACTTGCTTTCTTACTCTAAATTTTAACTAATTAAGTATAAAAGTTCAATTAAATTGAATGTACATGGATAATTTGCTTTTGCAAAGGATTTTAAAGTAAGAGAAATGACAAAACAGTTGAATATTTTGTAGAAAGAGCTGTTCAAAGTGACATCGAAACAACCCCTTTGACTGGGCAATTTTCAGCTCAAATCTAATTATTTCAAGATAAATAGCTCACCAAAGAATTAATCCCGATTCCGAGACCTATTATGGTCTCGAGTAGACCGTATTGCCCGAGTATCCATTGCAATTAAGTTAAGTTTAAGTCATAGTTATCTGTTTGAACAAATATCTTGATTACATAGAATGAAGGCAGTTCGACTGTTTGCACATAAAGCTAATCTACCAATAATACTTCCAGGTCATTCCAGTCATTAATTGTTTGTTGCTGAATCCTAAAAGTTTCCTTGGAAACCATAGAAATGCAAGAATTGCTCGGGGCACAGGCACAGTTTTTGTTGAATTACTGAAAGCCTTGAATTGCCCTACAGTACTCAGATAGTGTGTTTAAATCCCTAAAAACCTTCCTGAAATGATGGCAGTAGCTTGCAGTAAGTATCATGACACAAATTGAATTAAATTTTTCATTACCTCAATGTAGTTAAAGTTAACCTTAATCTTTCCAGGATCCACAACCTTCAAAGACTACCGGGTGTATAAATGTATAAATAGACTGCTTGCACTATATTTTGTAAATACACACTACTAACAATGAATTCAAATTAGTATTGGATAACCCGTAGATGATTTCAAATTAAGAGAACTTTGATGAAAAAAGCATTGTAAAGTGTTTGTATAAAGAGTATTATGATGCCAATAATTTGTGAACCCAAAAATACTAAACCGTTGAAAAGATGCCTAAAAACTTAGTGGCTGATTGTTTTTCCGGTGAATTGGTTGGGTCTATGTTGGTTTGGGATGTGTTATGTGCTTCTAGTGATATTTCATGCAAAAAAAATGATAAATATGATAGCAAGAAACTCTTTATTGCACATTACAAAGGTCAGTTCAAATATGTTTATGGTAAATGAACAAAATGAATGTTTTAATTACTTAAATAAAAATTGATTTACTTACAAATGTTTGTTTCATTTTATTATTACATCATAAAAAAGTTATTACTCAGATGTACAGTCCATCTATGGTATTATTTAACAGTTAATGAAAAGCTTGACTGATAAAAAAAACAGCAAATTTAAATTATTACATCAATAAATAATTATCAAAGCTATATCACTGTATTCTTAAACTAACCCAATAGACTTTATTATTAAAATGTTATAATTAATTGCACTGAAAGTATAAAATAGATATAGGATAGGTCACACACATCATATCAAAAATATAGAATAACTTGTTTGATAATGTTGACTGCAAATGATTTTGGATGATTGCTGGTGTTCTCTAGACTCAAGAGTACTTAATTTTCTCTCCATATTATAAATGAATACTACATGTAACCATCTCTTTGCTATGTTATCTTTGTTATCGTTCCTAGTTTGGTTTTTATGTTTGTCTTGTTGCTATACCTGAAAAAGATTATAAACAGATTAAAAGAAATCATAAAGAATGAATAGTAGAAGTGAATCTTAGAAATCACAGTAGCCAGTCTAGATTATCACATTTCACATTAGTTTACCACTGAACCGCAGTAGACTATTGTTTGTTCACCTAAACAGGAGAAGAAGAAGAATAATGCATGATAAATACCTTAAGTCAAGACGCCTCTCAATGTTTATTTAATGAATTGGATTCGCTTTATTTTGTTGTTGATTGTGAAACAACAAATCCTTGCAGTCTAATATTTTTGTGTAGGTATCTTTCTGGTTGAAGTATATTTCTCTGCTCATCACTGATGAGAGCTGCAGGTTTGTATAATGCTAATATAATGTTGAATTTAACTTTTTTATCACAAAATCAAGAAAACAATAATAAATGCAAAGTCCAATAAATTGTTATGTTGACACAAGTGACGTGACATTAATAGTTTTTTCTTATGAAAAAGGCTAACGTTTTGAATATACAGCCAAAATATCGTCAAAATTACGGTTGCGAATGTTACCGGTTTGTTTAATCTTTGGTAAAAAGACATTATTTTATCAATTCTTAGTAAAATGGCAACACCGCAGTCGAATGATTCAAAAATACGAAAAACTGCGTTGAAGTGACTTGGGTGGACGAGTGAAATTTTAGGCGTATACGTTTGAAATAAGTCATACGAAGGATTTCAAAAATAGGGGCCCTGAGCCCTGCTGGTGATTCGCACATTTTACGAGCTGAACGAGGTAATGCCATTTTCAAGCTTCGTTTCCTTCTATTATCTGTGCGAACAGACAGTAAATCTTCAAATACACTGAGAATTTTATCACGTGCGTAAGTGCGGCAAATTTTTATCAGCCAAGGGTTTAAAACACGCTAAATTTAAAGCACTGGAATAGGTTAACATCCGCGGTATGGCGCAACCAGTGATTTCAATTAAACTAACCAAAATATATCGAAGAGATACCTCTTAATATATTCTAACAATTAATTGGATCCATCTTTATTTAATACCATATTCCAGTAAACATGATTTAAAAAATCAAACGGTTACATATTTTAAGATTCTACTTATAATACTTACTACTTATACTTACTTGACCAAATAACTATTAGCAAACAAATTTACTGATGAGTTAAGAAACAAACACGCACTGAATTTGCCTTATCAAATGCAATTATGCTGACGCTTCTAAAATGTATGAATAAGTATTGTTGTAGATTATTTTTAGATGATGGTTTTATTTTGACTTAGATTCATTTTTGAATTCAACAGGTAGCAAAATTATTTGTCAGCAGTAATACGAGAGTCGGCAGGACAAAGCTGAAGCCCTGGTTTACTTTTCATTACAATACCTTAAATATTATTTCTAAGTATAAAATGAGACAAATCTGTGTTACCTAAAATATTAAACCTTATGCAATACCTCTATCTTAGTAAAATAGTTACGTGCCCTCATAATCGACAGTACCGATATAACGAGTCTCAGCTGCCCTTTTGGCCGGGCAATCGACATCTCCGTGAGCGTGCGGCTTGTTGAAGCGCAAGCATGTGGCGCACTTTGGTGGTTCGGCCTTCTTCGCGCAGTCTTTCATGGCATGACCCACTTCTCCGCAGTGGCCGCAGGTGCTGGTTTCTTCCCGACAGGTCTTAGCTGCATGTCCATATTGCTGACATTTATAGCATCGTGTAACAAGCGTAAAATCTCTTATAGGGCAAGAAGACCAGTTCACAAAAACTCTATCACTGGTCATCAGGGCTTTGCGGATCAGAGCAGGTACTTGAATGATGTACTTACAATAGTCAGCGTCTTTCTTACCAGATTTATGGCTCAGTTTAGCAACGGACAAAAAAGACTCGAGTGGCATACCTTGTAATTTGTCAACTAAGTTCTGATGGTAAATGTACGTAAACACTTCAGTTTCTCGTAAAGAAGTGGGCACACCGATGACTGTGATCCTAGGCTAACGTTTTTGTGGCTCATGTACAATAAGGCTAGAGTTAGTCAGTAGTGGCGAATGCTTCAGCTTCTCGATGTCGTCTTTAGTGTCGGTGCTAATAATTACTCCGCCATTCTTTGTCTTCCGCAAGCCCCTTACGTGCAGTTTCATTAGATCAGGTTTTATAATTTCTTAGACGAGGGTTTTCGTGTCCTCACTCGACTTCATTTTATCATTAGGATAGATGGCAACTGATTTAATGTTACTCGGTTTAATCAGTTCATTTGTGCTTTTCTTAACCATTTCGGCGAAGGACACTGATCCTGAGGCTGGCTTCGACGATTCTGCGATGCTCCGTTGGAGATCTTTAAGTCTCTGTGATAGGTCTAGGTTTTCTTTGAGGGAATTGATATGTGACTGAGCTTGCACGGCTCTAGCCTTGACAGATTGGTATTGAACGGCTAGTTGAGATGTTCCATGGCTTATTTTTCTACATAAGTTATTTATTCTGCCTTTCTAGTCTGAGTTCAACTTTCCCTCAGCGGCGATAGTGCAGACTTCATTCAGGTATTTCTCAATAGTGCTCATCCAGTTCTGAATCTCCGGTGTGCTCACTACTTGCAGTGAGTCCTGCTCCTGTGGGACGGCCGTGGACGCCGGGCGCGGCGAGGGCGTCGGTGGGCTGCGAGGCGTTAGAGCACTCCGGTTAAAAGCACTATCTGCCATTATAACTTATTTAAAATGCACTATTCTTCATCACAATGTATGATTTTGTGACACTCTCCATTCCTTTTACTCTCATAGCCCGATGGGACAGCAATCTGACACGACCGGAGAGAGTTCAGGCGCAGGACTAACGGCTTTACGTCCTTTTCCGAGACACGGGGGTGAAACACCGCCAATTCCCAAACTCAGAAAAACTCAGGTATATTTTTTTTTGGCCCGACCCGGGCATCGAACCCGGGACCTCTGGCGCAGCCGTCGCTTTAAAGTGCGACCCTCCTACCGCTGCGCCACCGAGGTAGTTAAAGAAACAATAGAGCGGAACCAAGGCTACAAAGTGTTTGCAAGGGACATGTCTATTGCGCAAAGCCTGTTGACGAAGTTTAAGACGAAGAACGGCAGTGTAGCGTCGACGAAAGCAGAGGTTTTGAGGGAGATCGAAAGGTTCTGTTTAGTTGCCAAACCCGTTAATTGCTCGGCCAGAGACCCAAGAGCTTTCCTGATCCGACACTACACCGAAGACATCACGGACGTCAGCCTCTATGCGATTAGGATGGCCCTGAAACAGCTCAAAAACAACAAGGCAGCTGTCGAGGACGGAATCACAGCAGAGATTCTCAAGCCGGGTAAAACACCGGCACTTAAAGTCCTTCAGAGACTCTTTAATTCCGTTAAACTGTAAATACTGTGCGATAAGGCTCTTCTAGCTCATAGAAGACATTGACAGGGAAGCGCCAGCATTCAATCCTGGTTGACGATACAAACAATCACCCTTGATTTAGAGACTTCAGAATGTTGTTCAGAAAATTAATATTTATTTACCCAACCATGGCAAAGTGGAAAATAAGGGTACTTATTAAAACTAGTATAAGCATCTTGGTACAAATTATCTTATAGGTTACACCGATTCAAAACGCAAAACAATTGCCTTAACAATAAAAACCTCTGATAGTTATAATTTCATTTCGGGAGTTTAGCTCTGAGGTATTTAAAAATAATCATTGTATTTTTAACAAAAAGTGTAACGATAATGAACCATCAGGAAGATATTAGAAAAAATGGGGAAATTTCCCGTAAGATTTGGCTACACTAGATTTAACAACCGTATTTTTGAAGCGGACAGCACTATAATCGTAGTTTGATCTTCGCGGCTAAAAGATCCATGTCCCACTGTATCTTCTGTAAACTGTTTACCCCAACACTTCACAGAGCTAATTGAATATTTTTTGGAGTTCATAAATGAGGTGATCAATCAAAAAGTTTTCAAATTAGTTTTCGGGATCAAAGCTATGTCTTAGCTCTTATTTGTGAGGCCTTTGATGAAAGTTGTGGGTCAACCACGATCCGATATTCGTACAACTTAATTACCCTAAACAGCCTGGAATATTTTTGAGTGGAACACGATGTGCTTTTTGTTTAACTTTTGGGTTAAACGGGTAGCATTAAGTTCCATGGAGTAGAATAGGGTTGTAACTTTATGTAGAACAAAACAAAACAAAACCTGCCCTATTAGGTCAATAGTAAAGTATTTTTTTCTTTCCCTTACTGCTTTGACCACCTTTTTCGTTCGAACACTACGTGTACGGCCAGATCTTTTTCTGTCACAAACAGAGGAGGTCTCATTGCACCTATTGATAGCCCGGTACACAAACATTTGACTAATACCAAGCGTAAGGAGAGTTTTAAAATTGCATTTGGCTCCATACCAACTTTGGGTAATGCAATCACAGCGATTCGGTTCTCTTTATCACCCCACTCCGTTTTAATATCGCAAAATATTATAAAATGTGTTGGTGCCAAAATTAGAAAACATAATGAGCAATCGTATAAAAATGACAGATTCTAAATTCAAATTTAATATCTTTCTTATTTTTAATTGTAACAGTATTTATGGCCAGACTGTGTCTAGTATTGTTTAGGTTTAGGTATTATCTATGAAAATTGAATTGTATTAATTATGCTTAAGTTGTAATCTGACATCCAATTATTCATTTATTATTGAATCAGAATTGATTATTGTTACATTTTTTCGACACTTATTAATGAATTTGTTAATTTTATACGACGACGTCAAATATTTGCCTACTGAAATATCGGTAAAACACGCTGAACCCATATATTTTTCCTTTTTTATCAATTTGTGCCGTGTTTTAAGCAGATAAATTTATACATTCATTCATTAACCTAATCACGTAAAATCTGATGTCTAAACCCACAGAGCAAGGCAGGGTCTTACTGGTTACTCCCGTGGGCTTTGAGTGACGTCTAAAGACCACATTATTCAAATTAAAATACGAATATTACGCAGTCTATTTCAGCGGAATTCAAAAAGGGTTTGCAGACGTTACATCGCGATTATCATGCTTTTCTTATTTAAATTTATCCAAGGCTTTAAGTGACAAGGCGATTAATACTTCTGGATAGCACACTGAAGCGAAAGTGTAGCTTCTAAAATATTTCCTTGTGTTTATAATGTGCTCTTAACATTATGAAGATTCAAGATAATTATACAGTATTAACTCAAAAAGAGCTACGCTACGAGACTTAATTATACAATAGTAAGCGAGCAAGGATGACTTTAATCATAAAAAACATACTAGATAACAAATGGTTATCTAACTCACAAAAAAGACTCTAACCAAAACAAAGTTATGTATTTTTAAATAATTGTTTATTTAAAACGTCGTTAAGGGTTAACATCTACGAACGAATCATAAGTAGGTACCATACCATGTGTAGTATCTAAGAGATAAACCCTTGTCGTATTAGCTGAGTGGGCCTGACAATTTTAAAAGCATACGAGTTTTTGCACGGAAGCAGGAACGCAAAAACTGGATTAAACCGAGTTCCGGGACATGTCAAAGTAGGATTTGTGTATGGACAACGAAACATCAAGCTAGACACTACGTAGTCTTATTCAGTTGGTGTAAGGATTATTCTTTATCAAAAATGTATTGTCTGATGGGCGGACTGTACAAATCCGTGGGGAATCCACAGGGATGTGGGTTAACAAATAAATTGCAAAACATAACAACATACTCGTAACTGGTGTATTTTGTTATATATAACATACCTATTTATGTATGTTATGTTATTACTTTATATCAAGAAAAAAACTTAAACCGTTTTGTAGTAAGAAAACTTACGTAATAGGTAGTCTCCAGTTTCCATTTGTATCCGTCAGAAGTTTCATATCTTGGTCTCTATCAGATCAATAACCTTATCGTACGCCTAAGTTATCTTGAAGGAACCATTTGTCTTGATATTACCTACAACCTTAATTTTCTTTGATTTTCTTTGACAAGGATTGGAAGTGACCACGAGACACCTTGTCAATGTCAGAAGCGAATTTGATTAGCAGCCTCCTAAAATATTTGTGCTAAGAAAGAGTGCGAAATTAAAATCTATTCCGACTTTAAGTCAATGCGGCAAGGTCTGGTATTGGCGGTCGGATTTACTTCCTGTATCAGATTCCTGAAAATTCAGTGTAAGAAAAGCAGCAATCAAAAGAAAATGTAAAGAGGAGGATCTCAAGTACGACAGATTAGCTAAAGTATAAACTAAAAGATGAGAATTGATCATGTTATTAAGACGTAGTAGTAAACCTACTCGCGTTTGCTCAATACTCGTAGACGAATAATTTGATATTAAGGTGTTTTAGTTACGGTACAATAACGTAAGCACTTATATTTAAAATAGTATCTTCTTTCAGTTTTAAAAGTAAAGTTCTAACAATAGTTAAGTTCTTGTTAAGAATAGGTATATTCATATTCTTGAATCTGTGCAAAAACCTGTATTTTGAAATAATCTTTGGGTGGCTGGGCTAAACTTCCTACGGTTTCGAATACCATATCTAACCCGTCGGAGTTCGTAAATAACTAGGTAGATAGAAACATGTCCAGGTAACCTTCTGCCGTTACGTGGACATGTTTCTATCTACCTAGTTGAATAATTTCAAGTTCTATTTCAGGGTTCCGTACTTTTAGAAGAATTAAAATTCTTATAGAAATACGTACGTACTTCGATTTAAATGCATGTCAATGCCTTTTGATCACACAAAAAAGATATCAAATTATAAATAACTAACACATCGGTCTTCAATTACTTTTGACGATCACAACATTTTTACTTTTAAAACGCAAACTTGCGATTTCTAGGCAATTGACCTATTTACTCCCTGTGCACACGGAACCTCTAAATATTCATGAACTAATATTACGTAGAAAACAACATCTGAATTTATAAACGTCTGAACTGTTAACCATTTGGCTGCCTTAAAAATACGAAGAATAACCCAGGCAATGGCAATTTTTACTCGTTATTCATTTTAAAAAATCTTTAAAAAATAATGCGCTTTTATTATTTTAAAAAAAACATGCACACTCGGGCCCAAGTGGTCAGCACACAGCGTGTTGTTGGCCAAGCACTCGGGTCCAAGTGCTTTATATAAAATGACGTCAAAAAAGGCATTGCCGTAAACACTCGGGCCCGAATGGGCAGCACCGCTTAAATGGTTAATACTAAATGAGTAAAGTGATAAAGTTACCTTAACTTACAGAACCTTAGTACAGAACTCTAGATGTAGTAGCCCAATTTGCACTTAGCCCGTTTTCACTCGTCTGTTTGATTTCAGCTGTACCTATCTGTCCCAGCGTTCATTAACGTTCCGTTTCCCCAACACTTGTTCATGCATCGGATCACTCAGTCGGAATTATTTTACACTTTGATGTTTTTATATAATTTTGGTTGAGGGTATGTGTTTAGGATGACACAAGTTTTGCAAACACTTGCAAAGAGTCGTGTAAAAAGGCTATTTGATAATATTAGACAAAAAAATATGAACGAGAATGTTGATACAACTGCGGTGATTGTGCACATTAGTATTGAATAATGACTTGTCTGCAGAAAAAAACTGGCCAAATGCCAAGTTATATCAATTGATAGAACCCTAATATCTCCAAGCCCGATATGGGGTAAATAATGTTTAATTATCTCAAGTTTTGCTATTGAATAGCTAATATAACTATGCAAGTAATGTGTTGGAGTTTTTTTAACTTACCATAAAATTTTCAAATGTAAATAAAAATAGCTATAGGACAGTATTTAGCAGTAATTGTTACTGAATTGTTTCAATTTGCATTTCAATCATTAATGAAAATTGAGTTTAGTGGTATAACAAATAATAATACCGATGATGATTATAAACATTATTGACTGAAGTCAATTTAAAATCAACATAATCCAAATCAAACAAGTAAACCATGTACAAGATTACATTAATACAGATACACACGGTACAGGAAAATTTGTTGTCAAAACTATATTATGCGAACTCAAACCGCATACTATGATTACCTTTAAGGCAGCACTTTGCAACACAATTTCCCTAGATAGCACAAGTTACTGTGTTTCAAATAAGATAAACTACTTCAGCAGTGCAGTCATAATGGTTGCGACACCACATTGTTTTATTGAAAAGTAATCCCAGAGGGAAACAATTCCATTTGGCGAGATTGACAGACTTTTAATTAGCAATGAAAAATTTGTGAAATCTTCGTTACCGGAGACAAACTTCGCATTTATTTTTTCGCCGCCGTCTCTTAAGTAATGCGAATAAGTATTCGGAGAAGGTTCGGAGTAAGAGTATTTATTATCCGTACAAACCTTTCCATCAGCTACCGATCTTGAAGAATTCACTGGAGAATTCTCCGCGGGAAGTTGACAAATCAGGATTGAATCAGTTGCGATAAATTTCGTCGCGAATGAATAAGATAAACGTATATGTCACCGTAATATTGTAAACGATGCAAAATTTTAAATAAAATGCCTTACCGTGCTAAACCTAAACCTTACCGAGCTTGTTAAAAATCAATGTAGTTTGTCGCTATAACCTCACGTGTTAGCAGTTAATTTCGCGGTTTTCACACTATTGCAGTATATTTGGAAGTAGCTAGCCTTCTTGGCACCATGCCGCGATCGCAGGTTCCAGATTTGGAAAATGTTTTTATTTATACATAGTTTCTTCTTTATTTTTATTAAGGTGAACATTTATTTTTCGCTTTCCCTTAGATATAGTTTATATTGTCAATAAGTTTATTTATAAGTATGTTTATAAATTAAGGACTAAGTTACTAGTTGACGAGTTTAGTTAAACTAAAGCCTGATTTTACCAACGTCATATAAGATATAGTCGTCGAATTAAATAAATACGGCTGATTTGAAAACATCACCTTTTTGTCAGCAATCATTTATGTAAATGTCATTTAAAAATCGCTCGTTTTATACTGTGAATCGGATAAATTTTATCTGGCGTATGTAAAACCGGCCCTAAGGGACATATAGATGGACGCGGAAATTCATAGATTGAATACAATTAATAACACAGTCTGGCTATAAATACTGTTGCAATTAAAAAATAAGAAAGAAATTACATTTGAATTTGGAATCTGTCATTTTTATACGATTACACATTGAGTTTTCTAATTTTTGGCGCCAATATATTTTATAATATTTTTCGATATTAAAATGGAGTGGGGTGATAAAGAGAACCGCTGTGATTGCATTACACAAAGTTGGTATGGAGCCAGATATAATTTTTAAAACTCTTCATACGCTTAGTATTAGTCAAATTTTTGTGTACCGGGCTATTAATATGTACAATAAGACCTCCTTTGTTTGTGACAGAAAAAGATCTGGCCGTCCACGTAGTGTTCGTACGAAAAAGGTGGTCAAAGCAGTAAGGGAAAGAATACGCAGAAATCCTGTCCGAAAGGAAAAGATTTTATCTCGGGGGATAAAGATAGCACCCAGAACCATGTCGCGCATGTATTTTGAAAGATGACTTAGAACTTGCAGCCTATAAGAGACGCACTGTTCATTTTTTAACCGATAATTTAAAACAGAATAGGGTGGTAAAATCGAAAAAACTACTGAAGCGGTACGCAAAAGCAGTTCACAGAAAAAAAATGTTTACGGATGAGAAAATCTTTACAATTGAGCAACATTTTAACAAAAAAATGACTGCATTTATGCTCAAACCTCGCTAGCTTCCCAATTAGTCGGCAGAGTGCAACGTGGGCATTACCCGACTTCAGTGATGGTTTGGTAGGGTGTTAGCTATGAAGGAGTGACCGAGCCATATTTTTGTGAAAAAGGTATCAAAACATCGGCACAAGTGTATCAAGATACCATTCTTGAGAAGGTAGTTAAGCCCCTTAACAACACCATGTTCAATAACCAAGCATGGTCTTTCCAATAAGACTCGGCGCCGGGTCATAAAGCTCGGTTCACGCAGTCTTTTTTAGAAGCGAGCGTTTCGGACTTCAACAGAGCTGAAGACTGGCCTACGTCGAGTCCCGATCTTAATCCGCTGGATTATGATTTCTGGTAAGTTTTAGAGAGTACGGCTTCTAAACGCCATGATAATTTGGAGTCCCTAAAACAATCTATACGATTGGCAGTGAAGAATTTTCCCATGGAAAGAGTGCGTGCTTCTATTGATAACTCGCCTCAACGTTTAAAGGACTGTATGGCAGCAAATGGAGACCACTTCGAATAAGCTTCTTATATTTAAAATTGTTCCATTTTTATGTATAAAACTAACACACTGTAAGAGTAGTAAATATTATTTGCATTAAAATGATTTTTTTTTTGTGAAAATATAAATGGCAAGACTAGGTAATAATAAAGTAGTAAAAGGTTTAATTTTATGTGGGGTATCTCATATTTTCTAATTATCTGATCTTTTTTCAAAAAAATCTATTTTTTAACCAGACCACTTACCACTTCAAGTCTCAAAACACATTTTACTGCAATTAAACAACAATACACGAGACTACGAAGGGCCGATTTTACCAACGTCAGATCAGACTTATCCGAATGAATAAGTATAAACCGATTGATTTTAAAAGGACATTGAAAAACCCTAGCCTATCCTATAATAAACATAATTTTTCATAAAAGTCAAACGCAGTTTCCTCCACATCTCTACTTGACACATGTAGCACGGACTAACACGTAATATATTTAATGGGCAACATCAACTGTTGCTTTACAATTTAGCCGGAATCTAAATCCGTTTGGCGCGGACCACGAACAACGTTCATAAACTTTACGAACCCTTGACTACAGGCTTTAATGGCATTTGTGAAATATTTCTTCGTCCGAGCTTTGAAGTTAATTGATCAAAGAACTGTTTGAAGAAATTAATACGATTGCTTTACACAATTCCACCTCATCAATTATAGGTACCGACTGTCCAATAAATGTCAAAATCTTAATTTTTCTATTATGGCAAGCGAACATGACTTATAACTCTCTGTGTGGTATTTTCTGTGTGCGAAGCACGTGCTACTAGAATCTATGACCGCGCTCGTGAACAAAAAATTGACAACGTTGTCATACTTCTGTTACCATTTCTATAGCAATTTTAGTAAAACATTTACGTAGCTGAGCATTATATTTTATTTGTAAGTAAAAATAGAAACTATGGGCACTAATTATTTTATCTTTTGTTACTATAGGTTTGCGTAATTGAATAGCATAAATGGAGAATACAATATTTCATTGAAATAACTTTAGTTTAATTGCTTTTCGTAATGACAGCTAGCCATTTGTCATTTCAACTTCCGTTAATAGTTTGTGACGCTTTCGTCGCGCACGGTGGGAGCGTATAACGTGAGTTCTAGACTTCTTGTAATAGTTTTAATCGTTAAAACTAGTCTTTACAATGTTAATGAATAGTGCCTTATTCATAAATCATCAACATTCAATTTATCCGTAGCAAAACGGTAATCAAGCGAACAGTAATTAATACAGATCTCGGAGACTAATTCATGAACGCTTAATCAGTTAACAAACTAAACTAAGCTAAGAGTGTCTCATATTTAGTGATCTGGGTCAACTCGAAGACGAGAGGCTGCCTCAGCGTATCTCACGAGCCTTCGCGCTACGTGTAATATCTTAACGACCTATTACCAGCAGTGGCCAATCTCTAGACTATACAGATACTGATTAACTTAATTAGGTAGTACGTAAAAAGTCCTCATTGCATTATACACAATAGTATAAAACATATTTTACCTTTCAACATCATACCAATTTCATAGATGGGCCATAACGCTTTTATACAAACTTTAAAAGAAGGAGGTAATCAATTCAATGTGTATGTATGTGATATCGCTGGAATTTCGTAATATTTGAGTACATTGATTTATTAAGGCTTCCAGACACGTGTGTAAATTTTCGTAAGTGTATGTATGATTGTATATTTGCATGGTTATATATTCTTCCACGTGGCTATCTCGAAAACGAGAAGATAAAGCAATATGATTGATTTTTAATTCTTTTAAGTATATTTCAACTTAGGGTACAGTGTAAGTTGTATCAAAATCCGTCCAGTAGCTAATGGTAATAACTAAAAATCATGAAATTAAAAATAATGTAAAAATTAAACACTCTTCAAAAATTTGACTAAAAAGCTTAAAAAAACGCATGCGAGTTTTTTGAAATAGGGTTTTTTTTATTTATTTTTTTACTAACTTTTCGTACCAGTAATCTTTGTAAGTTAGTAAAGATATGGCAATATAATGCAATGATATATGCCACAAATAAAGGAGAAATAATAAAAACAGTAATAAATACTAAAATAATATGCATAAGCTACGAGTATATTTGAAAATAATAATAGCATTGTTATTCAAGATACTCTTCAACGTTGCTTTCTTTTGAATTCGACAATTCACGAGAAGGACTCGAGAAAATGTGCTTAATGACATCACACAAACAAGTATCCTAAAAGGAAGATAATTCTGGCCCGTACAATTGTTTTTCTAAGTAAAATGAGATTCCAAGTTATAATACAAGTATGTATATAGCATAACCTACCTATTGTACGATTTTGGACGTTAACAGGCTCTCTTATATAGATGACTTACCAAATATTGTATAAAAAATTCTTATACGTGCACACAAAAGAAAAAAAAATCAATTTCAATATTTTCGTCGGAATATAAGCAACGATCGTCACGTATGTCTTGTGCACAGGTTTGTACTTTTTTCGTATTCGCCTCACGTCTTTCGAACGGGGATACCAATAAGAATACGTGGTTTGTTTCTGTTGCATAATTCTCTTATATGGCTAAATTAGCTGCTTACACGCATGAACCCTCGATCGGTGTCGGCACGCAACTCTTATATGGTTTTTAGTTAATCTGTGAATCAATTTTGGGAGATAGTAAACACACAATGGTTTCTTGTGGCCTGTTTGCACAAAGCATTGAACCGTATATTGATAGTTAGTTACCTAAATGAGTTTTCTAGTACCTCAGTACAATAGCAATCTTATCTTATCTTATCTAATTTATTTCTTATCTTATCTAATTTATCTCATTGCTATTTTCACTTCTAAAATGTCTTACGTAAACCAAAGTCATTCTAACATAGATAGCTCTGGATGTTTATGCATAATTGTGACGGCAGCGAGATGCTTTTAGCTAAAACAGAAAAGAAATCGCAATTTCGCTTACCTAAAGATGGAAATACTTTCATTTTGTCAAGTCACTCTTCCCATTACACGCATTACTAAAAACAAAATGAGAACGCTGAATTTGAAGCTGCGACGTTTCGCGAGCTTTGGGATAACCACTCAAATCTGCACAATTCATGTTAATTCCTTTCAAAGTGATGACACGGTAATCTCAGGTATAATGAACCTATTTATCTCGACATTGTGGTGATGGCAACAAAAAAATGTAAATGAATGGGGTTGAGAAGATGACAGTCATCCAATTTTATGACAGATGGGACATGGGAATTAAGCAGGAAATTGTATGGTAAGGAAAGTAACGTAGAATTCAAACATTAGGATTTGCATTAAAAAGAGCCAAAAGATTGCCTTTTGTTATTTCATACCAAGTATGACTAAGCAACAGACTTGAAGTGATTTAAACCTAGTTGTGTTTGAATAGTGTATAGTCGTGCAGTGTAATCATCATCATCATCATCATCATCATGAGGCCAAAGTTATCCAGTCTTGGCCGTAGGCCTCCTCCATTCTCTGCCGTGATTTGCGGTCTTGTACTCGGGTCACCCAGCTATGTCCTGCGTGACGTTGGATGTCATCTGACCATTGTTAAGGCGGTCGTCCTTTCCATCTGTAGTTGTTCTGTAGTCTGGAGACCAGGACCGTTTTTCGGGCTATTTAACCAGGTCAAATCCATTTCTTCTTCGCGATTGTTGCGACTACATCTCTCAGCCTAGTTTTCTGGTGAATAAACTCGTTGCGGTTCCGGTCTCTGAGAGTGATTCCGAGCATTATTCTCTTCATTTTTCTTTGCACAAGCCGCGCGGACTTATAGTGAGGGACATAGTTTCAGTACGATAATTACGGACCGGTGATATGTTCAGTGTGGCAGTTTGCCTTTAAAGATCCTTCCGTTGGCTCCGAATGCTGACCAGACCTGCGGGATTCTGGGACCAACCTCTACCGTTTCATTTACACATCCCAGAGTAATGTTGTGGTCAAGGTATCTTTTTGGACCAGGTCACTAGGCAATTAGTAGTTAGTAACGTCTGGGAAGTTTGTCATTAGTTTGGTTTTTGAGACATTTATCCCCAGGCCTACACTTGCAGAGTGAACTTTTAGGCTATCAATCAATGTGATCATTTTTCTCAATGTGCTCCGATATCAGGACGATGTCGTCAGCAAATTTTAAATTTTCCATATTCCAAATTTATTTTGTTACATAGTAAAAATGGCACCTTTCTTTTAACTTACCTCCTGCGATAGTTTAAGGTTTTTATTGCATTATTTCGTCTCATTACGGCACTGCAATTCGTTTTATCATTAAATTGAATTTGTTTCATGAATCTTGAGATTGATTTGTAGCTACCAAAACAAATATTTCAACAAGTTTGACACCGGCGTTGACAGCTTAGAAGTATCATTTCCCATTGCCACAGATTACGTAGCAATTCGGTTTTTTGAGCTCATTAGCTAAGCAATTTCATCTTTCCAATTATTTTTATTTTGATTTTAAATTTGTTTAATTTGTCTTTTCAATTAAACCACAGTATAAATATTATCCCTTTTAAATATTTATCTAAAATTCAATCAGATTGTAATAGTATTTATTCTACGTGTCTATGGTCGTTTGGTCGAATGCAGTGACAGTGACAGTTGTTGATATAAAAGTACTGGTCAGCAGATTCCAAGTCTTTTTTCTTGGATTTTGCGTCGTGAAGTTCACGTCAACCTGACTACCGCCAAGCAGTGCCACCAGCCTCAGAGATCAGTCCCCGAGACCGTTACTCAATTTAAGATTTATCTTTTAATCGTAAGTATTCTCGCATTCTGTGCGATTTTCCAAATCATTTTGAGTTCGTTGAGGTTATGTTGTTTCGGAAACTAACTTTTTGTGATATTTCTCTCGTCCTCGCAGAATACTTGGAAGTCAAAGGAGACGGCGTGGCAGGCGTGATCCAGCAGTAGACTCGGCACTGAAATCCGTTATTCCAACCCCTTTGAAGGTAAATTTTTCATTTTTATTCTTGCTGGAGGGTAGATGAAAAGGTCGCGCCCTATTGTGACAAATTGAAGTTTTTCATTCCCAATTCACTTTATAAAAGATTTCCCATAGCATTATTTAAGTAGATTTACATTTGAAAAGCATTTATTTCAGATAATTTCCCCTCTTTATGAATATTTTTAGTACTGGTTGTGACAAACCATAAAAAAGGTCTTTTGTCTTCTTTTGTGTGTGGTGTGTGTGTGTGTGTGTGTGTGTGTGTGTGTGTACAAGTTATGGAGATGATTCCGATATGTGCACGGACGAGTCTCTTAAATGAGAACTTACTGGGAGCTTGTTGAATATTTGCCGGAAGAGCATTCCAAAGACAAATGGCTTGGACAAGAAAAGAGTTTGAGATGAAACCTGTGTGGTGTGAAGGAGTAGCGAGGGAAAGATTATGAGAAGAGCGCAGTGGACGCGTGTGCGTCTCACTGTGGAAGGTGAACTGGGATGTTAAGTAGCTAGGAGAATTAAGGTCGTTTAATACCAAGAAAAGCGTGCAGAGGATTCTGATTTTACGTCGAACATGAAGGAGTAGCCATACAAGTTGTGACCGAAAAGAAGAGATGTGATCATTTTTACGGAGACAGTATTGGACATTAACCCCGTTGAAGCAGACCGGCGCTACTTAGGCAATTTTAATAAGTGACATTTGCCGCTTACTGCCGATAATTATAATTTTGTTGCATCATGTTTATGTTTGAGTGGAGTTTTCAGGGGTGTTGTTTGAACCAACAAAGCTGTATGTACGGGTACCTTACTGTAAGTTCTACAGAATTTTGCACCTGACTAACAAAGTAGTACATTTTAAGTTCTCGCTTCAATATTCGACATACGAATATAGAGGTAATTAATTTATATACAGAGTGGGATACCTGAATTTAGTCCAAAAAGTTCATTTAAACCGTGCTGCTGTAAAAATACTCATATTATATTTCACGTTCATTTTATCAAGACTTAGTAAAAAGTCATAAAAGTCATTTATTTATGCAAATAGGCCCTCTGGGGGTACTTTTACACGTCCCAATATAAACCCTACCACAGCTTCGGGACAATTGTGGGCTAGTGCTGAGAAGAAGCTGCGCAAGAAACTCAGTCACTATTGTCAATGCCTCTTTTCAAAAGGTTTACAATGTTTGTAGTGATCATGCAAGTCCATACATTATTATCATTTAAATAATCATCTACTTTATAATACCCTTTCGTCATAAGGGTTTCTTTAATAACAGTTTTAAATTTATTAACCGGTAAGTTAATAATGTGTTCTGGTAGTTTATTGAAAAATTTTATACCTTTCCCCATGAAAGAATTACCAACCTTTCGAAGCCTAAATTGTGGAATAGCAAGCTTATCCTTATTTCTAGTATTATATTTGTGTATGTCACTATTTTTCGTGAATAAATGAATTTTTTTCCGTACATACATTAAATTTTCGTAAATATACTGAGAGGCTAGAGTTAATATTCTAATTTTTTTAAACACCTCTCGTAAGGAATCTTGAGGTTTAAGATTATAAATAGCTCGCACGGCTCTTTTTTGTAACACAGAAATTGTCTCTACATCAGCAGCCGCGCCCCACAGTAAAATGCCGTAGGACATCAAGCTATGGAAATAACTAAAATAAACTAACCTAGCTGTTTCTACATCAGTCAAACGTCTTATCTTCCTTACAGCAAAAGCAGCTGAGCTTAGTTTCCCTGACAAGGCCTCTATATGAGGACCCCATTGTAGTTTGGAGTCTAAAGTGATTCCCAAGAATGTTGTGGAATCAATAGTATCAAGCGGTTTGTCTTTTATCTTAACCTGAGTTGATGCCTGTTGGACATTAGGCATCGTAAACTTTACACATTTAGTTTTACTTCCATTAAGAAGAAGATTGTTAACAGTAAACCAATGTAATACTTGTGAAAGAGTATTATTTACATCGTCAAAATTTCCTTCACCTCTTGGAATTTTAAATATAAGTGAAGTATCATCTGCCAACAAAACTCCCCAAAGACTAAAACAACACAAAGATTCCCCACAAAATGCGGGAGGTCATTTATATATATTAAAAATAAAAGAGGTCCTAATATAGATCCTTGGGGCACACCCATTGTTAGAGGTGCTCCAGAAGACTCAGTTCCGTTTATACATACTTTTTGCATTCTACCTGAAAGATATGAATTAATTAAATTTAACGAGTTCAATGATGCCCCATAGTGACATATTTTTTTAAGTAATGTTTCATGATCCACACAATCAAACGCTTTCGATAGATCACAGAAAATCCCTAAAGCATCATGCCTATTATCATAAGCATCAAATACATGTGTTAAAAGAGCAACTCCTGCATCCGTGGTGCTTCTTCCTTTAGTAAAACCGAATTGTTTGTTATGTAATAACTTGTTCGATGAAAAGTGTGCTAAAATTTGATTGAATATAATCTTTTCATATATTTTACTCAAGACTGGCAGAATCGATATTGGCCGGAAGTTTGAGGGGTCACTTTTGTCACCCGCTTTGAAAAGCGGTATTATTTTACTAATCTTCATTAAACAAGGAAACTGGCCGTCATCAATACACTTGTTAAAAATTAATGCTAGTTGAGGGGCTATTATGTTAATAATTGACTTAATAATATGCACAGATAGTCCCCAAAGATCCTCCGTTTTTTTCATATTTAACTCTCGAAATGTTTTTATTATTACTTCAGGTCCTACATGCCTAAAGTGCAGTTGAGAATTACATTCACTGACATTAAGTTTTAGAATAGATTCGGCTATTACTGAAGAAGAAGCAAGTTCTTTCGTTGTTGTTGGTGCAACATGTGAAAAAAACGATTCAAAAGCAGTTGCAACATCTACAGGACCAAGGACTACAGGACCAAGTCCAAACCAATCTACAGGAATTAATATATTGTGAATCGGTAAAAGCCCATTAAGAAAGAGTAGGTAAACCACTTTGACAATAATAAAATGAATATATTGATTAACAAGTTTATTAATTCAAATTTTTTTTTTTAAAACATATGTCGGATTTTTTTTATTTATTTCAGGAAAACATAACAGATTACAATCAATTTCATTACATTAAGATACTTATATAATAGTATTTTACTAGATAGTAATCCCAAACATGTTTCCACGGCATTTACATAGTGGTGTCTCCTAAAGTAAACAATATAATTTAAACATAACAATTAAACCAATAATACTATAAGAATGTTGGCAAAATAAAGATAAAGATGAGCAGAAGTAGCACACACACAACTATTCATATATTTTTTTCAAGAGGAATACCCTCAATAATATTCTTGACGAGTGTCCGGAAACGAACCAAGTTAGAGTTAAAAATATCCAGATCACTGCACTGTTGAGCAAATTCCTCATACTGGCGACAGAATTTAGCCAACGGCTGATGATAAGAGATATTGTTGCGATACAGTTGCGTGGTAAAAGTTTTTGGTCTACGTTGGTTGTGTCTGGTGTTGAAATCGAAGAGAACCAATAAATCAGGGCAATCCAACGCAGAATGTACCAATTTATGCAAACACACCAAATCCGATTCCAAAGTTAAGTATATAATTGAAGACCGTTTATAAATGGCATATTTATTTATTCAGAGAATATGTTTTGAATACGACTTTTTTTCTCTCCACTTGTGCATATAAAGTCTCTGCCGGCAGAAGTAGCAACTATTAATTGGATGTTTGCAAGAAGAGAGCGAATAGGCTGTTGAGAGACATGGTCCATCTTAGGCCGCATTGTCACAAATTAGGTGCAAATACAGACCAATGTCTGGCTAGCCAATAGCCAATAATTTAATAAAAATAACTGCTCCCTCGAAATAAATGGAATATGTGTACATTAAATTGTGACCCCGAGAAATCAAAAACTGTTTTATATAACACACAACAAATCAAAGAAAATTCCATCGGTGATATTTTTACGAATGGGAATTGCATGTGAATTAGGGACCTGCAATCTCCTCAACTCCTCGACCTCGAGGATTATCGACAAGCGTCGCGAGCGTCTCGAGAGATCAATTTGTGGTGAATGTGCTCTATTTAAATATGAATTCGCGCTCCATAATACGGAGCACCTGAATCTGAATTCGGAACTTGCATGAAATAAAATTTAATTCAGCCGCAATTTGATCGAAAATTGAACTGACTAGATTTTTATTTCATTTTTAATTTAATTTTATATTCCACTAGTGGTCCCCTGCGTAAATTTCGCATTTCTCGTAAAATATGTCAACGCAAAGCACATATTTTCTTAGTAAGTAAGAAGCCAGAAACCCTGAATCATATAGCGGCACGGTAAAGCGGATCACGAGCATAAGCTTGATTTAATTTAGGGCCGTTTTTTCCAATGTCAGACAATTCATAATAGACTGACTAAGTATATAAAACGGCCAATTTTAAAATGTCATTTACATAAATGATAACTTACAAATAGGTGGCGATTTCAAATTAAGCTTATTGTATTTTATTCGATAAATATTCCTTTTCTAACGTTGGAAAAATCTGGCCTTTATTTTTAAATGTAACTGTATCAAGAAAACATATTTGTTTTCACCTGCGGGCGAAGTCTGATGCATCATTTTTGACATTTTGCGTCGACAATTTCAATTTTATGATTTTCTAATTCATCAAATATCATTTTAACTTACGTAGCTATATCTTTAATAAATCTTAAAAAATACTTGTAGTTTTTTAAGCATCATTCAAAAATTCTTCTCAATCGATAAATACACGGAAACACCAATTTTGTCTCAGCATTTTTCGAGCGCCACCTGGTGGTTTTACACGGAACTATGTCGAGACTTCCGACACTGGCTACACCAAGATACTCCACATACCTACCCAATGATACACGAAATTTCAATGTCAACGTATCGTACATAACGTGGCAAAAACAAAATATTTTGTAAAGAGAACAGTAACCCCTATCACGAATAATTTGCGTCAAAGTATTCGTATAGTAACGTAATCATTTGTATGAGAATCTAAAAGCGCCTCTATCGGACGTAAAACAAACTAAATTTAGCAGCTCAAATACCTGACATTTATTGTGCGTGAATATTTTCTGTAGTGTTAAACTGGATTTGCGATCACGAACCTTTCTTTGACGTATAGTATCGTGAGTTGCAACAAAATTACTTGAGATTCTGAGTGTCAACAATGAGCGAAGAGAAACTAGGTAACTTTTACGGATAAGAGCTCCTAAATTCATTTTTTTTCTACGATTATCATACAGTTGCATTTGAAGAAAGATTCAAGTTCCTGGAATGGGAAAGATTCGGCATTAACGTCAATAGCAAATACATCTCTCACCTCCGGTTTACTGATAATATACTATTCGTGCAGCCGAAGATGAGATTTTGGAACTACAGTCGAAAGCCTCGACCGAGCCTTACAACAAGTGCTTCTAAAAAGAGGTCTATCAACGAATCCAACGCGGCCGGCTAGGCAGAGGCCGGGACACTGCGCAAGAGCGTCTGCTCGTTTCATTAACCTCAGTGTTTGCAGACGAAAGTCTTCAACGGGTGTGTGTGTACTAGTGAGAACGTACGGATCCATCACATAGTTTCTTACTATTTGTGCTCAAAATCTCACATATAACTACAGACTGAGCTTTGGCTTTTGGCGAGAAATAAAGAAACGTGTGAAATAAAGAATACATTTGTGGTCATATTTATAATTCTAAAATTAAGACATTGCAGTAGAAATATCAAATTTATTACAAAAGTTTTTATCTTCTACTCTTTATTCTTAACTTGAAAAGAAATCAGGAACAGGGACACTTGTAACCCGGTGTATCTATATTTATCTTGTTGGGTTCATCTTTTCTCTGATTATGACATAAGGGAGTAACGAAGACCGCCGGAACTGCTAGACTCACTTTAATTCTTCTAGCTAGGTAGGCGTATTTCTATACATTGCATTTTGGTCTGTCTTCATTCTGAAAAATAATACATATATATTTTATATTGACGTTAATGCTTTTCATTCCATTTGTTAGAAACAGCGTCCTCTTGGAGAGCTGAGGGCTTGGATAAATCACAATATGTTGAGGAATAAGATCTAGCTAGAGTTTATCTCGCTTTAGCCAATGAATAAAAGCACTTTAATCACAAATCCTTGTATTACTTTTACGTACTTACTATTTCAAAAACTCTAAGATTGTTACGTTCTACTGCAAACGATTTGTCCTCGTTATTTTAAATATTTTTCATCATTTTTAACTAAATCTATTGTAAAACTTTTGAATTTGTCACAATATGATGGCATAACGTCAATCTGTCAATTGATAGTCTAGTAAACAGTTCAAAAATCTAAAGATTACAGAAAAACATATATCTTCATATTTTAATAGACTAAATTTTACATTTACAAACCCCGCAAAACATATTGATCGTAATTTTGTTCCGTTATTGATTTCTCTTAGATTTTACTGGTATATCATGATATATTTCGATAATATTCATAAAAAAGATGGCTTAACTTGTTTCTGGACGTGTCATTCGACGGCCATATTTACGTTAGTATGACGTCATCTTCGTCAATGCTATCGAGTTTACTACACGACACGAGAGTGCTTCGTGATGCCGACTAACGTTGTACTGCGTAAACTCGCTACGGTAACGTGACGAATACGTCAAAAGTTCGTGATTGGGGTACAGTGCGTGGCGTTCGGACCCATAAAATTATTATCCCTTTGGAATAGAACGACAAAAGCGAGATGTCACTAGCAGCAAACTGTGTGATAAAAAGAGATGGGTAGCAGAACCATTTTTGTCAGATGTCAAACAGTTGATCGCCCTGCAGAAGCTCGCTGAAAATTACGTGCATTTGATTTTTTATATTTAAAAGTGAAATTGTGTATATTTTGGAGAAATAATGCGTCTGAAACATGGTAACTTGATCGGTGATTGATTATTATTCATTACAGCGGCATAACCCCAACAAATAATCATTTAACAGGTAGATTAGTCCAAATCGAAGCCTCCTAATATACGACTTATATATTTACCAATGCGCTTCAAATTTAAAGTACGCAGTTTGATTGTTCTATTCTACAAACGTTAATTTACGTAAAAAATAAAGACAGAATAACACTGGGAATGTATATCGACGAATATTTTGTATAATGAAATGACATTAAATTTACACTAGAGCTGCATGTTCAATATTTTGTGTCGACTGTTTATCATGCAGTAAACTACTGTATTTAACTTAGGAACATTGTTATAAATCACCTGATCGAAAGGTTATCTCATTTAAAGCTACAAATGTTACTTACTTAAGTAAGTTACTGACATCTTAAATCGGTTTCGTTTGACAGCTTTTACTTGTCCTTCTATTCCGATAGGAATATTAATTTTATGGTCGGACCGGAAGAAACGCAAATGACGTTTCACTTGACGTTTACCATTCCGTCTTTTTTTTTGCGTACTCGCCGGTGCTTCGCTTTGGCTGCCGTGGCCGCTTATTATTTTATTTTTATTCTTAGTTAATTGTTATTTTAATGTTTGTTTTTTGTTATTTTCTTATGTTTTATATTGTATTGTCATATAATATTGTATTGTTTTGTGTTCTATCTATACCCACAAGGCACTCTCTTAAAATCAGTGTCATGGCATGCATCTTGCGGCCAGGATTAATGCTGAGAGGGTGCCTTTTCGACTCATACTCGATGTTAATCTATACTAATATTATAAAGCTGAAGAGTTTGTTTGTTTGTTTGAACCTGCTTATCTCAGAAACTACTGGCCCGATTTGAAAAAATATTTTTTCGTTGGATAGTTCATTTATCGAGGAAGGCTTAAGGCTATATAACATAAAGATACGACTCATAAGACCACAGCAGCAATGAAAAATGTTACGAAAACGGTAGAAAGATATTCCTTTTGAGAGCTTCCGCCGCGTACGCTGCGGAAACCGCTTAAGTTACACAAAAAATATTTATGACAGGATTGTTCAACATCAAGAGTTCTATAATAAAGTCCGCGACAGCATATGTCTATCTTTTATGGTTGACTTACTGCTACCTTTTTTATGTTAATAAATTTGTAATAAAATAATGCATTATTTTTAGAGGTGTATTATACACACAGGTATTTATTCTTATCAAAATAAATAGATTCATCATCACGAGCATTTCATTTAGAACAAAGTTGTCTTTTATATCATTTGATTTCAATAAATATCTTAGGAGCTATCACAGTTTTCACATAACTCCGCACCAAAATAATGTTCGCAGCTTAAGTAAAACGTGCGCTTGCGCTAATTGCTATGGTTGCTGGCTTCTTAGTTACAATAAAACTGCGTATGTTTTGCGTTAAAATATTTTACTATTTTTATTCGAACATTATTTTTGAAGGTGTTTTATACACACGGGTATTGATTCTTATCAAAATAAATACATTCATTTCACGAGCATTTCATTTTGAACAAAGTTCACATCATTTGATTTCAATAAATATCTTAGAAGCTATTACAGTTTTGAAATAATTTCACATCAACATAGAAAAAAAAATTCTATGCTTACAACGCGAGCTTGCACTAAGTATGGTTGGTGGCTTCTCACTTACATTAAAATGTGTGTTTTGCGTTGAAATATTTTCCTTATACGTACCTATTAGATTAATTTAGTCGGCTCCCTACGAAACGGTCGTCCCGCGCAACTGCTTTTTTTGCGATACTTCAAGTGATTTCAGCGCGTAATAGGTACATAGTTTTCCTGTCGCTTCTGATTGGTAAAAGACTTGAGCTCATTATTTTGATTGCAGATATTTTCTATTAGGTAGATTCAGTAATACTTTTGGTTAAAATTATTTCTTCAGATTTATGCAGGTTAAAGTTTTCTTTTCGCCACTGAGTAGGTTTTAATTTTGAATGCATCTATTATTTATAAAGTTTAATAGATTCAGTAGGTAATTACTTTTGTTATTCTTTCTTCTGATTTATGCAGGTATAAGTAACTGCGACAGCTCATCTCAGCATGTAATAAAAGTTTTTCTTGACTTAGTAATAAGTACCATTTAAAGTAGGTAGAAGGTAGGTATTATATCTAAACGTGCATTTATAATTTGATTTTGTAGTAGGTAATTTGATTTGATATTGTTCTTCTTATTCTGTGTAAAGTGATTGATTACATTTGGTTAATGTTTAATTAATAGGTTGGTTGACTTAATTTATATTTACCAATCTTAATGCAAAATTCGATTTCATTGTAATTGGGTATTGTTTTGTTGTATCTCTACAAAGCTTTGACTTTTTCGACATTTTTATGACAAAATTGTTAAGTTTTGTTTATCTTCTCACCATTTTTAAATTACCTACCAAATTATATTTTCTGATAAAAAAGTACCTACTGAATTAATTAGTAGAATGTTTAGAAAAAGGACTCAGCTTTCTCGGCAGTCTGCCACGTCTACAACGTCCATCCGTCTTAAACTGAATGCTATTATTTGAGAATATTGCCGCAACATATTAACAGTATATCTAATTTGTAAAATAATTAGCTTAAATAATTAAAAAAATTACTCAAAGTCACTATTCCACGCGGACGAAGTCGCGGGCACAGCTATGTATAATAAGTCTGTGTGTGTGTGCGTGTCAGTTTATTGTTTAGGTGTTTACATGTAAGTGTTTTTGTATGTGTCTGTGAGTCGAATAAATGTATTTTCTTTCTTTCTTTCTTCATGTTTTCTTGAAATATAAAAACCCTATAATAATATCAGAATAACAACAATACTCGTATTTAATGATATATCATGTTTTAAAGAAAAAAATAATGTTTCGAAATTGTCGCATTTTTTTATGTTTGTATTAAGCTGCGAGCATTATTTTGGTGCTGAGTTATTTTGTTATTTATAAAACTGTGATAGTTATCAAAAATGTTATTGAATTCAAATGATGTAAAGGGAAATTGTGTTTAAAATAAATGTCCGTGATAGTAAATATGTCTTTTTTGATAAAAATAAACGTAGAATTTTTGAAGCAGAACAATCCCGTAATACATGATTTTTGACCATCTTAACGGTTTAAGCTGCGACCGCAAAGGAATCTCTCAAGAGGTTTTTTTCTCCACGTTTTTGCAATATTGCTATGCTCTCATTAGTTGTATCGTGATGTTTTATGGTTTCAAGTCTTCCTTAATATATGATCTATCAAACACAATATTTTTTCAAATCGAACATGTAATTTCTGAAATAAGCTCGTTCAAACAAACCAACTCTTCGGCTTTATAATATTAAGTATAGTTCAAATCTTCTTGTATTGATAGGTACAGTCATGCAACCGATCGTTTTCAAATTACATAAAAATCCGTATTGTAATATAAAAATGTCTGTGAAAGCAATTTGCAATATTACAATGCGGATTCTTTGAAAATAAAATCTTACGGAGAATGCTAATTCGCACTCGCAACAATCGAAAGCAAAATTGTCCCCCGCCTGGAATATAATTGACTAAACAAGTAGCGCAATGTGAAGCAACTGTGTAGATGTGTCAATTTAGCAGGGATCCTCAACAATTGGTTTATCCCTGTCATATCCGATCCCGAAACCCAACTTATACGGACTCAACAAAAACGTGACTGAAATACAAATTTGCCGTTGTAAACCGTACCTACACGCTATCGCATATGAAACTTTTTTGTTGATACTAGCATTGTGTTCTTTGTTGTAAGATTAAGAAACCCTCCGTTCATTTCGTTCGAAGCCTTTATTTGCGTAAAAATCAATTCCGGAAATCGTCACTAACGGCCCGAGAAAAGAACGGTCCATTGAAGAAATGGTTCAATAATTTGTACTTTCTCTAGCTTGGGCAACAATTCGGAACTAGAAAGTTTAAGAGTGCGGGAAAATTTGGAGAAAAATGATATTAAATTTGTTATTTTATATCCCCACTCATCAAAATCACATCACATCATCACAAAAAAAAATGTGACCACAGCACCATATCGATGACCAAGCTTTTAGACTGCATCAGTACAAGCGAAGTGGTTAGATAAACGCATGTAGTCGAATCATTCGAATGCGGTTAGAGTAGGTACAAAAACTAATTCATTAAGTTTTAGCATTGGGTAGTGGCAAACGTAATTTTTTCAGCACCTGCACATCGGTCACGGCGACACGATTCGTCTTCGTTAACGACAAGCACCACGTATTCGTACCATGAACAGGCAACATTCATCAGGAGAAAAAAACCTTTTGTATCCTACAGCTGTTCATCTATTTCACCCCATGAATAATGATATAAACCGGGTATTTCCGAGGGTCGCTTCGCAAAAGTGGCAAAATGGAAAATGCCTCTTCTGAAATATTGCTGAGTTTGACAACAGAATAAGGTGCCCCATAACTAGCTGTTACCTGAGGGCTATAAATTATAAGTTGACAGATGACAGTGAATAATAGCGATGGAATTTTAGTAAAGTGAATTATAGGCTCTAAACGTGGACCGGCTTACCGTTTTATTAGAGGGATAATGTCTGATGTTATTTCTATCCTATAGCTACCACTATCTATCTATCATATAAATAGGACCTATATTTTAGGATAGACCAGATAAAACCCACATTTCACATATAAATCATTTTCATCTTGAATATTTCATTATTATTACTAACTAGGTTGGCGCTCGAAAGCACACTATCGTATCAAGCTTTTGCTCAACTATCAATAGGTCTATGTTCTCGTTTGATATGCCTATCGATAGTTGAGCACAAGCGATTGTATAAGTTTCAAGCAATAGTTTGACGATCTCAAACCATCGATAGATCGATAGTTTGGCAAAACTAATCGAAACATAATGAGGGAGTACATAAGTAATCGAGTATACTTCATACGTGACGATTTGAAATTAATGTGGGTGACTACTGACATCTTAAAACAAAATACAAAGAAATAAAAAATAACTCCCGTCACCAAGCACTATCTACGCAATAAAAAACATTGTAACTGAAACAATATTTTCGGTTTCAACGTTTTACCCCTTCATAATGAAATTCTAAATTTGAAATTTATTTCTAAACACGCCCATCGGGATTCAATTAATTCGCATACCGAAACATAAATTGGTTTCCCGTCCTAAGCATTAACCCATTTCGTTTGCCCGGAAACGTTTACACTTGTTTAGATGAAGTAGGTGATTGATAACTGATATGATTACATAGCGACTCGAAGCACTCCGTTTATATAAATACTACTTTGTTTTTTTTATATAAATACTGTTTTTACAAACTATGCAGTTATGTTTTACAGCATTAGATATGTTGTTACATCTATTCTCATATTATAAGGCTGAAGAGTTTGTTTACACGCGCTTATCTCAGGAACTACTGGAACGATTTAAAAATTGTTTGACTTTTGTGTTGGATAGCATATTCAGCGAGGAAGGCTTTAGGCCAGAAGACATCGCGCTGCGATGGGAGGGCGCAAAACGCAAAGTAAACGCAAAAGGGACCTAGGTCCCTCGCGACTCGTGGTCGTGGTCGGACTGACAGCACGGTAGCTTAATTAAATATCCTTTTAAATAAATAAATATCCTTTGGACATTCCCACACATCGCCATCTAGCCCCAAAGTAAGCTACTCAAAGCTTGTGTTATGGGTGCCAGACAACGGATATAATACTTTTTTTTTGTGTAAATACATACATGATATACATAGAAAACACCCAGACCAACACAAACAGACATGTTCATGCACACAAATGTTTGTATTGTGCGGGGATCGAACCCGCACCCACTGCGTAGTAGGCGATTTCTCGACCACTACACCAGACGGGTCGTCAATTGGTAGAGCGTTTTGCCTGGTCAGCTAAGAGATTGCTGGTTCAAGTCCCGCCCGTGCGCAAATTTTTGGTTTCTTAAGTCATCTTTATGAACGTTAGATAATTATTGAAAAGATATAAAATTCTACAGCTTTTTATGGTCCCGACAGTACGAATCTGACAGCAATGAATCACCTCGACAAACCCAGCAAATATCGCTTCACACGCCGATACCTTCCTACTTGTGAACTGATCGATGTGCCTACATCATACCTATACTGTTATGGTACGTAAACATTTGCATCGCCAGATATATTGTTGCCGTCACGATGTGTTGTGATAACAAATGATTGAAATGGTAATACTAATCAACTAAGCACGCGTTCACTGATGGCTTCTATAGTTATGAAGGTAATGCAGTAGGAATCAAACAATTAAGTTAATGCATAACTACGAATGTATGTATTTAATAAAGTATTCATTTGATCGATCCATTATGTTGTAGTCAACGTACTTAACATAGAAGATGTGCTACGTATCTTTTTAAAGCAAATTTGTAAATTCTAATAGATACCGTTTATTGCACAAATACAGACAATAAAACAGAGCAATACAAAATACTTAAATAATAAGTAGAACTTTGGTATTGTAAGCACTTCTATATTTTTAAATAACAGTTCATGATATAAATAATTCAATCATATAAATTGCACTAGTAAAAAGCAACTGTGTTAGACAAGAACTCGAATCCTGTCGCTTACGCTATCCGGGCGCAAGCCTTTACCACTCGGACACCGACAAATGTGCAAGCCAGGGTGTATTATTAAACCCCTCGCGTCAAAAAGGCATATAATATTCATTGATTATTGTCCGATTTTTGAATGACAAATTGTTTAATTCCATACAGAGTGATGAAAAATATATAACTTAATATTGTGACTATACGTATACATTTTGATCGGTTTTGGTTGATTTTTAGTTCGCTTTTGAAACGAAAATTACACGACATATCCAAGCGAGTGATCCAAAAATAAAACTCCTGTTGAATTTTGCACGTGCTTTCGCGTCGGCTGCGTTACCTCAACAATATTGCGGGATTGTTCTCACAATATCCAAACGAAATATTTTTACAAATTTAACAATCGTTTAAGACAAAGTAACCAATTAAAAATTATTATATTTTTGTACATATTATTCTCAGTGTTTTGGCACTATGCAAAATTAATAATATAATTAAATATACATGGTGTTTGGTATATCGTGTGCCAAATTAAAATGGCAGGGGTCATTTGCTATTATTTTCTGTCTTTTTTTTGCCCAGTGGTTTTTTAATATCGATTTGTCATGTTTTTTTAAAACTATATATAAGGTAGTTCCGCAGGGCAGCGTTTTGGGTCCGCTGTTGTTTTTGATCTATATCAACAATCTTCCGGACGTAACTAACCATAAATGCATATTATTCGCTGACGACATATCTGTGATAGTAAAAACTGATAGTAAATTGACGCTAAGAGACCATATAATTGACATTAATAATACAGTAAAAGCAATAATAGAATGGCTTAAAAATAATAATCTACTTATAAATCTTGACAAAACTTATTTTATAAATTTCAATAACATATTATACCAGACAATGGACATTAATTTTGAAGGACAAAAATTAAAAAGTACAAACACAATAAAATTCTTAGGTATATGGATAGATCAAAAACTAAATTGGAAAAATCACGTTGAAATGTTTGCAAAAAAAATAATAGATTCTCATACGCACTCTATAAATTAAACAAAGTAGCGACTAAAAATACAGCACTTACTGCGTACTTTGCCTATGTGGAATCTGTTTTGCGATACGGACTCATTATATGGGGCAATAGCACTGATGCAAGTAAGGCATTCCTTGCTCAAAAAAAATGCATAAGGGCCATATGTGGTACTGCACCTTGCAAACCGCTATTTAAGTCCTTAAAAATATTGCCCCTCCCATGTTTGTACATCCTAGAAATAGCTAAATTTGTGAAGCAAAATATGTATTATTTCAAACAAGCGAAAAATGTGTACACGCGTAATACCAGAAATGGAGATAGACTGGTTACTGACCTGATTCCCAAGAGTGCTCGATTCAGTAAGAACTGCCACTGGATGTGTATGCTCATATTTAACAAAATACCACAACATATAAAAGACTTGCCCTTTAACCGATTTAAAGGCGCCCTATATAGGTGGCTAAACGAGCATTGTTTTTATAATGTAAATGATTACTTGAATTTGATGTGACATTATGACTTTAATTATTTTATGTGACAATTATTATTTCCAATTTGTTATGTGTTTACACTGACATTCCAATAATTATTTTTAATTTGTTTGAATTTAATGATTTAATGTAGTTATAGTCACTTAGTTATAACAAAAAATATGTATTAGCATGCTATTCATAGATGGCTGGAAAAGCTGAACTAAATGAAATAATAACAAACTAAATGTACCCTTTTCCAAACGCAAACAAACATTCATTTCATTTCATTTCATTTATTGTAAATTATTTTGCTGACTTACTAACACCAAATTACACACACAAGTCTTCTAGTCTTTCTTAAACAAAAATATAATTATAAAAGTTACCCACTGTAATTAACAATATCGCGAACCTCAGTTGAAGTTAGGCTGGTACATTTCTCAAATTACAGTATGGTGATGAGATAAATAACGAGAAACCCATTGAATTTGAAAGTTATAAAGGTATGTATACAATACTACAATTCGTCTTGACAGACAGCAGGGGACCTGCTGTCTATCAAGTCGACTTCGTCAAATGCACTTCGGTCAATAATATATTACCTAACTTATTGAAATTAACATCGTCGCAAACCTAAGTTGAAGGTGGGTTGATAACTTTCTCAAATTGCAGCTTGATGATGAGATAAGTGAGAAGAAGAACCAATGAACTTGAACGGCAAAGACACGTCGACTTGAAACACGCGCAGCAGCGAGAAGGACAGGTACCGCGCTTCGGTCAGCGCAAGCAAGGCGCGGGCTGCGCTGTGGTCGGACTTATCTGGTAAACAGTATACAAAGTAATTAGCATATTTTAATTAGTTAGTAAATTAATCAAAGTCCTACGTTTTTCAGTTTTACAAACGAAGCAGTTCATAAAAGAAAGGTGGTTGGTAAGGCCCATGCAGGTTTTATACTAGTAAGAATTACTATAATATGATAGCGCGCCATTGACTTAACGTTGATGTAATTGTAAACGGTCGTGGGTGGTTTATTTAGTGCGCTTCACATTAGAGCAACAGCAGAGGGGCAAAAGCGGATGCCCATACATAAAAAACAGCGGCGATGTTACCGCGTGACTGCCGCGCGTCGCTGCTGCAATTTATGCATGAAACTATCAGCAGCGCGTCTGTCGCGCGACACTCGCGCTGCTAAAGAGAAATCGTCTGAATGAGAAAGCTCTCTCATACCATCCTATCATATTCTGTTTTCATACTGACAAATTGTACGGGTGAAACTGTTTTATATCGAGCGATAACTTTAGGTATAAATAAAAAGGCATTATTATTATTTATTGATGTTTTTGTCTCCATAAAATATTATTTAATATAAATAAACAGCATTTGTGGTCATGATGTGCTGCCTCCTTTCAAGATCCTTTTCACATTTCGCAGTTAAGTGCTATATTAAATAAATAACCCAGTTTATTCTCATAAAGTCTTGATGCAAGAAGTTCTCTTAAACGTCTGACAGCACCATGGACTTGATCAGCAAATATACAGGTTGAGAACAGAGGAAACATCTCCATCACCATCATTTGCAGCCGTATTATGAGGCTAGCAACGGAAAGCTGAAATTTTAAAATAAGTATTCATGAAGTTTGACATTCATAACTAAAACACCAAACAATATAAGTATGCATAAGCACAGATTCTTAAAACTAATTTGCTTCAGAAAACATATTTTTACTTCACTCCGGATAAGTTCGTCTGCAACACGGTAACAATACACAAGGGTCGAAATAAACGTTGTTATCAAAGTACAGCTGAAACATATAGGATTCGTTTAGTAAATAAACTAATTCTATATACTTGAAAAAGTACGATTATTTACCTACCATTTGATGGTTTCAACTAAAAAGTCATAACCTATTATCATATTGTGGTAGAGATCCATTAATTTATTCGTGTTGGTATTTTTATCCATTTTGGCTTTAAAATACCTGAACTCTTTAATTTCGGGACGTTTTGCAGAGTGTCCACTAGACAATGCTGTCTCCACAAAATAATTTATAAGTCACAGCCTAGGAACAAGAAGGCTAAGTCCAAACAATGTAAGAGATTTGTTAGTATTCCTCCCAAATTCCTCCTAAATAAAACTGATATATCCCGTTATTGCGGCGATCCCAAATGTATTTCGTTATCGTAGATGAAATTGTGAAAAAAAGTTCAAAATAAGCATAACAGCAAAATTCTTAAAAAATTGAACGGTCAATTTTGGCCTGCAGTCAAATCTATTTAACTCGTTGTAATAGTGTTCCATTCGTTTCCATGTTAAACAGCTAAAAGTGATGCTAAATATGTATTCAATCATTGAGATCGCCACCGCGATGCTTTTAAATGAGCCGTAAGTATACGATATGAAATTTACAAGAACTTAAAAGTATTGAATAAACAATGGCTAAGCGCACAATAATTTATTTTGTTTCGTTAAGTATAACGGTCAATCTGTTCAAACCTAATATGCTTGCAATAAAGATATATACATCTTGGACAAATTGTCTACAAAGGGTTTTTGATTTTGCTCAAAGAACGTGTTCACTTTCACACTTCGAGCCTCCATGATAATTATCTTCGCGTCTGTTTAAGGAACTGAGTCGACTTACACCATGTCTATGACTATTATAACTTATACACATTATAACAATAAAATTACACATTGACGTGTACTACATAAACATTTGATTAAATTTGTATGAAATAGTACTACTTCAATTTTACCCTAGAAGGATAAGCTTGAAACCTGTTAGATTATTAAAGATTCCATAGCAATAATATATTATTTATTGATTTGATCGTATAGTTAAATTAATTTGATTGCACTGTGTAATTAAGATAATGTTCATTAAACCGAGAAAGATATAATTCAATGTTATTGCTTTGCGTTGCAGCTGTTGAGGGATTAATAACTTTTTCAAATTGCAATAAGATTACAAGTCACGAGAAGGCCGATGAACTTGAAGGGCAACGACACGTCTATTTGAAGCATCCGCAGCAGAGAGAACGACAGGTCTCGCGCTTCGGTCAGCGCGAGTAGCGCGCGTGCCGCGCTGCGGCTCGGCTTATCTAAAATTTATTTTGTAATTTTTACCTGAAATATCTTTAAAATCATATTCTGTCATTTTGCTATTAATTGGCTGATTTTTTAAGCACTTACCAAGCATGTTTTTGTATAGCCTGGAAGCTAGTAGCTAGTAGATTTGGCCACGCACGCAATCACCAAATACAAGTATGCAGGGCGGAAACTAAGAAGCCATTTCCGTCACAATCAAATCCACATATTATGTTATGATCAGATTTGAAAGATACTGCTAAATTAAAAAAAAAACATTTATATATTGATTCATTTATTTATTAGAGGCACTTTATTAATAACAAACAAGAAAAAAAAACTAAGACATGCACATAAAAAATAACTTAATATCTACCTATTTTAAAACGAAACCATGTCATTGCTGCAAGGAGGCTATGATGCTGGCTGCGTTGCCGCGTTGGATAGCTATGCTAATCCTTTGAGCTAGGAACCAGCCGAGGGCGGTCAACTGTTTGACATCTGCCAAAAATGGTCCTGCTGGGAACCCATCACTTAATCGCTATTTTCTTCATCGATTTTCATTCACCATAAAACGATTCGCAGATGTTTCAAAATAATATTCAACAAATTCTAGAATCTTGTTACATCACAATTTCATTTACTCGAATGCTTATTATCTACAAACTTACTTCATCGTTACTTCTTTTCATAAATTATGTATTTTATCGAAGTAACGTTAGCTTTCTATTTTGTTACCCATAATTTTATTTCCACGTAAGTTTCAATATGCAGAATTCTTGAAACATCGAATTTTACTTCACTAAAGTCCGTATTTCCAAACGAATTTGTTACTAATATTATATTGCATACTTTATTAATAGACAATTTAAAGCGTAACTGATATAAATATGTAATTAATATTGATGTAATATATAAACTGCGTTAATCCCGACTCGCCGTGGTCTCCTCGCCGTGGTACTAGTCTGCCCAATATTAGAGTGTAATTCAAAAGCCGGATGCGCGGAGGGAGAGCAGCCTCCGCCCGCTGTAACAAAGTGTACGCTACGCAGGTGCTCGCCTACGCAGCTTCGGCTTGCTCTCCTCAGCCAGCCTCAAGGCCTCAGCCGCGCCTTGTTACGCAAGGGCAACGAGGCTGCTATTCCCGTAGCGCCGGAGACGAGGAAATCCTAATGCATGCTGCTTGTTTGCATGCCTGCTTGCTTGCTGCATGCCTGTATGCTTGCATGCATGCATTAATGCATGCCTACTTGCTTACTTGCATGCATTAATGCATGCATGTATGCCTTTTTACTTGCATGCGTATGACTGCGCATGCCTTCTTACGTTCATGCGTATGCATGCATGTGCTTATTTGCATTAAAAGTTATTTGAGGAAAAAAATATATGGGAACCGTTACACATGGAAACAAGTTTTTATGAAAGGTTATATCGATAACTTAATAATTCTATGAAACATTAGTTTGATATATCGTTATTCTGCTTAACAAAACAGTTGCGAAACATTTTTTTGGTGAACTGCTATTTGATGTTATGAAACGACGATAAATAACTATTCGATTTAACAAGAAAAAAAGATATTAACATTCATTGAATAGTTTTCTGTGAAATGAAATTCGATATGAAATAAAATATCAAATAAAAAATCTGTGTTATGATAGATAACCGGTTCTGCTACATTCCGTGTCACATCTCTTTTTTTACACAACTTTCTGCTAGTGACATCTCGCTTTTATCGTTCTATTCCAAAGGGATAATAATTTTATGGTTCCAACTGAAAAGTCGTAGCAGCTACTTCGCAACTCTCATGCAATACGTAATTATTGAGTGAAAGATGGCATAGTACACAGTTTTCATAGCATCGAAGTCTACACACCTTCTTAGTATTCGCATATCTGTATGATTTTGCAACAAGATTGATATTATGAGTAATAATTCCAGGTATTTCAGCTCACACATGTCCGCTGGATAACGTCGCAGTTCCAAGCAATAGGGAAGACACCGCGAAAACGGCAAAAATGTATACGCAGGCTATACTATTTGTTTGGAACAGACACAGAAGTGTTATCAAAACATATTTTTTTTTTGTACTAAGGGTAAGCAGATTTTGATCTAACTAACCATTTGTAGATGTGCGCTAATTCTAAGCCATTTTGCAACTGCTTGAAACGAGGCGTCCCAGTCGACACCCCTAAAGAGGACCGCGGTATCATCCGCGTAGAAAATGAGCTCGGCAGATGGTGGAGCATGGTCATATATGTTGTTAATATTAATAATAAATAAAGTCGGACCAAATATGCTATCCTGAGGAACCCCGAAATTGATTGAGAACCTATCACTCACAAGGCCGTCAATACGCGTTAACTGACTTCTACCCGACAAGTAGTTCTTAAACCACTCCAACGCTGTACCACGAATTTCCATGCCTTCCAATTTCTAAGCAGGATAAGAGTCAATACCGTATCAAAGACCTTGGCGAGGTCCAGGAATCTTGGCCTTAAGTTTAAGGCCAGGTAATCAGAAACTTGATTTGTCATTAGTGTTGTAGCATCTTCTGTTGACTTCTTATGACGAAAACCAAATCGTGTGTCGGAGAGGAACTTATGTAATTCCAAGAAGTCAACAAGGACCTTATTTACTCATTTCTTCAGTAGGTTTGAGAAAATGTTGAGAAGAAAGCTGGGTTTGTAGTTCAAAAGCACATCAGCAGGCCGATCCTTGTGGATTGGAGTAATGGAAGCCGTTTTCCATGGAGTAGGGATACCTGCAGAAAGACTAAGGATAAAACCATGAGTTAATGGCATTGCGATCTGCTTGTTGATGATTTTCACTAGGAGATTCGAAATGCCATCTCTTCCCGTTTTATCGTCAAAGTCTTATCCTTAAGCTGCGAAACGAGGCAGCTTACTTCAAAGCTGTCTCGTTTCGCAGCAACGAGTAAACAGTGAGTAAATGGGGCTACTTGTCGCTGTAACCATTATCGAAAAATCTTTATCTGTCTGACCTGCCCTGACTTATAGATGAGAAATATTTAAAGACGGAGCTCCAAGCGAATGTCAGATTCGCTCCAAAGGCCAGCAAACGTCATTTTCTTTTTCTTTAAAATTACAAATGCTTTTGATGGTGTTCCAGAATTTCTTAGAGTTTTTACGAGTCAACTTGTGTTCGTTAGAGTTGTATTCATCTTTGATTCTTCTCAAGATGCTATTGGAGAAGTTTCGATATCTTTTATAGAAGGACCTGGATTATTTCATTGGTAGGAAAACGCTAGCTAAGGAGTGTCAATGATTTCTGTGACGGAGACAGTATTATAAACCCTGGGTCGTTTATAGGCTCAAAACAAACCTTGACCTACTAATCCGCACGTTGCGTGAGCAATTCATGATAGTAGAGTTAACTGATCGCTTCAAGATTCGACAGCGTCATTCACATTGTATTTTCCAGTGACAACAGACTAGTCCACTGTCTCAAGGGCAGCACCGACACTCTTGAAGTTTATGACCGTTTTACAACGACTTCGCTTCTCAACTTTTGTTCAAACGAGAGTCCGAGTTCTTTGTTAGGTGTTCTTTGATCAACACCTAACAAATGAAAACCTATTCTTAAAACGAATCGTTTTTGAATTGCTCGCCACATGTTTATTTTCCATTTGAAATGAAAACATTAATCATAAGCATACATTTATTCTATTCGTGTGTGATATATTATAATGCAATATAAAAAACACCTAAATGAAGCAGACTTAACGACTTGTGTGGAAAACACACGTAATTTATGAGTCGATTATTTTAAGGGGGTGCTTCAGTGGGATAAATGACTTTTTGGAATTGTATAAGAATAATGAGATAAGTGAAGAGTAAGCCGATGAATTTGAATGGTAAAGATATGTTGACTTGCACCATTCGCAGCAGTGAAAACGACAGGTCTCGCGCTTCGGTCAGCGCGAGGATGCCACGAGCTGCGCTGCGGCCCGGCTTGTCTGGAATAAAATAAAATATTTTAAACCTACGGCGCAAAAAGAGAGAGCTGTTATAAGTTTCACGTCTATCTGTGGTATCGTAGCTCGCAAACTGATTAATCGATTTTCGATTAGTTTTTTTTTATGTGTCATAGATAATTTTATCCCGAGTGTTTATCAAATCAAATCAAATCAAATCAAAATTTATTAGCATTACATGTGTGTACATATATATACAGATGGTAGTAAGGAATAAAGTGCTACACATGCACCCTGCAAGGGTATAGCTACATCATACTTATAGACTAAAGTTATGGAACACTAAAGACTTAAGTTATTTATTCGAGCTTATCTATACTAATATTATAAAGCTGAAGAGTTTGTTTGTTTGTTTGTTTGTTTGAACGCGCTAATCTCAAAAACTACTGGCCCGATTTGAAAAATTATTTTTACGTTAGATAGTCCATTTATCGAGGAAGGCTTTAGGCTATATAACATAAAGATACGACTCATAAGACCACAGCAGAAATGAAAAATGTTGCGAAAACGGGAGAAAGATATTCCTTTTAAGAGCTTCCGCTGCATACGCTGCGAAAACCGCTTAAGTTACACAAAAATCATGTATGACAGGATTGTTAAGCATTAAGAGTTCTATAATAAAATCCGCAACAGCATATGTCTATCTTTTATGGTTGACTTCCTACAACCTTTTTTATGTTAATAAATTTGTAAAAAAATAATGCATTATTTTTAGAGGTGTATTATACACACAGGTATTTATTCTTATCAAAATAAATACATTCATCATCACGAGCATTTCATTTAGAACCAAGTTGCCTTTTATATCATTTGATTTCAATAAATATCTTAGGAGCTATCACAGTTTAACATAACTCCGCACCAAAATAATGTTCGCAGCTTAAGCACAACGTGCGCTTGCGCTAAAATATTATAAAGCTGAAGAGTTTGTTTGTTTGAACGCGCTTATCTCAGGAACTGCTGGACCGATTTGAAAAAATATTTCTGTGTTGGATAGCTTATTTATCGAGAAAGGTTTTAGGATATAAAACATGACGCTGCGACGGGAGGGGAGGGAGCAAACTCAAAACGCGCGGACGAAGTCGCGGGGGACCGCTAGTATATTATAAAGCTGAAGAGTTTGTTTGTTTGAACGCGCTTATCCCAGGAACTGCTGGACCGATTTGAAAAAATATTTCTGTGTTGGATAGCTTATTTATCGAGAAAGGCTTAAGGATATAAAACATGACGCTGCGACGGGAGGGGAGGGAGCAAACTCAAAACGCGCGGACGAAGTCGCGGGGGACCGCTAGTGTTTATATATACATTGTCGACATAATAAATTTAAAAAAAACATAATATATTTTCAGTTTTTGCACAATTCTATAGTACTCATTTACATTATAATAACATTTATTGCATAAATATTTGCTTAAGGATGTCACAAATTTTTTGTAATTGTCTTGTTCTCTTATGGACTTGGGAAGAGCGTTATAAATTCTTACTGCCATTGAGTACGGTCCTGAGGCGTGCAACACTAATCTGCTCTTTGGCACTACGAATTTATTTCTTTCTCTCAATACCATTGATGTTGTGCAATTTTTATTAGCATCCACAAACATTCCCATATTTTTCCTGACTAGTTTGCAAATTTCAAATATATATAGAGACGGAACTGTTAGTATTTGGTAGTTTTTAAAGTAAGGTTTACAGCTTTCCATAGGATCTATGTTAGCGAGTATTCTGATACATTTCTTTTGCAATGCAATCCAATTCATTATAGCCATGTTTAATGAAAATCTGGTCAGCCGTCAGCTCTTTCCGTCAGCTGTTTTCTAGGTGATTTTTTTGGATTAGAGGGAATTAAACATTTTTGAAATTTACTTTAAATCGATAAAATCTTTTAAAGTGAACCACATATACCTTTACGGTGAGCTTGGGCAACCGATTTAAAGTGCACACGGCATCACGTGGAAAAGCTGTTAACAGCTTCTGTCTTTTGACGCGTATTGTCGCAGTCACGCCCGGCTAGTGTGGACAAAGAGTGTTCAAAAGGTTCTTATGTTTAATGAAAACACAATACAAACCGGGTTAGCATTTGGTAACAAATTTATTTATTTCTGCTATGAGACATGTACCTTTTAACACCTTTATATACAAAAAGAACCTAATAGCTCAGATTTCAGTAGAGACTAGTTTAGGTTTTAATTTATGTTATCAGTATAAAATCTAATACAATTTCACGCTACCAAATTTCTAATAAAATAAAAATAAACCACAAATTTATAATCTTTCACTAAAACGATTTGAAATATTTAATTTCTGAAAGTGATTCCTAAATTATCCCACTTCACAACAAAAGAAATAGAAATACAAGTTCACCAACCTTGAATATGAACGGAGGTTCATGTTTTAATTTGTTGTTGTATCAAACCAAAAATAACATCTACTCGTATGTTACCCAAATTCTTCACAACTGCCGATCCATCCTCATAACCAGAAGACAAGAAGCAAAGCCATTCGGAAAAGGAAGTTCTTCAACTTCAAAGTTCCAAACAGAAACTACGGATTCAAAGGTCACTGAGAAGAATTTTCAAAATTTAATTTAAACGCGCAACCCAAAGAACAAAAGATTTGAAAAAAAAATGACTATTCACCACTTCACTTTTCATATCATCACCAAATCGTGTCTGTACAACTTACAGGCACATACAAAAATGTGAAAAACTAGAATAAAAGAAAGTTCAAGCTAATCTCATTTTTTTTCTGAGGGTAGATATTTTATCAACCTATTCATGAAATCAATTTAAAACCTGCAAAAGCTTACTCGCCACATCAAATTTTGAATGACTAATAACCATTTTTTTTTATTGAAAACCTGGAAAGACGAAAAAACAACTCTTAGCACAGATTATGTCCAGATGTAGGTAGGTTTCATTTTCTATACAAGGATTGCTAATGAATTACCCAAAAGTACTTACCATTTTCTGGTGATTAGTTGCAAATTAATTTTAAAATGTATTTATCAAAATTGACATGTTGGCAGCATCTGGAATGATAAAAAAACCTTGTCCTTAGACTCTAAAAAATGTCTCATAACAAACAAAAATCAACACTTACTTTTCTGCAGATACTTACTAGGAATGACTAGCAAATTACAAAAATATAGGTAGTGCGTGCCTCGTAATCCATATTTTTTACTTTTTTACAGTTAAGACTCGTTCTACTCCGATGCACCACCAACAGTGCCGAAAAACAAGATCAAGTCGCCATACCCAGAAAATCTCTTCCCTCGAAAGAACATGCTAGAACCCAGAAGAAATCACCTTTTATTCAATAGCATAGAAACTGAAGTATACTAGTGAAAACAAAGTGCCAATACCAAAAAAAAATTTTTTACAGAAAACTTCATGAGTTCAGTACTTCCAATAAAATAACACAAACTGTAAGAAGTTTGATACTCCAAATTAACGAACTACCTACTCCAATACATTTCATGTGACGAAACAACGTGTAAGCCCTTCCTCCAGTAAACCCATTTTTAACACAACTGAAATACAATGCGAAATTCTCCCTATTTCCCGTGGAAGCTTCTTATGACTGGTAATACTCTAAATGACAAGCTGCTTTCTCCTTCGACAGTTAAAATAAGTTTCGCGACCACGAACAGGGGCCATACATCCATTTGGCGTTTCGATTCACGCGAACTCAAACAACAAAAAGAACAACGTTACAGTATGCATTCTTATAAACTAAAATTATAATGAGTATAATCATCATTATCAGCCAAAGGACGTCCACTGCTGAACATATGCCTCCCCCACGGCTTTCCATAGCGACCGATCACTAGCGGTCTGCATTCAGTTTGATCCTGCGATCTTTTTAAGGTCGTCTGTCCATCTTGTTGGTGAACGTCCTACGCTGCGTCTTTGGTCGAAGGGTCTCCAATCCAGAACTTTCCTGCCCCAACGGCCATTAGTTCTTCGCGTAATGTGCCCTGCCCACTGCCACTTAAGCTTACTGACTTTCAAGGCTATGTCCGTAACCTTGGTTCTTCTACGTAACTCCTCGTTTCTGATTCGATCTCGTAGAGAAACACCGAGCATAGCCCGCTCCATCGCTCGTTGTGTAATTTTGAGCTTCTTTAGAGACCACGTTTCGGATCCGTATGTTATCACTAGTAACACACTCTGGTTGAAGACTTTCGTCTTCAGACACTGAGGTAATTGAGACGAGAAGACGCTCTTGCGCAGTTTCCCAAACACTGCCCAGCCGATTTGGATTCGTCGATTGACCTCTTTCTCGAAGTTGGACCAACCCAATTGGATCACTTGTCCCAGTAGACGTACTCGTCGTCAGATACTGGAGTAGGTACAACAAGGGAGCTCGACATAATTTCGTCTTTTCCATGTTCAGTTTAAGACCCACTTGTTGGGATACTCGATCGAGGTCTTCGAGCATTGTGCCAAGATCATCCAGCGTCTTTGCCACAACGACTATATCATCGGCAAACCGAAGGTGTGTTATGTATTCGCCATTGACGGAGATGCCGAATCCTTCCCATTCTAGGAGTTTAAAGGAGTCTTCCAATGCCGCTGTTAACAGTTTCGGAGATATAACGTCTCCCTGTCTTACACCTCTTCGCAATTGAATCGCCCTCGTATTCTGTTCCTGTACTCGGACCGACATGGTGGCGTTGTTAAATAGACACTTTAACACCTCTATATACCTATAGTCCATGTGACACCGCTGAAGAGACCAAAGCACCGCCCAAGTTTCGATCGAATCAAAGGTCTTCTCATAGTTCACAAAAGCTAAACATAGAGGCATACTATACTCCTCGGACTTCTGTATAATTTTCCTTAGCGTATGAATGTAGTCTATGGTACTGTAGCCTTTTCGGAATCCGGCTTGTTCGGGAGGCTGAAAGTCATCAAACCTACGTGCGAGACGATTCGTGATGACCCTTGAGAACAGTTTGTTGACATGGCTCAAGAGTAAGATTGGTCTATAGTTCTTCAATAAGGTTTTGTCTCCTTTTTTGAAGAACAACACCACAACACTCCTGTTGCATGCCTCAGGCGTGATGCCCTCTAGCAGCACGGAATTAAAGAGTCTCTGAAGGACTTAAAGTACCGGTGTTCCACCCGCTTTCAGAAGCTCTGCTGTGATTCCGTCCTCGCCAGGTGCCTTATTGTTTTTATGCTGTTTCAGGGCCATCCTAATCTTGTAGAGGCTGATGTCCGGGATGCCTTCGGTGCAGTGTGGGGTTGGAATAGCTCTTGGGTCTCTGACCGAGCTATTAACTGGTTCGGCAACTGAGGTGTACAACTGCTCATAAAACTTCTCAATCTCCCTCAAAACTTCTGCTTTCGTCGACGCTACACTGCCGTCCTCCGTCTTAAGCTTCGTCAACAATCACACTGTACTGCAAACATTTTGGAGCCTTGGTTCCGCTCTATCGTTTCTTTAACACTATTCGTGTTAAAGGAACGAATATCATGTCGCAGAGACTTCAATATTTGTCTATTAAGCTGCCTGTAGGTTTGAGCATTAACGGAGGTTTGCAGTGCCATAGATCGACGTTCTGCCATAAGGTCGAGAGTGTGGACCGAGAGTTTTTGAGGTCTATTTTTACGGCCATGTCTAAAAATCTTACATCCTACCGTTTGGACAGTTTCCACAAACCCGTTGTCCATTTCGTCCACTGATGCGCAATTTTCTAGGAAATCAAAGTGGTACTCGAGTTGTAAGCTTTCGGGATTTTGGATATGGGCACGAGTAGGTCGGAGCGTGAAGTGTGTATGGCTCTACTCACGTCCTCATACATTTCCTCCACCTGTTCATCCGGGTGGTTCGAGGTCGATGCATATACCTGTATGACCTTTAGCAAATACCTTTTGGTTTATGAGGTATATCACCCTGTTATATCACATATATATCACACTCTCGATGGTTACAATATTGTTGACGACGGACCTGTGGAAAAGAAACCCAACACCACCTTGGGTCTTTTGGTCACCCTCCCGGTGAAAGAGCAGGTTGCCGGACTTCAGAGTTATCGTGTCCTCGCCTTCTCTGCGGACTTCTGACAAACCCACTATGTCCCTGTGTAACCTGCTCAATTCTTCCTCCAGCTGGAGCAACTTCTCGTCTGTCCTCAGTGTGCACGCGTTATAAGTTACCAGGGCCAGTTGTCGTTGGCGGTGGTAGCGTGATCGCCTCCGGGGATTCTTAGCACCCCCTGCCCCGCCGTTACCGTGACCACTACCGGAATCAGGAATAGCGGGGCTGACGGAGACTGGGGGCCTGGATTTTTTGTGTCCTACCATTTAGGGGGGTATTTTCCAGTACTCGCTACGCTTGGCAGGCGGGTTGGCGAATGCAGAGGCGCAGTCTCTTTTAGGTGTGACGCTGCTGCCCATCACAGCTCAACATATTACTGCGCCTTTTGTTGGATGGTTATCCTGCCATCGGTCGGCCGCCAGAGCCTCGTCTGTTGAAACAGGATGCACCGCGTGAAGGTGAGGTTGGCTTGGAGCTTTCGGTCTTGGTTATCTCCCTTACGTCCCGTGATAATGACTATAATATATGATTATAATGCGCCAAGAAATCTGAGTAAGAGCTTTGTTTTTATATGGCTACGCAAGTTTTCAGCCATCAATACGGCAAAAAAATGAAACGAGGTGATTTGTGAACGTTAAGCTGTAAAAGTAATTCGGAGACATCAATATACTTTAGGTTAGGTTGACTTTGCATGGTGTTGCCAAATTTTAGGAGGTGAATGAGACCATCAATACATGAAACTTTAACTATGGGGTTGTGGTCGAAAGCTTACATTAAACGATTAATGCGCCATACAAATCAATCAGCTACCTTGACGATGGTCTTTTTCACCTCCTAGAATTTGGCAACACCTTGCAAAGTCACCTTGAATAGACAATAGCCACTTGCCTAATGTATTCTCGTATAGCCTTAAAGTGAGCAGATGCCGCAGTCTCTTGACCTTATCTTGGACTTCGTCGCAGAATATGCACGGGGAATAAAGTGGCACCAGCTTTGAAAATGACAATGCCAATTCATTTATTATACTCAAGAGGGACGCCTGGAAAACAATAATAATGTAAAGTCGGATTTATTAAATACATAATGTGAGTATTTAAATAATGAAACGCTACCTACTTAACTTATTTATTTAATTTATAAAATATGGTACATCAACAGCATATAGACAAACATTAGTAAGAAATAATTAGGTAGGTATTATTCTTCTACATAAGTATCTCTACATACAATTATAGGCATACACATTATTGTCAGAAAAACCACAGAGTTACACTAGTGCAAAATAAAAACAATAAAATATTTACAGTTAAAAAATATGAACAAAAAAGAAAAAAAAAACTATTAAAAGCTGATGATTTTTCAGGTTTTGTCTCTGAAAGTCTCTGAAAGTGACAAATGCTTTCGAATCTTGTTCCTGAATCCGTTGAGTTGATCAAAAAACACGTCCAAGTCTGGAAGGGATCGTTGATATAATATTCCCATTATTTACCTTTCCAGTAATACCTTTCATGGCAATATTATAAGTAAAAGTCAGAGTAGATATAAACGATGTTATCAGTACTACCAACAGCTGGAAAACAATAAAGCTTAAATTTTTCTACAGCATTTTGAAGTACCTACGAACAGTAACTATTGAATAAATAGCTATCAACCTGCCATTTTATTGCATCATTTATCTTATCATGGACTTTTATAATGGTGTGATAGAGTTCCATCAACCTCTGCATCTTCACAGTGTTTTTGAAATGTTTAGTTCTAACGGAAGTGAGCAGTTTAATATTCTGAATCGAGTCATATTGCCCGCCAGATAAAGCCGACTCCGCATAGTGGTTAATAAGATTCAGGCGAGGCACCAAAAGACTTATCAAATGCCCGTAATAGTGCAATGAACCTCAAAATGATAGAGCAAGTTAATCGGTACACTCACAAATAACACGTAAGCACTAAAAAGCGTAAGCCCTACTTTAAATTTAAAAGATGTGATAAACAAAAGTATTGCTATTGTGTTAAACACCACTACGAATAAAATATTTGCTTTAGACTTCCATGACAGCTTTGGTCGACATCCTATATCTGCGTCTAAATGGTTTAGCTCCCTGTAGTAAGACTGTACCCTTTTCCAAGTCATAACACTAAATACGACATTGAATACGTATTCTAGCGAAGTTATGATTGTCGTAAAGTGACCGCCTATGTAAGTCATGTATTGAACAAAAGCAAAGAAAATAATGGAATACACGAATGCTAAGGAGCTTAAATATTTCGCTTTGTTCAGTATGATCGGCAGCCTGTTGAGACCTAAAACACTTGCTACTATTATGAACACTTTCGAGATGGGGTCTATAAAAAGCTTGTTTTGTTTTTTGAAGAAGGTATTAACTTTCACGTTTTGGACCACCATTTTCACGGTTTGACTGACGCGGTGTGCAGTGACTACGTTTTCTCCTAATTCATTAAACAAAAAAATAAAGTACCTCCAAAACCTTTTAACAAAATTACCGTCAAGAAACTAGTTACGATAACATGATAAGATAACGTACAATAATAATTTTAGTCTATTAATCTAGTCGTTAATTTTAATAAATAGATACCTTTCCTTTTGATTTATCAAACAGAATGTGTGCTCTACCCAGAGTCCGTGAGTTCATTTATAAATTAAAAATCTACACTTGCTTACTTGTTGACCAACCCAAAGTACTGTCAAAAGAACGTCGGTTCGTTCCACGTATGCTACGCAAAGCTATAGAAATAAGAAAACATCCAAATTTTAATAGAGAAGATGGTTGGAAAATTCCACCTGCATGGGATCCAGTTCTAAATAGGACCCAAGCTAGACCACTCACTGCAAGATCACAAGACACAGTTAGCTCTATCTGCGTGGATAAGAACGTTAATTAATATTATTGAGTGACGGTAGTGCATATTTTTTAAAACTCTGTAAATGGCAAATAACATCTCAGTCCACCCGTGACCACGAACGCTGTAAAGTGTTCGAAACGTCGGGATAAAATTAATAAACTCGCGAAAAGTTAATCCGTAAAAAAGTTGTTTTATTTCGATCTACATTTGCTGTCCGTCTGTCTGTCTGAAGTTGAAATGTATATCAAAATAATAGCTAGCTATGATAGTGAGCAGATTTGAATAGAATAAAATATAAATATATTTATTAGAATTTGTTTGTTCATATTGCGAAAACAACACTATCAAGAGAATCTAATTTCATAGGATACTTTCCATTTACCTACAATCATTAAATCTATTCTAATATGATAAAGCTAAAGAGTTTGTTTTTTGTTTGAACGCGCTAATCTCAGGAAATACTGAACGGATTCGAAAAAATATTTTTGTGTTAGATAGCTTATTTATCGAGGAATAAAACATCAATCTGCGATAGGAGGGAAGGAAGCAAACTCAAAACCCGTGTACGATGACGCGGAAGACCGCATGTTTGACATAAAGCTATTACAGAGTATACGCAGGTGCCTTGACCTGATCATTATGTTCAAAAGTGCTCTCGCAAATATAGTAGTCCAAGTTTTAAAAAAATATATATATTAACTTTTAATTTAATACATAAAATTATTACAATATATAAAAAAAACAATAAAATAATAATAACACGAAATAAAACTAACTAACATCAAAAAACTCGTTGCCCTGTGGAAAAGTGCCCAAAAGGCTGGTCACATTACCTCGCTGTATGGCGACACTAAATTAAATCAATGTTTTATGCGACTCTGACAAAAACGCCGGAAGAGCTACGCCAAATAGATCTCTTATACCCAACCCACCATGACGATTTGCAAGGAGGCCTTAGTCCAACAGATTTCTGTCAGCTGAATGTTAAAAGTTATAGAAATGATAAGTTTGATTGCATTGTCTAATTTTGATAATAAAGGTGGATGTTTCCAAAAAGGGGATGATCTTAAATAATATGTTAATTTTGGCACAAAGAGACAGAACCGCATTATGGTGAAGGCAAAGTGGCTGCTTAATTTAGTAATTCGGTCGGAGACAAAATTTAATTTAGATTTTTGGTCTTCTATGAAAGGTGTAATAGACTGATCTGTTATAGGGCAGCCAAGAAGCCGAAAAGAAGAATGGTCGGTAATTTTAATACCTGGAGCTATTTGTTTGAATGAATTAATCACAGCATCACTCTGAGGGCAATTTTGAGGGACCAGAAGTTCATATTTTGAAAATTTTAGATCTAAACCGCATTTATTTAAATTATTAATTAAAAAAAGTAAAATCATCAAAAACAGTGGTATGATCGCCACCAAGAGTTCCATCATCTAGGTACCAAACATTAAATTTTGATTGTAATTTTGAAAATTTTGATTGTAATGAATAGCCAGACTAAAAATTGCAGGACCTAAAGGGTCACTTTGTTGACATCCAACTTCAGAGGAAAGAGCGTGTTCCCTGTACATCTGTTTAGGGGGAATACTGTAACACTGCCACAAAAAAGAATACAGAGACGGCACCCCCTCTCTGAATTTCAGTCAACAGGACGTATCCACGGAGTTAAAAGCATTTTTGAAATCAACTTTGAAAATAATATCAGTAGGCCGAAAGTTAAAAAAAGAGCGGATGGAATGAATAGCAGCTTCGCAGCCCACAGAAACTCCAAAAGCAAGTTGAGTTGGTTGAAAAATATCTTTGAGCGAGCCAGAAACCACCCGACAGCATTTTTTTAAAAGTTATTTGTAATTTAATCAATAGGTATAAAGACCGCTAAAACCCCTTACACACTGTGACTTTGGCATCGATGCAGCGGCGAAATACACCTAAGCATCGCGACTCGCGCAATGAACAGATTTTATTTAGCATCGGTGTAGTCGCGCGTTAGTATAGATGCAGTCGCCAAAATTCAGTACATAATTTGACAATATTCAACTTCTGCATCGCGACTGTATCGATGCTAACGCTCGTAAGCGTCGATGATAAAAGTAGTGCAGTGTGTAAAGGGTTAAAATAATTGGTTGTTTGTAAAGTAGGTTTACGATCGAGATGTTTACGTGATAATCTCCATTCGTTTGTATGCCGCTAGAGTGAGAGAGACGGAAGATCGGTCCACTCACTCGAACGCTATGCCAGCCTCCGCTCGTGAGGATTCCACGTGACAAGTTTCACGGAATGACTGGCAGCGATCGAGATGAGACGGGAGATCGGTCCGTCTCTCTCTCCTTATACCTGCGATCTCGCTCGTGAGGTTTTGGCACGGTAATATTATGTCTACAGTATTGTAACTGGCCCGTGTCCTTGAAATAAGTACCTACAGCAGCACAGTACGTTAGCATGCGATAGGGCTGTCGCCCACCTACAGCGTTTATTTTATTGCATATGCCTACTTTGAGTTTCTATCTAGTTTTGAGATTGTAAATTTATTACTTTTTATTTATTTACCTATTAGTACAGATACTCATAGAGAAATAAATAAAAACAATATGAAATATTAATATGATAACATAAAAGACTTCGTGAATTGAATAGAAAGTGTTCAATAAAAATACAAGTTGTAAATACAAAATTATTAAAATGATCATAGCACAAAACTACTAAATTAATTTTAATGAAACTTACACTTTTTTCTAAGTTCAACGATACACAAGTAGACAATAAAAATCATCGCAATCAACCTTCTAGTTTTCGAGAAACTCGAGTCATACATACAAATATTACATACATACAAACATGAATAATATTTGGCACACTTGATCAGAAAGTAGTGTGGCGAGATCCCACATATTATATCTATTTATTAATTTATTATCTATTTAAAACACATAAATATTTACAAATATTTAGTTTATACTGAACGCTCGATCTACGGCGCCGCGAAGATGGTATCATCTATGGTTTTCATGGCAACAAGTTTTTGTGAAGGATAAAAACATCGACGACTTGTAGATGTAATTTTCACTTTCTAAAATAATTTCATTTGAATTATCTAATTTATGCGTTTTAATTATTAAAACTCGTATCTACGTTTACGATCAACGATCGATATATCGTTTGTAGGAGTGATCAACTCCTCACTGGTGACCCAACTTGGACACGGAATTGGTAAACATTCCTTCTAAAACCGTAAGTGTTTAACCATATTCATAATGAGTATCGAAACGGAAGCACAGAAAGCAGCAAATGATAATTATTCGGATGCGTCAAGCGGTGAAAATGTTGTCAACTTAGGGCTGCGTTCCAGCGGAAGAAGCGATATTTGTCGAGTTGCTGCACGACTTCCTCCGTTTTGGCCACAAGAGCCAGCTGTATGGTTCGCTCAGGTGGAAGGCCAATTTTTACTAGCTGGAATAACTGCGGATGAAACAAAATTTTACTATGTACTTTCAACGCTAGAACATCAATATGCAGCGGAGATCAAAGACATAATTATTTCTCCGCCGGCTGAGGGCAAATACGACAAATTAAAGAGCGAGCTTATAAAACGCCTTTCTGCTTCCAGAGAAAGAGAAGTTAAGCAGTTACTTGTTCATGAGGAGCTAGGGGACAGGAAGCCGTCTCAGTTTCTGAGACACTTGCGTCACCTCGCGGGTCCAAGCATGCCTGATGACTTCCTGAAGACTATCTGGACCAGCCGCCTGCCTCAGAACATCCAAACGGTCGTCGCTTCACAACCGCAGTTGACTCTGGAAGCACTGGCAGAACTGGCAGACCGTATACAGGAGATCGTCCCTTATGGCTCACAGGTAGCTAGCACTTCCTATAGCTCACCTCTAGATGCTATGGCCAAGCAGATTTCTGAGCTGACAAAGCAAGTTCAGGCGCTGTCAACGCAAGTCAACCAGAGGTCGCGCTCGAATACCAGACGCACTGACCAGAACCAGCGAGAAAAAAGCCGCACCAGGTCACAGTCGAGTTACAGGAGACATCCCATCTGTTGGTACCATGCCAAATTCAACAACAGATCTACCAAATGCCTCAAGCCTTGCGATTTCTCCGCGAACAACTCGGAAAACGATCTGGGCAGTCGATAATGGCGACAAGCGACAGCCCAACAAATTCTGGTCGCCTATTTGTAACTGATCGCAAGACCAAGATGCAGTTTCTCATTGATACAGGCAGTGATCTCTGCGTCTTCCCTCGGTCAGCCTTACACGCACGTCGACCACCTGGTAAATATCAACTTTATGCAGCCAACGGGTCAGTCATCCAAACTTATGGGTATGCACATCTACATCTCAACTTTGGTCTTCGCCGAGAGTTCTACTGGCAATTCGTCGTCGCTCATGTGACCAAGCCTATTATTGGAGTGGACTTTTTATCACACTACAATCTCGTAGTTGATATAAGGAATAAACGCCTGCTAGATCGCACGACAACATTGTCTACGTCTGCCGTGACAATCACACCCTCTGACGCCATATCGTCAATTAAGGTACTTCATGGAGACTCTAAATACAATGACATCCTTCGTGAGTTCCCGGAAATAACTCGTCCGCCTGGCATACACCGCGTTATCAAGCACAACACCGTCCACCATATAAAAATAACACCCGGCCCACCTATTCACTGCAGACCTAGAAGACTGGCACCAGATAAGTTGAAGATAGCTAAAGAAGAGTTCGAGTCTATGTTAAAGAACGGAACTATCAGACCATCAGAGAGCCCCTGGTCGTCACCACTCCATCTAGCTCCAAAAAAGGATAATAGTTGGCGACCTTGCGGCGATTATCGTATGCTCAACGCTCGAACTGTTCCAGACCGCTATCCAATACGTCATATCCATGACTTTAACCACAACCTGGCTGGATGTAGCGTTTTCTCCAAAGTAGACCTCGTAAAAGCGTATAACCAGATACCGGTTCACGAGGATGATATTTGCAAGACTGCGCTCTCCACACCTTTCGGATTATACGAATTCCCATTTATGCCATTTGGCCTGAGAAATGCCGGACAAACTTTCCAACGATTCGTTGACGAAGTCACTCGTGGATTGGATTTTGTATACGCATACTTGGATGATTTTCTGGTATATTCACCAGACCGGGTGTCCCATGAAAACCACCTCCGCCAACTATTTACACGATTAAAGGAGTACGGAATGTCAATTAACCCGTCCAAATGTATCTTCGGCGTCGAGGAAGTAGACTTTTTGGGTTATAACATCTCGGCACGCGGCACCAAACCCTTGGACGTTAGAATAGAAGTCGTTAAATCCTTCCCAGTACCCAAAAACGTCAAAGAACTGCGAAGATTCTTGGGGATGATAAATTTCTACCGGCGGTTTCTACCAAACGCAGCGAAACTTCAAGCCCCGCTACACGGTCTTCTCAACGGCTCAGTCAAAGGTAACCATCCAGTTGACCTTAAAGGTGAAACTCTGGCAGCCTTTGAAGCCTGCAAATTAAGCCTCATAGAAGCTGCATTACTAGCTCATCCTGACTGCGATGCTCAGTTAGCTCTGGTCACTGAAGCATCAGACACTGCAATGGGAGCAGTTTTACAACAGAGAAAAGGTATGCAGTGGCAACCTCTAGCATTTTTCTCGAGGAAGCTAAACTCAGCACAGCAAAAGTATTCACCCTATGATCGTGAATTACTGGCGATATATGAAGCAATACGCTATTTCAGGCATATGTTAGAAGCAAGAGTTTTCACCATATTCACTGATCACAAGCCCCTTTGCTTTGCTTTCGCCTCGAAGAAAAATACCTGCTCGCCGAGACAATACAGACACCTAGACTTCGTTTTACAATTCACAACGGATATACGACACATATCAGGCAAAGATAACGTAGTAGCTGATACCTTATCCAGAATCGAAGCACTAGAGGAGCCTGTCAATTTAGAACTTCTTGTTGAGCAACAAAACCTCGACCCAGAGTTGAATACGATTGTGAACGGAGACACAACTTATTCCCTGCGTCTAGTCAAAATGAAAATGCCTGGAACTAATGTCGAAATTTACTGCGATGTCTTAAAGACACCAAGGCCTTACGTGACCCCTCAACTTCGAAGACAAATCTTCAAATGCCTTCACTCGCTTAGCCACCCTGGAGTTAAAGCCACGACCAGATTAATATCTGAACGCTTTGTGTGGCCAAACATGAAGAAAGACTGTCGTGAGTGGACGCGAGCTTGCACGGATTGTCAAAGATCAAAGGTCACTAGACATGTACACTCACCTTTAGGCACCTTCAAACTACCCAGAACCAGATTTCGCCAACTCCACATTGACATTGTCGGCCCACTACCAGTATCCGACGGTTACCGCTACTGTCTTACGGCCATTGACAGATTTACTCGCTGGCCTGAGGCAGTCCCAATGGTCGACATCACGGCTGAAACTGTGGCCAAGGCACTTTTGTCCGGATGGATAGCACGTTTCGGGTGTCCTGAAGATATAATAACAGATCGTGGTCGCCAATTCGAGTCTGCTCTCTTCAGATACCTATCTCAAATAGCAGGTTTCAAACACAAAAGAACAACGGCGTACCACCCTGCCTGCAACGGATTAGTGGAAAGATTCCACAGGCAGATGAAAGCAGCTATTATTTGTCACGGAGATAATTGGACCGAATCTCTTCCACTAGTTCTACTCGGAATCAGGAGCTCTTTTAAAGAAGACCTACAGACTTCTTCCGCCGAACTGGTATACGGAGAAACGCTAAGATTGCCCGGGGAGTTTTTCGATTCCATCTCAAATACCACCACTGACATCACGGACTTCACTGCAAGTCTGAGGAATGTTGTCCAAAACCTTCGACCAGTACCGACTTCGAAGCATGGTCAAAAGAAAACATTTATATTTAAAGACTTAGCTTCGGCCACACATGTTTTCATCAGAGAAGATGCTGTTCGTGGTGCTCTACAGTCTGCATATACTGGACCTCACGCAGTCTTACAGAAAAATGATAAATATTACACGATTTTGGTGAAGAATAAACCTCTGACGGTATCGATAGATCGGCTAAAATCGGCCTACATACTTGAAGAAAACACACACGCCGAATCGAATAGAAGTCCTCGAAAAGATGATCATTAAAAAACTGAAAGCAAAAAAGTTAAAAGTGAAGAAAGCAAAGAAAATAAAAGCAAAGAAAGAAAAGAAAGCATAAAAAATGATATAAAATATACTAGATCGGGACGCCAAGTACGCTTCTCTGACCACTATCGCACTTGACGCCTCTGGGGGGGAGTGATGTGGCGAGATCCCACATATTATATCTATTTATTAATTTATTATCTATTTAAAACACATAAATATTTACAAATATTTAGTTTATACTGAACGCTCGATCTACGGCGCCGCGAAGATGGTATCATCTATGGTTTTCATGGCAACAAGTTTTTGTGAAGGATAAAAACATCGACGACTTGTACATGTAATTTTCACTTTCTAAAATAATTTCATTTGAATTATCTAATTTATGCGTTTTAATTATTAAAACTCGTATCTAAGTTTACGATCAACGATCGATATATCGTTTGTAGGAGTGATCAACTCCTCAGTAGTATAAATTAACATACGCAAAAATGGTACAATTACAACAATATTACATACATACATTGAATTGATAACGTCCTTTTTTGAAGTCGGTTAATAAGGAAATACCAATCCATTAAGACACAAGTCACAAATTACGTAGTAGATAGGTACCTACTTACCTATTAGTAAGTCTTATTATTTTAATGTCTTACCTTTCGGAATTTCCAGGTAATCGAAAAAAAGTTATCTCTGGGTGCGTTATTGAAGAATTCATTCAACCAAAAACAGCACAATATATTCCATTTGCCATATTAAATAGCTACTTGTACTTATTTCTAGTAAAAATTCGCGCGGTTACTGATTAAATACCAACACACCGTCCGGTCGTCACTGCGGCATGTCCGCGACTGTAGCATGCCGAGCGCATGCCAACATCCGAGCGACGCGCGAGATATACCTATATCTCGCGCGTCGTCCGTTTGTATGAAGTTACAATACTGTAGACATAATATTACCGTGGTTTTGGTGTGACACAAGTTTCTGAACATGTCACCCGACTAAAATGATTTTAAAGACGTTATCACGTCAAAAAAACTTCACGTATTCCTGTGTCATTATCTTAGAAACTATGCGGTGCGTGCGTAGATGTGTTTGGTTATTGAAAAGGGCCGAAATTCTATAGTTTTTTTCATTGTCCCGAGAGTACGATTCTGACGGCAATTAATCACCTCGACAAACCCAGTAAATATCGCCTCACACGCCGATACCTTCCTACTTGTGAACTGATCTATGTGCCTATATACATATCTACAATAACTGTTGTGTTACGTAAACATTTGCATCGCCAGGCATATCGCTGCAGTCACGATGAGTTATGATAACAAATGATTGAAATGGTAATACTAATCAAACTAAGCACGCGTTCACTGCTAGCTACTATAGTTAGGAAGGTTAAGTAGTAGGACTCAAACAATTAAGTTGGTGCATTATTACGAGTATATGTATTTACTAAAGTATTCATTAGATTAATCCATCGTATCGTAGTCAACATCTAAACATAGAAGATAAACTGCTACTTATCTATTAAAAGGAAATCGATAAATTCTAGTAGATACCATTTATTGCACAAATACAGACTTAATAAAAGAGAGCAATACAAACTAGTTACATTATAAGTATAACTATGGTATTTCATATTATATTTTTATTCATATTTTTTTAAAAAGTGAATTCGGTCTATTATATAATATAAAAGTAACTATGTCAGACAAGAACTCGAACCCTTCGGCTAACGCAATCCGGGCTCATGACTTTACCACTCGGATACCGACTAATGTGCAAGCCAGGGCGTATTTTAGCATCCCTCGCGTCAAAATAGCGTGTAATTTATTGATTATTGTCCGATTTTCGAATGAAAAACTATTTAATTCCATAATAAAAAAATATAACTCAATTTTGGGACTGTTTTCGAATTTTGATCGGTTTTCGTTGTTTTTTAGTTGGCTTTCCAACGAAAATTACACGATATATCCAAGCGAGTGATCCAAAAATAAAACTCCTGTTGAATTTTGCAAGTGATTTCTTTAAAACGCACCGTCAATGAGTTGCGCAACGCACAGCGCGTTAATATTGCGAAATTGTTCTATCTATATCAATAGCAAAAATATTACAAATTTAACAATCGTTTACGATAAATGCAATCAATTTATAATTATTATATTTTTGTTTTCATAGTGTTTTGTCACTATGGAAAATTAACGATAAAATTAAATATATAAAATAAACATGGTGTTTGGTACATAGTGTGCCAAATTAAAATGGTAGGGGTCATTTGCGTAGCAAGTTCCAATTTCCTGCCTTTATTTTTTTTCGCCCAGTGATTTTTTTATGTCGTTTTTTTATGGTTTTTCCAAACCTCAGTTAAAGGTATGCTGATACCTTTCTCAAATTGCAGCATGGTGATAAGATAAATAATGAGAAGCCCGTTAAATTTGAAAGTTAAAGAGGTAGACAAGTCGACTTGACAAACAGCAGGTGCCCTTCGGTCAATAATATAGTACCTAACTTATTGAAATTAACAACGTAGCAAACCTAAGTTGAAGGTGGGTTGATAACTTTCTCAAATTGCAGCATGATGATGAGATAAGTGACGAGAAGGCCAATGAACTTGAACGGCAAAGACACGTCGACTTGAAACACGCGCAGCAAGGAGAAGGACAGGTCCCGCGCTTCGGTCAGCGCGAGCAAGGCGCGGGCTGCGCTGCGCCCGGACTTATCTGGAAAAAAGTATAAGAAGTTAGCAGCATATTTCAATTAGTTAGAAAATTAATCAAAGTCCTACGTTTTTCAGTTTTACAAATGAAGCAGTTTATTAAAGGAAGGTGGTTGGTAGGACCCATGCAGGTGTTATACTAGTAAAAATTACTATAATATGATAGCGCGCCATTGACTTAACGTTGATGTAATTGTAAACGGTCCTGGATGGTTTATTTAGTGCGCTTTCACATAAGAGCAACAGCAGCGGATGCCCATACATAAAAAACAACGGCGCTGTTGCCGCGCAACTGCCGCGCGTCGCTGCTGCAATTTATTTTACAATTTTTGGAAGACTTACAGCTAGAACAAGATTGCTTAAAAACTACAAATAAAAAGAAGGCCATTTTTATTTCTCCACTGATAGAACAAAAATGTTAAAGTAAGAAACGCTAGCAAATCAACAATTTGTCGCTTAAATTAATAAAATTAATTCACAAAAGCAAAGGCAACTTTAACATTCAAAAAAAAATCGTTAGATAATTGTTTCTTAACCTGATTTACACTTGTACAAAAGAAATCAAAGCCATAAACGTTCTGACATTCGTTAAATAAATTAACTGTTCTAAGTAAATAAGAATTCCTACCATATTCTGTTTTAATACTGTCAAAATCTACGGGTGACAAAAAATCCGCAGTTTTATTTGTACGAAACTGTTTTATATCGAGCGATAGCTTTGAATATAGGTTAAAAAGGCATCATGATTATCAACATGTTTTTTTTTTCTTAAAATATTATTTAAAATTAATACACAGCATTTGTGGTCAAGACGTGCTGCCTTAAAATGAAGATCCTTTTCACATTTCGCTGTTGAATACTATAGTAGATAACTTACCCAGTTTATTCTCATAAAGTCTTGATGCAAGAAGTTCTCTTAAACGCCTGACAGCACCATGGACTTGATCAGCAAATATACAGGGTGAGAACAGAGGAAACATCTCCATCACCATCATTTGCAGCCGTATTATGATGCTAGCAACGCAAAGCTGAAATTTTTAAAGCAAGTATTCATAAAGTTTGACATTCATAACTAAAATACACCAAACAATATAAGTATGCATAAGCACAGATTCTTAAAACTAATTTGCTACACAAAACATATTTTTACCTCACTTCGGATAAGTTCGTCTGCAACACGGTAACAATACACAAGGGTTGAAATAAACGTTGTTATCAAAGTAACCAACAGCTGAAACATATAGGATTCGTTTATATACGAATACTTGGAAAAGTATGATTATATTAGCAAAGTATTGATATTATTTTACCTGCCATTTGATGGCGTCAACTAAAAAGTCATAACCTATTATTATATTGTGGTAGAGATCCATTAATTTATTCGTGGTGGTATTTTTATCCATTTTGGCTTTAAAATTCCTGAACTCTTCAATTTCTGGGCGTTTTGCAGAGTGTCCACTAGACAATGCTGTTTCCACAAAATAATTTATAAGTCGCAGCCTAGGAACAAGAAGGCTAAGTAGGTGTCCTTAATAGAACAGCTCCAAACAATGTAAGAGATTTGTTATTATTCCTCCCAAATAAAACTGATATATCCCGTTATTGCGGGGATCCCAAATGTATTTCGATATCACAGATGAAATTGTGAAAAAAACGTTCAAAATAAGCATAACAGCAAAATTCTTGAAAAATTGAACAGTCAATTTTGGCCTGCAGCCTATTTCAACGTCAAATCTATTTAACTCGTTGTAATAGCGTTCCATTCGTCTCCATGTAAAACAGCTAAAAGTGATGCTAAATATGTATTCAATCATTGAGATCGCCACCGCGATGCTTTTAAATGAGCCGTAAGTGTACGATATGTAATTAATACAAGAACTTAAAAGTATAGAATAAACAACGGCTAAGCACGCTAGAATGTATTTTGTTTCGTTAAGTATTGCGACCAATCTGTTCAGACCTAATATGCTTGCAATAAAGATATACGTCTTAGACAAATTGTCTACAAAGGACTTTTGATTTTGTTTAAAGAACGTGTTCACTCTCACACTTCGAGCCTCCATGATATAATCTTCGCGTCTGTTTAAGGAACTGAGTCGACCGACATCACGTCTATGACCATTAACTAATAAAATTACACTTTGACGCGTACTACATCAACATTTAATTAAATTAGTATGAAATAAAACTAATTCACTTTTACCGTAGAAGGCTAGCAAACCTGTTAGGTTATTGAAGGTTCCAAAGCATTCATAAATTATTTATTGATTTGATCGGGTATTTACATTAATTTGATTGACTTATGCATTTGCCACGTAGCTTCCATGTCAACTGTGTAATTAAGAGAATCTTCATTATAGTTATAATTCAACGTTATTATCAAACAACTAAAATGTTTTAAGTTGAAGCCGTTGAGGGATTAATAACTTTTTCAAATTGCAACAAGATTACGAGGTACGTGACGAGAAGCCCGATGAACTTGAAGGGCAACGACACGTCGATTTGAAGCATCCGCAGCAGAGAGAACGACAGGTCCCGCGCTTCGGTCAGCGCGAGCAGCGCGCGTGCTGCGCTGCGGCTTGGCTTATCTAAAATTTATTTTATAATTTAAACCTTGAATACCTTAAACATTACACTGACATTCTGCTATTAATTGGCTGACTTGTTGACACTTACCAAGATTGTTTTCGTAAAGCCTGGAAGCTAGTAGCTCCCTTAACCGCCTGACTTGGCCATGCACGCGATCACCAAACATGCAGGGCGAAAACAAAGAAGCCATCTCCATCACAATCAAATCCACATATGTTATGATCAGATTTGTAAGATCCTGCTAAATTAAAAAAAAAATAACGAGATCGAATAAAATTGATAGGTACATGTCTTATTTTAGCATTTAATAATATTTTTTCTACGACTTACATTTCCACGAATAAGATGCCTTAAAAGTTCATAGCAAAACTAGAGCGTTGCTATAAATGAAGATATAAGAGTCACCAATAGCTGCAACATAAAAAAAAACACTTACGGAATAGATATTTTTTTATTTTTAAGACATGTTCATTATTAGTGTAAATTACATTCACCTGCCATTTTATTGCATCTGTTAAAAAGTCATACGATTTTATTGTAATTTAATACACATTCATTAGCTTTTTCATATCAGTATTTTTAGTTTTATTAAAGTTACTTAATACGTCAATATTCGGATATTTTATATTTTTCCCATTCACTAGTGCTGTCTCCACAAAATAAATAATAATGTTAAGTCGAGCTACTAGAAGGCTAAGTAGGTGTCCGTAATAGAACAACTCCAAACCATGGAGCAAGTTGAGTGGAATTGCATGAAAATAAAAAGGTGTACCTGACGGGCTAAACCAATTTATCATATAGTAAGTAAATGTAAAAAATAAGTTAAGAAACACCATTAAAGTAAAATAAACATAGAAAATGTTGTTTAATGTAAAATTTATGCCACTAAATCACGCTGCGACGGGAGGGGACTGAACAAACTAGTTATAAATTGGCTTCCTTCATCTTAACTGATTGTTAAATATTAGTAAAAATATTTCCTTCGTATATTGTGAAAGCAAACCCGCAATATCGATGAGGTCACGCAGCTTAAGGCTTGCCAATGTGTCGATGGCCGAGTGGCATGGGCATACGCCCGGATAGCGTAAAACCGGGGTTCGTTTCCTCATCTGTCACAGCTGCTTTTTTTAAAGTGCATTTTGTATACTTTGTCAAAGTCATCAAAGGGCCAGATACAACACGAATCACCCTATCGATTACTCAATGCAACTCATGACAGTACTTATTGTAATTGACAGCCCGTTTGACAAGAGTAGGCGGTTAGTTCCCAACACCCCTGGCGACGCACCGTAAGCGCGTTACAACGGATGCGGCGTGCTGTTGCGTGGTGACGTAACGAAGTTAATAGATGTGAGTTGAAGTGTGGAGATTGATACAAAGAATACTGAACGCCTCGATTGATACGCTGCCGTCACCGTGACGGGCTGATTAGTAGTCTTCAACATTTGAAAGTTCTACAATAAAGTTTGCGACAGCATATGTCTATCTGATATGGATTACTCACTACAAACTTTTTTAGGTTTCCGTGGCCGAATGGCAAAAAACGGAACCCTAATAGTTTCGATAAGTCTGTCTGTCAAAAAGTTCCCTTGTTGCAGCAAGATCCGTATAGTAAACGAAGGGACTGAAGTACACATAATCGAGTTAAGCAATAAATCACGTCTTGTCTCCGGAGATTGCACTCCCACAGAATATGGTGGGCAGATTCCTCATAGACGGTGTCAACGTCAGAACAATCACAAAAAGGCGACGGAACAAGTTTGAATTCTTAAAGCTTACTTCAAAAGTTACCATGTCCCGTGAGGAACTGAGCCACGCAGTGGTCTTATTTTAGCCACCTTCTAGTCAGTCTATCGCGTACATCCGGAAAAAATGTACAGATGTCGACCTTTTGTTGACGAATCCCACCCATTTTGCCACTCCGTAAGTAGCTCCCTATCCACGGATTGCTGCTGATTAAATAGTCTCGTTATTTTAGAACGATCGCGTATGCCTAAGAAACCGGGCGAGCTATCTTTCGACGTAAAGTGCTTAGTCGCACGCCTCTGTCTGAACTTCCAAGTCCACTCGTAGTACACCGGCGAGAATTAGCAAAGCATCCGTACTTTCTGTTCTATAAGCTTTACAAAGAAAAATAACAGTTTTCGACGCGCAGCTCCAATAGTGGCTCTGTCAGCCCAAACAGGTGCACCATAGCACATGGAGGCCAAATACGTTGCAGTACATAGTATTTTAAGTGTTTTAATCGTTAAACCCAAGGTTAAAAGGATTAAAGGTTAAAGTGTTTTAAACGTTAAAAGGTTATTTTAGCTTTTTCACCTATTTGCTTAATGTGATCTATAAAAGCTAGGTTTTTCTCTAGAATCAAACCAAGATAGCAAACCGATGCTTTCTTAGCAACTGTTACTCCATTAAATTTAAAACGAGGCAGGACTTGAAAATACCCTTTAGAAGAAGCTGATGAGTTTTATATGTGGACTCCGTATATGACCACAATTTCGTTTATATAAATGGACTTATTTCATAAAAATGAAATAAGAAACCAAAAATTTGCGCACGGGCGGAACTCGAACCAGCACCTTCTTGGCTGACCGGACCATCTACGAATTGAGCTACTTTCGCAAGGTCGGACAGACAGCACAGTAGCTTAATTGGTAGATCGAATTGCCCGGTTAGCCAAGAAGTTGCTGGTTCGAGTTCCGGCCGTGCGCAAATTTTTGGTTTCTTATTTCATCTTTATGAATATAAAATATAATACTGTGAATGTAAAAAAACATTCTAAACCATTGGACTTATTTATTTTCGGTGGCCTTTAAATTGAACACGAATGGGTGTTCGTAACAATCATGATAATTTTATTACATGCAAATGTTATAGGAATGTATGATATACTATACCTAATCACCCGAAAATGTGTGATGTAAATTATACTACAAACATTTCGTAGGAAATTTATACATGTCCGAAATAGCAAATGTAAGTTATTTGAAATAATTCTTAATCTCAATGAGAGCCTAATAAAAATTCTATTTCCTTAATAATCAAGAGATATGAAAATATTGTAATTTATATACCGTATACGTATAGATCGTTACTGATTGTCTCATTAAGAACTTAAAAAAAAACCTGATTCAATTTGTAAGAATGTAAGATATTATAATTATACTGTGTCATTGTTACACTACAATGATATTGTATTAAGAACTAGATCACCGGTAAGAGGCTAAAAGATAGTCAAGCAAACACCACCTCACGTCAAAGTGAGGTCTTTACTTTGACTTAGTCAAGTTAGTTAGTTGTTTTTGATGGCGTCAGTGTCTCAATGCTCCAGTGCGCCTTTAAAATCGCAGAAACACCTAACTAAATAAATGAAAACAGTCCGAATATGTATGTATGTATTGGATTGTATGTATTTAATGATACCTATCATTCATGATTGAAGTATTTTCTTTAAAATTAGTGAGTTTTGTTTCTTAGCCAACCCACGGACCAATATGGTCAATATTCTAAGACAGTGCCATACATGCAGTAGTTTGGTACTATATTTTTGTAATAATATAACACTACTTTACAAGGTTTTTACCCATAGTTGAAACTAATATGAATCAGTAGAGTAGAAAACCTTAAATTAGATACTGAAGGGGAAAAATAATAGGACGTCAAGTTTTTTAAATATTTACTATATTTGTTTTTAACATTTTTTCCTGAGTGACTTAAAAAATCAAAAATGACACAAACCACTTCTTCTTTTATACTGATTAGCATTTGTTTCTCTTAATATAGACCAGCAGTAATCACATAACATATTCTTATCCCTAAAGCCTTGGTACCTCTTTTCATAAATCTTCAAATCTTGATGAAAACGTTCACCATGTTCATCGCTTACGCTTCCCAGGTTCTCAGGAAAAATATTCAGGTGCGAATGAATTCGGATCTAATTCACATTCTCTTGAGGCCATTTTAAAATTGTTTCATTCAAATCAAAATGTTTGATTATGAGATTAATAAAACAAAAGCGAATATTATCTCAGCACCAGTAACAAGTTAGCGGAATAACTTAAGGCGCTACCCGGATTTTCACCGCGCACACTAGCGCCACTTTACTAGAAGGATCATAACTCGTTAAATAAAAAACCAATCAAAAATCTGGTAGATACGATTGTAGCTCTGATTATGTGGTTTAGATACAATGTTTAAGTTCAATAAAACAGAGTTATCTTCAGTTACAGTTAGAAAAATTGCTAAAATTGGCCATATTTAGCAGTTTTTCTAACCCTAACTACATTAAACTACTTTAGAAACAATTTAAACGTACTAAATAAACTAAAGAACCTGTACTACAATCGTATCTACAAGATTTTTGATTGGTCTTTTATTTAACGAGTTATGATTTCTCTACTAAAGTGGCGGTAGTGTGCGCGTTAAAAATCCGGGTAGCCCCTTAATGAGGGGTGTCTTAACACATTTGCGTGCGGTAAACCAGACACAATAGAAATTTTATTGTTATGACGTCTATAGACGTTCACCGCCCGCGAAAGGGTTAAAAAAAACGTGACGTGATAAAAATATAAGACACATATTTTTGTAATAAACGGGTAGGTAGAAACCACATTCAGAATTAATTATCTTTGAGTAAATGTTTTTTATTGTAAAGTAGTGTAATTGAACGACCGTCATAATGTGGCGGTTTACGTTCCAGACTACAAAGATAAGTGGGTTCGAATCTCAACCGCACGACCCTAACACATATCGATACCTCTGGGCTCAAAGGTCGTAAAGGACATTTTGGCCAAAATGAGTTATATACACAGTTTTTCTCAGAATTAAATTCTCTATCGATCAGTGTATTCCATATAGCGAAATTCGCATTTTTTTGTCCTTTACGACCTATGAAATTATTCATATTCGACAGGATTTACTCATTAACTGTGGGGGTAAAAGACATGTAACTATTTACACATGTTAATTATAGTGGTAAAGACCAATTGAAATATATTTTTTAGGTTGTATAGGTAATTGTGGTCAACACCCGTCCTTTACGCCCTTTCAATATTATATAAAATAAGATCACTGTCCTTTACGCCCCTAAAATATTATATAAAATAAAATTACTCTCCCATTACCCATTAGTAAAAAGTCTAAGCTTCTAAAGCCCAAAGGGTGTAACGGATACTTGATGAAGAAGTTAAAGTTAAAAAGTTCTATTGTAAGATTTATTTAACGAAATTATTAATAGTCTTTACAACTGGCATACATCTTTGTTCCCACTTGACCTTTAATTAACTTACCTCGGTTGGAAAGATAATTAAATTATATTTCGTAGCAGTAGTCTTATACCACTTCGTTGAAAAATGTTCCATGTTCATAAATACCTTTCGCCTATGATAGTTTTTTACCTTCGCAAATAAAGCTAAATTGACCATTCAGACAAGAATATTTAGAAGATAACATTTATCCTTTAATTTCGATTCTACTTTCTATTTTGTAAATGTCACACATTTTAGTTACTTTGACATGAAAATCCTTTTCCATTGAAAACTTAATGCATTTAAATTAAACAAGATTTCACAATGAAGATCTTACTTAATAAATAATGATTACAACAATAGCTGTTTTATTAAATAATAAATACTTGATTTACACACACACACACACCCACATACACACGCAAATACACAGACACAGACATCTTAAAGATATTTTTTTAAACTTTCGCGTTGCATTATATTTTAAAACTTATAACTGCGGGTCTATACGCGACGCATATTATGTAGCAGTATTGTTACTACTTACACCCTCTACGTTTCTACGGTGTTGCAACCGTCGTGGTCACGAAGAGCCTGGCGCTCGGCGTCTTCGTATGCATCGGGCGGCCGGTTCTTCTCCTACCCTCAACTATCCGATATTTGTTGTGCACGTGAACTAGTAGAGTCAGTATTGTTAAAATTAGAGGTTTAAATTGTAATCGGCCTGGAATCAAGGCCGATGACAATTTAAACCCGTCTTCCCGATTGAAATTATTATACTTCTTGATTTCAATCGCTTCACGTATTACCCTAGTATGGTAATGGCGATTCGTGGAAAGGATTTTCGGGTCATGTAACTCCATCCAGTGATTAGTCCCCATATTGAGCAGATGTTGCCATCGCGGTCTGTCTGTGTAGTTGCGTGCGTTACAGACATCTATAGTACATAATAATGACTATTTATTACTTACTACCTACTAGTTCAACCATAAACGTTCCATGTAAATTTGAACCTGTTTGTTATGTAGGTATATTTTTTTACCTGTAATTTCTTGGAAATAAAGTCTTAACACATTAATTTATAAAATATTATACAAATGTCACTAGAAAATCTAAATAATCCACAAAAAAAACAAAATTAATTAACTTTTCCATGTTATATTTATTCTTTACTACCTAAAATAATGTAAATTTTGTCCTTTAATGCCCTAATTTAATACAGAAACGTATTAGAAAATAGACTTACACTTCAAGTTAAAAAAAACACGAAAATTCAAAGGGTGTAAAGGACATTTTATGTTAATTTCGAGGGCGTAAAGGAAATTTATCTCCTTAACTATAGCAGCAGTCGAATTGCGGTACAAACTTTCGGAAAGTACATGAAATTCTTAGAACTTTGTTCCTAGGTATCGAAAACATAGCTCATGAAACAAAAAAGTTATACTCGAAAGAAGTTTAAAAAAATGGTTTTTTGCTTCTCCTGAAAAGTAGCGTTTTGTCCTTTACGACCTTTGAGCCCAGAGGTATCGATATGTCTATGGACATGTATGTTATGTCTTTGTTATATAACTATAAAGAACACCTTCAATTTCTCAACAGCGTAGACGCTCACGGATCAAAAGATCACCGGTGGTCGCGACAACAAAAGACTGTTGATAAACATCAGTGATCAGTGATCATCAGTGAGGGATAATCCTCACGATTGTAAAAAAAAATGTATGCTAACTATAAGTATGTTATTTGAAGGAATCATCCTGTTTACATAATGCCAGGTGACTATGGTGTATTAATAAATATTTCTCAATTTATTTAAATAAGGACTGTAAATATTTTCATTAATTTAATTTGTAAAAAAATATACATGTGGTCACGTGATCGTGAATGCCTAGCAGTGAACGGTACTCTGATATTGGCGCCATGAAATTTCTAGCATTCATGTGATACATTCAAAATGCATTTATCAGATAGTTATTCAATATTTTAAATGTTAAATAGTTTGAAAATAAAATGTTTTATTGATTAATATACTACCTAGCTAAAGTGTGAACTCAATTTTAAAATCAGGCCAACGAGTCTGTTATAATGCACCTACATACTTTAATAAATATATTAAGAAAGCTACTCTATTAAGACTCTGTTCCGAAGCTGATGTATGATGTGATAGTTGTCAATCCATTGAAATCCATTAATCAGACAGTGCCATATTTGTGTACTCTTGTAGTTTGCCAGGCGTCATCTTCTTCTAAATACAATATCATTATTACACAATTGTCCATAGCAATTGTCTCAATTATAACCTTATAAATAAATCTGATTCTTCATTTAAAAACGTGATTTATTATTTTTCATATTCACACACACATTCGTTTTGTACATTTACATAGGTAAATTAAATATTTTTGGTATCATATTTTAACACATAAAATGTATTAATGCATACTTATATGTATATATATATATATATATATATATATATATACATATATATATATATATATATATATATATATATATATATATATATATATATATATATATGTCCTGTTGAGAGATTTAATGCATAGTTAATGCATAATATATATATATATATAGTATATATATTTAATGCATAGTATATATATATATATATATATATATATATATATATATATGTCCTGTTGAGCTACAAACAAACTGAGCTGATTAAGAGCAATGTTTTCAAGACGAGTAGTTTTGTTAAAAGGCTCTCCTCATATGATCCATTCCATTTCATTTAAAATGAAATCATAATTAAGAAATAATCATTTATTTTATTCGTGTGTGATTAATATAATGCAATAATTTAAAAAAAAAACACCTATCCGTACACAACTTAACAATTTAAAAATATTTTCTTTGTAACTGTGTTATTATTGTAATTGTGTACACGAAGCAGCACATTCTCACTTCACTTATGTTTGTGTGGATATCAAATGTCATTTATGAACAGAAAATTCGATCCAATTATTTTAAGGGGGTGCTTCAGTGGGATAAATGACTTTTTGGAATTGAATAAGAATAATAAGATAAGTGAAGAGTAATCCGATGAATTTGAATGGCAAAGATATGTCGACTTGCACCATTCGCAGCAGTGAAAACGACAGGTCCCGCGCTTCGGACAGCGCGAGGATGCCACGTGCTGCACTGCGGCCCGGCTTGTCTGGAATAAAATAAATAGTTTTAGCCCGTCCCGACAAGAAAAGAGATGGAAGCTATAAGGTCAACGAGTCTATCTGTGATATCGTAGCTCCTGAAAAGTTTTTTTTGTGTCATAGATATTTCTTTCCTGAGCCATGTTTCATGAAAATCGTTTCAGCCATTAGAAGATCATCAGCTCTTCTTTAGAGGGAATCAGGCGTTAAATTTTCCTTTTTTAATAGATAAATTCTTTTTAAGCGAACCACATATACCTTTTCTCCGGTCTCCGATGAGCTTGGGCAACCAATTTAAAATGCAGGCCGCAACACGTGGAAAAGTCGTCACTAGCTTCAACAAGTCTTGACGCGTATGAATGCTTATAAACTAGAATTACACACATCAAAAGTGTCTAGGGATCAACATATATTTTACCAATAACTTTTCTCCTGATTAATATTAATTAAAAAATTCTTTAAGGATTCATCAAATAAAGTGTTTTCGTTTGTCTACAGTAACGATAAACCAAGTCACCTGTGCCATTTTCCTAATAAAGGGATTTTTAACATTTGAACCACTAACATTAAAGTTCGAAAAAAGACTGAAATAACAGTTTTCTTTAAAATTTTAGTGGGTAACTTAAACAATTAATAATTCGTGTTTCTACCGCGAACACTAACAACACAAGAACATCTAAATCACGCTGTGGAATGGCCGCCCATGTTCGTTGCAACAACAAAAAAAGGTCTTCTTGCGACTGGATACCCTCCATATTCGGCAGAGCTCTTCTCTGTAGCATATCCCATGCATGCTCAATCGGGTTCAAGTCTGGCGACTGAGCAGGCCAGGGCAGGACATTGATGTTAGTTGCGGCGAGAGTCTGTCTTACAACTCTTGCGGTGTGCCGGCGTGCATTATCATGCATTAACTGAAATAAGGGACCGATTTGCACTTGTAGAGGAACGATGACGTCTGATACAATCGTCTCAGCATAAATTTGAGCGTTGAGGTTGCCTCTGATCCGAATCAAATCAGTTCTTCCGCCGATCCAAATACCCGCCAATACCATGATGGTTCCACCACTATAAGGATGGACTTCCTGGCAGGATTTTAATCGCTGTTGGCGTCCAGGGGTTCTCCAGTGTCGTATACGTCTTGTATCCGGTCTCATACTAAAACGAGACTCATCAGAAAAGCACACGAAACGCCATTGTTCTTCTGCCCAATTTCTGTGTTCAAGAGCCCATTGATATCGAATCCTACGATTGTGAATTGCTATTGGTGGTACACGGAAGTAGTATACCCGTAGCGGTCTTCGGAAATGAAGGTTCACTTCATGCAAGCGGCTTCTGACTGTTTGGTCGCTAATTAAGTTCCCTGAAGAGTGATAAAGCCTCACGGCTAACATCATGGCGGTTATTGTTGGAGCTCTTCGAGCTGTGATTTGAATGTATCGGTCTTGTCTCCGTGTGGTGCAGCGATACCGTCCTCCATAACGCTCCGCCACGGTACCAGTGCTTCGGTAACGTGTCCAAAGTCGTCTGATAACACTCTGACTTGTATTCAGAGCTAAAGCCACAGTACGTTGCCGGGAACCAGCTTCTATCATTCCCACGGCTCTGAGCATTTCTTTCCTGCTTAAATGACGTCGCCGCTCCATAATAACGTTGGTTTTAATCAGTAGTAGGGAAACAGTAGCACTAATAATGTCTTCAATGCGTTGTATGTTTTTATAGGGAAAATATTGACAGCTGACTCAAATTTGATTGACTGTTCCTGTTACAAATTATGAAATGCACCAAAAAGGATCCATATAAAATTATAAAATCATAAATTTATTACAAAGCCACATCTTAATCTCAAGAAATCCGCATAAAAATGCTTGATCCCTAGACACTTTTGATTTGGCGTTTCCTGATTGATTCAATTTTGTATCATTACAGCGGTAGATAAGATATCTTATCCTAGACAAGCCAGAAACCATGCCAGTCCGAAACAAGATTTATACTCGTTATTGTGTTGAATTATATATGAACTAAAATGAAATTTCGTCTTTTAATGTGGAGAGTCCCTCAGTAGTAAAAACTACAGTAAGTAGGTACTAAAGAGTTCGTCGAGTTGGCAGCGGTTGGCACTTATGAGAGTTTGTTGATTTTTGTATAATTAAAACTGAATTAAAAAGTTATCCTATTTGTTTTAAAAATATGAGAGAAGAGAACAAAGACTTAGTTGATTTTTGCAAAGTTAATAAGTAAAACTTTATTTTCTGTTTATTTTAGAGGATTTATAATATTTTGTATTTTAATTACTTATAATAACGTATTTTTTCGTTAAAAGATATTTGCCGCCGAGATAAGAAAATATGTAAAATATTTTCTAATACTTTTCTAAAATTATAATATAATTATTATAGTATTTTGTGTAATTCCAAATGTCATTCAAGTTTATCTTGTTCAAATTAGTGATAGACATTCTTGCAACATACTATCATATATGAGAGTTTGTTGATTTTTGTATAAAAAAAACTGAGTAAAAAACTTATCCTATTTGTTTTAACATAAAAATATGAGAGATGAGAACAAAAACTTAGTTGATTTTTTCAAAGTCAAAAAGGAAAACTTTATTTTTTATGTTTATTTTGTAATGTCTAGTTCTGTTAGTTTATGTAGAGCAGATTTATAATATTTTCAGTTTTAATTACTTATAATAACGCCTTTTTTATTAAAAGATATTTGCCTATCAAAATATTAATTGTCACTTAAACATCCCTGTCTTTTATTTATTCCATGTTATTGAATCAATTGGGAAACGCAAAATTAGAATTTGAAAACAACTGAACTGAAAACTTTGTTCTAGCCGATGATAAATAGGATACACCCAAGTTTAACCATCAGTGTAACAATAAACAGGTTGACTTTGCATGGTTTAAAACATTCTAAACCATTTGCATGGTGTTGCCAAATTTTAAGAGATAAATGAGACCATCAATACACGCAATTTTTACTGTGAGGCTGTGATCGAAAGCTGGAATTTAATGTTTGATGCCCCATATAAATCAGTCAGCTACCGGACCTCCCGGACTTGGGCAACACCTTGCAAAGTCACTTGCCTAATGTATTCTCGTAGAGCCTTAAAGTGAGCAGATGCCGCAGTCTCTTGACCTTATCTTGGACTTCGTCGCAGAATATGCACGGAGAATAAAATGGCACCAGCTTCGAAGATGACATTGCCAATTCATTTATTATATTCAAGAAAGAGGCCTGGAATATAATTCAACTGAGCAGTCGGATTTATTAAATACACAATGTGAGTATCTAAATAATCAAGCACAAACTAATTAATGTACAATATAAACATTATTCACCTTTCCAGTAATACCTTTCACTGCAACATTGTAAGTAAAAGTCAGAGTAGATACAAACGTTGTTATCAGTACTACTAACAGCTGAAAAAATCAAAGAAGCTTATAAAGATCCACAAAATTTCGAAACACGAACCAAAACTATTGATTTAAATAGGTTTCAACCTGCCACTTAATTGCATCATTTAATTTATCATGGGCCTTTATAATGGTGTAATAGAGATCCATCAACTTCTGCATCTTTACAGTGTTTTTAAAGTTTTTAGTTGGAACAGACGTGAGCAGTTTAATATTCTGAATCAAGTTATATTCCCCGGCAGATAAAGCCGACTCCACATAGTGATTAATAAGATTTAGGCGAGGCACCAAAAGACTTATCAAATGACCGTAAAAGTGGAGCTCAAAATGATAGAGCAAGTTGATCGGTACACTCACAAACAACACGTAAACACTAAAAAGCGTAAGCCCCACTTTAAATTTAAATGATGAGATAAACAAAAATATTGCTATTGCGTTGAACACCACTACGAATGAAATATTTGCTTTAGACTTCCATGTCAGCTTTGGCCGGCATCCTATAACTGCGTCGAAATGGTTTAGCTCCCTGTAGAACAGCTGTACCCTTTTCCAAGTCATACCACTGAATATGACATTGAATATATATTCTAGCGAGGTTATGATTGTCGTAAAGTGACCACCTAGGTAAGTCATGTATTGAACAAAAGCAAAGAAAATAACGGAATACACGAATGCAACGGAGGTTAAATATTTCGCTTCGTTCAATATGATCGGCAGCCTGTTGAGACCTAAAACACTTGCTACTATTATGTACACTTTCGAGATGGGGTCTATAAAAAGATTGTTATTTTTTTTGAAGAAGGTGTTAACCTTTACGTTTTGGACCACCATTTTCACGGTTTGACTGACGCGGTGCGCAGTAAAAGAAATAAGCACATTATTATAATAAGTTTTCTTCTAATTCATTAAACCCAAAAGTAGAGTACCTCCAAAACCTTTTTACAAAATTACCGTCAAAAAACTCGTTAACATGATAACGTACGGTAATAATTTTAGTCTGAATTACAATAAAATGATACCTTTCCATCAAACAGGATGTGAGCTCTACCCAAAGTCCGTGAGTTCGTTTATAAACTAATAATCTACTATCCATTACCCAAACACTTTGCTGTCCGTCTGTCTGTCTGAAGTTGAAATGTATGTCAAAATAATGAGGGCTGCTTTCCATTTGGAGCTAGTTTAAATAGCGAGCAGATTTGAAAAGAGTAGAAAATAACTTTATTTGTTTGAATTTGTTTGTTATTATTAGAAAAACTACACTATCGAGGGATTTAAATTTTATAGGATACTTTCAGTTAACCTACAATCATTAAATTTAAACTAAAATTATGAAGCTGTAGAAATTGTTTGAACGCGCTTATTTCAGTAACTACTGGACCGATTTGATTTTTTTTGTGTCGGATAGCTAATTTATTGAGGAAGGCTTCCGGCTATAAAACATCACGCTGCGACGGGAGCGAAAGCAGAAAACTCAAAACGCGCGAACGAAGTCGCAGGGGACTCCTAGTTAGGCATAAAGTTATTGCACAGGTGCCTTGACCTGATCATTTTGCCCAGAAGTGCTTTCGCAAATAAAGGGGTCCAAAGTTATTTGTAATCTTTAATCAATGGATGGATTAGGATCGCTAACTTTTTGTTGTAAAAATGCCAATTTTGTACACAAACCGGACACATTTCCTTGTTGAACAAGTCTGGCTCTATTGCCAAAAAACATTAAAAGAAGATAACGCACCCTTATAATTACAATGACGTAAGTGCAAATTCTGTTTACTCGAGAGAAATGCATTAGAAATTTGTTTTTTACCCTTTTCTCAAAAACTTTTCTCGTACTATAATTTTGGAGATAAATATTATTATGCAAAAACCTTATTATATTTTATATTTTTATACTTTCATATAAGTTATTGAGGTATTTTTACTATGAAGTTTTATCAAAATATTATTTTTGAATTACTACTGCGCCTACGGGTAAGTCATTGTTCCATTAAAATATATATAAAATAATAAAAAATAGCAACCAACAATGACGTTTAGGAACATGATAAGTATTTTTTTATTCATGTTTTAATCTTTTAATCATCCATTATTATATTTCTAAAACGACGAAGAAACATTTCAAGGTTAATATACAGCTTTAAAAAAACTACTGAAAGTCATCCATGTTTCGCGTTCAAAGAAAAACGTTAAATGGTTGCTTTTTATTTCTAATGGTAAATTAAACAAATAATAAAACAACAAATTATTTTACACATTAACTTTAAAAAACCGGCCAAGTGCGAGTCGGACTCGAGCACTGAGGGTTCCGTGCCAACTTCAACTGAATAAGGGAATCCACTAACTTCCACTCAGCTGAAATACCACAATATTGTTTTGACAGCAAATATACTCGTAACTTTGTTTTTCATAGTGTTTATATAAAGAACAAAGTTATGTTTGCGGTAGTTGAAAATGTGCTATATCTCAAAAACTACTATTTCGACTCCGTTCAAACCAATTTTTGTTGAAAGTATTTGTTAAGATCTACATCATATTTTTTTTTTTCAAAATTTACGTTCGCTTAGTTCACAAATTAGAAGGGGGGGACGCCCATTTTACAACTTTGGAAGCGATCTCGCGCGAGCTATCTCTCAAACGTTAGACTTTAAGTGAAAATGGTTTTAGGAACCTCGATGTCATTTTAATCCCTCAAGCGTATGTGAACGAGACACAATAGGTATTCTATTGTTATGCGGTCGCATGCGACCGCTCGGGTGTTGAGGTATTAAAAGACCTATCCATAAACACTCCACACGCATAGGTTTTACTTTTTTTTTGGTTTTAGTTTCATGTATGGTTTTTTTTTTTATAAGAATCGTAGAGCGGTTAACAAGATATATCTTTTTACCAAATTTCAACAGTGTAGTGCGTGTGACAGAACAAAGTGGCTGTGACATGTGTGACTTCTTTTTATCAACAAATAAAAAATCACCGTAAAGGGATACAATTTCTTGACACAGACTGATGCGCTGACTGCGTTCGAGCAGGCTGTAAACGAGGTGTCTGCGGCGGACGTGAAATAGTGTTTTAAAAAATATAGGTCAGACGCCTGAATATTTGTATATAGGCTGATTGTTTAGAGGCTGGCTTTCAAAGTACCCTCTATACTTTGAAAATAGTAAATAAAAACATATGTACCTGTATATTGTTTTCGGTAGAGTAAACATTTCAATAGAATAGAATAGAATTAATATTTTAAGTGTGCGGGTAGATTAAAATATCTCATCTCGCACAGGCAGACGACCGCCGAGCTCCAGCAGTCGTCCCAAGAGCATTAATCGTCGGGGAGATAAATAGCATATTTACCTGCAAGTAAAAGTTGCATAAAATCCCGTAGTGTAGTGAAGTTCGTTTAAAGATGCAACAAAGTTTAAAATCGCATAATGGAAAGCACCCTAATAATTTTCTCTTGCTGTCGTTTTCGCAATATGAAAAACCAAATTCAAATAAAAATGTGTTTCAATTCTATTCTATTCTGTTAAATACCTAAACTAGCTCCACATTAAGAGCAGCCCTCATTGTTTTGCTATACACTTCAACTTCAGACAGACGGGTTGGACAGCAAATTCAAATCAAAATCATTTCTTGCGGACAACAAAAATCCACGGGTTAGTAAATACAATAGCGCTTAAAAGCCTGGTGTTTTTTTTTTCTTTTACTACTTTATTGTTAGTACTTACATAAATAAATAATTATTTGACATCATCACATTCATTACTCCGATCCTAAGCTAAGTAGTTAAAGTACTACATACATGTGTATTAAATTCTATCAAATTAAATTAAATACAAATCAAATCAGTTTTTATCACAAAACAAAAACAAATCAAATTAAATTAGATTAAACTAATCAAGAATAAAAATAAAAAAATAAACATCAATTTGTCATGTACCTAAGAGGCACTCCGTGTGGCTGACAACTAGAAGAATTGCAAAGTGTTTAGGAAATAGATAATATTTTTTTAATTTACAAATGAACTTACGTACTCTGAGTGTATTGTTGGATAGACCAAAGGGAAAGGTATCATTTTGTTTACGAATTCGGACTAAAATTATTATCGTACGTTATTATCTTATCATGTCATCGTAACGAGTTCCTTCACAGTAATTTTGTAAAAAGGTTTTGGAGGTACTCTATTTTTAGGTTTAATGCATTAGTAAGAAGAAAACGTTCTTATTTAACTTTTTCACTGCACACCGCGTCAGTCAAACCGTGAAAATGGTGGTCCAAAACGTGAAAGTTAACACTTTCTTCAAAAAACATAACAAGCTTTTTATAGACCCCATCTCGAAAGTGTACATAATAGTAGCAAGTGTTTTAGGTCTTAACAGGCTGCCGATCATACTGAACAAAGTCAAATATTCAAACTCCTTAGCATTCGTGTATTCCGTTATTTTCTTTGCTCATGTGCAATACATGACTTACCTAGGTGGTCACTATTCAAATATCATAATATCGATGAGTTCGCTTGAATTCATATTTAATGTCATATTCAGTGGTATGACTTGGAAAAGGGTACAGCTGTTCTACAGGGAGCTAAACCATTTCGACGCAGTTATAGGATGCCGGCCAAAGCTGACATGGAAGTCTAAAGCAAATATTTCATTTGTAGTGGTGTTTAACGCAATACCAACATTTTTGATTTTCACATCATTAAAAATTAACATGGGGCTTACGCTTTTTAGTGCTTACGTGTTGTTTGTGAGTGTACCGATCAACTTGCTCTATCATTTCGAGCTTCACTATTACGGTCATTTGATAAGTCTTTTGGTGCCTCGCCTGAATCTTATTAACCACTATGTGGAGTCAGCTTTATCTGACGGGAAATATCACTCGATTCAGAATATTAAACTGCTCACTTCTGTTAAAACTAAAAACTTCAATAACACTGTAAAGATGCATAAGTTGATGGAACTCTATCACACCATTATAAGGGCTCACAATAAGTTAAATAATGCAATAAAATGGCAGGTTGATACCTATTTATTCAATAGTTTTTGTGCGTAGGTTTTTCAAAATTTAATGGAAAAATATAAGCTTCGTTAATTTTTTTCAGCTGTTGGTAGTATTGATAACATCGTTTGTATCTACTCTGACTTTTACTTATAATGTTGCAGTGAGAGGAATTACTGGAAAGGTAAATAATGATCATATTGGACATTTAGTAGGTGCACTACCTGATTATTTAGGTATCCACATTATGTATTTAATAAATCAGTAAAACAGTTCAATTGTGTTCCAGGCGTCTTTCTTGAGAATAATAAAAGACTTGGCGATGTCATCTTCAAAGCTGGTGCCACTTTATTCCCCGTGCATATTCTGCGACGAAGTCCAAGATAAGGTCAAGAGACTGCGGCATCTGCTCACTTTAAGGCTCTACGAAAATACATTAGGCAAGTGGATATTGTCTATACAGGGTGACTTTGCAAGGTGTTGCCAAATTCTAGGAAGTGAACGAGACCATTGTCCATGTAGCTGATTGATTTATATTAGGCATTAAACATTTAATTTAAGCTTTCGACCACAAACTAAAATTTGGCAGCACCATACAAAGGTACCCTGTATATCATTGTTTCTGGATTACACACAGCTAAACGCTCACAATTGCCTCCTTACATTTCTTGTCAGTATTAATGTCCGAAAACAAATGTCCTACTCAGATTTCTTGGCGCTTTACTATATCATATTTTAATCCCAGTTTATTAATACGCGTCAAATGATAGAAGCTGGTTATTACTTTTTTACGTAATGTGGCCTGCACTTCAAATCGGTTGAGCAAGCTCACCGGAGGGGAGGCACGTGTGCTTCGCTTCAAAAGATTTTATTAAATAATAAAAAAAGTGAAAACCGACTTCTAAACCAAAATGCACTAAAAAGTCTTAAATAAACTCTTCACTCTTTAAAGGAAAGGAAACCATTCACGGCAAACATTTTCTTTTCGGAGTCGGTGCCCTGGGCAGACCTATCGGTTTTTTTTTTAAAGATTGTCATATAATATATGAACTGTTAGTGTATCTTATTAATAAAAAATACACAAAAAATGGAAATCGGTTCATCCGTTTGGGAGCTACGATATCACAGATAGACACGTTAAACTTATTACTTCCCTCTCTTTTCTCGTTAGGACGGGCAAAAAATATTTTATTTTATTCCAGACAAGCCGGGCCGCAGCGCAGCTCGTGGCATCCTCGCGCTGACCGAAGCGCGAGACCTGTCGTTTTCACTGCTGCGAATGGTGCAAGTCGACATATCTTTGCCATTCAAATTCATCGGCTTACTCTTCACTTATCTCATTATTCTTATTCAATTCCAAAAAGTCATTTATCCCACTGAAGCATCCCCTTAAAATAATTGGAAGAAATCTTCTATCCATAACACAAAAATATAACTATTACACATTTACATAAAATCTTTGCAAATTGTTAATTTGTGTACAGATAGATGATTAAAATGTTATTATATTGCATTGTAATTTATCACACACGAATAAAATATATGTATGCTTATTGTTAATGTACAAGTAAACTCGTACATTTTATTAGTATTAAATTTATGTTTACTATGCACTTTGGCCAGCTGCGCTGTGACCTGATTTGTCGTTACTATGCATGTTAAAATCAGTGCAATAAAGGCATTCGGCAAGTACACACGTCTTTATCATTAAATCCCATCAGCGGTAGATAGGGCGCGGCGTGGTTGTCTGACATACCTACCCTCAGTGACATTTTAATATTTGACATTATTGACAATTAATATTAACGAAAGTTACATGGTCCTTCGAAAGCTATGAAATATCGCGCGGGAGAGTTCTAAATTCGGGACCTTTTGGCGGTAGAATACTTCGCTGAATTTTGCGTTTACGTAAGTGACACGTGTACGTGATTTGGTGAAGTATACCAGTGACACGTACAATACAGTGCATTTGACATTTTTACATCATTCTGTGGGCGATCCAAGTCCATGAGATACACACATCATGACAATCAGCGGTGGCCTCGCAGGCATTTGAGAGGCACATCACACAATTGACATCCGAGCGGCAGAACACGTGTCCAGTCGTCAGGCTACACGGCAGGACGAGGCGAGCAGCATTCGACGGTTGTCATAAGCATCGCCAAGTATCAGCAGCCGCATTGACAGCAGCAGCACAAACAAGTAAGACTGTTCCATATTATTGTCATATAATAACTGATCATTTGTAGCAATATGGAAGCTCTTATTGTGCAGCAACAGGATCTTATAACGTTGATTAATCAAGTCAAAGCCAATTTCAAAAAATATCCATGTGACAGGAAGACTAGTGAGTACATCGCTAAGAGATTATAGAGGTAAGACATGCATTGGCAAAAGTTCGAAGCTAATCACGAACAATTATTGACATGCCAAGACCAAAATCACGAGTACTTTACATTAAACATGCATGAGCAAGTACGTGAGTATTACCAAGGTACTAGAGATTTTATTGCAAACTACAAACCAAAAGTAATTACATATGACATAAAGGCTTCCACATCAGAGCACCATGAACCTTTGTTGACGCTGAGGAAACTTATGAGTCAGCAGCGGACAAACTGTAAGGCATTTCTAAGGCAAATAAACTATTGCATTATTGACGAATTAAAGGAAAAATAGGAACTAGAAGATGAGTTTAGGAATATTCAGGCCCGCTGGGATGCGATTGATACACTTCATTGGCAGATCGACAACTTGTTAGAAGAGGCGTATCCTGTAATCAGGATACGCCTCTTCTAATTGACGTATAATTGACGCAGAATACAACGAAAATGACATAAGATATAGAACCATAAAAAGGCAATTGAATCAAAAATTGTCATGTACTGCTCATCTCAAGGAATCCACGCCTAGGATGGAGGTACCTACTTATGTGGGTAATTACACACAGTGGCCGACTTTTTACAATCTTTTCAAAGAGGCTATACACTTTAACAACTCCATAAGTAAGTCGCAGAAAATGCATCATTTGAAGAGTAAAGTAAAGGGTGAAGCTGAACGGCTGATTCAGCATCTACACATTTCGGCTGACAATTATGACACTGCTTGGGACATTCTCTGCCAACGCTATAACAATAAGCAACTGCTTTTCACAAAATAAATTGAGGTGTTTGAACCAACCAGTTATCCAAAAGCAAACGTCATACGAGATTAAAAAACTGCATGACACAAGCAAAGAATGCCTACATGCTATAGATAACATTGGGATTGATACATACAATTGGGGTCCACTTCTTGTACATGTCATATGCAAGAAACTTGACAGTGACACCAACCGAGACTATCATGAATGTAGGAAAAAACCGAGAGAATTAGCAGACTTACATGGATTATTGACATTTCTTGAAGCAAAATTTACAGCCTTAGAACCTATCACTAAAGTAACACAAACTAATATGACACAAAAATCTACCATCAATAACAAAAATGACACTAATAAATCAAATAAATCTTATCCTAATCCTAAAAAAGCTACATTTACAAGGGCATACCATACTAATTTCAAATCCGTTAAATGCCCATTGTGCAACTTACATCACGCGTTATATCAGTGTCGGAAATTCCAAACCATGACACCGAATGCCAAGGTTTGAGCTTCTTTAGATACCACGTTTTGGATCCGTATGTCATCACTAGTAACACACTCTGGTTGAAGACTTTCGTCTTCAGACACTGAGGTAATTGAGACGAGAAGAAGCTCTTGCGCAGTTTCCCAAACGCTGCCCAGCCGGTTTTGGATTCGTCGATTGACCTCTTTCTCGAAGTTGGACCTACCCAATTGGATCACTTGTCCCAGTAGACGTACTCGTCGTCAGATACTGGAGTAGGTACAACAAGGGAGCTCGATATAATTTCGTCTTTTCCATGTTCAGTTTAAGACCCACTTGTTGGGATACTCGATCGAGGTCTTCGAGCATTGTGCCAAGATCATCCAGCGTCTTTGCCACAACGACTATATCATCGGCAAACCGAAGGTGTGTTATGTATTCGCCATTGACGGAGATGCCGAGTCCTTCCCATTCCAGGAGCTTGAAGGCGTCTTCCAATGCCGCTGTTAACAGTTTCGGAGATATAACGTCTCCCCGTCTTACACCTCTTCGCAATTGAATCGCCCTCGTATTCTGTTCCTGTACTCGGACCGACATGGTGGCGTTGTTAAATAGACACTTTAACACCTCTATATACCTATAGTCCATGTGACACCGCTGAAGAGACCGAAGCACCGCCCAAGTTTCGATCGAATCAAAGGCCTTCTCATAGTTCACAAAAGCTAAACATAGAGGCATACTATACTCCTCGGACTCCTGTATAATTTTTCTTAGCGTATGAATGTAGTCTATGGTACTGTAGCCTTTTCGGAATCCGGCTTGTTCGGGAGGCTGAAAGTCATCAAACCTACGTGCGAGACGATTCGTGATGACCCTTGAGAACAGTTTGTAGACATGGCTCAAGAGTAAGATTGGTCTATAGTTCTTCAATAAGGTTTTGTCTCCTTTTTTGAAGAACAACACCACAACACTCCTGTTCCATTCCTCAGGCGTGATGCCCTCTAGCAGCACGGAATTAAAGAGTCTCTGAAATACTTAAAGTACCGGTGTTTCACCCGCTTTCAGAAACTCTGCTGTGATTCCGTCCTCGCCAGGTGCCTTATTGATTTTATGCAGTTTCAGGGCCATCCTAATCTTGTAGAGGCTGATGTCCGGGATGCCTTCGGTGTAGTGTGGGGTTGGAACAGCTCTTGGGTCTCTGACCGAGCTATTAACTGGTTCGGCAACTGAGGTGTACAACTGCTCATAAAACTTCTCAATCTCCCTCAAAACCTCTGCTTTCGTCGACGCTACACTGCCGTCCTCCGTCTTAAGCTTCATCAACAATCATACTGTACTGCAAACACTTTAAAGCCTTGGTTCCGCTCTATCGTTTCTTTAACACTATTCGTGTTAAAGGAACGAATATCATGTCGCAGAGACTTCAATATTTGTCTATTAAGCTGCCTGTAGGTTTGAGCATTAACGGAGGTTTGCAGTGCCATAGATCGACGTTCTGCCATAAGGTCGAGAGTGTGGACCGAGAGTTTTTGAGGTCTATTTTTACGGCCATGTCTAAAAAACTTACATCCTACCGATTGGTCAGTTTCCACAAACCCGTTGTCCATTTCGTCCACTGATGCGCAATTTTCTAGGCAATCAAAGCGGTACTCGAGTAAAGAGTAAGCTTTCGGGATTTTGGATATGGGCACGAGTAAGTCGGAGCGTGAAGTGTTTATGGCTCTACTCACGTCCTCATACATTTCCTCCACCTCTTCATCCGGGTGGTTCAAGGTCGATGCATATACCTGTATGACCTTTAGCGAATACCCTTCGGTTTATAAGGGTGATATATCACTCTTCCCTCTCGGACTCCGTAGTGAGCGGTCGTGTAACCAAACCGCGGCATTTTTTTCTAGTTATTACCATATGTGTGAAAGAGAAGTTAGACGAAATAGATAGCTGTTCACGCGCCGATCCTCGAAAGGTACCGATTTTAGGCTCCGCCCACTGTCCAATCCTAAGCGGTCGTAGCACACATCGCACTGCCTGGCGACCTTGACCGTGAATTACTCACCTAGTACCTACCTGACGTCGTTCCGACGGCTCGCACCTTATTTAGGCCTACGCACTATTTATATTTGCCTATAACGCTATGCCTCTGAAAAGAACTCCACCACAAAATAAAACATGCGAACCAGCTACTGGTCAAGACTTGGTCACTGAATATGGATCCGACTCGGAGCTACTTGCGAGCAATGCAGCTAGACCTCGGGGCCACGATTTAACATCCCCAAAATACGTTTTTACTCGCCACAAACGAGCACGGGTGTCTGATGATTACCCGTCACAGTTGTCAAGCTTCAAAGACGAGGTGAAAGAATTAATCTCTTCACTCATTGCCGACCAAAAAAAGGACCTTGAGATGATAAATAGTAACGTTAAAAATATACAAGAATCTAACCACAACATAGAAAAGTCTATCTCACTTTTGACCGAACAAAATGAGGAATTTCGTAGAAAAATTGCACAACTTGAGTCACAGGCTATCAAGGACCGTGAGTACATTTGTTTACTTGAGGACAAAATTGAAGACCTGCAAAGAACCTCGCGTAAAACGTGTCTAGAAATAAAAAATGTCCCGAAGAAGTCTCAGAAAACTACAGGTGACTTAATTAATTTTGTTGGCTGCTTATCTAAGACACTTAATCTGGATTTGAAAACAAACGACATCCGCGACATTTATAGGCTTCGGAGTAGCAAAGATGTCATAAAGAACCCCACAATAATAGTGGAACTCGGATCGACTTCACTGAGAACCGAATTATTAAAAAAAACTAAGGAATTTAACGTTAGGAACAAAATTAAGCTACAAGCTAAGCACCTAGGACTAACTACAAACGAAGACCTACCTGTGTTCATATCGGAGCATCTCACCGCCAAGGCTGCCCGCTTGTACTTTCTCGCACGCGATCTCGTCCGATCTTCAAAATACAAATATTGCTGGACTTCATTTGGGAAAGTACTCGTAAGGAAAGATGACAACTCTAGGATTATACAAATACGGAACGAATCACAGGTGACTCAATTGCAACAGGAAAAATGACTAGATATTCTAAGTAACTGTATTATTTTTCTAATTTTTGTTTTCAACCTACTTGCATTGTTATGTTACGATAGACAAAATCACACGCCTACAAAGTATATACACACACAGCCTTACTACTCACCCCTCATCACTACCACGGTCAAACACACATATTCACACACTACAATTAATATCTTAGATATCTCACCGTTACATGATCTTTATAACATAACTTCAACCTATGTGCACTACATGCCAACTGCCAACTATCTGAGTTTTACTTATGATCAAATGAAACCAGCTTCACGTCAAACTCAGAAGCGTTACATATACCTACATGCGTACTCTTTACCTATAAACTGCTACACTGCCACTAACCTTGTAAGTTTGATAACTAGTTTGATCGTACTGAATGTCGAATCTCGGTGCGCAACTTGTAACGAAATATTACACCACTTCGTTAGAGAGGACCACTGCTGTCAACTTGTACTATTGTTATATGATGGACAGCTTTAATTCTGTGCAGGAATTAGACGATTTTGACATAGTCGTCTCGATGAGATGTACAGTTCAGGACTTATCCAAACATGTGCAAACTGTGCACCAAAAACTATCTATTATTACTCAAAATATTGTGAGCGTGTACAAGAATTTAGACGACTTAAATATTACCCTGGATATGTTTAACTTTGATGTTGACATAATTATTTTAACCGAATGTAGATTAAATAAAAACAAACTTATACCAAATCTTAAGAACTATAATTCTTATCAAACTAGAAACCTCTTAAATCAAAATGACGGAGTGGTAATTTACATTAAAAAAACTCACCAAGCAAAAGTCTTCGAGCTGGTCTTCGCTGAGGCAACTGGTTTCAAAATATCTATAGCTAGTTTTACCATTTTAGGAATCTACCGCTCTCCGTCATATAAGAATGCTACTAATTTCTTAGACAGTCTAGACAACCACTTACAGGCTTTATCTATGCATAATAATGTGATAATCATGGGAGATATTAATATTGACCTTATAAGGTCTCAGAAGGAACAGCCATATGAACGAAGTAACCGACAAAAATATCTTGAATTACTTTCTTCACACGGTATTTTGCCCGCTCACACTCTTTCCACCAGATACGACAGCTGCCTAGATCATGTTATGTTAAGAATTGATAAATCGTTGCATGGTGGGGCTGCTGCTGTTGTTCTAGATTCCACTATTACCGACCACAATCTAGTTCTACTAATGTTGCCTCTTACCCGGTACAAACCAAAAACTCATAAAAACACTTATACTATTGATTATAATGGTGCTTATAAAACCCTACTAAACTCGGATATAAAAAACCTCAATTTACTTAGAGACCCCAACGAGTATGCCGATGCTCTGATTGACATTATTAAATCAGCCATTCTTTCTAATTCGAAACAAACACTAACACCTTGCTCTAAAAGAACCTTAAAGCCTTGGATGACGCCAGCGCTATTGCGCTGCATAACATTGAGAAACAATATGCAAATAAAACTCAGACATGACCCCCATAATTCGACTCTGAAAATTACTTTTAAAAGATTTCGTAACTTCTGTAGCAACCTAATAAATAAACTAAAAAGACAATACAATACTAATTTAATTAACAAATCCATAAATCACCCGAGAAAGCTCTAGTCGAGTATAAACGATATTATACAATATAAGCCTCCCAAAACCTCAAATGAGCCACTACTGTCTATTACACCGCAACCAGATAGGTCTGTAAACAGCATTAACAGTTTCTTTGTCAATATAGGTCAAAACCTAGCAAAAGAGATCACTCTTCCATCGGCCATAACTATTGATACTAATGTTACCACTCAGCTGCACTCTTTTGTACTTTTAGATACAGACCCAAATGAGGTTAATAGTATCATTATAAACCTAGACACAAATAGTGCCCCGGGATATGATGGTATACCTACAAAGTTTATTAAACTCTCTAGAGAATTCCTGGTTCCTTTAATCACTAAGTTGGCTAACTTGTGCTTTCACTCCGGGATCTTTCCCGACAGTCTAAAGCGCTCAATAGTCACACCGGTTTTTAAGGGTTGAGACGCCCGGGACATAAATAATTATAGACCCATCTCTGTTTTGACCTGTATCTCTAAAATAATCGAAAAACTTCTCAATAGGAGGCTGATAAACTTCCTCGACAAATTTAACATCCTATCAAAATCACAGTACGGCTTCAGGTCGGGTATGTCTACTCAAGATGCGGTTCAGAGACTGACATCTGAAATCGTTGATAGAGTGGACAGTCGTCATAAGTGTATTGCAGTCTTCTTGGACCTCAAGAAGGCTTTTTATACAGTTTCTGTCCCCATCCTTGTCTGCAGACTATACGACGCGGGTGTTCGTGGAATCGCTCTGTCTCTGTTTACCTCCTACTTATCAGGCAGAACACAGAAAGTTAAGATAGGTGATTTTGTCAGTGGTGAAGAGAATGTACATTACGGTGTGCCGCAGGGTAGTGTGCTCGGCCCTACACTCTTCCTATTATACATAAACAATTTTTGTAATCTTCGGGGTGTTAGTGGAAGCATTGTGTCGTATGCTGACGACACTGCCTTGGTCTTCTCCGCTAGGTCTTGGGTCGATGTTAAAAACCTCACTGAAAATAGTCTCATAACTGTGGCTTCGTGGCTTAACTACAATCTGCTTACACTAAACATCTCTAACACAAACTTCATTTGTTTTACAACAAACAGTAGTACTCAGCCTGGCTTAGATTTTAGTATCAAAATTCATACTTGTGCACATGACACAATGAATATTCAAAACAGCTGCTCGTGTTCGTCAATTCAGAGGGTATATTCAACGAGATACCTTGGACTGGTGGTTGATCAAAATCTGAGTTGGTATCCCCACATTGATCTTATTACTGGTAGACTAAGGAAAATGATATGGATTTTTAAAACTCTGAGGCAAACGATGTCGCACGCCCTCTTAAACCGGATTTACCTAGCTCTAGTACAATCGATTGCATCGTACTGTGTTCCGATCTGGGGTGGCGCAACAAAAACCCACCTTCACGATCTGGAAATTGCACAGAGATCACTGATTAAGGTAATGTATACTAAACCATACCGTTTTCCAACGAGTCTTCTTTATGAAACCAGTCAGCTACTATCCATCAGAAAGTTATACATACTTAATCTTGTTATACGTCACCATAAAACACTGAAATTTGATCGTGCCCTACATAGTAGAAGAAGAAACGACTTGGTATCCGTTAGAAAACCTGTGCGTACGGTTTTTGCGCAGCGGCAGTTCGAGTCTCGGTCCGCATTTTTATACAATAAAATTAACGGTATTCTTAATATATATCCTATGACACTCTTTCACTGCAAAGCTTCTGTAACAAGCTGGTTAAAAATACTTGACTTCGAGGAAGCTGAGCAAATATTGGCCAGAGTCACTTAACGGTGGGTACACACACTCACACACACACAAACACACACACACACACACACACACACACACACACACACAAACACACACACCACACACCATACACACCACACACACACACACACACACACACACACACACTCTCTCACACACACACATATCTCTTTTAATTGTGTTACTTTGTATTTTGTTTATAAATGTTTACTCTGCACTATGCTTATTATAAGCTAAACTCTTTGTTTATAAATGTTTAGGTTAAATGGAACCAACGGGAAGTAGCGAGTCATTCCCAACACAAGTTTTTCTTAAATACTTAATGGGAAGACTCCATTGTAATCCATTGTAAAAAACATTTTCTGAATAAAGCTATTTTATTATTATTTTATTATATATCACACTCTCAATGGTTACAATGTTGTTGACGACGGACCTGTGGAAAAGAAACCCAACACCACCTTGGGTGTTGGGTTTCTTTTCCACATTTCATCTTTTGGTCACCCTCCCGGTGCAAGAGCAGGTTGCCGGACTTCAGAGTTATCGTGTCCTCGCCCTCTCTGTGGACTTCTGACAAACCCACTATGTCCCTGTGTAACCTGCTCAATTCTTCATCCAGCTGGAGCAACTTCTCGTCTGTCCTCAGTGTGCACGCGTTATAAGTTACCAGGGCCAGGTTTCGTTGGCGGTGGTAGCGTGATCGCCTCCGGGGATACTCAGCACCCCATGCCCCGCCGTTACCGTGACCACTACCGGAATCAGGAATAGCGGGGCTCCCGGAGACTGGGGGCCTGGATTTTTTGTGTCCTACAATTTAGGGGGGTATTTGCCAGTACTCGCTACGCTTGGCAGGCGGGTTGGCGAATGCAGAGGCGCAGTCTCTTTTAGGTGTGACGCTGCTGCCCATCACAGCTCAACATATTACTGCGCCTTTTGTTGGATGGTTATCCCGCCATCGGTCGGCCGCCAGAGCCTCGTCTGTTGAAACAGGATGCACCGCGTGAAGGTGAGGTTGGCTTGGAGCTTTCGGTCTTGGTTATCTCCCTTACGTCCCGTGATAATGACTATAATATATGATTATAATGCGCCAAGAAATCTGAGTAAGAGCTTTGTTTTTATATGGCTACGCAAGTTTTCAGCCATCAATACGGCAAAAAAATGAAACGAGGTGATTTGTGAACGTTAAGCTGTAAAAGTAATTCGGAGACATCAATATACTTTAGGTTAGGTTGACTTTGCATGGTGTTGCCAAATTTTAGGAGGTGAATGAGACCATCAATACATGAAACTTTAACTATGGGGTTGTGGTCGAAAGCTTACATTAAACGATTAATGCGCCATACAAATCAATCAGCTACCTTGACGATGGTCTTGTTCACCTCCTAGAATTTGGCAACACCTTGCAAAGTCACCTTGTATAGACAATAGCCACTTGCCTAATGTATTCTCGTACAGCTTTAAAGTGAGCAGATGCCGCAGTCTCTTGACCTTATCTTGGACTTCGTCGCAGGATATGCACGGGGAATAAAGTGGCACCAGCTTTGAAAATGACAATGCCAATTCATTTATTATACTCAAGAGGGACGCCTGGAACACAATAATACTGTAAAGTCGGATTTATTAAATACATAGTGTGAGTATCTAAATAATCAAACGCTACTTACTTAACTTATTTATTTAATTTATAAAATATGGTACACCAAAAGCATATAGACAAATATTAGTAAGAAATAATTAGGTAGGTATTAATCTTCTTCATAAGTATCTCTACATACAATTATAGGCATATGCATTATTGTCAGGAAAACCACAGAGTTACACTAGTGCAAAAAAAACAATAAAATATTTACAGTTAAAAAATATGAACAAAAAAGAAAAAAAAAACTATTAAAAGCTGATGATTTTTCAGGTTTTGTCTCTGAAAGTCTCTGAAAGTGACAAATGCTTTCGAATCTTGTTCCTGAATCCGTTGAGTTGATCAAAAAACACGTCCAAGTCTGGGAGGGATCGTTGATATAATATTACCATTATTTACCTTTCCAGTAATACCTTTCATGGCAATATTGTAAGTAAAAGTCAGAGTAGATATAAACGATGTTATCAGTACTACCAAAAGCTGAAAAACAAAAAAGCTTATATTTTTCTACAGCATTTTGAAGTACCTACGAACAGTAACTATTGAATAAATAGCTATCAACCTGCCATTTTATTGCATCATTTAACTTATCATGGACTTTTATAATGGTGTGATAGAGTTCCATCAACATCTGCATCTTCACAGTGTTTTTGAAATGTTTAGTTCTAACGGAAGTGAGCAGTTTAATATTCTGAATCGAGACATGTTTCCCGCCAGATAAAGCCGACTCCACATAGTGGTTAATAAGATTCAGGCGAGGCACCAAAAGACTTATCAAATGCCCGTAATAGTGCAATGAACCTCAAAATGATAGAGCAAGTTAATCGGTACACTCACAAACTACACGTAAGCACTAAAAAGCGTAAGCCCTACTTTAAATTTATAAGATGTGATAAACAAAAGTATTGCTATTGTGTTAAACACCACTACGAATAAAATATTTGCTTTAGACTTCCATGACAGCTTTGGTCGACATCCTATATCTGCGTCTAAATGGTTTAGCTCCCTGTAGTAAGACTGTACCCTTTTCCAAGTCATAACACTAAATACGACAGTGAATACGTATTCTAGCGAAGTTATGATTGTCGTAAAGTGACCGCCTATGTAAGTCATGTATTGAACAAAAGCAAAGAAAATATAAATACACGAATGCTAAGGAGCTTAAATATTTCGCTTTGTTCAGTATGATCGGCAGCCTGTTGAGACCTAAAACACTTGCTACTATTATGTACACTTTCGAGATGGGGTCTATAAAAAGCTTGTTTTGTTTTTTGAAGAAGGTATTAACTTTCACGTTTTGGACCACTATTTTCACGGTTTGACTGACGCGGTGCGCAATTACTACGTTTTCTCCTAATTCATTAAACAAAAAAATAAAGTACCTCCAAAACCTTTTAACAAAATTACCGTCAAGAAACTAGTTATGATAACATGATAAGATGATAACGTACAATAATAATTTTAGTCTATTAATCTAGTCGTTAATTTTAATAAATAGATACCTTTCCTTTTGATCTATCAAACAGAATGTGTGCTCTACCCAAAGTCTGTGAGTTCATTTATAAATTAAAAATCTACACTTGCTTACTTGTTTCTGAAGTTTACGCGAATTTTACTCATCGAAATATAACAACTTATTTACGGATTAACTTTTTGCGAGTTTATTAATTTATCATACATTTTGACCAACCCAAAGTACTCTCAAAAGAACGTCGGTTCATTCCACGTATGCTACGCAAAGCTATAGAAATAAGAAAACATCCAAATTTTAACGGAGAAGATGGTTGGAAAATTCCACCTGCATGGGATCCAGTTATAAATAGGACCCAAGCTAGACCACTCACTGCAAGATCACAAGACACAGTTAGCTCTTTCTGCGTGGATAAGAACGTTAATTAACATTATTGAGTGACGGTAGTGCATATTTTTTAAAACTCTGTAAATGACAAATAACATCTCAGTCTACCCGTGACCACGAACGCGGTAAAGTGTTCGAAACGTCGGGATAAAATTAATAAACTCGCGAAAAGTTAATCCGTAAAAAAGTTGTTTTATTTCGATCTACATTTGCTGTTCGTCTGTCTGTCTGAAGTTGAAATGTATATCAAAATAATAGCTAGCTATGATAGTGAGCAGATTTGAATAGAATAAAATATAAATATATTTATTAGAATTTGTTTGTTCATATTGCGAAAACAACACTATCAAGAGAATCAAATTTCATAGGATACTTTTCATTTACCTACAATCATTAAATCTATTCTAATATGATAAAGCTAAAGAGTTTGTTTTTTGTTTGAACGCGCTTATCTCAGGAAATACTGAACGGATTCGAAAAAATATTTTTGAGTTGGATAGCTTATTTATCGAGGAATAAAACATTAATCTGCGGTAGGAGGGAAGGAAGCAAACTCAAAACCTGTGTACGATGTAAATAATACGTTAATTTTGGCACAAAGAGACAGAACCGCATTATGGTGAAGGCAAAGTGGCTGCTTAATTTAGTAATTCGGTCGGAGACAAAATTTAATTTAGATTTTTGGTCTTCTATGAAGGGTGTAATAGACTGATCTATTACAGGGCAGCCGGAAGAAGCCGAAAAGAAGAATGGTCAGTAATTTTAATACCTGGAGCTATTTGTTTGAACGAATTAAGCACAGCATCACTCTGAGGACAATTTTGAGGGACCAGAAGTTCACATTTTGAAAATTTTAGATTTATACCGCATTTATTTAAATTATTAATTAAAAAAGTAAAATCATCAAAAACATTGGTATGATCGCCACCAAGAGTTTCATCATCTAGGTACCAAACAGTAAATTTTGATTGTAATTTTGTAAATTTTGATTGTAATAACATCCAACTTCAGAGGAAAGAGTGTGTTCCCTGTACATCTGTTTAGTGGGAATACTGTAACACTGCCACAAAAAAGAAAACAGAGAAGGCACCCCCTCTCTGAATTTCAGTCAACAGGACGTATCCACGGAGTTAAAAGCATTTTTGAAATCAACTTTTAAAATCAGTAGGCCGAAAGTTCAAAAAAGAGCGGATGGAATGAATAGCAGCTTCGCAGCCCCCAGAAACTCCAAAAGCAAGTTGAGTTGGTTGAAAAATATCTTTGAGCGAGCCAGAAACCACCCGACAGCTTTTTTTTTAAAGTTATTTGTAATTTAATCAATAGATATAAAGACCGTTAAAACCCCTTACACACTGCGACTTTTGGCATCGATGCAGTCGCGAAATACACCTAAGCATCGCGACTCGCGCAATGAACAGATTTTATTTAGCATCGGTGCAGTCGCGCGTTAGTATAGATGCAGTCGCCAAAATTCAGTACATAATTTGACAATATTCAACTTCTGCATCGCGACTGTATCGATGATAACGCTCGTAAGCGTCGATGATAAAAGTAGTGCAGTGTGTAAAGGGTTAAAAAAACTTCACGTATTCCTATGTGTCATTATCTTAGAAACTATGCGGTGCGTGCGTAGATGTGTTTAGTTATTGAAAAGGGCCGAAATTCTATAGTTTTTTTTACTGTCCCGAGAGTACGATTCTGACGGTAATTAATCACCTCGACAAACCCAGTAAATATCGCCTTACACGCCGATACCTTCCTACTTGTGAACTGATCGATGTGCCTATATACATATATACAATAACTGTAGTGGTACGTAATTATTTGCATCGTCAGACATATAGTTGCAGTCACGATGAGTTATGATAACAAATGATTGAAATGGTAATACTAATCAAACTAAGCACGCGTTCACTGCTAGCTACTATAGTTAGGAAGGTTAAGTAGTAGTACTCAAACAATTAAGTTGGTGCATTATTACGAGTATATGTATGTACTAAAGCATTCATTAGATCAATCCATCGTATCGTAGTCAACATCTAAACATAGAAGATGAACTGCTACTTATCTATTAAAAGCAAATCGATAAATTCTAGTATATACTATTTATTGCACAAATACAGACTTAATAAAACAGAGCAATACAAACTAGTTACATTATAAGTATAACTATGGTATTTCATAATATATTTTTATTCATATTTTTTTAAAAAGTGAATTCGGTCCATTATATAATATAAAAGCAACTATGTCAGACAAGAACTCGAACAGGCACGGGCGCATGCCTTTACCACGCGGATACCGACAAATGTGCAAGCCAGGGCGTATTTTAGCATTCCTCGCGTCATAATAGCGTGTAATTCATTGATTATTGTCCGATTTTCGAATTTTTAATCCATAATAAAAAAAAATATAACTCAATTTTGTGACTTTTTTCGAATTTAGATCGGTTTTCGTTGTTTTTTAAGTTGGCTTTCGAATGAAAATTACACGATATATCCAAGCGAGTGATCCAAAAATAACCACAGCACATCCACAGCGCGTTAATATTGCGAAATTGTTATATCTATATCAATAGCAAAAATATTACAAATTTAACAATCGTTTAAGATAAATGCAATCAATTTATAATTATTATATTTTTGTTTTCATAGTGTTTTGTCACTATGCAAAATTAATGATATAATTATATATATGCAGGGTGTCCCAGAAATAGTGAATCAAACTGCTATGGGAGGCAGCTTGACTAATGTCCTATCCATAAAAAATATTTAAAAAAAACGCACATGAACTTCAAAAAAAAAAAAAAAATATCCAAAAAAACGGGAAAATCATATTTTTTTTCTAAGTTTTCAGCTCTAATTATCGCGTTTTGGGATAATTTGTATTTTTTTTCTGCCAATATTAATTGTTAGCGGTTGCTTCGACTGATTGTTAACATTTTACAAAAAAAAAATGAATTTCCCGTTTTTTTATATATATATTTTTTTTGATGGTCATGTGCGTTTTATTTTTTTTCATATTTTTTATGGATTGGACATTAGTCAAGCTGCCTCCCATAGCAGTTTGATTCAATATTTCTGGGACACCCTGTATAAAATAAACATGGTGTTTGGTACATAGTGTGCCAAATTAAAATGGTAGGGGTCATTTGCGTAGCAAGTTCCAATTTCCTGCCTTCATTTTTTTTCACGCAGTGATTTTTTAAAGTCGATTTTTAATGGTTTTTCCAAACCTCAGTTGAAGGTATGCTGATACCTTTCTCATATTGCAGCACGGTGATGAGATAAATAATGAGAAGCCCGTTAAATTTGAAAGTTAAAGAGGTACACAAGTCGACTTGACAAACAGCAGGTGCCCTTCGGTCAATAATATAGTACCTAACTTAAACCTAAGTTGAAGGTGGGTTGATAACTTTCTCAAACTGCAGCATGATGATGAGATAAGTGACGAGAAGGCCAATGAACTTGAACGGCAGAGACACGTCGACTTGAAACACGCGCAGCAGCGAGAAGGACAGGTCCCGCGCTTTGGTCAGCGCGAGCAAGGCGCGGACTGCGCTGCGGCCGAACTTATCTGGAAAACAGTATAAGAAGTTAGCAGCATATTTCAATTAGTTAGAAAATTAATCAAAGTCCTACGTTTTTCAGTTTTACAAATGAAGTAGTTTATAAAAGGAAGGTGGTTGGTAGGACCCATGCAGGTGTTTTACTAGTAATAATTACTATAATATGATAGCGCGCCATTGACTTAACGTTGATGTAATTGTAAACGGTCCTGGATGTTTTATTTAGTGCGCTTTCACATTAGAGCAACAGCTGCGGATGCCCATACATAAAAAACAGCGGCGCTGTTGCCGCGCAACTGTCGCGCGTCGCTGCTGCAATTTATTTTATTTTATTTATTTTACAATTTTTGGAAGACTTACAGCTAGAACAAGATTGCTTAAAAACTATAAATAAAAAGAAGGCCATTTATATGTCTCCACTGATAGAACAAAAATGTTAAAGTAAGAAACGCTAGCAAATCAACAATATGTCGCTTAAATTAATAAAATTAATTCACAAAAGCAAAGGCAACTTTAACATTCAAAAAAAAATCGTTAGATTATTATTTCTTAACCTGATTTACACTTGTACAAAAGAAATCAAAGCCGTAAACGTTCTGACATTCGCTAAATAAATTAACTGCTCTAAGTAAATAAGAATTCCTACCATATTCTGTTTTAATACTGTCAAAGTCTACTGGTGACAAAAAATCCGCAGTTTTATTTGTACGAAACTGTTTTATATCGAGCGATAGCTTTGAATATAGATTAAAAAGGCATCATGATTATAAACATTATTTAATATTAATACACAGCATTTGTGGTCAAGACGTGCTGCTTTTAAATGAAGATCCTTTTCACAATTCGCAGTGCAATACTTTAGTAAATAACTTACCCAGTTTATTCTCATAAAGTCTTGATGCAAGAAGTTCTCTTAAACGCCTGACAGCACCATGGACTTGATCAGCAAATATACAGGATGAGAACAGAGGAAACATCTCCATCACCATCATTTGCAGCCGTATTATGAGGCCAGCAACGGAAAGCTGAAATTTTTAAAGCAAGTATTCATGAAGGTTGATATTCATAACTAAAATACACCAAACAATATAAGTATGCATAAGCACAGATTTTTAAAACTAATTTGCTACACAAAACATATTTTTACCTCACTTCGGATAAGTTCGTCTGCAACACGACAACAATACACAAGGGTTGAAATAAACGTTGTTATCAAAGTAACCAACAGCTGAAACATATAGGATTCGTTTATATACGAATACTTGGAAAAGTATGATTATATTAGCAAAGTATTGATATTATTTTACCTGCCATTTGATGGCGTCAACTAAAAAGTCATAACCTATTATTATACTGTGGTAGAGATCCATTAATTTATTCGTATTGGTATTTTTATCTATTTAGGCTTTAAAATTCCTGAACTCTTCAATTTCTGGGCGTTTTGCAGAGTGTCCACTAGACAATGCTGTTTCCACAAAATAATTTATAAGTCGCAGCCTAGGAACAAGAAGGCTAAGTAGGTGTCCTTAATAGAACAGCTCCAAACAATGTAAGAGATTTGTTATTATTCCTCCCAAATAAAACTGATATATCCCGTTATTGCGGGGATCCCAAATGTATTTCGATATCACAGATGAAATTGTGAAAAAAACGTTCAAAATAAGCATAACAGCAAAATTCTTGAAAAATTGAATAGTCAATTTTGGCCTGCAGCCTATTTCAACGTCAAATCTATTTAACTCGTTGTAATAGCGTTCTATTCGTTTCCATGTCAAACAGCTAAAAGTGATGCTAAATATGTATTCAATCATTAAGATCGCCACCGCGATGCTTTTAAATGAGCCGTAAGTGTACGATATGTAATTAATACAAGAACTTAAAAGTATAGAATAAACAACGGCTAAGCACGCTAGAATGCATTTTGTTTCGTTAAGTATTACGACCAATCTGTTCAGACCTAATATGCTTGCAATAAAGATATACGTCTTAGACAAATTGTCTACAAAGGGCTTTTGATTTTGTTTAAAGAACGTGTTCACTCTCACACTTCGAGCCTCCATGATATAATCTTCGCGTCTGTTTAAGGAACTGAGTCGACCGACATCACGTCTGTGACCTATAACTAATAAAATTACACTTTGACGCGTACTACATCAACATTTAATTAAATTTGTATAAAATGAAACTAATTCACTTTTACCGTAGAAGGCTAGCAAACCTGTTAGGTTATTGAAGTTTAAAAAGCAATAATAAATTATATATTGATTTGATCGGGTATTTACATTAATTTGATTGACTTATGCATTTGCCACGTAGCTTCCATGTCAACTGTGTAATTAAGAGAATCTTCATTATAGTTATAATTCAACGTTATTATCAAACAACTAAAATGTTTTAAGTTGAAGCCGTTGAGGGATTAATAACTTTTTCGAATTGCAACAAGATTACGAGGTAGGTGACGATAAGCCCGATGAACTTGAAGGGCAACGACACGTCGATTTGAAGCATCCGCAGCAGAGAGAACGACAGGTCCCGCGCTTCGGTCAGTGCGAGTAGCGCGCGTGCTGCGGTTAGGCTCGGCTTATCTAAAATTTATTTTTTATTTTTTACCTTAAATATCTTTTACATCATACGCTGTCTTTCTGCTATTAATTGGCTGATTATTGGCACTTACCAAGCTTGTTTTTAACCGACTTCAAAAAAGGAGGAGGTTATCAATTCGTCTGTTTTTTTTTTTGTATCTATGTTACCTCATATCTCAGTCATTTGTCGACCGATTCGAAAAAAAATTACACCTACTAAGAGGGTATATCTTCTAATTGGTCCCGTTTTTGCCAATTTGGGATCTGATGATGGGAACTTGGTGAAATCGAGGAAAGCCATAAAATTTTAAAAGAACATATAGTGTTTTCTTACTAGAACCTTAAAGTTGACGTGTTGTTACGTCTGATAGTCAACATTTTGCGGAGCTGAACTGATGGTAAAACTCCTGAACGCTTAAGAGTTCAGTAATTTTAACGACAGCACTTATGAAAAGTATTTTGTAGCTTCTTAAAAAACTGAGTCATTAGGTGCTACTCCCCCCCCTCTCCTGTATTCACTAAAAATTAAAAAATAAAATTAACTTTAAAAAAAGTAAAAACCGACTTCAAAACCAAAATACCTTCCTATTTGTGAACTGATCGATGTGCCTATATACATATATACCTTAAACAAAAATACAAAATACACTTAACAGTCTTAAATAAACTCTTGACGCTTAAAGGAAAGGAAGCCATTTTAGGCAAACAATTTATTTTTGGAGTCGGTGCCATCACTTTGACAATCAAGCATGAACTATTGGAGCACCGACTCCAAAAAGAAATTGTTGGCCTAAAACGGCTTCCTTACCTTTCAAGCGTCAAGAGTTTATTTAAGACTGTTTAGTGTATTTTGGTTTTGACGTCGGTTTTTACTTTTCGTATAGCCTGGAAGCTAGTAGCTCCCTTAACCGCCTGACTTGGCCATGCACGCGATCACAAAATATGCAGGGCGAAAACAAAGAAGCCATCTCCGTCACAATCAAATCCACATATGTTATGATCAGATTTATAAGATCCTGCTAAATTAAAAAATATAACTAGATCGAATAAAATTGGTAGGTACTGTCTTATTTTAGCATTTAATAATACTTTTTCTACGACTTACATTTCCACGAAAAAGATTCCTTGAAAGTTCATAGCAAAACGAGAGCGTTGCTATAAATGAAGATATAAGAGTCACTAATAGCTGCAACATAAAAATAAAAACACTTACGGAATAGATATTTTTTTCTTTTTAAAATATGTTCATTTATGGTGTAAATTACATTCACCTGCCATTTTATTGCATCTTTTAAAAAGTCATACGTTTTTATTGTAATGTAATAGTCATTTATTGGCTTTTTCATATCAGTATTTTTAGTCTTATTAAAGGTACCTACTTAATGCTTCAATATTCGGATATTTTATATTTTTCCCATTTACTAGTGCTGTCTCCACGAAATAATTAATAATGTTAAGTCGAGCTACTAGAAGGCTTAGTAGGTGTCCGTAATAGAACAACTCCAAACTATGGAGCTAATTGAGTAGAATTGCATGGAAATAAAAAGGTGTACCTACCCAACGGGCTAAACAAATATATCATACTAGCGGTCCCCCGCGACTTCGTCCGCGCGTTTTGAGTTTGCTCCCTCTCTTCCCGTCGCAGCCTGATGTTTTATATCCTAAAGCCTTTCTCAATAAATAAGCTATCCAACACAGAAAGATTTTTTCAAATCGGTTCAGCAGTTCCTGAGATAAGCGCGTTCAAACCAACAAACTCTTCAGCTTTATAATATAATTAGCGCAAGCGCACGTTGTACTTAAGCTGCGAACATTATTTTGGTGCGGAGTTATGTTAAAACTGTGATAGCTCCTAAGATATTTTTTAAAATCAAATGATATAAAGGGCAACTTTGTTCTAAATGAAATGCTCGTGATGATGAATGTATTTATTTTGATAAGAATAAATACCTGTGTGTATAATACACCTCTAAAAATGATGCATTATTTTTTTACAAATTTATTAACATAAAAAAGGTTGTAGTAAGTCAACCATAAAAGATAGACTTATGCTGTCGCGGACTTTATTATAGAACTCTTAATGTTGAACAATCTTATCTACGTACGGAAGCTCTCAAAAGGAATATCTTTCTCCCGTTTTCGCAACATTTTTCATTGCTGCTGTGGTCTTGTGAGTCGTATCTTTATGTTATATAGCTTAAAGCCTTCCTCGATAAATGGACTATCTAACATAAAATTATTTTTTCAAATCGGGCCAGTAGTTTCTGAGATTAGCGCGTTCAAACAAACAAACAAACAAACAAACTCTTCAGCTTTATAATATTAGTATAGATAGCAAGTGTAAATAAGTAAAGAAACACCATAAAATTTAAATTGTATAAAAACTGGCTAATAACTTATGGTCTGCATCCCATTTCGTTGTCAAAATTGTTATGTTCTTTAAAGAATCGCTCAATTCTTTTCCAAGTAATGAAGCTGTATGGAACATTGAATATGTATTCAAATAAAAACATCACTGGGACAACGAAGGTGAATTGACCGCAGCGGTATGACGTGTAATATGTACCAGTTCACAATAGTACCGAGTTGAAAAGAACCAAATGCGTCAGAATGTACTTGGTCCCGTCCACGTACGAGCCTTTTTGAAAAACGCCGAACTAAAGTATATTTAAGTCCATCTAAAAACTTTAATTTTAGTGAAAATAGACAACAAAACTATTATTTTGTTTAATTTGATATACATATTTACAAAACTATGCATATTGTTAAAAATATATTATTGGTAGATCAATAACTAATTATAATCTATCCTAGCTTGACGAAGAAATTATCCTAACGAAATAAAAACTAGCAACTCAATTACTAAATGATTCTGATATTCAAAAGACGAAAAAAATCATAAAGATGAAATAAGAAACTAAAAATTTGCGCAAGGGCGGGACTTGAACCAGCAACCTCTTGGATGACCGGGCCAAACGCTCTACCAATTGAACTACCGTGCTGTCAGTCCGACCTTGCAAAATTTGTGGTCTTTTATGGATACGTCATTGCGTGACGCTTAGCGCCATCTACCCGTCTGTTTATGCAACAGTGGGCTCAAGCAGTTATTCTTTACAGAACAAATTCAACTCGGAAATTAATGACGAATAACGACGATAGACGAAAACGCATTTCCAACTTGGCGGTGACCGAAATAATGTTAGGCCTTAGGTTAATAATGTAATTAGGCCTGAAAGAAACCTTTCTAGAGGCGCTACTCTCAAACATTTGCCGTTAAACTGAAGATAAGCCCCTGACACTTTCTAGGTTATACAGGCATGTGCGCCGGGGATAGCTTCGTTCGAAAATGCAGACATGTGGATAGTAGTTATTTTTAGTTGTGAAATAGCCGCTTTAATAAACCGTTCAGAACATTATAGGAACCCTAGGTATTTTAAAGTATGTTTCCCAAGAGTCCTATTTTTATTTAAATTTAAAGACTAAGTTTATGAAATGTACTATGGATGAATGAAATTAATTTACTTTAGTGGTTTAGATAAATGAATAGCCTAATATGATGAATTAATGAAATACGCTCACTCAGTAAAAGTAAGTATTGAAATATATAATGAAAGTGACACTAATTATGTTGACAAATAGGCAAGATATTCTAATTACGAAGGCGAATGCAGAGTGAGTGAGTCATCCCGCCGTGGTCCGTCGTCCTTTTATGTACGATGATCTTCAGTCGTACGTAGTGGGAGCTGAAATCTAGGTGGCCATCTTGCAAGCGCTGTCCCATGTGCCGTCACACAGGATAGAAACAAAGGCGCACGCACCTCCATGTTGTGTCCGGCCGCAGGAGCGGAGCTTAGAACAAAAGCGCACGCGCAGCCATATTGCAGGTGGGCGGAGCGAAGTCGGGCGCGCAGGTAAAGTTATGCGTAGATGCGAAAATCACCTGATCATCGTTCGATGTTTATTATGGCTCAAGCTCTTAGTTGGTAGCGGGAGCATAAGCGGATTGGGACGCTATAAGTCATGTTATTCACAGATAAAATTAGTACAATACAGGCCGACCAATTTCTACCAGACTCTGATAGATATTCCAGTCATTCTCGGCTTGCCTAAAGGCGAAGGTATCGGCTTAATTATTATTATTACGATCCTTGTTATTTTTGTCTCTACAAACGAGTCCGTCTTTATTGAGTTCGTTACTTACATTGCCAACGTCGTCTAATGATGCAAATAGGGCGGGCGCTGTCTCTGAAACTGAAATTCAATCTGGAATAGTTTACTCAGGCCTGCGATGTAAATACCGGTAACTTTGCTTCAAAATACGTGTCAAATTGAGAAGAAATGAGGTATCTTTGGCTTAACGTTATGTTTCTCTTCCACCTTGGCTTATGAAGGTTGAAAACTTGAATTGAACAGCACCAACCAGATGTCAACCATACCGAAGCACGTTATGTAAAGGGAACAGCAATGACGGATGGGATCGGCACCGGATAGCAAGCCTCACCTCGGATCGTATTTGCTACAACTTATGACTGGTCTTCTTGTAAATGGCAGCCTGTTTTACAGGGTGGACGGACCAGCGGGCGATGGGCCGTAAGCGTGTTACAACGCATGCGCCGCTGGTCGAGAGTGGGTCTCAATTTGGTCTCGATCAGGTAGTGACGTTACGAAGTTGATAGATGTGCGTTGAAGTATGGAGTTTCATATAAAGAATACTGTACCCCTATCACGAATAATTTGCGTCAAAGTATTCGTATAGTAACGTAATCATTTGTATGAGAATCTGAAAGCGCCTCTATCGGACGTAAAACAAATTAAATTTGGCAGCTCAAATACCTGACATTTATTGTGCGTAAACATTTTCTATAGTGTTAAACTGGATTTGCGATCACGAACCTTTCTTTGACGTATAGTATCGTGAGTTGCTACAACATTACTTCAGATTCTAAATGTCAAAAATGAGTGAAGAAAAACTAGGTAACTTTCACGGATAAGACCGCCTAAACTGTTTCTTTTTCTAAAATTATCACACAGCTGCATTTGAAGACTGATTCAAGCTCCTGGAATGAGAAAGATTCGGCATCAACGTCAAAATCAAATGCATCTCTCACCTCCGGTTTATTGATAATATACTATTCGTGCAGGCAAAGATGAGATTTTGGAACTACAGTCGAAAGCCTTAACTGAGCCTCACAACAAGTGGTTCTAAGAAAGAGGTCTATCAACGAATCCAACGCGGCCGGCTAGGCAGAGGTCGGGAAACAGCGCAAGAGCGTCGCCATGTCTCATTAACCTCAGTGTTTGAAGACGAAAGTCTTCAACGGGTGTGTGTGTACTAGTAAGAACGTACGGATCCGACACATAGTTTCTTACTATATGTGCTCAAAATATCACATATAACAACGGAGAGAGCTTTGGCTTTAGGCGAGAAATAAAGAAACGTGTGGAATAAAGAAAACGTTAGTGGTCTTATTTATAATTTTAAAATTAAGACATTACATTAGAAATATGAAATTTATTACAATATTTTTTACCTTATTTTTAACTTAAAAAGAAATCAGGAACTGGGCACTTGTAACAGGTGTATCGATTTTGATCTTGTTGGGTTCACCTTTGCTCTAAATATATATATGGGAGTAACGAAGACCGCCGGAACTGCTAGACTCACCTTATTTCTTCTAGCTGGCGTATATAGGCGTATTTCTACACATTGTACTTTGGTCTGTCTTCATTCTGAAAAATAATATATATATATATATATATATATATATATTATATTGTCGTTAATGCTTTTCATTCCATTTGTTAGAAACAGCGTCCTCTTGGAGAGCTGAGGGCTTGGATAAATCACAATTTCTTGAGAAATAAGATCTAATTAGAGTTTATCTCGCTATAATTGCCAATGAATAAAATCACTTATCCTTGTATTACTTTTACATACTTTTTCAAAAATTCAAATATTGTTACGTTGTACTGCAAATGACTTGTCCTCGTTATTTTAATATTTTTTCATAATTTTTTACTAAATCTTTTGTATAACTTTTGAATTTGTCACAATTTGATGGCATACCGTCAATCTGTCAATTGACAGTCTACTAAACAGTACAAAAATCTTAAGATTACAGTAAAACATATATCTTCATATTTTAATAGACCAAATTTTTACATTTGTTAACCCTTCCAAACATATTGATCGTAATTTTGTTTCGTTATTGATTTTTCTTAGGTTTTACTGAAATATCATGATATATTTCGATAATATTCATAAAAAAGATCGCTTAACTTGTTTCTGGACGTGTCATTCAACGGCCATATTTACGTTAGTATGACGTCATCTTCGTCAATGCTATCGAGCTTACTACACGACACGAGAGTGCTTCGTGATGCCGACTAACGTTGTATTGCGTAAACTCGCTACGATAACGTGACGAATACATCTAAAGTTCGTGGTGAGGGTACTGAACGCCTCGAGTTGATTCAGTGCTGTCACCGTGATGGGTTGATTAGTGGACCTTAAGTAAATAAATAAATTAATTAATTTATTCTTCACCAAAAGATTACAGTATTTAAAGGGGATCGAGGTCACCTTTTAAGCAAAATATGCCTGTGACAGGTGAGTTCGCTCTTCCATAACTACAGTTACACTATATGGTTTTATTCTAAGTTGCTAGTAAATTGTAACAAAAGTAAGTTGTATTTTTATAAATTATTATTAAAAGATATACTTTTAATTTGTGTGTGTGTGTGTGTGTGTGAGTGTGTGGCGTAAGTGTTTTGTGTTTAATATCCTATACTGTGTGTTTGAGAATGTCTTCTGTTTCCTCATAGTTTAAGGGCATAAGGAAATTGGTGACTGTTCTTTTGCATTCGTGTAATGTTTTACTATATACCTCTGTAATATTATTTATTTTATTGTAGAGAAAGACTGAGCGACTATACAATTGCTAAGAAGCGAAGACAGTAATGGGAATTTGAGGAACGACATTTCTTTTTCTAGCGCGTTTCTTACATGGCTTGTAATGTGTGGATTTATGTTGTTTTAGTCAAGCATTAAGAATATAAAGTTTTCTTACTGACAAAACCTGACCAATGCTGTATAGAATATTAGTTGGGAATCTGCGAGCTTTAAAGTGCATTACCTTCAACAAGGATCGCTGTGCGTATTCAACCTGAGTCATTTTGGTTTTACTTCCTCCTCCCCAAACTGAAATACAGTACGTGATAACTGATTGCGCCAGCGCGGAGTAAATTTCCATCAGGATATTTCTACCTGAAGGGCCGCGATCCATTGACTGTTGCGCCGGCACTAAATGTCTTAAAGTTTTAAATATCCAGATCAGTTTCCTGATTCTGGCGGCAACAAGTTCAATATGTGAGTGCCAGGACAGTCTCTGATCAACAACAACACCCAGGTATTTTGTGTGTTCAATTTTTTTTAAGGTTGGGCAGCCGCAGTCATTTGTAATAGAGTTTTGCGAGCAAGAGTGTATAAAAATTTTAAAATCAGTGTAAGGTTGAGTGCGATTTTGGATGCTGAAGCAAATATAATTAGTTTTACTAGTGTTTAAGGTTAGGAGATTATTTTTCATCCATTTGTCAATTAACCGCAGGCCACTCTCAACATTCCGCTTTACCATGTTCCAATTTTTTCCAGTAAAAACGACAGCCGTGTCATCTGCATATGAGAAGATGTGAGCGTTTCCAACTTTCAGGTTACACAGGTCATTAATGTATATCAAGAAAAGTTTAGGCCCCAACACCCTCCCCTGTGGGACTCCACAAGATATATTGATATCATCGCTGACGTAACTATCTAGTTATACTCGTTGCTTTCGCTCAGAGAGGTAGCTTCCGTAAGTAACCTTTATCTTTTATGCTGAAATGACAACTAACTAAGAACCTGTTTCACCATCGACAAATAAGCACTATCCGACTAATAATTCAAATATGTATCTGAACATTTCGTAAAAACTAAGGGACGGATAACGTTACTGGTTACGTATTAGGCCATTAATCAAATATATTAAAATAATTTATAAAGAACCTACAAGATTGAATAAAATTTTCTTGATCTAATTTTAAATACTCGTGTACTTATTGTAGATTTGATTTGCAGCTGGAGTCAATGTCTATTGAAACAAATTTGAACGGATCACACGGACGGTAAGCACACATCAAAGCTGGTTGCCGTGACAACGAGACATCAAATATGTATTACACATTGATATACAGTAGATGCTGTGCTGTGTGTCAGATGTATTCAGACTTTAATTATTGAGGAATTGCTATTGATGAAGGAGATACCGCGTGATAATGAAAGCGTATGACATCAATACATTGTATTGATCAATTTAATCATTCAGTAAATGAGGGCTATAAGCTACTTCATCTTTTCTAAAGCATAGTTCACTCTGTTTACAAAGTCTGTGTGTGATTTGTAGCATTGGTATCGACTCTCCAGTGATGAACGAAAGCAAACATACAAGTGAACCAAATTAGGTACAGAAATCACAGTTACATGGATATTCAACATAAACCTTCCGTCCATATCATTAAAGAAGGAAGTTTTATATTTTTACAAAACTGGAACCTTGAGACCCCTTACACACTGCGATGATGATACTGACACTTAGCAGCGATGCTAACGCGCGTTAGCATACATTCACATTCAGTCACGATGCAAAAGCTGGAAATCGACAAATTATGTACTAAATTTTGGCGACAGCATCGATACTAACGCGCATTAGCGTCGATGCAGTCGCGTTTCAGCACGCTAACTTGCGACTGGATCGATGCTAAATTAAAACTGTTCATCGCATGAAACGCGTTTTCAAAACGAACGACTGCATCGATGCTATTAATCGCAGTGTGTAGGGGTCTTAGTATTTGTGATACAAGCATCAGTATGTGACTAGTGGTGTCCAATCAAAATCAAAATCAAAAATATTTATTCAATTTAGGACACATTATGCCACTTATGAACGTCAAATGTACAGTGAAAAATAAAATAAAAATAATTGTGCCCTGAAGGGGCCGAATCATGTCTCCTTATCTTTTGGGCCCTACCAGCGCTTCGAGACAGAACACAGACAATTAGGCAAGTGCTGAGAAGAAACGCCGGAACAAACTCAGTCACCACTAGCTGCCGTAAAATCAAAATCATCAAAAGTAAGTACATCAGTCGGTGCAGGCTGAACGGACCACACATTCGTGTCGTTCAGGTAGTCTTGAACCTTATAATAGCCTTTAGACATAAGCGTGTTTTTAACATGTTTCTTAAATTTATCAACCGGCAATTCGACAAGATTGTGTGGTATATTATTAAAGAATTTAATACAATTTCCCATGAACGAATTACTAGTTTTAACTAATCTAAAGTTAGGAACGACAAGCTTGTGTTTATTTCTTGTGTTATATGAGTGAATGTCGCTCTTCTTCATGAAATAATCTAAATTTTTACGGACGTACATTATATTGTCAAAAATGTATTGAGAAGCCACAGTAAATATGTTGATTTTCTTAAAGACCTCTCTCAGGGAGTCACGAGGACTAAGTTTCTAAATAGCACGAATGGCTCTTTTCTGCAAAATAAATATGGTATCAATGTCTGCAGCAGAACCCCACAAGAGAAGACCGTAAGACATAATACTGTGGAAGTAACTAAAATACACAAGCCTCGCCGTTTCAACATCAGTCAGATACCTTATTTTTCTAACTGCAAAGGCAGCCGAGCTTAGCCTCCTAGCTAGGGCTTCAATATGAGGTCCCCACTGTAATTTTGAGTCAAGTGTAATGCCCAGAAATACAGTGGAGTCTATTAAAACTATATTATTACCATTTAGTACAATATTTGGTGTAAGTTGCTTTACATAAGGCAAAGTGAATTTTACACATTTAGTTTTACTAGCATTCAGCAACAAGTTATTGGTGGTGAACCAATTCAATACTTTGGAGAGAGTATTGTTTACTTCGTCAAAATTTTCTTCATGTCTTTTCATTTTAAAAATCAAAAAAGTATCATCAGCAAACAGAACTATCTCACAAAGATTTGTGGAATAAAATGGCAGGTCGTTTACATATATATGGAAAAGGAAAGTAAAGGCCCCAATATTGAGCCCTGGGGGACCCCCATTTGAAGAGGGGCTCTGGAAGAGTAGGTACCATTTATGTTAACTGATTGTATTCTACCTGATAAGTACGAACTTAACAACTTAGATGAGTTTTCCGAGACACCATAGTGTTCTAACTTAATGAGCAGTGTCTGATGGTCTACACAATCAAACGCCTTTGATAAATCACAGAATACACCTACGGCATCATGTTTGTCTTCATAAGCATCAAGAACGTGTCTGATGAGTGCTACTCCGGCATCAGTTGTATTTCTACCTTTAGAGAACCCAAACTGTTTGTCGTGTAGTAAATTATTAAGTTTGAAATGGGAAAGCAATTGATTATAATATAAATGAGTTTTTCAAAAAATTTACTTATTGTGGGTAATATTGAAATAGGCCTTGTTGGCAACATTAAATTTAGAATTTTATTTTTTGTAATGTGGTAACACTTCTTCTCAAATACAGCTTGCCTAAGTACGGTCACGAATTTTTTCATTTAATTATTTTAAGGACCTTTTTCATATTTTTACATGGTCCTACAAGAGTCGGTGAACAAGTTATTGTTAAGTTAGTGAAATTTTCGTCGAAGACAACCAATTTCGTACTTTTGGAACATCGCAGTGATATGCTACGAATTCCACGACGGCATGGCTGCAATATTTTGTTCGGAAGCTTGAAATAAGAGACCCGGCTGGTTTAGATTGTATGTACCAAGAGCTGGTACGTACCAAAGAGTACTGCAAGAAAAGGTATTTTTCATTTATTTGAGGTGGCATTTCGTCAATCCCAAGCGCCGAGTCAAGGACATCCACCATTTTGCAAGTTTTGCGTCGCTGGAAGGTTGGCTGGCACACCGACAACTCCAACCAATCGGGTACACACACACATACAAGCAGCTAAGGTGATCAGGCAGGCAAGTGACATTGACAGCTGTGACAGCTTTCAACAAGAGCCTTGTGCTATTGGTCGACGCGCAGCTGCAGCCATCTTGCTTCCCTCCCATTGGTTCTAGCATGCGCATTCCCATCTTCAATCGGGGTGGTGTAATCTATTATCGATTATTTCGTGGTAATCGTTATTTCGGCCGTGTACACAAAGTGCTAACTTCCGGTCTTATCGGTGTGGTGTGGTAGCAAAAACGCTAAGTGCAAAAAAAAAAAAAAAAACTGCTGGTTTTATTTATAAAATCATATTGCGTTTCCTTTCTTTACTTGCGGCCATTTTGTTACCTATTTTACATAGACGCTAATTTGCTTTTGCTGCATAATTGAATTCAACTCCAAGGATTTTATACTTATATTGTGCTGAAGCATAACTTGAAGCTTACTTTAACAGATTTATGTACGCATCTTGTTGCATATTCATGATGTTGTTGTAAGTACCGTTGTGTGTGAACTAAGCATCAGCTTCAAAGTGCATTTTTTGTTTTGAGCCTTTTAATAACGAGTGCTGTTTTTTATTAGGAACTTAACTGTAAAAATGACTGAGCCAAAAAAGGCTACTAAGCAACGAGCAGGTTACAAAGGTGCCTTGCAGAGATTAGCTGATAAGGTGACACCAGAATTTCTGGAACAAGCCCCGCTATCTATGATGTTTACCCTAGAAGAAAGGACAAATAAGGCCTTCGGTGAGTATGAGCGCCTAAATCTAGAAATAGCTGATGATGAGGATCCAACAACCACTGAAAACACATACTTTGAGTGTCTTAATAAGTTACAGTCACAAATATCCTTACTGTCCGCCAAAAAGCAGCCAAATCCAACATCTGTGTCTAAACTAAAGTTGCCCAATGTCCAAATAAATCCGTTTGATGGCAAATACACCGAGTATCAGTCCTTTATAGAAATGTTTCATGCAATGATTCACAATGATGACAGCATTGATGAAATTCAAAAGTTGTTTTATTTAAGGCATTTTTTGAAAGGGGAAGCCTTTGATTTGATTAAAAACCTTCCTGTTGTAGGGACAAGCTATGAAGGAGCGTTACAAATATTGAAGGAACGCTATGACAACAAATTTAAAATAACTTCTGAGCACATTAGCCATCTATTTGAAATACCAAACCTCAAAGCAAATGCTGCTAGTTTAAGGTCGTTTGTGTCAACAACCAAGCAGCATCTTGCTGCTTTAAAAAATTTAGGGGAACCTACTGACAAATGGGACAGCATACTTGTGTGTTTGCTTGCAAAAAAGCTCGATACTAATACAAGCAAGGCTTTATTCATAAAGATGAAATAAGAAACCAAAAATTTGCGCACGGGCGGGACTTGAACCACTGTGAGTGTTAAAAACATTCTAAAGCACAAGCAAGGCTTACCACTTGGAGCATGACAGTAAATGTACACGCACCTTTGAAGATTTCATTAAATTTCTAGAGTCCCGTGCTCTTGCCTTGGAGGACTGCGAGTCTGCGTCGTCACCAGCTGCTACTGCCAAGCCAGCTCCAGCAAATACCAAGGTTTCGAATGTGGTTGCCAAAGAAATAAGGTGCATATACTGTAAGTTGGACCACAAATTATATACATGCCCCAAGTTTCTACTAGCCCCAATTGCTGAAAGACTTGCTACTGTCAAAAAACATAGTTTATGTAAAATATGCCTTAATGCACACAAAGGTAAGTGCAAATTCTTCTTCAAATGCCAGGAATGCAAACAAAGTCATAATACTTTGTTGCACAATGGTCAAAATAGTATTAAAAATGACCAAATTGAAGAAGATAAAAAAAAGGTCTCACTTTTGTCCGAAACAATGATAAGCAATAAAACACAAGTTTTGTTGCCAACGGCAAAGGTCAAAGTTATAGGCAGGAATGGCAAAGAATTTATTGTCAAAGCTCTTCTTGATTCAGGGAGCCAATCCTCTTTCATTACAGATAAATTAGCAAAACAATTAGGTAAACCGCTCATGCCCAGTCACACAGATATAATTGGCATTGCCAATACTGAAAGGAAAATAAGACACACTGTGTCCTTAGAAATTTTTTCCTGCGTTTACCCATTTAAGGTTCAAACCAACTGCTTAGTGGTTGATAAAATAACCACCAATTTACCACAAAAGGCAGTGGATTTAACAAAGGTTTATATACCTAAAAATATAAAATTAGCTGATAACTCTTTTCACACCACAAGTGAGATTGATATTTTAATTGCGGCCGATATCTTATTCCAGACGATCCTGCCACAGCCTGAAGGTCTACAGCGTTGTGATGCTGCACAGCCTAGCTTCCTCCACACACAGTTTGGATACATAATTGCCGGCACCACTCCAAGCTCTGCTCCTCCCCAGGATCCTGCTGTGACACTGTTCTGCCAAGAATGTGACAAAAATATTAACAGCACTATAAATGAATTCTGGAAGTTAGAATCTGTTCCTGAAACATTTAAAGAACACACATCGGAACAACAGGTCTGCGAACAATATTTTGCTGAAACTGTCAAGTTGGACAACAATCAATTTGAAGTTTCCATTCCTCTTAAAATTCCCATTTTTGATGTGAACAATGCATTAGGAGATTCTCTCAGTCTTGCTTTGAAAAGATTTATTAATCTTGAAAAAAGATTTCAAAAAGATCATGACTTGTTTTTAAAATACAAAGAGTTTATCGATGAATATGTCGCCCTGGGTCATGGTTCTTATATTGATATCTCCAAGTATGATCTTTCAAAAGATGCAGTCTATTTTCTACCACATCACCCCGTTATAAGGGAGGATGCTATAAGCACAAAGCTTCGTGTCGTATTTGACGGTTCAATGAGAACAAGCAACAAAATTTCGCTCAGTGATATTATGCTCAATGGGCCTATCGTTCAACAAAAACTTTTCGATATCTTACTTTCATTTAGATTACATGAGCATTTTTTTATCTGCGACATCAGACAGATGTTCAGAAATATACTTGTATCAGAAGCTCAAAGAGGTCTTCAAAATATCCTCTGGAGAGATAACTTAGAAGCACCAATTAAATGTATCCAGTTAAACACAGTTACTTATGGGCTTAAAAGTTCATCATACTTAGCCACACGTTGTCTAAAGGAACTGGCCATTATGTATCAGACTGAGTATCCCCTAGCATGCAATGTTCTTTTAAATTCAACTTATGTCGATGACATAATTCATACAGAATTTGATAAATTCAAATTGATTGAAACAAAAATTGAATTAATTCAGTTACTAGCAAAGGGAAGTTTCAAACTACATAAATGGTCCGCAAGTGACAGAGCAATCTTGGCAGATATCCCAGTGGAACAGCAGAGTTTTGGAGACCTGAAATTAGAAAAAGATATTAAAACACTTGGTGTAAAATTTGACATAGAAAAGGATTGCTTTAAATTGTCATGTCCTACTTATGAGAAATTCCCTGCTACAAAAAGGGAAATTCTGAGTTTTGTAAGTCAATTTTATGACCCATTAGGGGTTGCTGGTCCCATCTTTGTCCAAGCCAAGGCCATCTTGCAAAAGTTATGGCAATCAAATGTAGAATGGGATTCAGTTCCCCAACCCCCTTTGCAAAAGGAATGGCAACAGTTTTATAATGATTTAATATCAATGCCACCTGTTTTGATCAAAAGAAACGTCTGTGTAAATAACCAAGAATATGCACAAATAATAGGGTTTGCAGATGCATCTCTTACAGCATATGGCTGTTGCATGTACTTAAGAGTTGTAGACAAACAAGGCAAAGTATCAATGTCTCTTCTTTGTTCTAAATCAAGAATAGCACCTAAAAATGGTAAGCTTTCTGTCCCTCGATTGGAACTCAATGCAGGGTTACTTTTAAGCAAATTATGTTGTAAAGTTTATGATAACTTGACAAAAAAATTATCTATTCAAAATGTACATTTGTTTAGTGACTCTCAGGTGGTACTGGCTTGGATTAAGACTGACTCCACAAGACTCAACTCTTATGTTGCTAATAGAGTAAATATGATCAATAAATACACACAATCCTTTCAATGGTCTTACATCAAAACAGATCATAATCCAGCTGACTGTCTTAGTAGGGGATCAAAACCGTGTGATTTACAAAATAATGAGCTGTGGTGGTCAGGCCCAAAAATTATGCATGGTTATAATTATAATTTCAATCAAATTCACAAGACAGAATTACCAAAGGACTTACCTGAAATGAAAATATCCAAGCTAAAGTGTGACGGGGCGGTATGTGCAGCATCACAAAAAAAGGAGGTCTCACTTTTATCTAGTTTGCTTCAAAAATATTCCGACATTAATAAGGCTACTAGAATACTTGCTTATATTTTAAGATTTTGTAAAAACGCAAGGCCAGGTTCTCAAAAAATTACTCACAATTTTGTAACTTTCAATGAAAGAAACCATGCTCTGAATTTGTTCATTAAAGAAGAACAAAAAATATATTTTTCTAAAGACATAGCTGCATTGCAAGCAAACACACATGTATCGTCTAATTTAAAAGGTCTTAATCCCTTCTTAGATGCAGATTCTATTCTCAGAGTAGGAGGACGGCTTCAGTATTCAGCCTTACCTTACAGTAAGAAACATCAAATAATTTTACCTAAGCAATCTAGACTTACTCAGCTACTTATTGAAAGTGAACATTTGAAATTATTTCATGCTGGACAAAAACATGTCTTATGCAACTTAAATCTATATTATTGGATAATAAACGGTTTGAGATTAGTAAAAAAGATATTTTTTAAATGCATAACATGTTTTAGATTTAAAGGCATAACGGCACAACAACTCATGGGATCACTACCTGCAGACAGGGTCCATGCTGCTCGTCCATTCGAAAAAACTGGAATTGATTTTGCTGGCCCTATAATGGTTAAGCAGTCAAGAGTTAGAAGCGTAATTACTACCAAAGGTTATATTGCGGTCTATGTTTGTTTTTCCACTAAATCAGTGCATTTAGAATTAATTTCGGACTTGACAACAGAGGCTTTCTTGGCTAGTTTCAAACGGTTTATTAGCAGAAGGAATGTCCCTAGCGAGGTGTATTGTGATAATGCTAGTACCTTCAAGGCAGCAAACTCTCAGTTGACAGAACTTTACAAGCTTAATAACTCCAGCACTCATCAGAATGAAGTTCAAGCTCAAGGTTCAAAATTAGGGATTACCTTCCACTTTATTCCCGCCTACTCCCCAGTATTTGCAGGCCTCTGGGAGGCAGCTGTGAAAAGCGTCAAACACCACTTGAAGCGGGTGCTAGGTTCACACACACTAACTTTTGAACAGCTATGTACTGTTTTGGCAGAAATAGAGGCCATCCTAAACTCAAGACCTATAACTCCTGTGTCCTCAGATATAGAAGATTTGTCATATTTAACTCCTGGCCACTTTTTAACTGGAGCACCTCTTACATGTTATCCAGAACAAAACATAGCTGATATACCTGTAAATAGATTAAAGTTTTGGGCAAGATGCACTGCTATTAAGCAGCAGTTCTGGAGGTATTGGTCAAAAATGTATTTAAATACACTACAAAATCGCCCAAAATGGAAAGATAATTTACCTAACATTAAGGTAGGTTCACTAGTTATTTTAAGAGAAATTGATTCTGCTCCTATGGCATGGCCCATGGCGCGTGTTACTCAAGTATTTCCTGGACAGGACGGAAAGGTTAGGGCCTTAGAAGTCAAAAAAGCTAATGGAAAGTGTCATAGAACATCCATAACTAAAGTTTGTATTTTGCCTATAGAAGAATAAGTCTAAACTTGCGTTACCTTTCTAAATACTTACTCAAATAAGATAGCTATTATTGAATTTAGCAACTTACATACTTACTTTATTGGTTGGTTATCATTGTTATGTACAGTTAATAATAAATAACCACTACATGTTGAATTTCTAAGTAATTGTATTTTCAGCCTTTAAATGAAAAGTGTAAAAATAAAGGTACATAAATAATACAAATGTGTTAAATAACTCTTAAAGAATATGTAACTATCTGTAAAACAAAAACTTAGCTGCTATTTAAATTAACTTCATAATTAATGAAGGAATGTCTTAATAATAAGTTCCTAGTTTTAATTTATGCTTATTTCTACTTGTGCTATGCTCATGCTAAATATATTGAGTTATCAATATCAATTTCAGAACAATATTAAATACCTATCAAACTACAGTCCATTTCTACTGAGCTTTGGCTTGCATAGTACAAATAGCAATGGTTTTCTTACATTTAAGTTACCTGTAAATTTTAAGTATCTTTTTGTTGTTGTTGGGAGTATGTTGGCAACATTAAATTTAGAATTTTATTTTTTGTAATGTGGTAACACTTCTTCTCAAATACAGCTTGCCTAAGTACGGTCACGAATTTTTTCATTTAATTATTTTAAGGACCTTTTTCATATTTTTACAGGCCTAAAATTGCTGGGGTCACTTTTGTCTCCCGATTTAAATAAAGGGACAACCTTACTATGTTTCAATAAATTTGGAAACTGATTTTGGTCAATACATTCATTAAAGATATAAGATAAGTAAGGAGCTATTAGAGGTATAAGGGGTTTTATTGTGTCTATTGATATACCCGATTTATCCTCTGTTTTCTTTTGTTTTAATTCTTTAAATGTTTTTATGATGTCTAAAGGACTAATATTTCTGAATTTAAATGAGGATTCGCACCTATGAACACTCGACACATGTAATGATTTCGCGTGACTTGAGCAAGAACTCAACTGTTTAGTCGTCTCTATAGGAATGTTACAGAAGTAATCCTCAAAAGCGTTTGCTACCTCGTCATCAGATTTAATAAGCTTGTTGTTTATTTCTAGACTAAATTTGTTATCATGAGATTTCGTTTTACATGTCACGCGATATTCAATAAAAATAAATATAAATTACTCCACGCGGTCCTGTTCTTGGTCACTTTCGAGGTCTGCCTTTCGGATGGCGTCCATCGGTAGGCAGCCAGTGGATGACAATCTTGATTACTTATTAGAAGACAGCCAATGGGTCTACCTTGTTTCGCAGAATTTTTATTTGGCATATCATCAAATAGCATAAACTTCCTTTCGCAGAACATCAATTAGCATTCACTCATTTATCAGACGTTCAAAACGCATAATCGTGTGAGCTAGAATCATCTTTAGGCAGAAATTTAATATCCATAATAGTCTTAAAGCAGAATCATCCTAACTCAGAAAGTTCACAGATAGAATCGTCTTGTGGCATACAATTCGTATATATAGTCATTATTAGGCAAAATCATCCTATCGCAGAAAGTTCACAGTCCGAATAATCTTTTGGCATATTTTTCATATATAATATTCTCCTATAAACCTTAATTTCTCTGTGTATCCCAAGTAGTTCTATCACAGCAATACTAACATACAACATGCATGGCAAATCAAACATGCGGCATGCAAGCAGGCATTCAGCATACAAGCAAAGCATGCAGCAAGCAGCTCGCGGGCTGCCTCGCCCCTCCGCGCCTACGCGATTAGAAATTTCACTCTAGGGGTGGGGCAAACAAGACTGCGTGAAGTCGGTTTTGCACCGATTCGTTTCTGTCACTAACTTGTGTACCACTACTTAATGACTTTTTGAATTCAAATTTAGGGTAAAATACTATTTAAAAGAAATAGCAATATGCGTAATGAAATTATTCTAAACGAAATTCTGCTTCCTTCATAGTATGCCTAATCAAATTATGCCAAATAGACATCGTACCTAATAAAGTATGCAAAGTAAAATTTTGCCAAAGGTAATTATGCCTTATAAATTTCTGCTATCTTAAAAGTATGCCATTGTAAATTCGGGCATATAAATATTCGACCAAACAATAATTATGCTAACAGAAAATTCTGCCTGAATAACATTCGACTAAAGAAATTATGCCAAGTGTGTGATAGAGGGAACCCGCAAAATTTATGCGAATATTCAAAAGTGTGTTAGTGGGGCAGGCAAAGGTTTCAGTAATATGTTTCAGATGGCTGTAAATATTCAAGGGATAAGGTTACTTTGCAAAATGGTAAATAAGACGTATGTGTGCGTTCTGTTGGTTAAAGCTATGTTGCGGCTATGTGATTTAAAAAGAAAGTTTCAACTGAGGTACATAAAATTACCCAAAGTTAGGTTCTTAATGTTATTTTCAATAAGTAGTTACACTTTGCTAGAGTTTTCCTACTTACACTTTACTTGAAGTACTTGAAGAATTACGAGGGTCAAACTGAAAGTTCTTAGAAAATCAAAAACTGATTACATTAGCCAGTTATTAGTTTTATTATATCTTTTCAAAATATTGTCCATTGACGTCAATACACCGCTGCATGCGATGGAACCACTGGGAAAAGCACTTTGCCCACTCGTCCTTAGGGGTCTCTTCAATGGCATCGCGATACGCAGCCACCGCTTCTTCAGCATTCATAAACCGCTTTCCTTTAAGTTTTTCTTTAATTTTTGGAAATAAATAAAAATCACAAGGCGCGAGGTCGGGGCTATACGGCGGGTGACCCAGTAATTCAACGTTTGATGTCGCCAAAAGTCGATCGTTCGCTTGGCGGTGTGCGACGAGGCGTTGTCGTGGTGAAGGAGGATCCTACTGCGAGGTCGTTTCTCTCGAACTTTTTCCAAGACAAGTGGCAAACAATTGGTAGTGTACCATTCTGCAGAAACTATTTTTTGATCCTCTAACACAATTGTTGCGAAATGACCTATCCTTCCAAAGAACGAGGCCACCATTTTTTTTCCCGCACTTCGATCTCTCTTCACTTTAGTTGGCAACTCCTCGAAAGGAAACACCCACTGAGCAGATTGTCTTTTGGTTTCAGGATCATAACAGTAAATCCAGCTTTCGTAACCTGTTAGTATGTCGAACACAGCATTTGAGTCACCTCCGTTAAATCTTTCAATCATTTTACGGCACCAATCCACACGATGGAGTTTTTGAGCCTTAGTCAAATTATGAGGTATCCACCGGGCGCAAAGCTTCCTGACCGCTAAATGTTCGTGGAGGATTTTGTGCACTTGACTCATACCGATGCCTAAGCTTGTCCGAATCTGCTGATAGGTCACTCTTTTGTCAGTCTCTATCATACGCCGCACAACACAGATGTTATTTTCAGTCGTCGCCGTAGAAGGCCGTCCCTCACGTACATCATCAGTGAGATTAGTGCGACCACGTTTAAACTCATAAAACCAGTTGTAAACAGTCGCACGAGATGGGGCTTCATCGTGAAAGGCCAATCGTAGTCTATCATAACTTTCTTGTTGACTTAAATGACATCGAAAGTCATAAAAAAATCATTGCACGAAAATTTTCTCGTGTTAAATTCATGTTGACGTGACACAGACAATTTTCAATTTGCCGCCAAATCGTAAAACAAATGACAAATGAATGAAATATATACTCAGTAATATTGGCAAAGAGTTCTATTTTCAAATTTTAGAATATTTTTTTTATTATATTGTTTATAAGTGGCCAGTTCTAAGAACTTTCAGTTTGACCCTCGTACATCTAAGGCGCAGTTGCCTGATCGATAGTAATGAATAAGGCCCAATTATCTCATCGATAGTAATAGAAAATGAAAAATATTTTTGATCGTGTGTGTTTCAAAGTAAAATACATCAACTAATACACACAAAGGTAAATATTCAACCGCTTGTAACGGAATTTTACCATCACTGTCGATGAAGAAATTGGGCCTTAATGTCGTTACAAGCTAAACGTGATGAACATTCACGATTGTGTGCGTTTTGGAGAAAAATTACCTAAACCCATTGTTAGAATGGCGATTTTTATGACCATTGGTTCAGGTGTTTTTAGGGTAGCCAAATAGCAAAACACGGAACTCTTATAGTTTCGTCAAGTCTATCTGTCTGTCTGTCCCGTATGTCACAGACAGACAGATAGACTTGACTTGCCTTCAGGGGTATTCCGAAGTCCGGAATATACGGGTATGCGACCCCGAAGCACCCTAGCTACTAAGGCAGCATCCTTTTTCTTTCCTAATCCGCTGCTGAGGTATCCTCTGCCCCCCGTTCCTACCCTAATATTAAATTACCTTCCCCTATAATTCTTCATCACGGACCCCTCCCGTGAAATTCAAAAGTCTGTTCCGGCAAAGAAAGCAGCCCAATGTAGATATGCGAAAGGGTCTGGTAGACTTGGCGGTTCAGCAAGGCAAGGTGGATGGCCTAGGGCGACGGCGGAGGGCATGTAGCCACCGTCGGCCAGACACATCATCCGACTTCTCTTCAGTCGTAGCGGTTCTCCGTTCCACTGAGCAAGGGAGAGGGAGGACGAGTGCGTGCGTCTGCGTCTGCGCGAACGCTTACGCACCTTAAAATATCCTGCGCACCAGACCGCTTCCGTAAAATGGACTCCGAGTAACGTTGAAGACCCGTGGCGATGGGATGAGGTAGAGAGGTCCGGCCTGATGTGCGCTGGGCTTTGTCAGACTCCTGCACACGGGCGGCCCTGGGGGTGTGATTACATACCGTGGTCGCTTCTGCACTGTATTCTTGGGGGTGACAGTGTGGATTCGGCAGCACCCAGGGTGACAAAGCAGCCCTGTTCAGGGAGGCACTGCTTTCCTTGCTCAGCCGAGGAGGGGGCTAGAAAAGGTGCCCTAAACAAATGCTCATCCCCTTTCAAGAAGTGGTAGCAGCCGCGGTTGCCACTACATCGTCATAATCGCGGTCGACGTAAACGGAATAGTATAAATAATAACAACATCAATAAAAATACTTTGACATTCGGTGCTTGGAACGTAAGAACTCTTATAGATCGGGATTGCAACATCTGTCCAGAACGAAAAACCGCCATAGTGGCTCGTGAACTTCATCGATACGGTATAGATGTGGCTGCACTCAGCGAAACACATCTCGCTGATGAAGGTGAGCTGGTGGAAAATGGTGGTGGTTACACCTTCTTTTGGAAAGGCACTGCTTCCTCCGAATCAAGACGTTCTGGTGTTGGATTTGCAATTAAGAATCAACTAGTTAAACATCTTGAGGAGTACGAGTATCCTGTCCACATCTCAGATCGCGTTACCACTTTGCGCCTTCACCTAAACGACAACAACTTTCTAAATGTCATCAGTGTTTATGCTCCAACTTTAGACAAAACTGATGACATCAAGGATAAATTTTATGAGGAGTTAACACAAACTCTTGACAGTATAAACACTACAGAGCAGGTCTTATTGCTAGGTGATTTTAATGCCAGGGTTGGTAGGGACTATGAAGCATGGCCTAGAGTCCTGGGCAGACACGGAGTAGGCAACATGAACAGTAATGGCCATTTGCTACTCAGTCTTTGTGCTCAATACGAACTAGCGATATCAAATACAATGTTCCGACTTCCCGCTAAGCACAAGACGACGTGGATGCACCCAAGATCAAAGCACTGGCATCTAATTGATTATGCCATCGTCCGGCAAAGAGACATCTGCCAAGTCCAAGTTACCCGAGTTATGCGTGGTGCACACTGCTGGACTGATCACCGGCTTATTGTCACAAAACTGCGACTACGTCTTCGTCGACCACGCAGATCAAAAGTGGTAAAACCAGCATGCCTGAATCTGGACAAATTGAACTGTAAAGTGGTCAAGGAGAAATTTGCTGAAGCACTAGCCGAAAAGTTGCTGCCTGTTAACAAGACGGACGATGTAAGAGCTGACTGGGGGACGCTGACGTCTCACCTCAAAGAAACCGCTTCAGTCATTCTAGGCACAAAAGCACGACGTAATGAAGACTGGTTCGATGAGAATGACGCGGCCCTCAGAAAAGCACTTGACAAACATCGGGCTCTCCTGCAACAACATGCTTGGCGTGGTGGAAGCGATGCAATGGTCAAAGAGAGTGAACTAGAACTTCGTAAGCTGTCTCGGCAATGTAAAGACAGGTGGTGGCATAACAAAGCTTGTCATATGCAGTGGCTTGCAGACACAAATCAGCTCGGAGAGTTTTATACCGAAGTGCGTAAATTGATTGCTACGTTCAGCCGTGCGAAGATACCTTTAAGGTCACTTGACGGTAGGCATCTCATAACTAGCAAGGAGGATGTTACCAAACGTTGGGCAGAACATTTCGATACTCTGCTTAATGTAGATCGATCAGCAGATCTGCAGCAAATCAACTTACTCACCCAACTCCCCTTAGCAATTGAGCTGGATGAGCCCTTGTCGCGTGACGAAGTAGTTACTGCCATCAGACAGCAGCATAATAAGCGGGCGGTAGGCATTGACCGTATACCGGGAGAACTGCTGAAATATAGTGGTGAAGAGTTTCACAGCCAAGTCTGGGATCTCTTTGTTCGAATGTGGGAGGAAGAGCGAGTCCCAGATGACTTTAAAGTGTCTTGTGTTAGCGCTCTTTATAAGAACAAAGGTGATCGTTCTGACTGCAACTCCTACCGTGGCATTTCTCTTCTGTCGACACCTGGAAAGGCTTTTGCCCGAGTTTTATTAAACCGACTGCTTAAATTGTCCGAAACAATGCTGCCTGAAACCCAGTTTGGCTTCCGGCCAGAACGCGGTACCTGTGATGCTATCTTCTCTGTGCGTCAATTGCAGGATAAAAGCAGAGAACAAGGTCGCCAGTTGTACCTCTGCTTTGTTGACCTAGAGAAAGCGTTCGACAGCGTGCCACGTGAAGCTTTATGGATAGTACTGAAAAAATTAGGATGCACAGACAAATTCGTAGGACTTATACGACTCTTGCATGACGATATGCAATGCTGCGTCATTGTAGATGGCGAACAATCTGATTTCTTCTCCGTTACCTGTGGGGTGAAACAAGGTTGTGTTATCGCACCCACATTGTTCGCCTTATACTTTGCGGTAGTCGTGAAGGAAGTCTTGCAGTCTGTTTCTGAAGGTGTACGCATCCGATTTCGCACTGATGGCGGTCTTTTTAACTTGTCCAGACTTAAGGCACGCACTAAAGTGTCGCATGCAGTGATCACTTAGATCATGTATGCTGACGACCTGTGCTTCTTAGCAGAATCCCCAGACGGTTTGCAAAGACTTATATCAGCATTTCACCAAGCGTGTTGCAAGTTTGGCTTAAAAATCAGTGTCAAAAAGACGGAGGTAATGTCTCTGGATGGTCATGGTCATGAGACACTAGACATGAAACTTGGTGAAGACTCTTTAAAGCAAGTAAAAAGTTTCCGATACCTGGGGAGCACTTTAACATCCAAGTGTGACCTTGACGCTGAAATAAACAGCAGAGTCGGTGCTGCAGCAGCAGCGTTTGGCAAGCTGTGTTCCAAGGTTTTCTATTCGCACGATATTAAGCTGCCAACTAAAATATCTGTTTACATGGCAATTGTGCTGCCAAATCTTCTTTATTCCTCTGATACGTGGTGCTTGTACCGTCACCAGATACGCACACTAGACCGCTTCCACCTTAAATGTCTGCGTAAAATCATGAACATCAAGTGGTCTGATCGTGTGCGTAACACCGAAGTTCTGCGACGTGCCAATGTTGGTGGCATTGAGGCTTACGTTATGCGTCGGCAGCTTCGGTGGTGTGGTCATGTAACGCGTATGGCGGAGGAGAGAGTGGCAAAGCGCATCTTTTATTCTGAACTTGAGGAGGGCAAGCGGAAACGCGGCGGACAACTCCTCCGATATAAAGACGTTCAGAAACGCCACATGAAAAGGTGCAACATTGAGCCTTCTCGATGGGAGGATTTGGCAGCACAGCGGCCTGAGTAGCGTAGACGTGTGCTCCTACAAGTACGCGATTTCGAAGAGCAGCGTCAAGCTGATCTCGACGCTAAGCGTGACCAGTTGAAAGCCCGCACGCCGGCTGCCATCTCCTATAATTATGTCAATGGCAAACTCACGTGCCCATATTGTGCACGTGAAATTGTAACGAAGATAGGCTACGTAAGCCATTTTCGTGCGCATCAGCGCAGAGCCAATTAGGAGTCGAAGTGGTCGCCATGGCCGAAATCGGTCGGAAGCAATATATATATATGTCACAGACACTTTATTCTGAAACTATAAGCATAACACATTAAAACTTAAGGAAGTACCTATATCCTGTTGACCGCTTTAGTATTCACACTAAAAAAATACAGATATTTAAGGGGCTTCCATACATGGAATTAAAACAAACGAAAAACCTTTGCGTGTGTTAATGGATATGTCTTTTAGGGCTAATTTTTCAATAGTCAGATAAGAAATATTCGTCGAACAAAATACGATATGGCTAATTTGAAAACTTTACCTAATTGTCAGCAATCATAGGAAGCTGTCATTTTTTTAAATCAGTGGCTTTTTAATTTATCAGTCTGATAAGTTTTATCTGACCATTGAAAAATCGGACCTTAAAATGGTATTGAGGTTCCCTAAACCATTTTTTCCGTATGTCTAAAATTTCGAAAATAGACGCTACCAAATTTGAAAAATGAAAAATAACTTAGAATAAAAATAAACTTATGTAGATCTTAACAAATACTTTTAACGAAAATTGGTTTGAACGGGACCGAACAAGTAGAAAGAGGAGGATATCAATTCGACTACATGTTTTTTTGTGGCTGTATGTCTTGGAATTGAATTTTTTTTTCGATTAGCTTGAGATTATACCTTCTAGTTGGCCCCATTGATGCCAAGTCGAGGTCTGATGATGGGAGGAAACCCTCAAATTTTAAAGGCACGTATATTTTTTTGTACTAGAATCTTAATGCTGACATGTTATCACGTCTGATAATCAACATCGTGTGGAGTTGAGCTGATGGTGGAACTCTTCAATGCCTTGTAGTTCAGTGATTATGATGAAAGAACTGATGATAGATTATTTGTAGCTTCTTAAAGAACAGAGTGCAGGTGCAACCCCCCTTTCCTTCTCCCCTCCCATACAATATAATGATAATCACTAAAAATGAACAAATATTTTTTTTACAAATAAAAGTAAAAACCTCCCTTAGAACCAAAATGCACCAAAAAGTCTAAAATAAAGGATACATTTCAGGCAAATAATTTATTTTTGGAGTTTTTTTTCTGTAAAAGTCAATTTTATTGAGATATGAATATCTCAATAGTGTTTACTATGAAAAAAAAAATCTGCAGTCACCATAATAGTGTGTTATTTTAGCTTATTTAAAGTAATTGGATTCCTAATTGCGTTAAAGTAAGTACGAAACCCCCAGTGCACGAGTCCGATAGGCACTTATCCAGTGTTTTCTTTAAAACAAACACACAATCGTAAAAATTCAACCGATGGTAACGAAATTTAATAATTACCTCGCATTACCCTATTAAAAAAATATCTTGCAACAGTGCCTTAGAGTTATAGTAAGTTCATTATGAGTAGGCACATAGCATTGTCAGCAAAGTGTAGTAGGATTATATCATCATCATGAAACCTTTTTTTCTAATTATAAGGACTCTATTGTGGTCTGGAAAATTTATTTGTAGGTATCCCCATTCATGGCCCCAACATAACATTCTACTAATTTGGCGACTATTGATGACAATAACCCATAATGTACTCGCCTCCCCTGTAAATCTTCATATTATACATATAAACCGTGTCGCTTGTATCAGGAGCAAAAATGTTTTATCAATGATTTAACACATTATACGTAGTTTCCCCGACCTGGTCATAGTTCTCTAAAATGCTTTTTCTCAGAGGTATAGTAATCCATTCATAATCCATAATATCAAAATCGCTACCTCGATGTAGTAAATGACAATTACAAGTTCTATGACTGAACACATTTGTTTGCACTATATTGATGGTTCGATTTATTTTTCATTATAATACATTTAAAATATTTAGAATTAATGACTGGTAACTAAAAGGCCTAAATTTTGAATTTTTACTTCCATTGCAGGCCACATCCTGTATGACCTACAATAGCAAAGTTAGCCTGTAACATCCCACTGCTGGGCAAAGGCCTTACCTCAACTATGAGGTAGTTTGAACCATACTCCACCACGCGGGCTCAGTGCGGGTTGGTGGAAGGATGTTTACAAGGCAAGCGACTGACCCTGCTGTCAGATTTTATCGAGCCGTCTTATGGGCGGCCTTTTACTATTAGCCGGGACCAACGGCTTAGCGTGCCTTCCGAAGCACGGTAATGCTTGTGATGTGTGTCAGTAATATGGTCAGAATGGTCACCCATCTAAACACGAGCGCGCCGTAGGTTGCTTCACTTCGGTATCACTACCAAAGCGCTGCTCCACTGCGCTTCGAGTACCTCTACCAAAAGCGCTGCTGCCACTGCGCTACGAGTACCTTTAGTCCTACAATATTCAGTCGTTTAAAAGTAACTGAATCTACAATTACATAGATCTGGCAATTGTGAAACAGTTACATGTAATTGATCATCAAAGCAAATATCGCATCATTTTATTGATATTACTTCAGTTCCACCCAAAACGCGTTCGCTTTACAACCCACAAACTCTTCGCTTCGGGTTACATAATAAATTCAATATTTACGAACGAACAGGAGCTTCAATAAAATAAATTAAACGTATACACCGTTATTGCGTTTACCTCTTTAAACCGCGCGTAAAAGACCGAAAAGGATTCTGGAAATATCTTCGATAGTCCCTTTTAGCCGCGAATTCCGCGCCAAAAACAATCCCTTCAATGGGATAGAGAGAATCTATTTCCACTTTATGTGCTTGCTCTGAAGCACACAGACTTTTGTTTGGCCGTGTAATAAAGATGTAGCTTCATGCGAAGTAGAATGGCATAATGCAAATATGGAATAAACTGCTCCTAAACGCAATATTAAACGTTACTGCTAAGATATCAGAAATGGTTTGTCTGTAGGCTATTATGTACGGACAACAGCACTTCAAGGTAAACACTACGGTGTCTTATGCCGTTGTAATAAGGGCTAGTTTGCAACAAAAGTGGGTAACCTGATGTGCTGGCGACTGTTACAAAGTTACAAAGAGCTTGCACACACTAACAGTCTACGCAAATTATGCACCGGCTTCAAATAAATATGTTTCTCCTAAGTAGAAGACAAAAACGTGATGCAAGATTTTCAGTCAGTTTATAAAAGGCAGGAATGAATATAGCGAGGGGAACTCCGCAGTTGGTCGCTTCTGGGCGCGTATTGCGTTGCAGTTTTTATAGGTAAGCGGCTCAGCTTTACCGTCAAATATACTAATCACTATAGTATTGCGATTTCGCAAGATATTTTAATAAAACAACATGAATATTAGTATTCCTACCATTGTAGTATTATTGTCATATTATTATATTGATAATATTCGTTTATACTGAGTCGCATGGAAATTGAACGGCTAAAGTTGGATCGCAATCATCATCATCATTATCAACCAAAGGACGTCCACTGCTGAACCTATGTTCAACCGTCAAACCGTGGGGGAGGCCTGCCCCACGGTTTTCCACAGCGACCGATCACAAGCGGGTTACAGCCAGTGTGATCCTGCGATCTTGACAAGGTCGTCCGCCCATCTTGCGGGTGGACACCCAAAATGCAAGATGGACGGGCATGGTCCACGCTGCGCTTTTCGGCAAAAGGTCTCCAATCTAGTACTTTTCTGCCCCAACGGCCATCAGTTCTTCGCGCTATGTGCCCTGCCCACTGCCACTTGAGCTTACTGATTCGTCCGTATGGGATATGTCCGTTACCTTAGTTCTTCTACATATCTCCTCGTTTCTGATTCGGTCTCGTAGAGAAACACCTAGCATAGCCCTCTCCATCGCTCGTTGTGTGGTTGTAAGCTTCTTTAAGAGGCCCATAGTTAGAGACTACGCCACCATGGATCGCAATACGCTCTCTGAAATCGTTTAAATCTATTTGATCATGCATTGTATTTTTAAGAACTATCTCCAAAGCCACTTTTTGTTATTATTTTACGATGTTTGCTTGTGCTTGATCTACCTGAATAAGTACTTTCTTAGCTAATATTGTCTTTATCACAAATTCTATTTGTATTAAGTGAATAAGTTAAATCCTGGGCCCAAGTGTAATTAATTACTAAACCTAATTATCTTCGTCTATCGAAGCGCATTTTAATTAAGTGCCGTGACTTGTTAAAGCAGATGCGGCAGTGTGTTTAAAGGGCACTTGCTGAATATACAGGCAATGTGTTTCAAGAGGTATGGTTAACGTTTCAAGTTTATTAAAATGACGATTTATTGTCAAGCAAGAAACGTTGTAGCTTCTCTTGCCCCCCATCATAGTTCAATTAACTAAAAAGCATACGCAAAACATATATTTTTTTGTTATAATATTTTATTCAGCAAGGTTGATCGCTTGCCTTGCAAACACCCCTCCGCCAATCTGCACTGAGCCCGCGTGGTAGAGTATGGCTTATACACTACGTCCCATCACATTTGCCCAGCTGTGGGATGTGTACAGGCTAATCTATAGGTAATTAACACCTTATACTCGTTTGCAACCAACTCTAATTATGTAATGTAATAAACTTCGAGATGTATAAAACAACACCCGCCTAGGGTATTGAATTATATAGGGAATACGAAGAACGCATAAAACTCAGGTCGGTTAAAATCTGACAGGATAACATTTTACTGAAAATTTTCCATTCAACATTGACGAAGTCAGCATTGATTCTCGCATTTGGCAAAATAACTAATTAACCAGTGCTGTTTTTATTTTTCAATGAAAAAGGCATCTCAAAAACTTTCTGTTGTAGTTTCGCAAACAGTGCGTCCTTATTGTTGAAATATATCCAAAACATAAAATAAATCGTAAAAATTGTGTAACCGACCTACACTTAGTTTATATAAAGTCAAGATAAAAGATAATTAAATCTAGATTATAGATTTTGCACATATAGAAAAGTACATCTACTTCGCTACGGTACACAAAACCTTTTTCTACCTGCGAGTCATAGGAACCAAACGACATTATGATCATTATCTGGAAATCCTGAGTTGGAACCGTCATTGACGATAAAAAATTGGGAAAGAGCCATTGCAGTATAAATTGAAAAAGGTATGTGACTGCTACTGTGTTTTATATGTATGTACTGCAAACTTTTATTTTTTCAACCAAACTATTTAAAATTTCCCTTTTATAAATTCAGTAATTAATGTCAATATAATAACGCCTTCAGGGCTATTTTGCGGCTGCCGCGATTCTGCAGCGCTTCTGCGATGTTTGCGCTGACGGAAATAGACATCTTTGAAGCTATCATGCGCTAAAAGACCGACTTCTTTGCTACACCGAATACGCGGCAGCTGCCACAGCGTCCTTAAGGAGATAACCGACAGTTGGGATTGTCCTCGGATCCGACACATGATTGGAGTAACTAGGTCTTTTTACACAATTACTTACTTACATAGTCATTAAGTCATACATTTCATTATACCGCATTCATAGATCGCAGTTGTCTGAAATAAATACTTTTACTTTGGACCGGTTAGCCAAATGTTGCTGGGTTGAATCCAGCTCGAGCGCAAGTTTTTTATTCCTCTTCTTGTTAGAATACAATAAACACTGTGAGTGTTAAATATTCATAAAACCAATCTTATTCAATTCTTTTAGAAGTAAGAACGCGTAACCACTTTTCAACGAAGATCCCTTGCACACACAACACACAAGCACGCGACACTTCTTACAAAGCGCCTAGCGCTAGAGGGTCTAGTGACTATGGCTCTTAAAAAGGTGGTTAAGCGACGCTGACCTCGATAACACCTTTACCGTTACCAAGAGTTAACGATGATTTTACTCGCTAGCGAGGACGTGAAAAACGTCTATGGAAAATTGCACAGCGCCCCTAGCGGTCACTGACAAAACTGAAATTTTCCATACAAAAAGATACGTCGTCGCTAGCGAGAAAAAATCGGCCAAGTGCGAGTCGGACTCGCGCACTAAGGGTTCCGTGCCAACTTAAACTGAATTAGGGAATCCACTTACTTCCACTTAGCTAAAATACCACAATATTTTGTTGACAGCAAACATAACTTCGTTTTTCATAGTGTTTGTATTAAGAACAAAGTTATGCTTGCGGTTGTTGAAAATGTGCTATATCTCAAAAACTTCTAGTTCGATCTAGTCCAAACCAATTTTCGTTGATAGTATTGTTAAGATCTATCTTCTATGTTTTTTTTTTAATTTATACTCGCTTATTTATTAAACGTTCGATTTTAAAAGAAAATCGTTTTTGGAACCTCTATATCATTTTAAAAGACCTATCCATAGACGCATAAGTTTGACAAAAAAAAAATCGGTTTTAGTTTCATGTATGGGAATTCCTCCTTAAATATCATTATTTTTTATTTTTTTTGTATAATAATCGTAAAACCGTTACCGTTACATCTTTTTACCAAATTTCAACAGTGTGATGCTTATAGTTACAGAATAAAGAGGCTGTGACATACGGACGGACAGACAGACAGACAGACAGACAGTCTTGACGAAACTAAGGGTTCCGTTTTTTGCCATTCAGCTACGGAACTTTAAAAAGAGGATTTTCAATATTACATCTTTCCCAGAAGGCGTAATGATTTCGATGGAAGACCTACTGTTTTGTTATGTTCTATCTTGTGTAGTCCGTTTTACTTTCTTGCACAAAAATAGATTTGTCATAAACACATAATCCCGTTGCCTCGACCCCCTAGATATTTTTAACATACCATTAAAATAACGTGTCACCATAACCTAAAATAGTAAACAGTGACGTCAAATATTTTTTTTTCTCGTAATTAAGTTCACGTAGCTAGGTTAACATCGTCAAAATTGCACGGGCAAAAAATAAATTAAATAAGTGCCCTCAATGTCGTTATTGGGATAGATGAGTTATTTAACCGTCTGTGATATTCGTATTTTATATATAAGATTTTGCTGAATAAATTATCACCTAAATAAATTCAGCAAAATCGTAATAGTAAAACTAAATATTTCCACTTGTTTCAGCACATTCCTACTTGTATATTATGTACTTACTCGTATATTTTTATATGCGGAATAGGAAAATAACGTTTTGGAAGTACCCACATCTATATAGATAACAAGAAGCAATATCGCATATTTTTATAATTATACCTTTCAATAAACTAACAAAAATATAATTGCAATCAATTAATATTTCTATATTTTATTTTAATTCAAAAACTAATAAAACTTATCTTGAGTTTTTTTACAATAATTACCTAGTCATTATTTATTATTTTAAACAACAGAAAACAAATGTTGAAATCAAAGTGTCGAAACAAATAAAAAAACATCGTTTGTTCTTAAATCTAGCTATCCTTGCATTATTGGTTTATTTATTTTCTGATTCTGTGATTCAGCCTTCCACAAAATAAAATATCACATCTACATATGATATTTCTGATGTTATTAATAATTTACAAATCAATAAACATATATATAAATATATGCGTCAGACAACACACCAATTGTCGTAGTTTCGAAGTAAGGAATTTTCTTCCTTATGTTACGAATACCAGACAACGATTATGACGGGGGTGTCTCTCAAAAATAATCAAATATATATTAAACATTCTTGTCTCAGGTACAATGTTCGTGCTCATTACACAAACTTGCCCCTTGCGGGATTCGAACGGACGGCCGACGTAATAGTCAAACGCGTCGTCAAAATTTAATAATATGCGTTATTCCATAAAAGTGGTTTCAGCTGCTTATAAGTATTTTTGTGCAGACCAAAATGTTTTGTCACACACAGGATTAGTTGGCTCTGGGATCGCTCATTGGAGGTTTACTCGTCCTTTTTTTTAAAAACCTATTTAGTCGTGCATAATTCTAGTCCACCTAGTTTGTACACCAATAAACCTGTCGTATTTCCGCAAAGTTGTGTCGTCAAAGCAATAAGTTTCTAGTGGCCAGCTGGTCAATTTCCGGAAATCCACCACGCTATTCGGACACATGCAACTCGAGGCCCCGCTTTGTGCGCTATTATCGCTTGAAACTTCGCTTTACTAGCGAGCGTCAAGCGGAAGCTGTATGGGAGAAAACCTAATCTGCTAACTCTTGTGTATACACGTTTCATTTATAAGGCTGCGGTAGATTCAGAAACTATTATGGTAATAGGTTATTATGACATACGTTGATACGTGTATCACATACACTACACACCTTACCTTACCTTATTATTTATATGATTTCGATTTCTGTAGTTAATTATCAGTAACAGAATATGGACGGTATCACCATTATATAAATCAGCCTTAGGACGTCCACTTCTGAATATACGCGTAAAGGGACCACGGCTTTCCGCAGGGACCGATTGCAAGCGGTTTGCATCCACTGTGATCCTGCGATTTTTAAAATAATTATTTGTGTTTATTTTGCTCTAGTCCAGTCAAAGGGACCATTGAAATTCATTTTCGAAATACCTGAGTGGATAGCACAGAGAAGTTAATCACTAATGAATAGTGGAAGAGGCTTACGAGCTCCGCACTACAATAATGCCGATACAATCGATACATACCGCGCGCGGAAATTAATAAAACTGATTATAATATGCATTGATATTTGATCCCCCTCAATTTAACTCACGCAACGGCGGTGCTCGTAAAAACTTTACAACTCCACAAACAATGCCGTCTCTTCGGATTTCACAGTCAAATGCAATTACGCTGCGGCGTGTTTTGAACGATACTGTAAAAAATAAAATTTCACCAGATACACTCTTTTATCTCAGCACAGTCAACGTTTTATGCGCGCCGCTTTAAAGTTGTCTGCTAATTGCCTTTTTGGTTGCAGCTTTTTTCGTGCTTCCAAAGGATTCGCTGGACATAACTTTATTATTGAGCATGGTAATTGATTAACAAACACAAATGTTTTTTTAACAAACATATTGGCTGACAAATTCTTACTAATGAGCAATTCTTTGTACACGATCATCAATAAAATCACTACCGTCCCTCTTGTCTCCGTAGACACCAATAATACATCAATTGCTTTGAAGTGTCAGGATTGCTCAGATAACGTAAACGATTTCGAACATCAAAGAGCTGCTGGTAGAAAAAAAACACTTTGGTAAACGGGTTAATCGCAGTCTGCAGGTGAGTTCGGGTAGGTTACGCTTAGGATATACTGTAACTTCAATATTTCCCTATTTGGCTAATATTTCGCTGGGATATATATATATATATATTTCTACATATATCGGACAAAGGAGCTTGAATTAGGCTTGAATTACTATTATAAAATATATATTAATTATGTAAATATCTTCTTCTCTTGGAACCTTCTCACTCAATCTAAATTAAAGTACCTAAAAATCGTGTCTGCGTTTCCACCAAGTGAGCAGCTCCAGATTCAATTAAATGTATATTTATCATTTAGTTACAGGTTTAAAACAATTGTAAAAACAAGGTTTTCTTTTCGTAATGCGATTGAATGAAATATATTTAGTGAAATGTGTGCTCACTCAGTCCTCACAAGCGGTCAGCCATATCTTCATACTGAAATAAGTAGGTCGAGTCATTTAGTGTTCTTTTTTTTTTGTTACACCTCTATTTAATTGGAGCCTGTAATTTCAGATCATCAAGTTTCGTATTAAAACATTTACTATTTATTGTGCTCACTCCATCCACACGCTATTGTATCTCTATGAACCAACTATAGATTCGCATTTCATCGTTTACATTGTATGAATTGGCTAGAAATAGGGCTATTCAGCATAAAAACAAACCACTTTTACTGTGCGTTCATGAGTAAAACGGATGCCTGGTGCTCACTCCGTCCGTCATCTCTAAATACTTAAATATTTCTTGCTAAGTTAACTTAAAAGAAAGAGTGAACATGTGACTTTTTTGTGCAAAAATACTATGAAATATTCGGCGGTACACAGTTTACTACTTTTTACTTTTATAGATATACAAAACTAAATTTTTGGTTAAAATGACATATAATAGGGTGTCTCCACGTGACAATATTAAGAGGACATAAAATAAGACTGAACAATGATATGGTTTAATTCTTAACCAATTCTCACGCCATTTGTATACGAAAAAGTTCACCGATCAAATTTTCTTCGTCAAAGAAAAAATATTTTTAAATTTTTCAGTCACGATTTCTATATATTTAGTTTTTGGTCGTGCGATAGTTTTTGTACGTGTATGAACATTCTTGATTTGATTTTTAGGTAAATAAGTTAAACTCGCAATCGAAGTACCACACGAAAAAGTTCGATTGCCACGAGACTCGGCCTCCAGGCCGCGGAAAATTGATGAAAGAAATTAAGAGTTGCAAATAGATTTTGGTTTTGGATAATGCGGTGTTTCATTCCTCATCAACAGAGTCCAGAAAAAAAACTAATAACCCTGAAAAATAAATGCCGGAAATAATCCCTGTGCCTGGGTAAGGATTTCCCTCTTTTGTCGCTACATATAATTCTTGTAAATTAATTTAAATTACGTTTTATAAGGAGGTTATATTGCTGAAGTGTTATAAGTATGCGATACATAGTAATGTCAGGAAAAATACCTTGTATTAAAAAGAAAGTTATTTAATGTTGACATAAACAGGCCAAAGATGTATAGTTCCCACAAAACGCTTAGCTCCAACGGGCTAAGATCATATTATGTTCCCCACATGTTTATTTTTCTTATTTTACAAAGTCCCGCAAGAAATTAACATTTATTTTGTAATTCCAATTTAAAAAAAAACAGAATCGCCAACATACCTAAATATTGAAAGGCGTATCTTCCTTCGTTAAGCCATAACCGATAAGAATCACGCACATTGACCGAAAATCATTTGTCAGTTAAAACTCAAATGGCAGTCAGTGTCACACACGTTCTAATACTTATTTTCTGTTCTAGTTCTTTCCTAATGTCCGTATTTTACTATTCGGCTATAGAGCTAGTGTTGAAAATGACTATTAAATAGTCATTAACGGTCATTAACTGTCATAAATGGTAATTCGTATTGATTCATTAATATTTTATTACTTTTTCGGTTGTGCGTACGCGATTGGACTGACTTGAATTCGGTAGGTCACGTGAATTTCGCGCAGGTCCGTGAAACACCGTTCTTTACATCTGATTTCAACCATATTTACAAAAAACAATAAAAAGTCATAATAAGTACCTAATTAAAACTCATTCACACAACGACACAAAATGTGTTTTGCTTGCGAAAACTGAGTCAGGAAATTATATATAGGTACGGTTCATCACATATGGTCAAATTGGTTGATATTGACCGTATTTGACTGGTCATGTATGGTTTCTGACGAATGTGACCGGTCAGATATATTCATTTTACATTTAGTAGACAAAGCCTCAAAATTTAAACTAATCCCAAACCCCAGCCCAAACAAAGTACCTGTTAAGAACAAAACCTTTTCCTTCAGGCAAGTAAGCGAGGATGACACGCAGCTAACGTGAACACGTGAAGTTACGTCAGCCACGTCCTGCAATTTTATCACGTGTAGACACCCTATTCCATGTCCTTCATACAAAATATGAAACTTTGTTTAACTCTAAAAGTAAAAAGAAATATCAAACTGGGTACTTCCGAATATTTTATAGTATTTTTTTACAAAAAAATCATATGTTCACTCATTCTTTTAAGTTAACTTAGCACAATAGATTTAAGTATTTAGAGATGGCGGACGGAGTGAGCACCAGGCATCCGTTTTACTCATGAACGCACCGTAAGAGTGGTTTGTTTTTATGCTAAATAGTCCTATTTCTAGCCAATTCATACAATGTAAACGATGGAATGCGAATCTATAGTTGGTTCATAGAGATACAATAGCGTGTGGATGGAGTGAGCACAATAAATTAATAGTAAATGTTTTAATACGAAACTTGATGATCTGAAATTACAGGCTCCAATTAAATAGAGGTGTAACAAAAAAAAGAACACTGAATGACTCGACCTACTTATTTCAGTATGAAGATATGGCTGACCGCTTGTGAGGACTGAGTGAGCACACGTTTAACTAAATATCTTTCATTCAATCGCATTACGAAAAGAAAACCTTGTTTTTACAATTGTTTTAAACCTGTAACTAAATGATAAAAATACATTTAATTGAATCTGGAGCTGCTCACCTGGTGGAAATGCAGACAACAATCGTAGGTTTGCATACTATCGGTTAGCTGGAGGTACAGAACTATACAGCAGAGTTACAGCGTGTAATATTTTAAACCCGAGATAAAATGTTAACTTTGAACAACAAAAGAGCGACATTGCGATCGACACAAGCCTTTGGGCCAATCCTCCAAATATGTACCTGTAAATAAGTGCCTGGGAGCTATCATCAAAAACCATTTGGACATCCGATTGTTATGTTGGATATTTCATTACATCCACATTATCAACTTTGTCGATGGTGTCCTTTGGAGCATATACCTAGGTACAATCCATATTTTGTGATAATACTTAATACGCTTTTACGGCTGTGTTTAAAGTATACTCCTCCCAAACAGGGTCGGAAGATTGCATTGGAGATTCAATCTATGCTTTCGTTTAACTGGCGTTTCTAGATGACATGAATGGTAACAAACAAGGTTTGAAATAGGTTTCAACACAACTCATTTATTTTTCAATTTTGTACCTTGTCTCGTCGAATTTTTCACTCATAAGACTCTACAATTAAAAGCAAAGGTGTCCTTCCCGCTTTTGTTCACATTTATTTGTCATCAAAATTACATTCTCTCTATTTCTGAAAATGTGACACGAAATGAGCTGAGATACGTAAAATTTTGGTTATTTTCAAAGCCACAACGTAGCAGGTACATAGGTCAACGTAAGACCCTTGAAACGGCAAAATAAAACCAAGCATTGCCTTCACTGCGGTGAACCGAGGCTTGGATAAAATTACGCATTAATTTACGATTATTTAAACAACACGGTTCCTCGGAGCATAAGTCTCCGTCCGAGCTTAGACTTACCTTACCTCACACGGTACGAATGTTAACTATGGCGGCAATAAAGCGACCGAATGTGGTCCACGCTATTTTAAATGCAAATGTAAAGACGATCCTACTGTAAAGTGAATTTCCAGAATTCTGAAAATACTCGTAGGTATGCGGCACTTGTAAGTAAGTAGGTACACTTTAAAGATACGTGGATAATTTTTCATGTGGTGCACACTTCATTCTGTGCACATTTATCTTACTATTCCGAAGAAAATACCGTTTCATACATGTGCCATGCTTTTATTATTTTGATAGCTAACTCTGCTTTTCCGTAACATTAATGGCGTGGCGTTTCTGTTCTAAAAGACCAAGAAAATCTTTATTTCTTTGATAGTCACTAAATATTTATATATCTTGTGAGTGTGTCATTCAATTAAATACTGACTAAGGGGAATTGCGAGATAACTTGTGAATATCCAATGGGCTCCCTCGGGATAAGAGTGAAGTCACAACAAACTCACAAAAAGCCAACCTAAAGTAAGGGGTAACTTAAAGATGTAATATTCTGTATTGAAGTGTATTTGTACTGACATGATAACAAATATTTAAAAAGAATATTTGCAGATAAGTTACAAAATCAATGTATATTTTTTCAATGGATTCAACTTTTTTTTTATTTGTCAAAATCCTTCCATATTTTTTTATTTTTATTTTATTTACTATAAGGTTGGCTCTTGACTCCAGACCAAGTCAAGTGCAACTAAGACGAAGTAAGATGGAACGAGCTCGCCCAGAAGAAGCCTTAGGTTCACTCTAACTTTGAATAGATTCCGATTGTAATCACTAGGAAACACCGATACGGGCAGCAAGTTCCACTCTTTGCCGTGAGTTCAGTCAACGAAAGATTGCAGAGGGTTCATAAAGATGAAATAAGAAACCAAAAATTTTGCGTATGGGCGGGACTTGAACCCGCAACCTTTTGGCTGACCGGGCCAAACGCTTTTACCAATTGAGCTACCGTGCTGTCAGTCCGATCCTGCGAAATTTGTGGTCTCTTATGAAAACGTCAATTGCGTGACGCTTAGCGCCATCTAGCCGTCTGTTCATGAAACAGATGGCCCAAGAAGTTATTCTTTACAGAATAAATTCAACTTGGAAATTGATGACGCTTCGCTATCTAATGCTTTAGAATGTTTTTTAACACTTACAGTGTCATATTTTATATTCATAAAGATGAAATAAGAAACCAAAAATTTTGCGCACGGGCGGGACTTAAAACAGCAACCTTTTGGCTGAAATTTAGCAGGGTCGGACTGACAGCACGGTAGCTCAATTGGTAAGAGCGTTTGACCCGGTCAGCTTATTTGGATTAGATAGGATGTTAACATATCAGAAGTCTCCGGCCGTATCTCTTGAGCCGGTAGAAGGGGGAGGGTTTACGGGTATTTTTTTAGGTTTTTCGCATAATATATCGGAAACTATGCGTCCTAGCGAGATATGACCTGTTACAAAAGTACAGCTAATAAGATTTACCGCAAGTTGTACTCAGTCCAGTTTTGAAACCAATCAAAATAAAGGAGGTTATCGATTTGCCTTATAATTTTTATTGACGTCGTTGGAGTTGGGAAAAAATTGAGTGTGATGGTCTATTTAGGCGTCTAAATATGTTGGTAAAATTTTGAAAGTGTATGTTTGTTCGTATGTTTGATATTTGTATAATTGTAAAATTTTGTTAGTGTAAACGAATATATTGGAAGCAAGATTTTGTTTCGAGATTATTCTTTATTTGATCTATTCAGTATTTTCCTACTTGAGGAAAAGTGCAAGTATCATCAAAATCTGATGTGGTCAAAAAGGGTTTCAAATTTATGAAAAACCAATTAATTTGAAGTCTTTAAAGCCTTTTTATGGAGTTTGATGAAAAAGGTTTATGAGTTTGAAAATTATATTTAAACTCCAGAGTATTTCTTTTTGCATCTATCTCAAGAACTTTTTAACTGATTTCGATGAAACTAACACGGTTCCCTTTATTATGCTTCAATAACTAAAAAACGAAAAAATTCAAAAAATTCAAAATATTTATTCAATTTAGGACACAATATGCCACTTATGAACGTCAAATGTACAGTGAAAAATAAAATAAAAATAAATGTGCCCTGAAGGGGCCGAATCATGTCTCCTTATCTTTTGGGCCCTACCAGCGCTTCGAGACAGAACACAGACAATTAGGCAAGTGCTGAGAAGAAACGCCGGAACAAACTCAGTCACCACTAGCTGCCGTAAAATCAAAATCATCAAAGGTAAGTACATCAGTCGGTGCAGGCTGGACGGACCATACATTCGTGTCGTTCAGGTAGTCAACAAATATCTAACAGAGAAACATACATATACTAACGAAATTAAGCACAAGTGTTTGGAAGCCTTAAAAAACCCACCAAGTGCGAGTTGGACTCGCGCGCTGAGGGTTCCGTACCAACGTTAACCCAGATGTTCCTACTGTTCCGCAAAAAACACAGCTTAGTTATTAGAAATGACATGTAGTTTTATCAAGGAGCTGATTATTCCATTTCCATAAACACACGTAAAACTGATAAATAATCTGATAAATAAACTGATAAATTTATATCGATAAAGAAAGATCGAAAAAATAACTTTTCTATGTTTTTAATACATAAACTAACCCATTTATTATAAATATGATCATTTGAAAATATCCTAAAACTATGTAATAAGTTATTTAAAATAAACAAGTTATCTTACTTTTTTTCACATAGTACTTTAAATATCTAAGACATATTTTTTCCGGAATATCTGGGTAAACTGAATTCGGGAAACCACTTACTACCACCTTCTTCCACTTAGCTAAAATACCACATTTTTTTGTCGACGCAAATATAAATTTGTTTTTCATAGTGTTTGTATGATGAACAAAGTTATGTTTGCGGTTGTTGAAAATGTGCTATGCCAAAAACAACTTCTCGTTCGATATCGTCCCAACCAATTTTCTTTGAAAGTATTTATGAAGATCTACATATATATATTTTCAAAAGTTACACTCGCTTAGTTTAGAAATTAGATGGGGGGACGCCCATTTTACCACTTTGGAAGCGTCTAGCGGTGAAACGATAGACTTTGAAAGAAAATGGTTTAAGTAACCTCTATGCCATTTTAAAATACTTATCCAAATACGCAAAGATGTGAATAACTTTCTTTTTTCGGTTTTAGTTTCATGTATGGGAACCCCCCACCCCTCCTTAAATATCATTATTTTTTTATTTTTTGTATAAAAATCGTAAAGCGGTTAACAGGAAACATCTTCCTACCAAATTGCAACAGTGTGATGATTATAGTTACAGAATAAAGTGGCTGTGACATACGGACGGACAGACAGACAGGTAGACAGACAGACTTGACGAAACTATAAGGGTTCCGTTTTTGCCATTCGGCTACGGAACCCTAAAAGTTATCATAGTCAAATATTATCCAATTCGAACGACATCATAAAAATATAAGTCGAATCGATAATCTCCTTTTTTTGAGGTCGGTTTATAACTTGAATTAGTTAAAATAGTAGCAAATTTTATCAGCTTTTATTTAGTAGAGCAAATATAACTTTTAAACCCTCCGAGTCAAGGACTACTATTCCAAACAAAATAACGAGTTCAAAAATCGTGTACCTTATAATTCTCTCCACTAGTCTGGTTTAGGTGCGCATTATAAATGTTGATGAAAATAATTAAATGAGAACAAAATTTTAAGTAAACTAATGACTGTAAATAATTGTTAGCTAATACCTTTGCGAAGTGCAATAGTAGATAAGCATTTTGTTAATAAATACAGTAATCCGCTGCTGAGTTACTTACTTAACAATTATTTTCTTTTTGCAACGTTAAACACTCGTTAATATAACTAGAAAATTTAATGTTCATTTCGGTTCACGATGAAACAAATAATGTTTTTGAGTTGTTTTAATACAAACTAGTAAGCGTTATTTCCCCTTTTACAGCTCCAAATTTTCACTATTAACAAAACCCATAAACTAATCAATAAAAACCTTCGAAGTGTAATAAAGAACTTAGTGGCCGGAGCTGTAAAACTTGTCGGATCAAACGCGTTAGCTTTAAGCACCTTTCTCGGCAAGTTTGACACTTTAATTCGCACAAACCTTAATTTCTTACCTTTTAATTAGAAAGTTAAACGGCTTGTCAATTTCAGGGCTGATTGAATAAAACGGAGAAAAGAGACTATTAACGGACTAACAAATTCTAAGCAGAATAAAGTTTGAGCTGTTTCTGATCAAACGAAGATACAATACCTGTAGAACTATTTTTTAAACCGACTTCAAAAAAGGAGGAGGTTATCAATTCGACTGTTTGTTTTTTTTATGTATTTTTTTGTTTGTATGTTACCTCATATCTCAGTCGTTTGTCTACCGAATCGAAAAAAATTTTCACCTACTTAGAGGGTCCCATTTTTTCCATTTTGGGATCTGATGATGGGATCTTGGTGTAATCGAAGCAAACCCTCAAATTTTAAAGGCACGTATAGTGTTTCTTTACTAGAATCTTAATGTTGACATGTTGTTACGTCTGATAGTCAACATCTTGTGGGGCTGAGCTGATGGTGGAACTCCTTAACGCTTAAGAGTTCAGTTATTATAATGACGGAACTCATGATAGGTAATTTGTAGCTTCTTAAAAAATAGAATCATAAGGTGCAACTCCCCCTCCCCCCTCTTATGTAATCACTAAAAATGAAGAAATAAAATAAACTTAAAAAAAAGTTAAAACCGACTTCAAAACCAAAATGCACTAAAAAGTCTTAAATAAACTCTTCACCATTGAAAGGAAAGGAATCCGTTTTAGGCAAACAATTTCTTTTTGGAGTCGGTGCCATCACTTTGACCATCAAGCATCAACTATCACAGCACCGAACGGATAAAACGGATTCCTTTCCTTTCAATGGTGAAGAGTTTATTTAAGACTTTTTAGTGCATTTTGGTTTTGAAGTCGGTTTTTCCTTTTTTTAAAGTTTATTTTTTTAGTGTCGCACAACCTTCTGAGTGTCATGATCATTTGATCAGAACCAGCTCAAATTTTATTCTGCTTAGATTTTTTTAATAATCTCTTTTCTCCTAACTTATTCACTCAGCCCTATAATTGATGCTAGATCATAGCTGTAAGGAGGGTGACCCTAGAGTTTGACTGGCGTGCTATCTAGGAAGTCCCTCGTTTTGAGCGCGGTGTGTGCAGGAGCAATGTCGTGGTGGAGCAGTAGTCTGTGGAGACCAGTGTTTGGTCGTTTGTTGCTCACAACAGGAAAAACTTAGTTGCTTACATTTGGTAGTATACCATTCAGCGTGGATGCTTCTTTGATCTCGTAAGGGAATCGACACTGAGTGGCCAGCCAAATTAAAAAAAAACTGACGGTCAAAATGCCGTTGGTTCATTTTGAAATACTTAAATTGTCGACATGCGCTTGGTATCTGGATAGTATTGATAAATCCAGGACTCATCACCTGTAATGATGTCATAAACACGCCGAGACGAGCCTGCTTCAAACTTGTTCAGAATATCACGGCACCATTCCACCCAGGCCTGTTTCTGAGCGTCGGTGAGGTAGTGCGGCTACTCAGTGTGATAATATCCTCCACACGCGATGATGACTTTGTAGAATCTCGTGAACGCTTCCCGATCCAATCATCAATTTGTGCTGAATCTCTTGATATTTAATTATCTCATTATCTTGGATTGATTTTTCACTGCTAGAACGTTTTCTTCCGTAATAGACCTCAAAGGGACCGTTTCATTCTTCATCCCCCAAGGTTGGTCGACCTCGCTTGAATTCATTATACCAACGACGCATGGTGGCCTTGAAGAAGCCTTTGTCTATGCCATTTAAAGTCTATCGAACGATTCTTCCGGTTTCTGGCGACGCTTGAAATCGTAAAAAAACATAGTTCCAAAACGTTCCCGGCGCAGATTAATTTTTTAGTCAGACACGATACTTTGAATTGGCTCGCAAACAATTTGGAGGGATATTTTGAAATTGGAACAAACCTATTTTCACTTTTAAGTAATCATTATTTCGAAAAAGATTCTAACAGACCAGTCCCCTACATATAAAAATAACTTTTTTTCGCAATACTTTCTGAGTGGCCTGGTTAAGCAAGAGGTAATTAGGTAGGAGGTAAAGGCCTTTTAATGAAGTCCAATGTCTATCATTTATTTCTAGAATAGAATTGAATAATTATTTATTTGCATAAAACACGGTACATTTGTCAGGTTCTTAAAAATTAAAAGTGAACATGCGTGTTTCATCGATTTATCGATATGCAAACATTTCGTCGTCATGCAAAACTATCTGTCATACAATTCGAAAGTAAAATTTTAAATTTATTGATACATTAATGTCAACATTGAAATTATTATAAAAATTTAAGAGTCATTAAAATTATAATATTAATAATAATATAGTACTAATTACGTAATTCTTTAATTCTTTTGTCACATTGAAATTTAATAAATAAAAAGATGACAGTTATCAATTACAATTAGTTTTAAGTGTCCGTCACGGCAAAATCTTGTTTACTCGTCTACGCTATAGAAACAGTTCTCAACCAGCACTCTAAAAATGATTATTTTATAAATATTGAATGGCAAATTTTGAATGTGGTTTGGTAGCAGATTATATAGTCGAACACACATACTGTGACTGTTTCTGGCCACACATGTTGTTGCTGCTACAGGTACAAATAACTTCCACGGGTATCTCCTTGAGCCACCCCGACTACAATTGTCTTGTGTTTTTGAAAAGAGATAATGTTTTTTCTTCGTAAATAGCAATATTTCAAAAAAAAAACAAAGATGGCAATGCAAGAATTCTTATTTTTTTTAAAAGAGGCCTACATGATTCCATCAGTCCAACATCGCAAATGGATCTAACACATTTCTTCTGCAAAATGAAGACTCTGTTGAGGTGTGTCGAGTTTCCCCATAGAATCAGCCCATACCTCAAAATGGAACCAACATATCCGTGGTATGCTATCAGAGCTGTCTGAAGATTTGACAATTTGGTCAGACGATATAGAGCGTATATAAACCTATGTATTCTTTGACATACTCTGTTGACATGATTCCGCCAAGTGAGTTCGGAATCGATAACGATACCTAGAAAAATGGCTGATAAAGTAAGGGCAATGGGATCTTCGCCATGTTTAACCGATAAGTTTTCGGGTTTTCCATTTTTGTTGAAGAATTGTATGTATTTTGTTTTACTTGCATTTATTTTTAAATCATTATCACTAAGCCAATCTGTAACATTTTTGATTTCATTATTTATTTAATTATTGTAGTCGATTTTAGGTTTTTGTGTATTGTAATAGAAATTTCATCAGCAAAAAGTGTGACTGGATATTTCGTACAATTGGGGAGGTCATTTAAGTATACGATGAAGAGTAATGGTCCCAATATACTACCCTGGGGCACACCAGAGCCGTTTTGCCTATTTCCCGATTTGCACAATACATTATGGGACTTATTATCGAGCTTTGATATTTGCACAAAATTGTGTTCTTTCCCTGAGATAGCTTTTAATCCAATCATATGCTACGTTAGTAGTACCTAGCCACTTAATAGCCAATTTCCGATATTGCTTATTTAGTAATCCAAACACCAATAGGTACGTATATGCGTTTTACTTTAAAATGCATTGCGATATAAACAAATCAAGAAATGCGCAGCCTTGTTCAGAACACAGATCTGTCTCTGACTTCTTCGGCAAAAGTTTATCAAATAGTCGAGGCAGATCAGTCTGCACAATGCACACGAATTCACCGCTGTTTCAAATCGAATTAGAACCTACTGCAGTTCCAGATGACATTGGAACAGCAATTTAACGCTGAATTCGTTACCCTGCGTTCGACGTTCAATTTCTACGGGAGACGTGTGACTGCGATGTAATCACACATATATTGGGTGTTGTGGTACCACCATTGTGTCTGATTTCTATAACACGAGTGCATTAGCTACTTACTTTGGGATCAGAGCAACGTATGTGATTGTTGTCCAATATTACTAAAAATAATAATAAAAAAAACCATTCAATGTACTTTTATCTTCATCTCATCAAAATGGTACACGAATAACGTAGACATACCTACAAACAGTACGTAGTCAAAATTATTCTTAGTGATAATTTCTGGCTTCAAACAGAACCAATAACCTGCATACAGTTGCTCGTTAAGCAGTAATTATATGTTTGGTAAATTGAAACAGATTAAACGCGACATGTCATTTACCGGCCTAATAACGTTCGTTGCCATGTGACATATTTAGTAGCGTTTATTACGAGCAATTACGAAAATAATGTGTTTGTTAAAATGCTGCTGACTGTGGTTCGCAATTGGCGCCATTTGGGAGCCACGCTACCACTCATCTGAAAACCCCTATTAATAAACCAACCGGATGTTTGAATTGTTTGTATTTATTGTCTTATTATACCGACGGTTTGGTTTTCCATTTACGAATGAAATGAACAGACATTGGATCTGTACAATAGCGGATTAAACGACGTTTATACGTAACGTTTTGTCGTTGAATTTATTCTGTAAAGAATAACTGCTTGGGCACACTGTTTCATAAACAGACGAATAGATGGCGTTAAGCGTCACGCAATGACGTATCCATGAGAGACCACAAATTTTGCAAGGTCGGACTGACAGCACGGTAGCTCAATTGGTAGAGCGTTTGGCCCGGTCAGCCAAGAGGTTCCTGGTTCAAGTTCCGCCCGTGCGCAAATTTCTGGTTTCTTATTTCAACTTTATGAATATAATATGACACTGTGAGTGTTAAAAACATTATACACATAAATTGCCACCAGAGATGTGCTTTTCCACCAGAGATGTGCTATGCTACGATTCTATGGATGCGTTTGATATCCACCAATCATATTTTGGTGGACATTCAATTAAGGACGGACGGATTCAACGTAGATATGTTTTTTTATGTGGAAGGATGCATGCTTTAGATGCGTGCTATAGATGCCTGCTATGAGCCCTCATCGCGTCGCTCCCACCGCTTCCTTACTATTGGTATTAACATCATAGCTCGAGATGCGCAACTTTCTCGAACAGGAACTTTGCAGCGGCGCATATTCGTAGCGCATCTTCCTCGCACAGCTACCTAACGTAGTATTGGTGGAAACTGTCGCATATTTTCGTAGCGGTGATTTCACATTTTCGCAGCATAGCTGCAAAGCAATTCTCTAGTGGGAAAGTCCTCTAAACTTTGCACTGATTTACATTGGGTATCACTACATTTGTGCTTTCTCTTATGTGTATCAGCCTTTTCCAAAAGCCTTTTCCAAAGAACCAGATACTTTAAGGGGGCCATTGGGAAGTGGTACCGTTTACGACCCTCAAGGAATTACCAGCGAAAGTCCAAATGCTCGCGACCTGAGCCTTGCAGGAGATTCGCACATTTTACGAGCTCAACGAGGTTATGCCATTTTCAAGCTTCGTTTCCTTCTATTATCTGTGCGAACACACAGTAAATCTTCGAATACACTAAGTATTTTATCACGTGCGTAAGTGCGGCAATTTTTTATCAGCCAAGGGCTTATGAGTCGCTGGATTTATAGCGCTGGAATGGGTTAACATCCGCAATAACAGGATATCGCGCAACCAGTGATTTTAAGTACACCAACCGAAATGTATGAAAGAGATACCTCTTCGTATGTTCGAACATAACCTGCTCAGAGTCGGCAGCACGATTTCAATTACCTCCAAGCTGTTAGTCCAGTAAATTAACCAAAAATACGTAGGACTAAATTAAACAGCATTCCATTTATTGACAATGGTCCCTTGGAACCGTTTCAACGATTACCGTTCGAATTGAAATATACGCGAACTAAATCCCAAACGATTATAGTGCACAAACTTTACACCATAGCGATAGGGAATAATGTTATCTATTCGCACAGTATCACTATTTAAGAGTCCGTTACATCCAATGTTCGTAGCAAATTGACAATTTAGTTAATAGCTACAATTGGGGTCATTCAGAATAGATGTTTCATACCACCTGAATCCTGAATAGATAAGAGGATAGGACACGACCAATCAGTGCAGAGCTCGTATAGTGATATAAGATTGGTGGTTCAGCGAAATCGCATTACGAATCCTCGATACCGTGAATTATTCTCCAGTCACCCGGTACTAGTACCCAGTGGTCGTCAAACTCGATTTTCGGTTTGCTACCGAATGATATCCAGATCTCAGCATTTAGGTAAGTAAGTCCGCCTAAATTGTACATTTCCGTTGAATGAATTTGCAATTTGATTTATGTTATGTGCAATAAAAAGTTATCTCTTCTCAAATACCACATACTTACTCGTATGTCATAGTTTCCTTGTAACTTACAAATTGTCTATCTCCATCATAGAAACTTGTCATGCAGAAACAATTAACAGATTCATATCTAGTACACTGATACTTTGCCATCTTCATATTTTGAGATTTTTATATACAATGCGAATGGTTCTGAACCAACAATAGTTTAAAAACACAGGTAGAAGTTCCGCAGCGTGTCGTGTTTTTATTTAACGGTGATAAACGATAGATTTGCGGTTCTGGAGCAACAGCCGACTTTGGTTTTTTTATGCTATTATTGAATCACGGGTTTGACATATGTCTATGTATTTAATCAATAAGTTCTTTTACGTACCTGCCTACTATATTAAAAATTTATATGTGTGTGGCATACAGGCTGCGTTGTTTTGGTCAGCGACGCGTGACAAGGGTGATTTTACAGACGATGAAAAAAGATAAAAAAAATAAAGCATTAAACCCACTAAATCAATTTATTAGTGCGATACTAACAAGCAAGTCTAAAGTATCAACTTCAGGTCGCCTCTCCGTAGCTTACAAGCTACGGCGTATTTTCCCCATTCATTTTGATTTTTTTGAGAATGTTGTGAAGATGTTTTCTTTTAAAAAACTTGTAAATTTTTTGGTTTGTTTTAAGAAAAACCGGCCAGGTGCGAGTCGGACTCGCGCACTGAGGGTTCCGTGACAATTTTAACTGAATTAGGGAATTTACTTAATTGAGTAAAAGTAGCTAAAATTAAAGGGCACTGATTTAAAGAGGCAGTTGAAAATAGCAGTTTTGGTAAGTTAATAATTATAAATGACAGGTTTAATAACTAGTTCAGCAGTTAAAACTTAGCAGTAAAGTCAACAGAAATGAGTAATAAAAAATAATGAAATGGATCAGTGTATAAACAACTGAGCAGGAATATAATTAAACTGGTGGTAAAAATTATTGAACGAGCGGTTACATGTGCAATTCCATTTGGAAAGATTGCCAGACTATTAAAAAGCAGCAATAAAAAAAAGGTGGAACTATACGCGACGCTAGGATTTAAGAACGACAGATAGGCTAAAGTATGAACTAAAAGATGAGAAATGAACATGTTATTAAGGCGTAGTAGTAAACCTATTCACGTTCGCTCAATACTCGTAGACGAATAATTTTAATTTAGGTGTTTAGTTACGGTACAGTAGCTTGAGCACATACATTTAAAACTGAAATGAAATAAGAAACCAAAAATTTGCGCACGGGCGGGACTTGAACCAGCAACCTCTTGGCAGACCGGGCCAAACGCTCTTACCAATTGACCTACAGAAAATTCTTATAGAATTACATAGGTACTTCCATTTAAATGCATGTCAATGCCCTTTAATCATACAAAAAAGATACCAAATTATTAATATACACATCGCACATCGGTCTTTAATTACTTTTGACGATCAGAAGATATGTCCTTTTATAAAGCAAATGTTTCGATTTCTGGAAAATTAACCTATTTACCCCCTACGCACACGGAGCTCCTAAAATTAACTAGTCACCACCAAACATTATGTAGAAAACAACATTTGAATTTAAAAACGTATGTAATATTCAGTAATACAGTTAATGCTAGTACAGAACTCTTAATGTAGTAGCCCAATTCGCACTTAGCCCGTTTTCACTCGTCTGTTTGATTTCAGTAGCCGTAGTCTGATGCATCATTTTTGACATTTCGCGTCGACAATTTCAACACGAAAACACCAATTTTGTCTCAGCATTTTTCGAGCGCCACCTGGTGGTTTTACACGGAACTATGTCGAGACTTCCGTCACAGCTGTACCTATCTGTCCCAGTGCAGCGTTCATTAACGTTCCGTTTCTCCAACACTTGTTCATGGTTCGGATCACTCAGTCGGAATATTATACTTTGATGTTTTTATATCAGCTTGGTTGAGGGTATGTGTTTAGGATGACTCAAGTTTTGCTAACACTTGCATTTTGACGAGTCGTACTAATATTTTTTGATAATATTACACAAAAAATATGAACGAGAAAGTTTAAACAACTTCGTTGATTGTGCCCATTAGGTGGAATAATGACTTGTCTGCAGAAAAATACTGGCCAGTTGCCGAGTTATAATAATTGATAGAACCTATACTTAATTATTTCAAGTTTTGAAATTGGATATGATAACTATGCAAGTAATGTGTTGGAGCTCTAATACTTACCATTAACATTTCAAATGTAAATAAAATAGCTTTAGCACAGCATTTAGCAGTAATTTTTACTGAATTGTTTCTACTTGCACTCTAATCATTAATGAAAAAGGATTTTCGTAGTATAACTAATAATAATACCGATGATGATTTTAACATTATTGACTGAAATCAATTTAAAATCAACTTACAATCCAAATAAAACAAGTAAACCATGTACAAGCTTACATTAATACAGATACAAGCAGTACAGGAAAATTAGTTTGTCAAAACTATATATGCAAACTCACACTAAGATTACCTTTAAGGCAGCACTTTAAAACACAATTTCCCTAGATAACACAAGTTACTGTGTTACAAATAAGATAAACTACTTCATCCGTGCAGATAGTAAGGATACCACAGTGTTTCATTGAAAAGTAATCCAGAGGGAGACAATTCCATTTGGCGAGATTGCCAGACTTTTAATTAGCATTGAAAAATCTGTGAAAAGTTCGCCACTGGAGACAAACTTCGCGTTTAATTTTTCGCCGACTTATGCCGGAAGTAATGCGAATTAGTATTCGGAGAAGGTTCGGAGTAAGAGTATTTATTATCCGTACAAACCATTCCATCGAATCTCGATCTTGAAGAATCAACTGGAGAATTCTCCGCGGGAAGTTGTCAAATTAAGATTGAAACTGTTACCATAAATTTCGTTGCGAATGAATGAGATAAACGTATATGTCACCGTAATATTGTAAACGATGCAAAATTTTAAACAAAATGCTTAATCTTGTCGAGTTTGTTAACAATCAATCGACAGACTACTACAACCTTCCGCGTTAGAATATCATCTCGCGGTTTTCACAATTTAACAGTGTATTTGTAAGTAGCCACCCTTCTTGGCACCATGCCGCGATCGCAGGTTCCAGATTAGGAAAATTATTTTTATATCTACATAGTTTCTTATTCACATTAATCAAAGTTAGTTATTTTTTTCTCTTTCCCCTAGATATAGCTTATATTGTCAATAAGTTTTTTTATGAGTATATGTTTACAAATTTAGGACTAAGGTTCTAGTTAACGAGTTTAGTTATACTGAGGGCTGATTTTACCTATGTCATATAAGATATTGTCGTCGAATAAAATATAATACGCCTAATTTAAAAACGTCATCTATTTGTCAGGAATCATTTATGTAAAGGTCATTTTGAAATCGATCGTTTTATACTGATCCAGTCGTATAAGTCTAATCTGACGTAGGTGAAATAGGCCCTAAGGGACATATCACAGAAATCATAGATTGAATACAAATAATAATATTATACTAGTAGTTGCGAAAGGTTGAATTTTATGCAGGATATCTCATATATGCTAATTATCTTAACTTTCCCTTTAAGGATTTATCTTTAAACCAGACCACTTACTTCAAATCTCACAACACATTTTACTGCATTTAAACAACAATACTAGGTCAGACTTCCACTGAATAAGTATAAAACGACTGATTTTAAAAGGACATTGAAAAAATCCGGCTTTATACACATAGTTTTTCACCAAAGTCAAACGCAGTTTCCTCCACATCTATACTAGACACACGTAGCACGGACTAACACGTAATATATTTTATGGACAACGTCAACTATTGCTTTACGATTTAGCCGGAATCTAAGTCCGTTTGGTGCGGACCACGTACAACGTTCATAAACTTTATGAACTTTACTACAAGCTTTATGACGTTTGTCAAATATTTCTTCTTAAGGGATTTGATGTTAATTGATCAAAGAACTGGGTATAGGTACCGACCGTCAGTTAAATGCAAAAATCTTATTTTTTTCTATTAGGGCCATAAAATTAATATTTCTATCGGAAGAGAAAGACAAGTAAAAGCTGACAAACGAAACCGATTTCAGTTGTCAGTTACTCCTTTAAGTAAGTAACATTTGTAGCTTAAAATGAAGTTACCTTTGTTCAGGTAATTTACCAATCTTTCTAAGTTAAACATATTAGCTTACCGCATGATACACAGTCGACACAAAATATCTAACATGCAGGTCGAGTATAAATTTCATATTATTTCTTATACAAAATATTCGAAGATATGCATTAACTGTGTTATTCTGTCTTTACTTTTTTACGTAAATTAACGTTTGTAGGATATAATAATCAAACTGCAATAATCGATCATGACAACCACTTAAGGCGACTCATCATTAACAGCAAAAGGACGTATTCTGCTGTATATAGGCCAACCACACAGTTTTCTTCACAAGATCGACTGCCCATCTTGTCGGTGGACATCCTACAGTCGCCAATCTAGAACTTTTCTGCCCCAACAACAAAGATTTCAATTAACTGAAAAGTTCTAGATATTACCTAACAAAATATTATATTATAAGGGGTTTGTAGTTGTTTTTAGTCAAAAGAAAAATAGAGTGGGACGTTCCTGATTTTCATCAAATACCATGCCCAAAAATATATTTTTCATTTCTTCTGTTCGGAAAATTGAACTTTCATGTGGAGATAGACGGGTGAAAAATAGCTTTTCCATCCCTAGGGTGAAAAGTAATCTAGTTTTAATTGCTACGATCAGACATGGAGCTAAAGGTAATTGAATCACATTATATTATTAAAATAAACAAGCTTTTCATATTTTTAAGATAAGCTAAACATTAAAAGCGTGTTTATTATAGTCACTGATTTGAAAAAAGTACAATTGGTCTAATTTTTTACAATGTAAAATCTACAAATATATTTCGGTTTCCCAGCATACAAAGTCTCACTTTTTAATTTCATCAAATTGTCACATTTTGTTTGTCTTTCACGATATATTTTTTTTAGTTTGGTCGAGATTATTGCATAGATTATTAAGCAGGCGGAGGCGACTTGCTGCCATTTTTGGATGATCAAACGAACTTACCTTAAGTGAAGTTCGATCCAAATTGTCCTGACTTCGACGAAGAGATTTAATTGACCATGTAGTATGCCCTGCTACGCGTCTATTCACTCGCACACAGGTTTAGCGCAAGAAAGAGAAAGTAGAAAACCTCACTCCCTCTCACGCCTCACAGCACTGCCAGCCGCCTGTCGCTCATTCATTTCAGAGCAAGGAGACTGATGTATGAGATGTACAACATTGATTATACCTATGGTATGGGTGACGATTATTTTTGCATAAAAAACGTACACGGGAATTGGGAAGGGTGGGACCTTAAATCTCTTCGTCGAAGTCAGGACAATTTGGATCGAACTTCACTTAAGGTAAGTTCGATTGAACATCCAATTGTCCTGCCTTCGACTCTGAGATTTAATTGACCATGTAGATGTTCGGAGTAAAATCAATGTTGTTACAACAGAATAAGTTGACATCTCTGTTAGTGTTTGATCATTAGAACGATCATATTAAATAACAATTTATTGTTCACGTCACCATCTTTGACATTTAGATGTATTACTATTACTAAAAAAGAATGGATGTATGATAACTATGATAAGTTATAACTTTCTACTATAAACAAATATTTTTACTAGGAAGAAAGAAGATATTTGTGAGTTTTTTTTTAATGATTAACTAAAAATATATAATTTATTTATTTTAGTAATCTGAAACTGAAATAGTTTTATTTCTTATTTTTATTGTGGCGTGTTATATAAATAACAAACAATACGGAATACGTATTGTTGAGCTGAGACGGTTTGCGAATTTTATAGTTTTACACACTGAATTTGGCACGTAAAACAAATGATAATTTTATTACGAGGAAAGCTACATACAGAAAACACTTTTTAGTAAGCGCATTATCTTTGGTAAGTTAACGGGCTGGAAGGTAAGTCTGACAAATCGTTATCTTGTCTTGCAATTTTTTAACATATTTTATAATTATAGATTTGAAATACATACATGATATTCTATTGCTTTTTAGTATAAGATATTTAGGTATTAATGTGACTGTTTTAAAGATATACGTCCGAATACCAAACATATAAATAATATTTTATACATTTAAATTTCGAATACCTGAGAAAACATTTGGTTATAAAAAGTGTTAGATGAAAAGCAATTGATTAATTTATTTATTTTAAGGAATGAAATTTTCTTAAGATCATGAAATATTCACAGGTGTCTATCAATGCTATATGATTATTTGCTGAGTTACCAAAATAATACGAAAATTCAATGGCTTTGAAGTATTATCGTTATCAGAAATTTTAAGGCATAGGTAAGTTATGTTTTTTTATTTATTTTTGTATAATTAAAAATTCAATAAGTATTTTGGTAACTGAAAAGTAACTATATCAATCAATATACAATTTACAATCTTCTTCAGAAATGAAGAAGATTAAAAATCGGCTTCTGAGAGCTTTGTGACTTTATAAGGGCGAACGACCGACGAGAAATTGTTTGCAATTTCTCCGACAGAAGTTCTGTTACTACCCGGCCCCGGCCAAAAACGTTTATCTAATATTCGACTAATCGACCAGGAATGTTCGCCGAGTATTCGATAGTCGGCACATGGTGAGATTTCTCGTTGTAAATTTACTCTTAATTTTATTGCCTGGATAACTTTTAAGGATTATAGTAAATATCAATACTATCTTTCGAGTTAGTTACTATGAGTTTTTTATTTATTTATATATATATATATTTAAGTTTGACAAATATTGACTTGTTTCAATATTATGAGCAGTGTCAAAAAAAAAATCTGATTATGATTCAGAATTAGGGTACCTATTTGGACAAAAAATCTAAAAATAAACTGATATCGTATACCTTTGTCATATCGAGATCCCAAGGTAGACTGGTTTCATACATATTTACAAACATTCTTATATATGGTTCATAAAAAACAAGAATTATTTGGTTTACAATAATTAATTGACTCAAATTTTAATGAATTGTCGTATCACATGACGTCCTCTGGCGTAAGAGTGAAGGGAAAGTCCTTTAAGAAAAAAACATTTTTTTTTGTAACTAGGAGGCGGGCCGGACTATCGTGCCACTTGACCTGTTTTGTTATTAATTTTTAAAATTCTTTGAAAATTGAAAAGATCCTTTGAAAATTCATTAAACACAGTTTATCGAATACTTTAAACGGTTCTCCCTTGTTTTGTCGAACAACGTTTGATATAATTTCACTTCACAAACATTTAAAATATCTAATTTCATTTGATATAATTATTCGATTCCTATAATATTTATTTTATCTAATTTTGATTGACATAATTGTTCATGTAATAAATTTCATTTCATCGAATTTTCACTTTGCCTAATATCACATGACATAATGTTTGCTTGGCCTAATGAGTGCTTAATCTAATTTTTATTTAACCGAAACTTTATACCTGAATAACACTAGATAAAACAACAAAAAAAGCGGTCACTGTTCTAACCTACATAACCTAGATGACATCAACAAAGGGGAATTTTGGCGCTCGGCGGCCGCTGCCGCGGCACGCTCGCTTCGCTTGCTCGCCTTCGCGCGTTGTCGGATCACTGTTCTAACCTAACCTAACCTAGATGACACTACAGAGGGGAGTTCTGGCGCTCGGCGGCCGCTGCCGCGGCACGCTCGCTTCGCTCGCTCGCCTTCGCGCGTTGTCGGATCACTGTTCTAACCTAACCTAACCTAGATGACACTACAGAGGGGAGTTCTGGCGCTCGGCGGCCGCTACCGCGGCACGCTCGCTTCGCTTGCTCGCCTTCGCGCGTTGTCGGATCACTGTTCTAACCTAACCTAACCTAGATGACACTACAGAGGGGAGTTCTGGCGCTCGGCGGCCGCTGCCGCGGCACGCTCGCTTCGCTTGCTCGCCTTCGCGCGTTGTCGGATCACTGTTCTAACCTAACCTAACCTAGATGACACTACAGAGGAAAGTGGTGGTGCTCGGTGGCGCTCCTTTTTTGTGATTAAATGCAAAATATTAAAGCTTTGTTTTACTCAAGTTGCCCTATTTGCTGTCTTTAAAATAATACTGTTAAAATCATATAATTAAAAAAAACAATATAGACGATCTGATCATTATACTAAATAAAAGTATGTAAAATGATAATTATACAAAATAAGATTAGATAAAGCAAAAATTAGATGAAATGATTATTAGGTCGAATGATGATTATGCCTCTTAAATGTTAGCACAAGCGTTGTTATATCAAACAAATATTATCTGTTATAAAAATTATGTTAAACAAAATTATGTTAAACAAACATTATGTTAAGAGTGATTAGTAATAGTGAAATTATATCAAACGTTTTTCGACAAAACAAGGGAGAACCACTTTAAACATCAGACGATAAAGTTCATATTATAAGAATCTATTTTATTACTAATTGGAGCAACGTTTCCAAAGAATCGTTCCTTAGTAACTTGTGGCTTTCTGGGGAAGATTTTTGTGGAGTGGATGAATGTAATTAGGTGGAAAAAAGTGATGGTTAGAGAAAATATTTACTTGATGTAGTTTATTCTTAAATCACAGAATAAATAGTAGGAAAATTAACATGGTTTATATTTCCAATAACTCGAATTAGATAATTGTAGTGCAATTTGGGTCTAATGCAGCATTGCATTTAGGATACGCCAGTATTTTTTTTAAATATATAATAATTGCCTTTTGTTAAAATAAATATCGATAGTAGTATTTGTGTAGTAATGAACATGTCTTGTATTTATCTCACCTTAAACGTCCCTACGTTTTACGTGTGACATGTGGCACATGGCAAATAAAAATAACCGAAGAATATTAAATAAAATAATATTATACTTGAGAAAATTAAATTGTACCAATTCATATGCTTTGTTATTGCATATCCATAAAAAACAAAAAAGGCATTATTTTCGTAAAATGGACTTGTTTCAATTTTGAAGCTACCTATTCTTACGGTATATTTAACAATGTGTTGATTAGTTCTGGTTAGTGCTATCTGCGGATACTTCATACAATATGACATTTTATTTGAATTATGCTTCGGTGGTGATCGTGGTAGCATATGTTAAAAAACAAGCTCATAGAAACAAAAGTTAATTAATTTAAGGTGACCAAAGGTTTCCACAATCTTTGCTGGTCGGTGGCTGACTTTTCCAAAGATAAAGGACACAGACTCGAGTCGAGAACGACTCGAGATTAAGTACCGAACTTTGCGACGATTATATGAATGCATTCATAAAAAAGCGTATCACTGTCACAGCATATTTTTCTAAAAATTAAACTCCAAAACAATGGAATACCGCGGACACCTTAATAAATCTAATATGACGGTAGTACTATATTGATTACGGAATTTGATAAGATACATTTCAAAACAATCACGGTTTCGAGCTAGTTGTTATTGCGTCGGTAAATAAAATCTTAGCTTTACCGATTTATTTACTGAGAAATTGATTAAATCTTAGTTGGATTTCAAAACTTAATATGTCAAATTTTCTACCATTCAGAATTATACATATGCCAGGTATTGAGCAAAGCTCATTCTCATTTTTATCATAGCTGTTAAAATTGAAAGCAAAAAATGGGGTTTTTAAACGGACCGGTTTTTATATGGACCCAACCATATTTTGGTACGTACTGGGCAAGCTTACAGCTTGTTTGCTTGCTATTTATAATCAAAGAGCCAACCACAAGCTAAATAGGTAAAAGCAGAAAGCAGAAATGTATGTAGAAACTTGCTTTCTAAAAAAGTAAATTGTTATCTTTTTAAAAAATCTATAAAAAAACGATATTTTAAGTAGTATTATTAAGCAATGTTGTGTTTACCATAGCATTGTCTAATTAGACAATTTTATAGCCATTGGCAAGAAATAAGTACAAAAGAGTTGTAATCAATGGCGGATATAGCTATAACATAACTACATGAGCTATGGAGGGATGCCATGCTACCGATTTTAGAGCTTTGGGAAAAAAATTGAAGCGTGTACTGCAGGTTGCAGAATACGTGTATTTATGATTAAGGTCTAGGCAGTAAAAGTGTTTTGAAATCTCTATTTGACTTTTCCGAGCAAAAATGTACAAAATAAATAAAAAATTATTCGATTTGAAATAAATCTGCCACCACTATTTTTCGGTACTTACGAAAAGGTGCTTTGTATTATTTTATTGCTATTTTTGTTTGTTAGTGTGATGGCTTACATTATGCTCCATTTTAGTAATTATCAAAAGATTGGCTGAGACAAGTGTTCGGTCGTGGTTTCGCCACGAGTGGAATACGGTAGCCTGTAATAAGTACATATGTACGTACGCTTTAAGGTGATGTAATAAAGCTTTCATAAAAACACATACCTTTTTTGGTCGGATTCTGATTCCAAGTGCGAAACGTTGAAAAAACGCTGGAATTGTGACGGTAGGTCACCGTTACGAAGTAATTCGCGGCGCATCAGGGGCCGTCGCGTCCGCACAGGTAGAACATACAGGCGCAGGCGCCTGTTGGGCCGGATGAGTGCGGGCGAGAGCCGCTGCTTCATACTTAGAGGCCATGATGGCGCATCGTCAGCGCTGCTTAGTATGTGGAATTATGTATGAATGTCTTTGGCTGTAATTTATTATTAGCATTAAAGCCCAATTGACTGTAAATTCACCCAACTTGTTCCTCTTTTTTCGCAATGAAAATGAGGGTAGGATATTGGAAGCAACGCATACCAAAAGTCTCAGCTGAGATCAAAAATGATCTAGATAATTAGGACTGGCTGACATCGCGTGTCAGCTCGGCCGGTATTTGCTACAGATCAATATCGCGTATTGATTCGGAGCGGAAAATGCGGACTGGCTGGCATCGCGTGCTAGCTCGGCCGCGAAGCGTAAAGCATGCATGGTGCAGCCACGCTGGGTAGTGCGTTTTACTTCACATTCACTTTATGAATAAATACGTATCACTATAAGGTAAGTTTCGTTTAGCACGAAATAAAAACTTAACGGTTATATACTGTGGTTACTGCGTGCGTTGTAACGGCGCGCGCGCACGGACACGAATGAGCGACAGGCGGCTGGCAGTGCTGTGAGGCGTGGGAGGGAGTGAGGTTTTCTACTTTCTCTTTCTTGCGCTAAACCTGTGTGCGAGTGAATAGACGCGTAGCAGGGCATACTACATGGTCAATTAAATCTCAGAGTCGAAGGCAGGACAATTGTTGTTCATTAATCTTCTTAATCACTCCCACCTTAAGCTGTCATTCATAGCGCTACCTCATGAGGCAAAATTGAACCTGGAATTTGAAATAATCTGTGGTAGTTTTGGTGACAAGTAACCTTATTTTCGCAAGGTTACGTTCTTCTCCTAATACAGGGTGTTGTTTTGGTCAGTGACATCCAACTCAGGGATGATAATATGAGTTATGCTTATTCTTAAAAAAAAATGCTTTAAATTCTGAGCAAGTTTTATACAATAAAACCTCTTCACAGCATTCAAAATTTTTTTTGTTTAATTTTTAGTGATTACATAAGGGGAGGGGGGGAGGAGTTGCACCTGATGATTCTATTTTTAAGAAGCTACAAATTACCGATCATAAGTTCCGTCATTATAATTACTGAACTCCTAAGCGTTAAGGTGTTCCACCATTAGCTCAGCCCCACAAGATATTGATTAGCAGACGTATCAACACGTCAACATTAAGATTCTAGAAAAAAACATATAAATTATACGTGCCTTTTAAATGTGAGGGTTTCCTTCGATTACACCAAGATCCCATCATCAGATCCCAAATTGTCAACAATGGGACAAACTAAAATTTATACCCTCTAGGTAGGCGAAAAAAATTTACGTATCGGTCGACAAACGACTGAGATATGAGGTAACATTGATACAAAAAAAACATACAATCGAATTGATAAACTCCTATATTCATAAAGATGAAATAAGAAACCAAAAATATGCGCACGGGCGGGACTTGAACCAGCAACTTCTTGGCTGACCGGGCCAAACGCTCTTACCAATTGAGCAACCGTGCTGTCAGTCCGACCTTGCGAAATTTGTGGTCTCTTATGGATACGTCATTGCGTGACGCTTTATGCGTATAAAATATGACACTGTGAGTGTAAAAAACATTCTGAACTTGCCTCCTTTTTTAGGGTTCCGTAGCCGAATGGCAAAAAACGGAATTCTTATAGTTTCGTCAAGTCTGTCTGTCTGTCTGTCTGTCTGTCTGTCTGTCCGTCCGTATGTCACACCCATTTAATTCTGTAACTATAAGCATTACACAATTGAAATTTGGTAGGAAGATGTATCTTGTTAACCGCTTACCGATTCTCATACAAAAAATAAAAAATAATGATAGTTAAAGGGGGGGCTCTCATACATGAAACTAAAACTAAAAAAAAAAAATTTTGTCAAACCTAAGCGTGTGGTGTCTATAGATAGGTCTTTTAAAATAACATAGAGTTTTCTAAAACCATTTTCTTTTAAAGTCAAACGTTTCATAGCTAGACGCTTCCAAAGTGGTAAAATGGGCGTCCCCCCCCCATCTAATTTCTAAACCAAGCATGTGTAAATTTTGAAAAAAATATATGATGTAGATCTTAATAAATACTTTTAACGAAAATTAGTTTGGACGGGATCGAACAAGTAGTTTTTGAGATATAATACATTTTCAAAAACCGCAAGCATAACTTTGTACTTCATACAAACACTACGAAAAACAAAGTTATATTTGTAGTCAACAAAATATTGTGGTATTTTACTAAGTAGAAGTAAATGGGTTCCCTAATTCAGTTAAAGTTGGCACGGAACCCTCAGTGCGCGAGTCCGACTCGCACTTGGCCGGTTTTTTTGAAGTCGGTTAAAAATTGACGGAACCCATGTGACACAGTGTGACACATCGACGCGCGGCGCTTACATCAATGTCTAAATGCCAAGCGCGGCGGCAACCAGTGTCCACGGCCAAAAGATTGATGACAAGGGACCTTTGAAAATTAAATTTCAGAGGGAGGAGGTTGTTGATACTAATTTTTAGTTCGAACTCACCAATGTTTTTTTTATTGTAGATTTTATTATATATTTCTTGTTGTTTTTTTGCCTTCGACAAAACTTGAGTAGGTAAATTATACGACTATTGCTAAACCGAAACTTTTCTTTGGTAGGATTGGTCCTTAAAGTCCAAGGAATCTAAAAATGTGGTTTGGCCGTTTTCTGAAAAAATATACATTATTCATAAATTTTCTTGTGATCTTATAGGAACCGCCAGATCCCATTATTATAACATGGGGTAGAGTTTGAGATGGTTTAAAGTAGGTTTGTGAGTAATGTTAGAAACTTGGCTCTATAATATGAGATCTCATAACGTATTGCCACTGAAAGCAATACGATCTCCGTTTTTGGTGACATTGTACATGAAAATGTTATTGGTGGGATTGCATTCCTTTTTGTAATTTGTTAAGTCTTGTACAAATAAAAAAACAATTAACGGATTTCCTTGGCCAATGTTTCATTTTATTTTAAGGATTGTAATAAAACGAGTGACTGTAAATTACAATTATTAGTGTCAAAATTAATTAATTTGGGTTATAGAATTACAAAGTGAGCGACTGACTGCGAGTGACGAGAAATCAACAGAACAGCAACTTACAAACATTAATTTGAGTTACTTAAAATACAAAATGAGCAGCTGCATAATATTTGAGCGACCTAATATTTGTTTGAGTGTCAACGTTACGTCCTGCATTTTTTTCAATATTTAGCAAATGTATTTTTTATACTGAGCGGCATTTTATCTTAAATGAAGTGTTTCGAATACAAACACCACTTTGAAAAATACACTAATGAGCAGAGTATAATGAGCTCACATTTAAAAAATAAAAATAATATGAAATAACTATTTGAAGAAACACTGTTCTATTAGTTGAGAAATTTTATAATTGAAATATAAGGGTAATTAAATAAAACAATGTACTCCATAAAAATAAAGTAATATGCATGCATTCATTTCAATCAAATGAACAAAAAATAAAATAAGACGCTTCAGTCAACTAAAAAAAAACTTCTTATTAATACTAAGAAACATTGATAGGTATGAGGAGCCCTACTACTCATCGTCACTGGTAAATAAGTGCTGGCTTGGACTTAGTGGGCCGGCCTCGTTTTCTTTTTTGTCCAATGGGTATCATTTTTGCTTTCAGTGGTGGTGTTGTTAGTTTGAGCCGAATTGCTAGCCCCAAAACGTGTTTGCATACATGTTTTGTGTGTGTTTACATATCTATTGAAAAATTCGGGACAGTCGCACGATCCTTTTTGTCAGTCCAAATTTGGCAATGTGGTTTTCTGGGAAGCAACTGACTGCTTTTTATACTCGTCAAAAGTCTGCCAACGATCATTGTAGTTTAAATCTGTAGCATTTTCGTTGCAAATCAAATATACTTTTTTGGTAGGATCCGATGCTACTATCTCTATATTTATGCTTTTCTTCGCCCAGACGTAAGCTTCTGTCTATTGTCGAAGCTCAATAGTAGGTGCCTCAGGTAACGAAGAGTTTACTAATGACCACTGGGCTACCATATCGGTAGCAACAGACAGAAATCGCGACAGAGGAAATTGTTCTCGCAATGTATTATGGTCTTTTATGTTTCTATTAAATGACTCGAGGGCATTATTTGTCGATGGCGACATAGGTGCTGCACCTAAGAACCAATTGCGATTCTTTCTAAACCATTCCTCTTCCATGTACTTTACAAAGGTGGTTTGTGTTTTCCATTTTTCAAGGAACTCTTGCGAAGCGACATTAAACACTTCGAGTGAAGCTGCGTATGCAAAGCATCTACATCCCTCAAAACGCTTTTTTGTTCCTTTTTTGGCACATTTTTTTCTACTTTCTTTTGTATATTTATTTTAGTATGTGCCCAGCACATACGAATAGTCGGTTCTTCACCAAAAACATCTGAAAATGCGTTTTTTATACTTTGAGCTGCGTCGCAGATCAGAACTCTGGGTTTCATTGTGTAATCGTATAATTGCATAACTTTGTCCTTTATTCCTTGGAACATTGTCTGAAAATCTTCTTGGCGCTCATTTGTAGCTACTCCCAAGCAAATAGGATGAAACTTGCGATTTTTATCCGTAGTGCCAACAATCAGTACCGGAAATCCCTGCCATATCAGTTTGGAAGTGACATTAGTGTGTATGAGTTCCGTGAATAAAATTGTTTTCAATAATGTTTTTGTAGATAGATTGAATCGGAAACTTGGCTGATCACCTTCAATAACGTGGTAACTAATGACGAAAACCTCGTTGTCATCTTCTGGAATAGCGGTACGTTTAAATATCCACTGCTCTAATTCGCCCAGACAAATACCTGATTTTCCAAATTTTTGTGCTCTGAGATCCGACAAATAATTGTAGAGTTGCCTTTTTGATGGTAAGTGTATTCCTTCTATTTTAGCAAGTTCTGATAAAATTGCTTTGGGTTTCAAGCGTAAATTAAACAATTTCTTAATTTCCTCTTTTGTATTCTCGTGAATGCCGTAAGTATCTCGGGTACTAATAGCACTATGGGTATGTTCTGAGGCAGTTTGATACACATTTACCTTATCGTCATCATTAACAAATTACAAATAAAGCTCCGCGTCGCATTGCGGCCCTCTCCTTTTGTCTTTATTGCAGCGATAGAACCTTTTTTGACCATCTTCAGTGGCACGTGTGTAATTCCGCAACCAAATACATTCAGAATGTATGAAGTTTAAAGCATCTTCTTCATTAGAAAATTGTTTTAAAAATATCCAATCTTTCGTCTTCTTTTACTTACTCAAATTCATACCGCTCAAGTTATTAAAACAGTATGTCATCATCAGTCGCAAAGTTTATTTTTGTTCGCTCGTTTTATAATTCCCCTTATTTTAATACCCGTCATTTCACATGATTACTTTAACAACGTTCAAACAAGTAAAAGATAATAAGTTCCTATATACCTAGAGCAATTAAAGTACATTGCACTAAAATAACAAAACATTCTGTGTCGAAATGAGGAATTTAAAATTTACTGCCGCTTTTCCAAGTTCATTATTATTTGATATTATTTAAAAATAAGCGTAACAGGTCAGACCCCTCACTCACTGCGACTTATAGCATCAATGCAGTCGCGCGTTGAAAACGCGCTTCAGCATCGCGAATCACGCAATGAACAGATTTACTTTAGGATCGACGCAGTCGCGTGTTAGCATCGATACAGAAGCGCGACTGCATCGATACTAACGCGCGTTAGCATCGATGCGTTCGCCAAAATTCAGTACATACTATGACAATTTCCAGCTTCTGCATCGCTACTGTATCGATGCTAAAAGTAGCGCAGTGTGTAAAAGGTCTAACAGTTTCCAATTTTTGAACATGATGAAAAGTTTGAGACAGTTATTCTAGACGTTAAAACACCTCACTCTGTCACACGTAACGTAACATCAAGCAAATGTTTGATAGTATCGTCAATGATATCAAAGACCAAATTGACCCAGCGATTTAGAGCGTGCATACAGAGCAAATCAACATTTGAATTAAATTTGCTTCAATGTTATGGACTACAACTGTTTTATGTTTATCTATCATATCCGTGATAGATTTCCTTCTAAATGTATCATTTTTAAGCTAATACTGTGCATTTTTGTTACGTTTCTACCAACTACCGTTTAGTTAGAAGAGTGGACATTGGACTCTAACAAAACGTCCTTTAAAACTGAATGGTACCTACGGAAACAGCTCACTTTATCACTTTATCTAAGATGATGTTAGCACGTACATAAATCATTTAAAAACACCTGTTCAACGTTACCCTACACGATGGGTTAGGCAAGAGAAAAAAACATCTCTTCCTATTACTTTGTATAAGAGGTTTTTTTAAAAAAAAATTAAAGAAACTGCTTCGTGGCTAGCAAAGTACTGCTAAGCACAATTAGTACGAGTGCGAGGCAATGTGGTATATATACATACTTAAATTGAGTGGTATATATACATACTTAAAATACATTTTATTTTATTTTATTATTATACTTGTACTGCCTATGGATGGAGAATACTATGCTGGGTGTTTCTATACGAAATCGAATCAGAAATGAGGAGATACGTAGAAGAACTAAGGTAACGGACATAGCCTTTAGAATCAGTAAGCTCAAGTGGCAAAGGGCAGGGCACATAGCGCGAAGAACTGATGGCCGTTGGGGCAGAAAAGTTCTAGATTGGAGAACCTTCGACCAAAGACGCAGCTTAGGACGTCCGTCGTAGATCGCAGGATCAAACTGGATGCAGACCGCTAGTGACCGGTCGCTGTGTAAAGCCGTGGGGGAGGCCTATGTTCAGCAGTGGACGTCCTTCGGCTAATAATAATGATGATGTGCTGCCTATTCACCTAAATATTTTTACAGAACTGGCCTGGCTGAAACTTAATATTATTACAGACATTCGATCCAATCGGAAATAATAACAAACTGGATTATATAACTTAAAGTCTACGCAGTACTGTAGGAATGCGTAGCGTCGCTGTAATCTATGATAATTTTCTATTTAAATAAATAAACAATAAAACCACTTAAACTTCAAGTCGATTCTCTATTCTGATATCTTCTTAGACAATCGATATGACCGATATGACAAACGTCTATCAATATTTACTTTTAAAGAAACTTTTCTACATTTGAAAGACGAAGAGTCGAACGAACGAGACGTAGAGGTTTTACGCGTAGCTTGAAACCTCTACATCCCCCCCGGTCGGTAAAATTTCAAAGCACAGCTGTGAAATTTACCTATCAATAACTTATAAAACCTACCTATGTGGGAATATCATTTACAACACAGCAATGTCTCTTAAGGTTGCAGCTAGCAACTAGTAGGAACGAAATGAAAATAGTAATATCGTTCAAACTTCAGCATGAGAAAACCCACATAAAAATCACAGCACATAATTAACATTGCCGTCTACATATTAAATCAAATCAGACAATTCAATGATTTAGAAAAAAATCACTACCTACCTAACACTACACTGAATAAATCAACCAGTCAGACTTGATATTAAATATTGACAACTTGTGAAACCAGCAAATCTGATAACACATCCAACCGTTTGAGTATCCAAGACCTGTAATGAAAAATTCCCTTACTAGACTCTTCCCCCTCATTTCTTTCAACTGAAAATACAATAACCCTTCATTTCTTTATTAAAATCTCCCAAACCTTGCAATCATTTATTTTGTATAGTATCCGACACAGACACCACCCAATCGCTATGCGAATACAAAGGGCTTACACATAAATAACCACTTAGCTTACTAACCTAACTACCTCCTTATCTTTATTAAATATCCTATTATTTATATAAAATTACCCCAAAACTAACACGCTTAAATCTTCCCTACATCCTTGTTTGTTGTTGGGTGATGACTGGTAGCCATGAACCCCTCTCATCACAGCTTGGATCCCCAACGATGTATCAATAACAACATTGATATGAAGTATTAGCTAGAACAAAAACAAGTATTAGAAATTGAATATATCTACAATGGAACTAACACTAAAACACAATAACTCACCCTATATTTACATTAACTTATTTTCATAATCATTATATTACCTATTCACATATTTGAATGAAATTAAAAGAAAATTATAATTTACAATGAAAATTGTTTGATAACACAACTGACCTGACATTGTCAACGTCAAAATCATAGATAACTCGTATCCCTTTTTTTTTAAATATCGACTTTTAAAGCTTGCGGCTTAGCCATCCAGCCAAATCTTTATTATTATTGCCATTTTTCTTGAGGGTATTTCCTTAGTTTCTTCAATTCAAATTTATCATTCCTTCGTCGTCATATTCGAGTATCAATAATTCTTCTGTGGATCCATAATCTTCATATTTCTTGAAATGTGGATAAAATATATTTGTAAATATCTTCATATGTTTCAGTGTTTTGTAGCAAAGATGGCAGGAGGCGGGGAATTTCTTTATCTTTATATGTCCTTAGTAAGCCATCTATGAGGAGCATTCTTTGTATATTAAAGGCCGGGCATTGTAATATTAAATGATCAAGTGTGGCTTGTTCACTTGAACAAAATTCGCAGATGTCGGTACTGCTCATACGGATCTTCTTGAGATGGGCTGGAAATCTTCCATGTCCCAATCTTAATCTATTGAGTGTGGTGATAAACCTCCGAGCAGGAGATTTCAATTTGAAGTACCAAGGCTTGGTTGGGATTTTTTTCTGTATTTCTGCAAACCACTTTCCTTTATACTGCTTGCTTGTCTGCCATGCTATATGCCAATGGTCGAACATCCTTTTCCTTACTATAGGATAGTAGTTAGTTAGCTTGAATGATTGTGTTAATAGCAGGAGTTGGTATCTTCATAAGTTTGTCTACTAATTTATTTCCTGTGATTCCACAATGTGGTTCCATCACATTGTGGAATCACACACCATAAGAATTCAATAATCTTGTCTTTAGTTTCATGAATCATCTGTCTTATCTTTGTGATGTATACATTGGTCTTGTACGTGTACTTGACCTCAAAAAGGCGTTTGATACTGTCAGTCACGAAATAATTCTTCAAAAGTTGAAGGAGATTGGTGTCACTGGTGCAGCACACAACATTTTTAAATCATACCTTTCTAGTCGCAGTCAAGTAGTCAGGATAGACAGAAACCAAAGTAATCCAAAGACCATAACTTTCGGAGTTCCTCAAGGCTCAATTCTGGGGCCAATCCTATTCTTAACAACATAAAAGACATTGGTCTAAAAGGCGACATTACCCTATATGCCGATGGTACAAGTTTGTTTTACTTTGGTCCCGAGATTGAGCAGCTTGTTCAGGATGCACAAAATGACCTAAATTTGCTGCATCAGTGGTTGTGTGGCTGTTAACCATTAATATCAATAAGACTAAATACATGATATTTAAGGCCAAAAATAAAATAATCAATGATTATGAACCCTTAAAAATAAACCATCAACCGATCTCTAGATCTAGCTGTGAAAAATATCTAGGACTTCTAATTGACGACCAACTCACATGGCGGTCACACATTGAGAAAATAAGATCACGAATATCTTCTTTGACAGGATCACTAAGAGACTTTGCTCGTTGTGTTCCTTACAATATCCGGTACGTCATTTATAACTCTCTTGTAAAACCCCATATCGACTACCTTATTGAGATTTGGGGATCCGCTGCAGCATCTAACCTTAATTAAATCCAAAGAGCACAAAACAAACTAATAAAAGTATTGTTCCAGTACAATTATCTAGCACCAACCGACAAAGTATATAGTGAAAAAAAATTACTTAACATTAATCAAACATATGTATACTTGACTTGCATCTTGATACGTAAAATATTGAAAAAAGATATACATACTCAAATAAATTTTACAAAAAGAAAACAAATACAAAAGATGAAACTTCGAAATGCAAATAATCTAGTGCTGCGAGCTCCAAGAATGATTAATTATGGCAAAAAAAACTTAATGTATGAAGGCGCAAAATTGTATAATAAACTCCTAAACGACATAAAAGACGCTCAGTCACTAAAAAGTTTTAAAATAATACTAAAATTTCATGTGGTTAAAAATATTGCATAACTAATACAAAAACAATAAAGCAAATACATAATCATACTTAAAATTTCAATGAGGTTAGATGTACAGTTTGTTTGTGCATGAAGTTTATAATAAATAATTAATAAATACAATTTTAAAAAATTCATAATAAATTTCATAAAAAAAACAAAAAAAAAACAAGTATATTTTTTTTTAAATTCTTACCTTAGCACTTCCAGCCCAAGCGTGAACGTAGGACGGCTTTATATCCATTGTAGTAAGTGCAACACAAATCAAACGACTTGTTCTTCCGTCAAAACATGTTTTAGCGCGAACATGAATCTTATGGATACGGTATAAGAGCGAACTAGCTTGCAATCTACTTTCATTGACTTACTGAACATCTTTGCCCGAACGCGAATGACTATTTAGTTCGTTGATTACCCGCTTCGAAGCAAATTTTTTAGTCTTACTTATTATGTTAACTTGTTTGTTATCTTAAATTGTGTATTCTCGTATAAGTGAATTATGTAAATTCTTTATGAGAATAAATGTCTTTAAACCTACGTTATGTTGGGATTATCAAGTGAACTCAGTACACTTAATGAATCGGTAACAATAAGGATCAAACGAGTATCTTTGAGGCCCAAGATGTATTGTAAGGCTGATTGTATAGCATAAGCTTCTGCCGTAAATATGGACGTAATTGGATCTAAAGTGAAACATCGACCAAATCTATTCTTAGAATCATAATAAGCTGCTTTGGTTGAGCCATTTGTTTTTGAGCCATCCGTATAAATTCTAATGTAATTTTTCTTTTCAATATTTACAAAGTTGAGGAATTCTTCATTATTCATCACTTTTTGCTTGCAGATATAAGTTTTTGTAATCTGTATTTCTGAAGAGCCTAACTCCCATTTAATATTATGATCTATGCATCTACAAATGAGTTTTAGATCAGTCATGTGCTCAGGTTCTAAAATCTTGTTTGTAATATATCTACACATATAATTCTTGTTTGACAACACTTTAACATAGTATTTTTCAGTTAATATTTCAGTCTTATAAAAATAGGTGGAATACCAGCCTCTATTTCAAGTGAATTAATTGGCGTTGAGCACATTGCTCCTGTAATAACTCTGAGTCCTTTGTTCTGAATAACTTCCAGTTCACGAAATAGAGACTGGTGCAAAGACTTACCATAAACTATTAAGCCATAATCATAATGGCTTCTTACTATGGCCTTGAATACCATGTTAAGTATTTAAGGATCCATTCCCCATGAAATGCTAGCTAAAGATCTCATAATATTAACACTTTTTTGCATTTTATGAACTACTTTTGAAACATGTGTATGAAAGGTTAATTTAGAATCAAAAACTATACCTAAGAAACGTTTTTCTGGGACAACATTAATATTTACAGAGCAATAACTTATTTCGATATTTACAGGATCATAATCAATCTTATTGCTAAATACTACAGCTGAACTCTTCTGCGGGTTAATATCTAATTTTAGCATTTGTTTATAATATAAGGATAATAATTTAAGAGATAATAATTTTGGAGTCGGTGCCATCACTTTGACCATCAAGCATCAACTATCACAGCACCGACTCCGAAAAGAAATTGTTTGCCTAAAACGGATTCCTTTCCTTTCAATGGTGAAGGGTTTATTTACTGGGTTTATGACTTTTAAGTGCATTTTGGTTTTGAAGTCGGTTTTTACTTTTTTTTTAAAGTGCATTTTTTGATCTTTTAATACTATTTTTGTCTGTGCATCTAACTTTTTATAAATTATATAATTTTCTATCGTTGGATGGCGTCTGTAAGAACGTAATGCAATTTTACTCTCATTGACCGCCTTATCGCAAAGATCGTTCCACCATGGAACTGATTTGTGTAATCTAGGGATATTATTAACATTCTTATAAACAGGAACGAATTCATTTCTAAGACAACTTAATAAAATACAAAATTGATCATAAGCTGAAAGAGGATTATCTTCATAGATGACTTCATTAAAAAAAGTTATAGATTTCTTGGTGTAGCTTACCCAATCAGCCTTATTATACAAAAAGTTTTCATAGCTTTGTCTTGGTTCATAAAAATTTACATTAATATCGATATTAACCATCGTTGGAAAGTGATTACTGCCAAGCCTATCATCAGTATAAACTGACCATTCAGATGAAGTAGCTAAACTGGGAGAGATAAATGCAACATCAATAGCTGAAGGCGATTGATTTGGTCGATTAAGTGTAGTAAAATCACCACTATTTAATATGAATAAGTCTAATTCATCATTCATATCATACATCTCATTTCCTCTGGTTTTGTTTATGAGTGAACCGAAAGCTGTGTGATGTGCATTACAATCTCCTATCACAAGTATAGGAGAAGGTAAGGACATTATGATATTCTTTAATGTGTAAACAGGATAGCGACCATTTCTAGGAGGACAATAAATACGTAGTACAGTTAAAGTACTATTATTTCTCAACTGAACATTTACTGCAATTGTCTGAATTCTGTCTGAACTTGGAGTGTTAATTAAACTACACTTAATGGATTTTCTACATAAGATGGCAACACCGCCGTAACCATTCAGCCCATCTTGACAATACATAACATAACCTCTTATGTTTACAAAATCTGCAGGCCGAAGCCAAGTTTCATTTAATACACATAAATCTATCTTTTGCGAATCTAATAAATGACATAAAAGTGGAATCTTAGGTTTTAAACTCTGTACATTATGCTGCAAAACCCTTAAAGAACCTCTAAGCGCGATATTTGCAGCTAATATTTTTAATAAACATTTCTTTAATTGTTGAACTATTTATTGGTAAGTCATTCTTTTCTTTATTTGTAGTCAATCCTAGTAAAGTTTGTACTATGGCTTTAATAACTTTTTCATTATTAATTATATCGACTAAAAGGTCCTTTTCATTTTTATCATTTTTCTTGTTTTGATTTGGAGAAAGCGGCGAAGAAGAGCTCACGGCCTTTGAGAATGTTTTTCCCAGTGCTGGGAAGAATGATCCTAGTGTTTGTTTATTAACAATTTTGGCTTTGTTTTCTGTAATTTTTTGCTGTTTTATAGGACAAATTTTGGACACAGCTATGTGCTCTCCTTTGCAGTTTACACAAAAAGGTTTGTCAGCATTAGTACATTCTTTATAATGATGTGATTTAGAACATATTAAGCACTCAACTTCTTTTTTGCAATACTTAGTTGTATTTATAGCATTGAATAATTGGTCTTATATATTCTTCTACAGGTAAAGTGCACAAACCATAATTAACTGGTCTAGGGAGTACATTACCAGCGAAGGTGACTGAGATTGTCTGCAGCGCGACACCCATTCTGAAGTTCGCTTCGTAAACCTTCGGACAGATAAAATCTCTTGACTACTTATCAATTTATCAAATAAATGTTTGCAGCTCAAATCTGTGGGTGTAAACTTAATCACACCAGTTGATTCTGTTGTCGACGCCGGGATGAATACCTTGATGGCAAGTGAAGTCAAAAAGGAAGTATTGGTCAGCAATGAATTAGCATTTTTAGGGTTGTCAAATATAATAGCATACTTGAGAGCATTCACTCGTTTGATTTCTTTCACGCCTTTGTTGTATCTACTGAAAATATTATTTAGGTAAATAGGGTCTTTGTTACCGAACTTAACTGAGTCATCCACACTTTGAATGTATACGGGAAAGACAGTTCCTGTAGAATTGGCTGGGTAGCTCCTTATATGGTTCTGTTTGAAATAAGGTGAGAGCAAATTTTCTTCGAATACGAGGGCGATTCCACTGCGGAGAGGTGTGAGACAGGGAGATGTCATATCTCCGAAACTGTTCACAGCGGCATTGGAAGACGCCTTCAAACTTCTGGAATGGGAAGGAACCGGCATCAATGTCAATGGCGAATACATCACACACCTCCGATTTGCCGATGATATAGTCGTTGTGGCAAAGACGTTGGACGATCTTGGCACTATGCTCGAAGACCTTGACCGAGTCTCCCAACAAGTGGGTCTTAAAATGAACATGGAGAAGACGAAAATTATGTGGAACTCCCTTGTCGTACCCACTCCAGTATCCGTTGGGAACTCAACTCTCGAAGTTGTCGACGAGTACGTCTACCTGGGACAAGTGATCCAATTCGGTAGGTCCAACTTCGAGAAAGAGGTCAATCGACGAATCCAACTCGGCTGGGCAGCGTTCGGGAAATTGCGCAAGAGTGTCTTCTCATCTCATATACCTCAGTGTCTGAAGACGAAAGTCTTCAACCAGTGTGTGTTACCAGTGATGACATACGGATCCGAAACATGGTTTCTAACTATGGGCCTTATAAAGAAGCTCAAAGTCACACAACGAGCGATGGAGAGGGCTATGCTGGGTGTTTCTCTACGTGATCGAATCAGAAATGAGGAGATACGTAGAATAACTAAGGTAACGGACATAGTCTTGAAAATCAGTAGGCTCAAGTGGCAATGGGCAGGGCACATAGCGCGAAGAACTGATGGCCGTTGGGGCAGGAAAGTTCTAGATTGGAGACCCTTCGACCAAAGACGCAGCGTAGGACGTCCACCAACAAGATGGACAGACGACCTTATAAAGATTGCAGGATCAAACTGGATGCAGACCGCTAGTAATCGGTCGCTGTGGAAAGCCGTGGGGGAGGCCTATGTTCAGCAGTGGGCGTCCTTTGGCTGATAATGATGATGATGATGATGAAATTTTCTTCCTCTTCATCTGAGAAGTCTGTGATAGGACCTGCGGCCTTTCGCTTTTTCTTAGACTTATTTTCACGAGTACCACCGCTTTCGGTACTCATTTTTTGACGTTTCTTCACACTTTTCAATAAGAAAAACCAGTAAAAATAATTTTATAACACAAACGAAAAATTTGTTCAACTCGTATCCCTCAATTTAAAAAAAAAATTGACAGCTTGGGTTTTAGCCATTTGGCCATGCCGTATGAATGATCATTTGACATCTTGTCGACATTCCTTTGATGTGGTTGTCAATTATAATCAACTAACCCCCAACTTAATGTAGAGGTTTCAAGCTACGCGTAAAACCTCTACGTCTCGTTCGTTTGACTCTTCGTATTTCAAATGTAGAGAAGTTTCTTTATAAGTAAATTTTGATAGACGTTTGTCATATCGGTCATATGGATTGTCAGTCAAACCTTCGCGTATACTATTATAATTCAAGAATCTTGTGAAATATTAATAAGTATTTATTAAGAAGATATCAGAATAGAGAATCGACTTGAAGTTTAAGTAGTTTTATTGTTCATTTCTATACATAGAAAGTTATCATAGATTACAGCAACGCTACGCATTCCTACAGTTTCTGAAATCAAAAATAGGTGTATATCGGGTCGGGTGGGGCCTCCACTGTCAGCTTGAAACCTCTACAGTACCTAATCAAACTAAGACTTTGTTAAGGCAAAAAAAAAAACTCCTCCATATGCATCAAATATTCAGGTGACTTCACTTCGTAAATCCATCTTAGAGATCCAAAGACCAATCCTTTCAAAGGAAATCTTTGTTTCAGCAAAAGCCATATTCTTCGCTTTTTTGTATTGAACGGCTGCAAATATTACTCCTTTGGCATAATACCGCCGTATTGACTTACACGGTATGTTCATTTGTTTTTCACTCTATTACCTTTATCAATCAAAAGTTTCAATAAATCCGCAAAACAACAAAGTGTTTGAAAAACAATCCTAACTAAACATCCAGAGATAAACACGAATTTGTAACACCAATAAGTACGTATCTACTGTAATCAATTTCTTTGCTCCAGAATCTGTCAGCTGTCCGAGCTACAGTTAAACATCCCCTATCTTGATCTGGTACGGTAGTCTCGACAAAATTTCTTTATGTTCACCAAGTGCTCGAAAAGCGCTGACACTATTGGTGTTCTCATGTAGGCATTTATATGATTAGAAGTTTTTTTTAAAGAAAGTTAAAAAAATACAAATATTTATTTATGATTTATCAAAGATAATACGTAAGTCAAAAGGATATTTGATGCAGCAGCAAATCGAAAAAACTGAAATTTTCACGCGAAATGTCAAAATGTGACATTTCTCTTGCTTCAGACTTCGTCTGCTAAACTAACACAATAACCTTCAACTTTCAGTTGGCCGCTTATAGAGCTCCTTGGAAAAATGGCAAATAGTTTATTTTAATCTCTTTTTATCCCACCATTTACGAATTACGAATTAAACAACACACGAGAGTAGAATCAGGTAGAAATTGCGAATATCGTATTGCTTTTCTATGATTTCCAGTGTTATCGTTCTTCACATTAAGAGTATAATTCAACTATTTAAAAAAATGACATTATAAATACATATATACAAAGTACCTTACGTCTTTACCTCAAACCTTAATCACCTCCAAGTTTTTCCTCGCCCTTTGAATATTTATCGTAATTTAAATACCGAAATAAAAACGTAAATCTTACTGGCGTCAACGGTGCGACGTACGTATCCGTAAGTGTTACGGGAAACTAATGTATGTTAAATAGGTTACAGTAATATCCCACGTAAGCCGCAATGAATTAAGGTGTTTGTCGACGCCAATGTATCGCGTCGAGCTGAGTACACTCTCTGACAAAACTTTTATTGGAGTTACAAATACGACGACGTTTAAGTATTAAACAATTAAGACGTGAAAATTTAAAGAAAAAATACGAATTGATATTTTTTGGATTTTATAAACGAACTATTACCTATTTTTATTTTGCCACTTTGGCGGGGAGATTCAAATACATATCTACACGAAATTGTTTGTTTTCAAATAATGTAGGTAACAGTAACAGTGGACGAGTGCATCAAATAAGTTACGCGATTGTATGTGGAATATCAAAATATGCACCACCTTACCTCATAATTGCATACATCGTAATGCACTTTATTCTCAGTAGGGTACTCGTATTTTACTTATTCTGCCTCTAGCTACAGTCTTTTCTAATTAAACTAAAAAAGCGCTGCAGTGTTGCCGTATGCGTTTGTTTGGTTTTGAATTAAGTATTAAACTACATATTTCTTAGTGCTGTAATCAATTGACTTTTTAATCTGTTTTTAGTCTCGGATATTGTTGACCATTTCATTAATCTATCGACCATTTTCTATCCATCAGATTTTTTCCTAAACGCAAAAAAACTATGTTACATACCTAGCAATTAACGACCATTTACCTACATCGAAAGAAAAACATGACGCAGGACTCCAATTAATCTTTGATCAAGCTCATATATGTTTTTATAGGTAAGATAATGGTATATTTTATTACACCAAAGAAAATTTTATACATATTACAAAGCTGAAGTCTTTGAATGTTTCTGTTCGATAGCTTATTTATAGGAGAACGCTATAAAACATCACGCTACGACATCGGGGAGAGAATAGAAGATCAAAAGGTATGAATGTAGTCGCGGGGAAACGAATAATAAAAAAATCCTTAGAATTTTCTTTACGTCTGTACCTACTCATGACGCTGTAATGTTTTTTATGCGATTGTTCACCTAAATTCTGAGCCCACGCGGTATCTCTACGTGTTTACTTTTAATTGCACAAGTAATATATTACGCTGTCCATTGGAATCCAATGGAATTCGTCAAGGACTTGTACGTGACGATTTCATTTCCAATACTTATAGATTTATGTTTATTTCTGTATCATATTTATCTTATTTCTGTATCCATCTGACCGTCTCTTTGGTGTTTGCGCCAATGTTAGCCATAGGAGTAGATTTAATTATTGAAGTAATCCGAAAAAAGCAGGCATTGAACAAAAATCAAGCGAATCATTGACTTAAGTACTTACAAATTGAGGAGCTATCTTTACTCGAATCGCTCCCGAGTGGATTTTAAATGATTTTTATTAAAAAAATCGACTTTATTGAATGATTTTCACTCGCCATCTTGATGCGAGTAAAAAAATCGGCTACTTGTTAGTCGAACTCGCCCACTGAGGATTCCGTGCTAACTTTAACTGAATAAGGGATCCACTTACTTCCACTAAGCCAAAATACCACAATATTTTGTTGACAGCAAACATAACATAGTGTTTGTATAAAGAACAAAGTTATGTTTGCGGTTGTTGAAAATCTGCTATATCACAAAAACGTTGAAAGATTTTATATAAAAATCTTTTATTTATTTATTTACACTCGCTTAATTTAAAAGTTAGAGGATGGGGACGCCCATTACACCACTTTAGATGCTTCTATCTCCCAAATGTTAGACTTTAAAAAAAAATGATTTTTGAACCTCGATGTAATTTGAAGGGACCTATTCATAGACAAGACACCCCTCCTCACATGCTTGGGTGTTTTTTTTTTAATTAACTTAGTCACTATTTTTATTTTTTGTATAGAAATCATAAAGTGATTTACGGAATACATCTATCTACCAAGTTCCATCTATGTAACGCTGATAGTTTCAGATTATGAAGTGGCTGTGACATACGAACAGACAGACAGACAGACTTGACGAAACTGTAACGGTTCTGTTTTTGCCATTCGACTACGGAACCCTAAAAAGGACATTGTGTAACGGACTGTAAAATGTCGGTATTTATTCGAAAGCCAGAATAGAAATAGTTTCAAAGCATAGTATTTAATTCTACACAGTATAACTCCCATGTTATCGCTAAAGTTACCAGTAGGAAGCCATGCTTGTTGTATCCATCAGATCTACAGCATTCATTTAAGTAGAATGCGTCCTTGTTTCCACGAAAGTCTCTTCACTGGTATAAATTGACTGAGACATAAATTGCTGTAATTAATCGTGAAGGTTCAGTATAAATGATCTGTCAGGCCCAGGGGAGATAGCGGATTTGAAATAGGAGATTGCGTTTCCTTTGGGATACCCCCCTTAAAATTATACCATTAATACTAGATACGCTTGTCAATTATTTCATAACTTCAATTAATAAAAATAAAAAAATGCCTTCCTATGTATGTGATATCGTTGGAGTATCGATGTATAAAACATCTATCTAGTACTTTTTCAAGATATCTGAGTATGTTGATTTGTTAAGTACTTCTACCCCTTTTAAAAAAAGAAGTTGTGTGGAGGTGTACGTATGTAACTGACATCCACAACAGTCTACATCACACTACGCAGTAAGTCTAGAAGTACCTACCTACAAGATCTTGCACTCATAGTGCTTTTATGTTTACGTTTCACGTTTGTATAATTTCTAACAAAAATTTACAGTAATTTCGACAACTTATTAACAGGCAATGATAAAGCAATCTTGATCTTTTTGAAAAAAAAAAATAACAAAGGTTCTGGCACATATTTTTGACTGTGGTGTTGTCACGTCCACGCCGGAGGAAAGTTGCATTGAATTTTAATTCGCAAAATGAGGAACGCGTCGTAATGTAAGTATTGAGATTTCCCCGTGGATTTGTAATCTGCTTTCTGATTTTCAATTTAAAAATTTACTCAACCAGCACGTTTGGATATCACGGTAGAGGCACGTTTGCATCCTTCTCTGAGAGAATACTAATGTCTTAGTTAAAAGCATAGTCTATATTTTGTCCGTTGTTAATACGGGCTGCTGAAGTTCTTTTTTTGGATCATTTGCTTAAATATGGCGTGAAATTTTCGTTCGAAAGCGAACTAAAAAGCAACGAAAATCAAGCAAAATATATACGTGAATACTCACAAAATTGAGTTTTATATTTTAAAATCAATTCTGGGGGCATATTGCGATCCAACTTTAGCCGTTCCATTTCCAGACAGCTCAATTCCGACTCAATGTAAACGAATATTAACAATGTAATAATATTATAATAATACTACAATGGTACCGCATATTAATATTTTTGTTGTTTTATTATAATAATATTATACATATCGTAATAATATAAATCGCAATATGAATTGCTAATTTGCTGACTAACGCGAACACAGAGCGCGAATTGCTAAACTGCATCGCAATTCGCGCTCTGTGTAAAATAAAAAAAAATGACATTCGAAAATCGGTCAAAAAATAAGGAATATCATACGCCAATTTGACGCGAGTGATTCAGAAATAGGCCCTCAGGTAGCATAACTCTTTGGATAGCTGCTAGCTAGTGTCGCACTACCTTTCACCTTTCTATAGATAAAAAAACCGGCCAAGTGCGAGTCGGACTCGCACACTAAGGGTTCAATTAGAGATCCACATACTTCCATTTAGTCAACATACCACAGTATTTTGTTGACATCAAACATAGCTTTGTTTTTCATACTATTTGTATGAATAACAAAAACTACTTGTTCGATCTCGTTCAAAGCATTTTTTGTTGGAAGTCTTTGTCAAGATCTACATCATGTAATTTTCTCAAAATGTACAATCGCTAAGTATTTCTCAAACGTGAGACTTTTAGAGAAAACGGTTTTACGAACCTCGACGTCGTTTTAAGAAATCTATCCATGAACTCCCTACACGCATTGGCTTGTTTTTTTTTTCGGTTTTAGTTTTTAGCTTGCTTCTCTTTTGAGAATCATAAAGCGGTTAACATGATACATCTACCTACTGAGTTTAAATTGTGTAATTTCAGAATAAAAAGGCTGTGACATAGGGACGGGAAGACAGACAGACTTCACGAAACTATGGGTTAGGGTTCCGTTTTTTGCCATTCGGCTACGTAACCCTAAAAATATCGTATAGCATGAAACGGTGGTGTATATCGTCGCCATGAGAATCAAATTTCACATTATTTTTGAGATATTTTACTATGTAGGTACTCTTAATTTCTTAAAAAAATCACTGCTGTTTTATTTCAATATTTAGTACACATTACCTTTTTATCTATATTTATTTGGAGGCTTTTACCAGTCTCTGGCATGTGAGACCCATCAAATCTTTCACCTTACTTATAAAATCACACAACGAGCGATGGAGCGGTCTATGCTCGGTGTTGCTCTACGAGAAAGAATTAGAAACGAGGAGATACGTAGAAGAACTAAGGTAACGGACATATCTCTACGAATCAATAAGCTCAAGTGGCAGTGGGCAGGGCACGTAGCGCGAAGAACTGATAGCCGTTGGGGCAGAAAAGTTCTAGATTGGAGACCCTATGACCAAAAGCACAGCGTGGGACGTCCTCCGACAAGATGGACGGACGACCTTGTAAAGATCACAGGATCAAACTGGATGCAGACCGCTCACAACCGGTCACTGTGGCAAGCCGTGGAGAAGGCCTATATCCAGCAGTCGACGTCCTTTGGCTGATAATAATGATGATAACTTGTAAAAAGTAAGTACTGCGTTGTTTCCAGAAAAATATCGATGTTTCCGTGTTAACTTGCAGGGCATGCCTTCTCAAAGTTCGCAAGTTTGTATTTCCGCTTCGCTTCGCAGCGAGTCCAAAACTAGTGTATTCTAATTCAAATAAGATCAATTCAAATAGAAGTGCCGGGGATTCGTATTTGCTGCGCAAATTTTAGAGCACAGTTAAACTTAAACTAGCAGTTAGTTAATTTTTACCTTTTTCACTGATATTGTTGCTGTAAATTTTACTCCTCGCTTTTCATAGTGGCAAATGTTTTGATAGTTATTATAATAATATTATGATATTTATGTCGTAAATAAATTTCTATCACGCAAGGACTATCTACTGCTTTAGTGAAGAAAACCTGAACTAATCTTATAGTAATAAATAAGATAGATAGATAACCGCTTTTAAACTTACTCCACAAATGCGTTTTGCAGCGTCAAATGTAGTTTGTAATTTCACGAATATTTAACAGAATACATTACATTTCGAAAGCAAATAATATCATGAATATTTGCTTTCGGAATATTTGCTTTTGACTGGATTGTCTGAATTTAGTACTCATTTACATAGTGTAGTGTACTGTACCTACATATTTTATTCCCACACCGCCTATGTAAATTATATTAACTCCCAATATAGTTCTGGAGTATCAAATTAATCAACGTGGCTGTTTTTTTTAAATAGTAATAGGCAGGAGAATTAAGTCTGTTTGGTTAGTTCGCTAAATGTCAATAAGGATTGAGGAATTCGTTGATTAAATCCTTTTATTGGGCCTGTACGTTCTTTGTATCCGCTATTAATGGGTTGTTTTAAAGGTTTAAGCCTATTGCTGTTTCGTTATTTGATTTCACTTCGCTTTAGTACCGAATATAGTGAGGCATTAACTTTTTCCCAGCAAGGTCTGTAAATAGTTTATCAAAACACTTGCTTGCCGAGCAAGTAGATTATAATATGTCATGTTTGGTGAACTCAAAGTGACTGTGACAGTTCTATCACTAGGGACGTAATATTGTATCAAATCCATTACCTTTTTTCGTAAATAAATTCTGTGGTGTCAAGGAAAAAGGAGATATCTGAAAATTTAACTTTTCTATAGAAATAAATAGTAAGAGTAAATTAAATTCTTCATGTAAAACAACTTGTGTGTTTTACATGAAAAATCTCATTTACTCACATTTGAATAAACCTATTGGCACCCTCAGTAGTTTTTTGAGCAATAGTTAGGTATAAGAAGGCATTTATTTTAAAAATGTATTTAAAAATACTGTTTTTTATGTCAATAACTGATTGTATAAACAATGTTTAATATAATCTGTACCAAAACCTGTAAAAAAAAATTTATTATATTTTGGAACTAGTACAACGTCATTATTGCTTGTGTAGCAAAATCAATCAAAAATTCCGAATAACCGTTAACTACATTTTACACCATGTTTCTCCCTTACAAAAGCGATCTGTTACGACGCGTCAGAACTCATAACAACGCCGCTAACCTTGGTCGCTGTTGATCAATCATCCGGGAACAACCGTTGTTTCCTTTGGGACTGCTGTTAGTGTGACGGATAGAATTGTGTTCGCAGTAGTTTTACAGTGGTATCAATTTCGGTCGTGACGTAGCTGGTAAGGTTTAGTACTATAACATATTAATTAAATATTTCAACAGTATGAGATATCAAATATATTTGAACAGTAGGTAATAGTTATCGGTCCAAAACGCAACTATTAATATTTCAATTTTGAATTTAGTTTCGCTGGGCTGGCTTTCCAGAAAATGTGTTATTCAAAATTTTTAAGTATATTAACTTTTGATCGATTTTGCTACACAAGAAATAAAGATTTCGTACTAGTTTTAAAATAAAATAAATATATTTTTAAAAAATTTTGGGACAGAGTTCATTTAGCATTGTTTGTACAATCAGTTATTGTCATAAAAAATAGTGTTTTTTAAAAACATTTTAAAATAAATGCCTTCTTATCCCTAATTATTGCTCAAAAAACTACTGAGAGTGCCAATAGGTTTATTCAACTGTTTCTTCAATGCATTTTTTGTTTTTGATCGGGGTGATAATGAGTATGCTACTCAAAAATCAAACTCTAACAATATCAGACCAAATTGTAAACCTCTTTTTTTAAGTTGGTAATAACCGACTATTTAGGTCAGTAAAATGTACCTACTGGTACTGTTGAATTTGACAAACATGGAACTATGGTATATCAGAGCAAGGTTAGAAGAGGAATTTTGGGTATACCTACTGGTCTAGTGTAGGTAACTGATACACAGTTGTACCACCGAGGATTCCGGTAGCATAAACTAGCACTAATTATCGCTTTAATTATTCATTACGGTTCACTTTATTGCTCTGGGATCGACGCGGTGATGCTGCAATTTTAACTTAACAAACGATTGAAAACAGAGCTAGATGGAATTGGACCATTTACAATCTTTCTTCCAGACATAGTCTTTGAATACTCAGCTTTTTTTAACTCTCAGTTAATGAGTCCTAATATATCTTTTTCTTCTATATCTGTCTTCTATTAACAACACTTATACCTCGGAAACGGAAAGGAGCCGCGATCGAAATGATGTTCACTTGAACCATCATAATCATCGTTAATTAATACCTTCCGACCGATTTCGGCCTTGGCGACCACTTCGACTCCTATTCAAGTCGGCGCTGATGCGGTCGAAGATGGCTTATAAAGCCAATTTTTGCAGCAAACTCTCGTGCACAGTGTGGGCACGTAAGTTTGCCGTAAACATAATTGTAGGGTGTGGCAACAGTAATGCGTGTTTTCAGCTGCTTCCCATTGAGATGGCTCAATGTTGCATCTTTTTATATGACGTTTCTGGACGTCTTTGAACCTGAGGAGTTGTCCGCTGCGTTTACGTTTGCCCTTCTCCAGTTCAGAGTAGAAGATGCGCTTCGCCACTTTGTCCTCCTTCATACGAGACACGTGACCGCACCACCGAAGCTGCCGACGCATAATGTAACCCTCAATGCCACCAACATTGGCGCGTCTAGTACTTCAGACCACTTGATATTAAGAATTTAACGCAGGCATTTTAGGTGAAAGCAGTCTAATGTGCGTATATGGTGACGATACAAGCACCACGTTTCGGAGGAGTATAAAAGGTTCGGCAGCACAATTGCCATATAAACTGATACTTTTGTTCGCAGCTTAATATCATGCGAACAGAAGACCTTTGAGCACAGCTTGCCAAACGCCGCAGCTGCAGCGCTGATTCTGCTGTTTACTTCGGCATCAAGGTCACACTTAGATGTTATGGTGCTCCCTAGATATCGAAATTTTTGGACCTGTTTCAATGATTCTTCACCGAGCTTTATTTTAAGCGTCTTTTGACCATGTGTGTCCAAGGACATAACTTCTGTCTTTTTGACGCTTACCTTCAGGCCAAATTTACAGCAAGCCTCGTGAAACGCCGTTATAAGTTGTTGTAGGCCATTTGAAGATTCTGCGAAGAAGCACAGATCATCAGCATACATAATTTCTGTAACTACCGCATGGGAGACTTTAGTACGTGCTTTCAGTCTGGCCAGGTTGAAGAGGCCGCCATCAGTGCGAAAATGGATACGCACACCTTCAGAGATATTCTGTGAAACTTCTTTTACTACTGCCGCAAAGTATAAAAAAACAATGTGGGTGCGATAACACGTCCTTGTTTCACCCCACAGGTAACGGGAAAGAAATCTGATTGTTCGCCGTCTACTGTTACGCAGCATTGCATGTCGTCATGCAGGAGTCGAATAAGCCTCACAAACTTATCTGTGCATCCTATCTTTTTCAACACCATTAGGCTTCGCGAGGCATGCTGTCAAAAGCTTTTTCCAAGTCAATAAAGAAGAGGTACAACTAACGACCTTGTTCTCTGCTTTTCTCTTGCAGTTGACGTACTGAAAAAATAGCTTCGCAATCGCCTCGTTCTGGTCGGAAGCCAAACTGGGTTTCAGGCAGAATGTTTTCGGACAGAGTAAGCAGGCGGTTGAGCAAAACTCGGGCAAAAGCCTTTCACGGTAAGAATTGCAATCAGAACGGTCGCCCTTGTTCTTATAGATGGTGTTAATGCTCGACAATTTAATACTTCAGTAATTCCCCCGGTATAAGGTCAATGCTTACCGCCCGCTTGTTATGTTTCTGTCTGATGGCAGTGACTACCTCATCACGCGACAGTGGGTAATTAAACTGATATATAGTAGATCAGCTGATCGATCGACATTAAGCAATGTGTTAAAATTATCTGCCCAACGTTTTATCACTTTCTCCTTGGTGGTTATAAGATACCCGCTGTCTGCTGATCCAATGGGTACCCTCACTGGACAAGATATGCCAATCATCATCATTATCTTCATTATCAAAGGACGTCCACTGGCCTACCCCAGGGTTTTCCACTGCGACCGATCACAAGCGCTCTGCATCCAGTGTGATCCCGCGGTCTTAACAAGGTTGTCCGTCCATCTTATCGGTGGACGTCATGCAGCGTGTGACGTCCACCGACAAGATCTAGGATCAAGAAGCTTTTGATCAAAAGGTCTGCAATCTAGAACTTTTCTGCCCCAACGGCCATCAATTCCTTGCGCAATGTGCCCTGGGACCGATAGTGCTAAATAAATTATGGCATCATAAGACACATAAGCAAACAAATTTAATCCACGGTGAAAATATGACACTTTATGTCAACACTTACAACAAAATCTGTCTCTACCTATCTTACTGCAACTATTTAGTTTTAACCGTTTTCTTTTTGAGATGATGTTGTTTCCAACTCTTATTAGTTTTGACGTACTTTTTATTGATCCTACTTGGGAACATTTTGTTACTTCGCTCAACTCACGGCTATTTATGTTGATTTCGGCAAGTTTGTGTGTAAATCTGTGAGTTTACAGTCGAATTTATTTTCTTCGAACAGATGTTTTGCTAGGTATCCTTTAAATAAGGTAAATATATTAGGTTGTATATTTTATGTAACCTACATTATCAAAATAATCCAAGGAACTCTACACTCATATGTTTTCGTATTGCTTTATCTATTATTCTAAGAGAATTAGAATATGTTATCCCAGACGCAATATACACAGTCCCCAAGAGATGCGTATGTCGTATTTTGTTACAAAATATTCAACGCGCTTATACCAGATTTCATATTCTCTTTGAGCTGGACAAAACTGGTCTAAATGCATTCTATTGAAGCCATAAAACGTTTGCTTGTTTAAGCATTGCACTTAATCTCATGACCACTTTAAGGGGATTTCCAAAGATGTATATACCCGTTACAAATGACCCCTTACTTAGAGCACTTTAACCGAAAATTCTACTTGACGACACCCTAAACGATGCGCATAATTTTTAACTCAAAGTAAATGAAAGGGCCGGGGGCATAATATCTATATTTCCACAGCACTCATCGTGTGCCGCCTTGTTGAGGTAACACCCTTCGAGTGCCTATAAAAATGCTAATAGCATAAATGTGATGCTATTTCAAAAGAAAGGGAAAGGTATATAGTATCGGAAAAGTCGGTATATTCCGCACGAATCCTTTGATTCCCAAAAGATATCAAATCGGATCTCCAAGGACCGTTTATTTGAATAACGTGAAAATTCTGAAACGACAACGCTTAATGCTTTGTACATGTATGGAAAATTTTGACAAACGCTTGATTCATGGCGCTAGTGTTAAATTAGTTCTAATGCTTGGAATGCACAATGGAACTCCTCAATCTTGATAGAATCAGCTCAGATTCACAGTTGATAATCGAGTTTGGTGAAATTAATGTTTTTTTAAAGAAACAGTTTCATTAAAAGCGTCCTTGGAATAATCACAATCATGTCGTTTTTATTCAAGGACCGCAGAAATACGCTGGAAATTTCCCTAATAAAAGAAATGGACTAAGACGTTTAACAAATTCATTCGGCGGGTGAAATCGATAGGCAACCAACTGGAAATACGAGATAAGGCCTACTCGCTTTCACAAGCTATCGATGTTTTTTACAGAAATAATCGATGTATTTTATTTATTTTATCACGGAACCAAGTTGAAAAAAAAGAAAATTTGGGAAATTCTAGTGCAATTCGTATACGAAAAAAGTTCACCTATCGAATTGTCTGTATTTTATAAAAAAAATGTTTTTGATTTTTTTGTAACAAAACTACTCTGTAACATAAAAAAAAAACTGTCGCACGAACAAAATCTAAATACCGAGATTTAGATATTTTGACCCTGACCCTTTATTAGACCCTAAGAAATCAAAGACTATTTTTTTGCTTGTTTTTTTAATGTAAAACGGTTAAACTCTCAATCGAATTACCACACTAAAAAGTTCGATTGCCGCGAGAATCGCCCTCCAGATTATAAAAAGAAATAGACTCTTGTTTATGTGAGTCACAATACACAGTTGTTTTTATAATAAAATGTTCTTGGCAGAAAAGCAAAATTCTATGATTAAAGCCGTTTGTTAGATATTTGGCAGTCAATACGACTACATTATTTCTGGTCTTGGTCATTAATTTCCTTTTAAATCTAACCTCTATGACATTTTTGTCTTTTTGTACAAAAATCAGAGTTTAATATACTATCCCTGCAACAATTTCGGGTGCCAATTTTTGAATTTTCTCAGAGTTTCTTCCACAATATAAATTGCTCGTGCAAATTCCAATTGTATGAAATTTTTGTAGCTGTCCTCTTGAAGGCCGGCTGTTTAGGATTTCAAAGTGGTCCATCATTCAGAAAATGTTAGTTTAAATAGTTGCTTTAGTGCAAAAGATTTGCGGCTAGACGTTCATTTCGTCCGACTGAGAATTTTGTGTACTTCCCATTCACATCGCCGGCTTTGCAAGTTATTTTATCCGATGCTCTCGTTTTATGAAGGAACTCATTTGTCTCTAATGCCCTCTGAATGGCTGCACACAGAGTATTGCATTCGGCTTCTACTCGTCCGTATACGCCCGTTACTACGACGATCTTTTTTCGATTTTTTAATAAAATTATTTCATTTATATCCTAGTTGCGAAATTGCATGTTTCTACACCTTTATGTAAGCATGTGCAGTTTTCAGTGAAATTTACTTTCAATAGGTAAAATTTAATTTTCTAATATCATAACTCTGAATAAGTAATAAAGGAATAATATGGAAGAAAATCTATTTAGACGGTTCGGATTGCTCATTATGAATTACCATTTTTATGAGGATTGTTATTTCTCAAAAGATTAATTAAAATTTTCGTTTGGTTGGAAAGACGAAGATGGTAAATTTTTTGGAAACAAAAGTTTGGTAACACCTGTCCGTTAAGTTTTAAGGCAGGACTTTTCTATTGACTTTGAAGAGCGATAATGTCAGCTCAAGATTTATTAAAACATTTTCTTCCATATTTAGAAAGTATTTTTGATTGCAGACAGACAACAGGATGTCAAGGTAAACACTACGGTGTCTTATGCAGTTGTACTAGGCGTTAGTTTAACAAAAAAGGGTTTTACCTTACCTACTGCTGACTTTACCCACCCTTGCTTGGCTGTGTCAAGTAATGTAGAAACATGCCGCACGGTTGTCAATTTGAAAAGTAATAAAGTATAAGCAATGATCGCACGTATCTACTTAACTCGTAAAATAGGTGCAACATAAAAATAAATTGCAGTAAGTCTCAGGCACACGTCCTCTTTTTACTGTCCGTCTATTTTACTCTTCACTCCTCTGGGCCCAGACGAGTTATATGAGAGGCATAAAATATGGGACCTACTATAAAATTCTCAATTGCCTGCATACCAAAACGGATCCCTGTGCCTACATCTAGAGTAATCTGGTTTGCAGATATGCAAATCGTTCTTCGTAGTCTTACTATCATCATGTCTTCTGTAGGTCTTACTAGTGAGATTTGATTTTCAGGTGGTGTGTTAAATTCAAAAACATTGAAAAGTTATGAGTACCTATTATCTAACTCGGTAATATAACTATCAAATTATATGGAATAACAACTTTTAGGTTTAAGTAACTTCTTTATAACAGTCAACTACAACAGACCAAAAATCGTGAAGTCGTAATTATGTGTGGGGATCGTTTACAAGGCACCAATTAGGTTGACAACAAATATTATTTTCTCTCCCCTCCCGTCGCAGCGTGATGTTTTATATCCTAAAGCCTTTCTCAATAAATAAGCTATCTAACACAGAAATATTTTTTCAAATCGGTTCAGTAGTTCCTGAGATAAGCGCGTTCAAACCAACAAACTCTTCAGCTTAATAATATAATTAGCGCAAGCGCACGTTGTGATGTTAAAACTGTGATAGCTCCTAAGATATTTATTGGAATCAAATGATATAAAGGGCAACTTTGTTTTAAATGAAATGCTCGTGATGATGAATGTATTTATTTTGATAAGAATAAATACCTGTGTGTATAATACACCTCTAAAAATGATGCATTATTTTTTTACAAATTTATTAAAATAAAAAAGGTTGTAGTAAGTCAACCATAAAAGATAGACTTATGCTGTCGCGGACTGTATTATAGAACTCTTAATGCTGAACAATCCTGTCATACATGATTTTTGTGTAACTTTAGCGGTTTCCGCAGCGTACGCAGCGGAAGCTCTCAAAAGGAATATCTTTCTCCCGTTTTCGCAACATTTTTCATTGCTGCTGTGGTCTTATGAGTCGTATCTTTATGTTATATAGCCTAAAGCCTTCCTCGATAAATGGACTATCCAACGTAAAAATAATTTTTCAAATCGGGCCAGTAGTTTCTGAGATTAGCGCGTTCAAACAAACAAACAAACAAACAAACAAACTCTTCAGCTTTATAATATTAGTATAGATACGAATGTACGGACAACAGCACGTCAAGGTAAACACTGCGGTATCTTATTCGACGACCTGTCTGGTTTAGTGGTCGAGAAATCGCTTACTACGCAGCGGGTTGCGGGTTCGATCCTCGCACAATACAAACATTTGTGTGCATGAACATGCCTGTTTGTATTGGTCTGGGTGTTTTTTATGTATATCATGTATGTATTTACAAAACAAAAAGTATTTAAGTATTATATCCGTTGTCTGGCACCCATAACACATGCTTTGAGTAGCTTACTTTGGGACTAGATGGCGATGTGTGGGCATTCCCACATATCGTTAAGACATTCATAACGATATTTATTTATTTTTATTTATTTATTTTATGCAGTTGTAATAAGCGCTAGTTTGCAAAAAAAGTGGGTAACCCAATGTGCTGTCGACTGTACATTGGCGAATTTCACACGTGAGCTCATTGCACCGTACCGCGGTAATATTAGTTCTTACTCCGAATGTTAACTAGCTATCAGATTTAACGATGCGGTTCTGTTTGGCTTGCGAATTGAGCGCACACATGTATATTTCTATTCAAAGCGTGTCATTTTATAGCTGAATTTCTTGCACGGTATCTAGGCTTGTTCGCAATCGGCCTTGTTGAAATGTTGAATGGAACGTTGGCACTTGTGAATTTATCTATCCGTGAGCCGTAGTGAATGTCGGCACAATGGAACGATTTCATTCGCACTTAGTTCGGCGAATATTTCATACAACGTTTACATAGCCACTCAACTGTTCGCGCTGTCTGACTATGATGTGGGAAAACTGTCCGGCGATATCGCGCGACGGTTGCATGATAAAAATCGCGCGACATGTCGCGTAATAAAAACGATTATATAAAGAAAAGTATAGTTTTGATTACGAAAACAAAAATACGGGTAGATAGGAAATAGTTTGACGACCCGTCTGGTGTAGTGGTCGAGAAATCGCCTACTACTCAGCGGGTTGCGGGTTCGATCCCCGCACAATACAAACATTTGTGCGCATGAACATGTCTGTTTGTATTGGTCTGGGTGTTTTCTATGTATATCATGTATGTATTTACAAACAAAAAGTATTTAAGTATTATATCCGTTGTCTGGCACCACAAGCTTTGAATAGCTTACTTTGGGACTAGATGGCGATGTGTGGGAATGTCCAAAGGATATTTATTTATAATGTCGTTTTTTTATAGTTATAAATTTATAAAAAGTTGAAAATATATACTTACTACACTATAATATATACTATACTAAATATTTATATATATACTATACTAAACACATACTTTTCTAGCGGTGGGCACTGTAGTACCACGGACAGTTTACCGTAAAAAAAAAAGGCACTGTAGTGCCAACGGACTGCAGAGCGGAGAGCGTTAGGTAGATATCCATACCTACGTGAATAAACATCACCATTATACTATTCAGATGACACTTTAAGTAACAAGCAGGGTTAAACTAAGTTAAAGATTTTTGTGAATGATACAATTAACTTTATCTTATTTTGCTTTCATGATGATAAGCGATGAAATTATCATGTAACAGAATTTTAATGAGGATCAGTACCTGTCGTCCTTTTTTATCCAATTAAGTGCATGTGAATAATTCTTTAAGTCATTGTAGAACCACTCAATATACCTGGACAAAACCTTTTTTTTCATGCATTTAATATATTTTTAATGTTTTTGACTAACAAATTTAAAATATATTACCGTGCCATATGATCGAAATTATAAAAATAATTATCAATGTTAAGTAGCTGTCAAACTACTTAGCACAAAACCACTGACTACTGTTAGTTAGGGAATTTTCGGTAATACTCGAGCGTGGCAGATTAAGATATGAAAGATACCTTGGACCTAATAGAACAACTTTGTAAGGTATTTAGCTCTATATGTAGTGACGCGCGCCTAGGATAGACGATCAGATTAGTAAAAAAAAACGATACTCTGCAATACTCGAGCGCGTCAGATTAAGATATTGGGGGTTGATTTTAGTGTTTTAAGACTAAATTTAACTAATCGGACGAAAAGTCTTTGACGCCGCCGAGTTATAGGGTCGCGAACTTGTAAAAAAAAAAACGTTAATCCGGCATTGTCGAGCTCGATTTTTTTATTTTTTATTTTGAAGATTATAATCTAAAACGTACTGAAAATACAAAATCTGCCGGTTTCCGCATGACCGGGAGTGTGGAGGAGCCATTTCGTCTTCCGAAAAAAGCGTTGCGGCATATAAGTCGCGAATGATACATTTTACAAAAAAAAAGTTTAAATAAACAAAAAAGGTAATTTTATTATACACAAAAAATGACTCTTTACATTTTTGTCCAAAGTTAAAACTTTTTGACTTGAAGCATCATAAAAACTCAAACTCCCGGTTTTTTGAGTATATCTTAAAAACTGAGGGTGTTAAAAAAAATTGATATGAAATAACGATGATTAAGTTATGTTACTTTTATTATATCTATTTTTTTTCTAAAGCTTCTCGACAATTTTCGTGGACTCGGAAAAAGTTACGCGTATCTGTATACAAAATTATTATTAACATGTACAGTTTCATGTATGTATATTATTTAATAGCCTGTTAATCCTCAAATTGTTTTTTGGACGTACCGTAAGCAAAACGAAGTGAAAAATTATTAAAAAGAAAGAAGAAAGGAAAAAAAAGAAACCAAAAAACCTTTCCGGTCAGATTAAGAGAACCCACCAACATTTTTGTCAGATTAATAAAATATGCTTTCAGGATACCGAGATAAACCTTCCCTATAAAAATCTGACGCGCTCGAGTATTTCAAAAAAACTTTTTTTTGCATTTTCAAAAATTCATCGTAACTTATGGTCACGCCGAAATCGTCAGTTTTTTTAAAGGGAGCTTCCTTGGGTCCCACTTAACACCCCTTCCGAAAATCTGACGCGCTCAAGTATATTTTTTTTTGCATTTTTGACTACTTTATATGCCTACCCCCACCACGCAAACCGGCAGATTAGTATACCATTGTTATCAGAGGAACTTCGGGCATACGTAGTATGAATATCTGACGCGCTCGAGAATGCCCAAGTAACTGTTTTTTTTTACATTTTTGAAAAACCGTACACGCCAAACCCACCGCTAAAATGGTTTTTACCATACGAGCTTTTCTTTTCGAAATTATTTTATCTTTCTATTTTGATAGGTCCCGACGGCGCCGTTGAATTACGCCATTTAGCTACCTCGCCTCCCTAACTATGTAGCACAACTGTGGCACTACAATTGGCGCTGTCAGAATAGCGAGTTATATCAATTGCACTCTCGTAGTACAACTAATGCACAACTCAGTGACGACTCAACTAGCGCAATTGAGGTCCAGAGCCAAAATTTCGAGTGCTCAATTATTTATCCTGCGCTATTTCTTAACTCTTAACCTTAGTAGGCTCCTTTTGTTCTTGTTAATTAGTCGCAGACAAAATAATAACGTATGTATATTGAAAATCTAAACCTGATTTATGTTTTATCATTATCATCTTATATCAATCCATAATTTTAATTTTCCTAATTAATTGGGAACTGAAGACACCTTTGTCTCGTAAATAGTAGGTAGACACCATACATAGTAGTAATTTATATATACTTAAAGTGTTTGTTGTGTGTGTTGTCTGGTACTTCGTAACACAAGAAATAAACTCTTCCTAATTTCGAAACTACAACAGTTGGTGTAGTGTCTGGCGCAAATTTATTATTATTTTATCCTGAAAACGGGTGATGAAAAGTAGTTTGTGCCAAATGAGACTACATACATGCTATGACTGCGAAATTGTTCCCAGTGGCTGTGCAAGGCATCTACCTGTACCTTCTTCTTATTAATAGGCTCTGAGATTTATTCATTAAGACAAGCTGCAAGTAGGTGCTACGATGAGATTAGCAACCGCTGCTTAAAAAGGCTTTTTTGATTATTTTTTATAGATAGATAGATACTAGTATTACCTACTGTTTTAGCTTAATTTTCAATTTATAATACGAGTATTCGGTAGGTAGTATATCTTAGGCGAGTGATTCGATAACAACATTGCCGTTAACTATTAATTAATCTAGTCAATTTTCAGCTTTTACTAATTAATACCTACCAAAAACACATTCCTGGAAATAATATCAGGGGTCATCCTATACAAACACACTTCCCGCATTATCCAAATTTATTAATCTTCGCAAACGTCACGGATCCGAGACAATATTAACATTAGCGAAATAAATATTAATTCTTGATGATAAACTTGTCATACCTCTGTATCATATCTAGGCACAAAGCCGTGTACAAAACCTATAATAAAATTCATTCACACAATTAACACAAAAAAAATAACAATAGCGTTGTTTGCTATGATAAAGTACATTAAATTCAACGTCGATTTACCATTTCATATTTGAACAAGACTATGCGGGCAGGGCAATTTAATTAAAAATGTTGTTATAACATATGCGACATAGAACGCAGGATTGTGCTCGGAGCAAACGTGTTTGCCCCATTTTTTGCTGGTCGCCTCTTTATCTAAGATTATTAATATTTATGTAGCCAGAGTGCTGAGGTAATATTTTTTTAATTTACGTTTAAATTTATTCTTATCTCTTTCTCGACGAATGTCTTCCGGCAAACTATTAAGAAGATATGGTATTCGCTTCTGTAAGGTTATATCTCCAAAATAGTTTTTGACCTTGGGTACTTCAAAGTTACGCGAAAACATCGATCTTGTACAGTGTTTATTTTTAATTAGAGTTAAGTCACGCTCCCAAGAGTATGAGTATTGATTGCCAACTGATATTTATGTTTAAGACTAACTGGAAGGATTTTACATGTGTTAAATAATTTCGAATAGTCTCCTTTACATTTAGCTTTAGTTTTTTTATTTACTAATCTAATTTGAAGTGCTTGTAGCTTATCTATATGTGTTTTGAAAGTAAGACCATAACTATCAAGAGCGTAACCCAACACTGAATCTATTAGAGAGAAATACAAACATTTTAATGTAGTGGTTGGAACTTTAAAACTTAAATGATGGAATTTACCTAGGAGTATCCTTAATTTATTACATACATAATCTACATGTTGGGACCACGAGAAGTCTGCGTCAACCTTAACACCGAGATAAGTCACACAATTTACTTTTTCAATAGGTTTACACTGGCAATTTATAAGATTTTTATGAAAACATGAATAGCTATGAGTATACAAATTAGGGGTCTGGTCAGACATACGCAAATAAGGTGATTCAATTATAAGCAGTTTTATTTTTTCTGAATTAAGAATAATATCATTATCGTGCGACCATTTAACTACCGCGTCTATATCGTGCTTTACTAGACTGCACGTCTCAGCGAGGTCAGTCCCGGCGTGCAGTGTGCACAGGTCATCCGCAAACATATGGGCTGAACTGTATTTGAGCACCTTGCATAAGCTATTAACATGTAATAAGTAGCAGAGAGGCCCACACCCGGACCCCTGCGGCACCCGGCATCTCACGTTCTGCAACTCGCTGAGCGCGTCACCCACTCTTACACGAAATGAGCGCGCTGTAAGATAGTCACCAAACCACCGGTTTAGTGGCTGCCCCACACCACACTCATCCATTGCCTTTAATAGTGTTTAATGTTAAGATGGCGTCGAGCAAGAAGGATTGTGTTTTAAATCCGATCTGCCGAGTTCCCAAAAGCGTACAGCACAATTTCCTCTCCCAACTGTTAGGAAAAAAGATAGAAAGGAAACGAAATTCCCCGCAAACACAATAAAGACCTTTCGCCAACTCTCACTTGCAACTTAAGGGAACTTCATATTACTTTCTTATCTGTATGCGCGAAAGTATGTCCAATACCGACTAAACCCATTTTTATTGCTCCTAAGCAGAGTTTGGCGTAGTTAATCAAACTTTATCTGAGCCTCAGAATTTACTTTGCTGTTGCTTCTCCAAAAATAGAAGCGTTAATCCACGTATTAATAATGCTTGGTCGCTTGCTCAGTTCACCAACAGTCACAGTATGTGATTATAATTTTTTGACTGTTTGTGTGTAGATGCATAAAATCTATAGTCAGTATCTCCACATTATCCTTCTTCATATAGTGGGTGGGGTCAATTTTGACAGTTGTAATAACTCTAATATCTGTCTCTTTGGTAATCATCGACCCGTATACAGGCTTACAAAGCTTACATAGATAGATTTATGCTTGAGTAACCCCCTTTATACGGGTTGCTCTTCAGTCCCAAACACAACAATGAGAATACCTATTGAGGCTTTGCGGCCGAAAGGACGAAATTTGAGAAGATTATTCAAGGGAACAGATTCCAATCCCAATAAACAGTTGCTTGATAAGTAACTTTAAACCAAGTTTCCAGTAATTAATTGCGGTCTCAAGACAAGGTTGCGATTTGAGCTTTCCGCATTAACGGCCTAACTTTCTGCTAATTCAGCCGTTTCCATTCAGCTATCGACGGACGTCATTTGCGGAATAGCTTGTTACATTATGTCGTATTCACGGTGTATAGAAGCCATTCGAGCATAATGTTCTCGGTGGATGCGGAAATCCACTCACGATATGACGGTAGCAAACAAGCGCCGGCAAAACGAAATGTATTGTGCGGACGGTGAAACAGCGAGGCAATAGCGGTGAGTGATGCACACACAACTCATATTTCTCTATGTAGGAATATTTCGCTGTAAAATTGTTGTCGACTTTTCTAAATTCAAGTCAACATTCAGCTGCATACATTTATTTACATTGAGGTGGCACTTTCAGATGCTTTTAGCATGAAATTTCACTACTGTGGGAGTATATCTTCACCTCAGACTAGTCACCCGTTAGAATTGTGATGTGGCTAAGATGCAAGTACGTAATCGTCAACTTATTTTTTTTATATTAGATTACTTTGTGAAATTCATTCGTGAATGTATTTGGAAACCATTCAAAGTTGGAGATTTTCTCCAATTTCACAGGAGGTATCCTATTATTCATACTTTAAGTAACTATAATATGGATCGACCCAGCGTTAAGGGTGCTTCTTTCAAAAGTACTCTTAGTATGAAATGTCCGTCAAACCACCATTAAAATCCGGTGTATGTTAGGATAGGTACCTAACTTTATTTATATTCCAATAATTGTACGTCAAGACATAAATATTATGACGGAACCACGGTCACGTTATCGCACTTTTATGCAGCTCCAGAAATGAGGCCAGAGCGTTGCGAACATAAGGCGTTCTTGTTGACTACGAGATACATAATATCTTACGTCATTTATACTAACATAATTTTCTGTAAGTACATTAAAAAATGACTTTCCGTTTCTTTGAATTAGCATCTATGATAAAAACCAAATGGTTAAAAAAATACTATTAAAAAAACATCAATAAGAAGTAATATGTTTAATTATAACAAGCTTACGAGTTGAGACATAAAATATAGACAAGAACCTCCGAAATACAAATACATGTTCAACATAATACCCTACGAATCCATTATGTCCGTGAGCAAATAACATTTCTTTTTCTAATAGCTCATGCATACATCAAACAATATATTGTATATTGTCTCCTAAGCAAGTAATTTCCGAAATAAGTGGCCCTCCTCTGGCCTCGTTCAGGAGTGCTTGTGAGTGCTTATGGAGGCTTTTGTGCTAACGACCTTGTACACGCTCTGGTAGCCAGAGGCCGGGCTTGAGGGTCCTCGGCCTCCGGACTTCGCTATGTCACTTCCAGTCGACGAACCACTCTTGGGAAATCACTACTAAAGAATAATACCCTAACAACTCTAGTTCGCGCAAGGAAATGTATTCACGAGAAACGTGCCGTCTACAGGGCTATTTTTTCGTCTGAATATTTACAAGAGAAAAAAAAGGGATTGAATATTCACAGAATTTGTGAATTATGTCATTTTGCTTATTACCTATTGAGAGATATTCAAAGCCTTCGGGCGTCACTTGTCAACGTATTTTTTTGTCCCGGGAACACAATAAGGTTTTCGTGTCTGATCGTAATGTATATTCTTCTTGTTGTGTCCTACATTTGTACCACTGTAGGTATGTATTAATAAAACACGACACGTGTTCTTTAGCGATTTGGTGAATACTTCCTTATATTTAGAAATGAGAGATATGAGATGATTTCTAATAAGGAATGAGCTGATCTAATTGAATGCAATGTAGTCTTGATGTTTTTTTTATAATAATTTATTACACTGTGATTTGTACAATTGGCGGACTTAATGCCTTAGCTTGCTCTACCAACCAACCGCTTGGGATGATTCATCTAAATCAAAGTCAAACTATCAAATAATGAGATTTGAAGAAGAACATTTTGTTCATATTCTGTAGTTTCAAAGTAACTAAGTCAGAGGTACACTTTGAAGTTGGTGATTTTAAGACATGTTCTAGAGACTATTATTTTCATGATAGTCTAAGAGTGTCAATTTAGTTTTCAGCTATTGGAAATGTTCCAAATATGAACGTATTTACCCCAAAATCGCCCCACCAAAACTCGTTTAACTACGCAAACCATCGATTGTAGAAAATCTAGCCGCAAATGCAAAAATATTAAATCCGCCCCTACTTTTGCATCGAAGCCGCGAATCGAATACGCAAAACTTATTCGGGAAGCAATTTAACTGACAAAAGTGTTAAACGCAGCGCGTTCTAACGATATCAAGGAGCAGTACCCGAGGTTCAAAGGTTCATTTTAAGAGAGCCACTCATTGCCGAGCATAATTCATCTCTTTGATGCAGCATCAAAGATACTGAAAGGAAGCACGAAATATAGATAGTAGTACTAATGGAGCGTGGAATGTAGTAATAAATGAATAGAAGTTGAAAACAGAGTTAAATTTGTCCATTTCTGAACTTTATCATCCTTAAAAATGAAACTTAAAAATGGTTAACTCGTAAGTAAGAATCGTACAGAAATGTTGAATACAAATACGAATTGTACAACATAATTTTGTTTGTGATCGATGTTATAAAAAAAAACCCGTTCAGATGTGAAGATAACCAAAACGAATATTACTTTACTTCTGTCTTGACATTATCGCAGCCTTACCCGACACCACACCCTCCATCACAGTGAAAGAATGATTTATCATAATCATATCATCTAACAAATACACGCGTTTAGGTAAAGATAGCCAAAACGAACGAACGAATTAAATTACTTATGTCTGACAGTATCGCTGCCTTTTGTAATAATTTATTCGATACCCATCTGCACGGTTGATTTAGAATGTTTCCGGTACTAAATAATCTCGGTTCATTCAAACACAACATCCCATGAAAAAGATACCCACCGATAGATCGATCCGCAAAATATCACAATTACCTACCGCTTGTAATGAACATATTGCACGGATCATTTAAAATTTATTAAGTGGAAACGGAGGTCGAAGTTAGGTCCTACCGTCGTGGAATGGAACCCGTAGTTTTATCCCTTCACATGAACGTGTCGCAACATGTTCAAAGGATAGAACAGTAAAGTGCAATGATGATAAAACGGAGCCCGACAATAGATCTCCGGCAGAATTGCAATATCATTTTTCTCATTTTTCCATTCGTCGTGAAATAAAATGTGCACTGCGGAACAGACTATTGTGGATCTTACATTTACTTTGTTCTTATTGAGACATGTTCGTTTGCACTACTACTAGATATTAATACTAGTAAGCTTTCAACTTTATGTAAATTGAATTTACAACAAGCTGCTCCCTTTTTTCAACTGGGAAATGCTTTACGGATACCCACACACACACCATCGTCACGGGGTCTCTTTCAGCGGGCGGTTGATACTCCCGTTGATTCTGTTATATCAAAAAAAAAATACTTTTCTAGCATATGCATTATTGTCAAATGTTGTTTGAAGCAAAAAATAAATAAATATTGATAACCTAGTTGCACGAGTTATAGCTGCGTAATACGGCTGTCATCAAAATATGGGTGTGAACTAACACTAGTATACTAGTAGGAACACGTTTTATGAGACGCTAAATGCGTAAACCCACACCAGCAATACCTGCCATTCTTTACACATCAAATTCAACCCATTCTTATTCTGACAGTAAATGCGAATATGATCCAATGTATCAGAGATGTCGTGAACGCACACGGTCGTAATAATGCAATGAATGATATTCCGTTTCGTAATTTTGTTGGGATCATATCTCGTTTGCCGACCACAAATCTTTTCGGGGTAGCAAAAAAGGAATCACCGGTCCCATCAGTCAGGTAATCTGGATACGACTCTGTGTTATTAGGTAAGATATGTAAGTACCTACCAACTCCTTATTTGTAATTTGATGAAATGACCACTTTGTTTTGCCTTTACGTATTATTTAACCGTGAAAAGGTATTTTCCAAACAAATCTACGAATACTTTCCAGCACTTTTTAGACCGCTTTCGTCGCTAAATTCTGTTTTTTCGCGATGTTTACTAAAAGAGGGTGCCATTTTAGTATGTTTTTGTAAAATTAAGAATAGACGAAGTAGAGTGGTCTTGGTTTGTCCCCATTTTATTATTAGCGTCCCAATTGTTGACAGTAAATCTCTTCACTGGAGACATAGTTGAGGCGGAGGCGGCAACGACAAAATGACATGTATTGCGAGCAAAATAGAATGATTCACATAGAGACGAGCCAGCTATATTGACTTTTTATAGAGTTTGTATCTTTGGAATTATGGACCAGAAGAATATTTTTAAATAGCGGTCCCCTGCGACTTTGTCCGCGCGTATTGGTTTGTAGCCTTGTAAATGTTTTATAGCCTTAAATAAAAAAGCTATCCACCACAAAAATATTTTTTCAAATTGATCTAGTAGTTCCTGAGATAAGCGCATTCAAACAAACAAACTCTTCAGCTATAAAATATTAGTATAGATATAATGACGTCAGTCGTCTTTGAAACAGAAAATGAGTGTCAGAACTTCACTTAAAAAAACTATAAAAAGAACATATGAATTTAATTTCTTCGTGTCCGAAAAAAAAATGGTATGCCCATCGAAAAGATATATGACAGTCAATAAAACGGGTCATTCAGCCACGTCATGACCAGCGATAAATAATATTAATATCGATGATTTTCTCTAGCTTTGTTCATTTCTACGCGGGACTGGGAGTATATCTCTTTAGTTTTTGGAACTCTGCCCGTTGGAAACAAAATAAACGAACACACAGAATACCGGGATTTGAGGATAAGGCTGACACACTAAGACGGATGTTTAGATTTGCGATTTTTCAAAGTTGCGTCCTATTTTTACTGACTTCCAAAAAATTAGGTTAAAAATTCGCCCTGTATGTATGTGATATCGTCAGAATTGGTTACAATTTTAGTATGTTGATCTATTAGGGCATGTTCATAATTTCGTAAGTGTATTTAAGTTTGTTTATTTTTCGCAAGATTTTTCGAAAACGAGAAGTCATAGCCATTTTTTCATTCAATCAGGTATAGTTCAACTAAGGCTACAATATAAATTTCATACAAATCGGTTCAACAGATTTTGAGATATGAGTAAAAACTAAAAATCATGAAATAAAAAATAGTTTATAAATTAATCCGCCTTCAAAAAACTGACGCATTTACAAATTAGTTTAGAGTTGGTGTATGATGTCTAGCTTACGTACACTAACAGTCTACAGACATCATGCCCCGAGTCAAAAAGTATCTTTGCAGATAAAACCCACGAAAATATTAAGGTGGTGTATACTGATAGCTATCTCTCGAGAAGGAATAAAATTGCGACTAGACTAAATGCATTGAAAAATGGTGCATTATAATATGCTAATACTATTACGATTTACGTCCTACATCCAAAAATTGTTAAAAATACATGATACTGATCGATAAAACGTGAATAAATTACAATGCGTTCGTGTTCTATTTAGTTATCAACATCACTATGCATCATGGCAGAATGCGATAAAATTGCAATCTTCAGTTAATATTGGAACAGTGCCCGTATACTAAATAAACACATCGTGTGAGCTGTAGCGTAATGTCGACTGAGTGCACTTGTCATCGGCTGTAGTGCACATCCATAACGTCAACATTCACGTAGTAGCGCGTCATTAATTAGCCCAAAATGCTAGTCCAAAATAATTAATAACTGCCACTGCGAAATTAGAGAACGCTATTCGATTTCTGTAGAATGTAATTTGAAGCAACAAATTGCAGCTTGTTGAATGAATTGAATTTTCTTAGAATGTTTGATTTAATTGTAAACAATAGGTATATCCTCGTAAGGCCCGTGGGGTCGCCCAAGGTACTAATTTGATATAGTCATTCAGGCCCAACTCCAAAAACTATAGATACTCATAGCTACCCAAGGTGTCGCGCAGGGGACTTATTCAATTTTGCGTCATAGCGATTTCAAATTTGGCGCCTTTGACAAGTGACAGCTGAAAATTTCTCAACGAAAATCATGGCTGTCAAGTAGTGATCGAGGATTGGCTGTTTTTTTTTATTTTCTTTTGACACATTGTCATTGAAACGGCACGATGGCAGCTCCGCGTGGTCGAGGTAAGTTAAATCCATTTAAATTAATGTAATCCTCTGTATTATAGAATAATTTTGCATTAAAACTAAAAGAACACTTATTGTTTGTCTTTGCAAAATATTTATTTGATGTAATATGCAGTATTTGTGGTGATTTCTGACTGTACGAAAAAAATAGTCCCGCTAGTGCCACCGCGGGCCTCAAGTAGTATGTCTGGAGTATGTTGGCTGCGTATTTTTATAATCAGTATTTATTTATTTTTGCATAAGTATTGTGATTAGCTTTTTTTAGCTAAGCTTCGTGATTTTAAACTGGAGTTAGGAGAAAATTGGATTGAGAAATACACAGAAACATCAGGATCTGAAACTGAAACAGAGGCAGAGTCACAAAAAGATAAAGATGAAAGACCAAAAAAAAGAGAGGAAGACCTGCATCTGTGGACCTCCTGTGGAGTTATTAATGCCAAGATGTGCCATTGTTTTATTAAATACTTAAGAAAAAAGTTTAATTTGTTTAGTTTTTAAGATTAAAAATTTCTAATTTTTTGTTTACTTACTTTTTGAATACATTGTTTTTCTTAAAATATAGCATTGTTTTATTTTTAATAAATAAAAATCATTATAAATAAATACAAATATGCATAAAATTGCTTATTTCACTTGTGCAAACTTTGGTTCAAGAAAAAAATCCACACTACATCACGACCCATGGTACCTTATACGGGACTTATTCAATCAATACCAAACATATGTGCTAGGCTTCTAAATATAATAAATTTTATACCCTTAGTCACTTATTGCGATAAAACAATCGTACTGTAAAAAAATTACAAATTTAACTCTGGGCCTGAACCACTATAACAAATAAGTACCTTAGAGGGGACCGTGGGTTGAAATGAGATGTAGTACATTTTGGCGCTGGGCCTTACGAGGATATTGTAACTATGTTAATTATGTTTATGGTGTGCAATAATAGTATATTATGATACAAGTGTGCTAAGTTGACCATTATATACAAGGCGATATTGTGTGCGCACGAGCGAAAGCGAGTGCGCCGTAAGAAAGCCGCGTATATAATGGTCACAGGCACACGTGTTTTATACGACGTTTTTCAACACACTGGCGAGGATAAAACAGAACTCTTCATTTAGTTTCGTCAGGTAAAATGTCGTTACCAGCGTATGACTATTTACCATTGTCTATGTCATTGAACTAGCAATTCTGAGATTGGTTAAGGTGGTTAACCATCAATACGCACACAATCGTAAATATTCAACCGCTGGTAACAACATTTTAGCATTACTAACGATGCAAAAATATAATAATAATAAAAATACTATTCAACACACGTGCTCAAAATTACATCTGTAGTTTCCTTGTCGAGAGATCTCCTCGACGAAATCCAAATAACATTTTCATTAGTTCGAATATGATTTGCTCTTTTTCTGAACCATCCGAAATTCGTTTGATAGGAGTAAGTTTTCATCCCACCCTTTGCAATTTACAGGGATATGGGTTGTGTTGTGCAAAATCTCCCGTTTTGCGATGTAGCGGCAAAAACAACCTACCTAAATAAACCCGAGTTACGTAACTACTTCGCTCGCTTTATGAAAGATTAAGTTGGCTGTTTCAGTTTAAAAAAAAGTAGTAGTAGTAAATATTATGGAATTTGTTGTTGAGGTTCTAGTGAAATGGATTTGTATACAAAAATGTTGTCACGTTTTTCTGATAAGAACAATCTGCATGTCAATTATAAACAGAGAACCTTAAACAGTACACTTACGTTATCATCCAGAGTTGCATCCGAGGTTTTTAGTTTAAAATGAGGACATAACAAAATAATGATACAACTCATATTTATTTTACCTGGAGCCTAAAATTGTATCTAAGATAATGTTTTGACGATTTTAACGAAAAATTGCACTGGATGTAATAAGTAGGCACCAACAGTTAGCGGCGAAATATCTTCTAGCTTCAGTGAAGCATGCCTGCCCGGTAGATAGTACGAATGCAACACAGGGACACAGGGTGTACATCAAGCTCGCAGGCTTTGCGGCACAGATATGCCTACTGCGCTAGTTCCAACAGATATTAACCTGATGGCGAGAAACGTTCACCTAGGTTTTTTTAAGTCCCAACACCTAATTTAATAGCATGTGGGCTGTTCCTTTGTTCAATTTCAAAATATAAAAGCATAATACAAAATATTAGAATTTTTCTTTGAAATTTAAATAATTCGTAAGTACCCAAAAAAAACAAGGGACTTTTGTCATAGGTTCAGTGGCTAGCACATCAGGTTAAACAGTTTTGTTGCCAACTAGCCCTTATTGCAACTAAACATGATACCGCAGTGTTTACCTTGACGTGCTTTTGTCCGTACGCTGACACGAGCATTTTCATGTACCTAAATACGTACAACGTTTGAGTATGGTCAATAAATAATCGCATATTGTTCTACTGTACATTGTGAAAGATCTCGCCTACTTGCTATTCACTCACATGTTTACTCAGTGTTGCTTTGTGCTCTGAGTGCATGCTGTCTAGCATCTCATTTTATGTTGTAACAATGACAGTCACATAGAAAAACTCATCATTAACAGCCAAAGGACGTCTTCTGCTGTAAATAGGCCTCCCCAAGGTTTTCCACAGCAATCGATCGCAAGCGGTTTACATCCTGTAATCCTGCGATCTTTACAAGATCGTCTGTCCAACTTGTCGGTAGACATCCTACGTCATCCGCCGATCTAGGACTTTTTTGCCCCAAAAACAAAAGGTTATTGAAAAAAAACCTTATCAAAATATTATATTGTAAGTGGTTTCTAGTAGTTATAAGTCAAAAGATAGTAAACAGATATGCCTTCCTTTTTGCTTCTTTCGAATGGAACGATCCTAATTGTCATCAAATGCCATGCCCAAAAATATGTTTCCCAAACTGAATTGTGAATACACCTTACGTAGGGTATATATATAGGTAAGGTACCCGAAGGTTTTGTTTCCCCTACTATTTTTTTCTTGTCATGTCGTCATGACCGGATGAGCCGTGAAATAACCCCGGTGACAAGGGGCAGCTGTGACAGATCACAGCGTCACTACTAAGGGTCGTAATGCGTACATTATTACTTTTGTATTGGTCGAAGGGGGAATATGACGAATGGCAAGTATGTGCATAGTCTTGTCATTGGCTGCTATTGTAGTAGATTCAAGGCCTTATTTATTATTTATTTAAACTTTATTGCACTGTTAATGGTACAATTGGCAGACTTAATGCCTTATGGAATTCTGTACCAGTCAACCGCTTGGGAAATGCAGAGAGTTAAATCAGTAGCAGCATATTTAAAAGTACTGAGAGGGAGCAAAAAAAATTTTAATGCAGAAACATAAACATTCATACTAAAATTACATAGATAAAAGAAATACATAAGCATGGGATTAATGAACGTACATAGAATACATGTATTTAATAAAAAAATAATTACGGGTTGGGAAGTGAAGATATTGATGACATCTATTAAGACCTTGTGATATACGAGTATATAAGCGCCGATCTGTTTGTACGTTCCATTGCAGCATTGTACTTTATTCAAACTAGTTCTAAGTTTTATTTTTAAGCGTGGGTCGTAACAAATATACATTTAATTTCAACAAACAATAAAACGTTTGTTTTGTTATGATTAATATTTGTTCTAATACGAGTATAAAAATATTACTTCAACAGATAAAGTTTTCTACGCCAAATGTTACTCTGGGCGATGGTTACAGATTTATGGATATACCGTACCGCAGGGCAGACCTAGACAGCCGGAATGACACGCGCCTCCCAAACGTGTGACGGAAGACGAATTGCGATGCATTCACAACGTCGCACATTTTGCCCCGAGCGTACAAACGTAGGAACCTACCTACTCAAATAATCATTTTAAATGTTGCACCTTGACGTATGTCAAAATTTTACGTAACATGTGACTCAGCAGAGTTGGTCTACGGAGCTATAGCTAATAAAACAATGCCTGCTAACTCTTTTGTAATAATTCAGATAATACAATGTCACGTGGAATTATTATTGTTAATGTCATATAAATCTGTGTGATACAGATTGCGTCTCTGTATGTAATAGCATTTAAGGCGCATACTTTATGAGTACCAACTATACAACCTATTTACAGTCAGTGTAGTATGCATAAAGCAATCAACCCTTACGTCTGAGGTGATAAAATACCAACTATATGCGCTTATTTCGTGATATATATTTTTGGCATGGTAAAACAAAAATAAAATAGTTTTGACTTGGATAAAATGACGTACGTGACGAAACAGCAATAAATAAAATACACACCATTTAAGTAATTTATTTTATAAAATTAGACTCCGTGTAGATCCCAAAAAAATATTTTTTATTTATTTAAACTTAAGCACTGTAAGTTGTACAATTGGCGGACTAGGATGGAGATTAGGATTGTGTTTATTTATTTCTACATTTTTAGGGTTCCGTAGCCGAATGGCAAAAAACGGAACCCTTATAGTTTCGTCAAGTCTGTCTGTCTGTCTGTCTGTCTGTCCGTCCGTATGTCACAGCCATTTTATTCTGTAACTATAAGCATTACACTGTTGAAATTTGGTAGAAAGATGTAACCTGTTAACCGCATACCGATTCTCATACAAAAAATAAACAATGACATTTAAGGGGGGGCTCCCATACATGAAACTAAAACCAATAAAATTATTTTTAGCCAAACCTATGCGTGTGGGATGTCTATGGATAGGTCTTTTAAAATGACATTGAGGTTTCTAAAACCATTTTCCTTTAAAGTCTAACGTTTCATAGCTAGACGCTTCCAAAGTGGTAAAATGGGCGTCCCCCCATCTAACTTCTAAACTAAGCGAGTGTAAATTTTGAAAAAAAGATATAATGTAGATCTTAACAAATACTTTCAACGAAAATTGGTTCGGACGGAATCGAACGAGAAGTTTTTGAGATATGGCACATTTTCAACAACCGCAGACATAACTTTGTACTTCATACAAACACTATGAAAAACAAAGTTATATTTGCTGTCAACAAAATATTGCGGATTTTACTAAGTGGATTCCCAAATTCAGTTAAAGTTGGCACGGAACCCTCAGTGCGCGTGTCCGACTCGCACTTGGCCGGTTTTTAGAGATTACAGGAGAGAAGAAGTTGCACCTTATGACTCTGTTCTTTAAGGAGCTACAAACTACCTATCATAAGTTTCTTCATTATATTTACTTAACTCCTAAGCGTTAAGTAATTCCACCATCAGCCTAGCCCCACAAGATGTTGATTATCAGACGTATCAACACGTCAACATTAAGATTCTGGAAAAAAAACATACAAACTATACGTGCCTTTAAAATGTAAGGGTTTCCTTCGATTACACCAAGATCCAATCATCAGGTCCCAAATTGGCAACAATGGGACCAACTAGAAGGTATACCCTCTAGGTAGGTGAACAAAAATTACGAATCGGTCGACAAACAACTGCGATTCGAGGTAACATTGATACAAAAAAACATACAATCAAATTGATAACCTCCTCCTTTTTTGAAGTCGGTTAAAAACTGACGGAACCCATGTGATACATTGTGACACATCGACGCGCGGCGCTTACATCAATGTCTAAATGTCAAGCGCGGCGGCAACCAGTGTCCTCGGTCAAAAGATTGATGACAAGGGACCTTTGAAAATTAAATTGCAGAGGGAGGAGGTTGTTGATACTTTTTTCAGTAATTTTCAGTTCGAACTCACCAATGTGTTTTTTTTCATGTAGATTTTATCATATTTTGCTCGTGGTTTTTTTTTGCCCTCGACAAAACTTAAGTAGGTAAATTATACGGCTATTGCTGAACCGAAAATTTCCTTTGATAGGATTGGTTATTATAGCCTAAGTAATCAAAATAAATGTGGTTTGGCCGTTTTCTGAAAAATATATACATTTAGTCCATTGAATAAAAAGTTCTAGAGTGCGTGAGTTAGTAACGTAAGATGTTTCTTCGGAAACATGTCAAGAGTCCCTAGGTAATAATAATACTAAAACCCCGGGACACTAGGTGGAGCTCCGGAGTGGGGGGAGGGGGGGAAAGGGTCCATTTTTTCATTTTTCGCTTAAATCTCAAAAACGGCACATGTTAGAGAAAAACTTTCAAGGAAAAGTTGAAAGGCCATAAAATTATCTACAAGTTGTACCTTAATCATTTTTTCCTATATCGTACCATTTCTGAGTTACACGCAGTAAAAAATGATTTTGGCTCAAACAATTTCCCCATACTACATACCCATGTTTATCACATCAATCGATCAAAAAATATTTCTTTCTTCCAAAAAACTCAAATGTGCAACTTGTGACTGGTACTGATAGATTGCTCTTAATTAGGTCTATAATTGGTAAAATAAACACATTCCTCCATGGAAGCCTTTAGGAGGAATCGATTGTCAAAATATTATATTAGGGTAGTTTGAGTTACTGAACTTGATCTTTTTATTTTTTTCTTCCAAAAAACTCAAAAGTGCAACTTGTGACCGGTACAGATAGATTGCTCATGATTAGGTCTATCATTGATAAAAAAAAACAGATTCCACCATGGAAGCCTTTAGGAGGAATTGAATTTTATTAGGGTAGTTCCGATACTTGAACTTTTTATTTTTTTTCTTCCAAAAAGCTCAAAAGTGCAACTTGTGATTGGTACTAATAGATTGCTCTTAATTAGGACTATCATTGATAAAAAAAATACATTCCTCCATGGAAGCCTTTAGGAGGAATTGAATGTCAAAATATTATATTAGGGTAGTTACGCAACTTGAACTTTTTATTTTTTTTCTTCCAAAAACCTTAAAAGTGCAACTTGTGACCGGTACTGATAGATTGCTCTTAATTAGGTCTTTAATTGGTAAAATAAACACATTCCTCAATGGAAGCCTTTAGGAGGAATCGATTGTCAAAATATTATATTAGGGTAGTTTGAGTTACTGAACTTGATCTTTTTATTTTTTTCTTCCAAAAAACTCAAAAGTGCAACTTGTGACCAGTACAGATAGATTGCTCATAATAAGCTCTATCATTGATAAAAAAAAGATTCCACCATGGAGGCGTTTAGGAGGAATTGAATTTTATTAGGGTAGTTACGATACTTGAACTTTTTATTTTTTTTCTTCTAGTGCCTCTCATATGACATCAGTGTCCCAACATTATCCGTTGTTCGGATTTTTTCGATGAAGTTTCACACGTAGCATGGGAAGGGGTCCGCCCTCGTTAAGCTTATGCTAAAGATTGCTTATGTTTTCGAATTTTTCACCTTTCATGGGATGTAGCTCGAAAACGGCTGATAATAGAAAAAAATGATTTAGGTACAACTTGTAGATAATTTTATGGTCTTTCAACTTTTCCTTGAAAGGTTTTCTCTAACATGTACCGTTTTGGAGATTTAAGCGAAAAATGAAAAAATGGACCCTTTCCCCCCCTCCCCCCACTCCGGGGCTCCTCCTAGTGTCCCGGGGTTTAAGTATGTTTATAACCTAGGGACTCTTAACATGTTTCCGAAGAAACATCTTACGTTACTAACTCACGCACTCTAGACCCCCCTTGGAGGGACTCATTCAATGGACTAATTATTGATAAAAATTTTAATAAAAAATGTTTGTAAGTAAAGTTAGAAACTTGGCTCTATATGCGATCTCATGACTTATTGTCACTGAAAGCAATACAATCTCATGACTTATTGTCACTGAAAGCAATACAATCTCGGTTTTTGGCGACATTGTGCATGAAAATGTTTTTAGTGGAATTGCATTTCTTTTTGTAAGTTGTTAGTCTTGTTCAAATAAAAACACAATTAACGGACTTCCTTGGCCAATAATTTATTTTATTTTAATACCCGACATTCCACACGATTACTTTAACAACGTTCGAACAAGTAAAAGATAATAAGTTCCTATATACCCAGGGGCAATTTAAAGTGCATTACACTAAAAGAACAAAACATGCTGTGTTTAAATGGGGAATTTAAAATTTACTGCCGCTCTTTCAAGTTTGTATCTGAAAATAAGCTTAAAACTTAAAAGCTTTGCAATTCAAAATTCGCATGTTTAACGAGTTCACCAAACATAAGTTAGATTTAACGTTTCATTCGTTAGGTTTAGTTAGGACTGAAGTTCCAAAAATTGACGAAACACTTCGAGAAAAGGTTGGTAGTGTGCTCTTGCGCTTCGCTTGGCTCGGTTTGGGCGAGGTTCACGACCGTCAGCCCTGATTAAGATTACCTTTTAAGGTTTAGATTCCATCAAAATAACTGAAATTATGAGACAAATCTGGTTATGTCTTTTGATGGCGTTGACTTTCAATCTAGTTTGCGTTTTCAATATATTGAAACAATCAAAATTAATATTTTACTACAGTGTAGTTTCAGTTTAATTTTTAACACGGTTTGAAGGTTTTTATTTTATGCAGGGCAAATTAACAAGTGAATTAAATTGCTTTAAGTTTATGGACTTCAAATCTGTAATATGTTGTCCTATCATATCCGTGATAGATTTCCTTCTAAATTTATCATTTATATTCTAATGCTCGAAATTTTTATTATTAACATGGTGGACATTTGACTCTAACAAAACATTGTCCCATAAAACTTAAGGGTACGAAACAGGCCGCTTTATTTAAGATGACATGATATGATATAGCACATATATAATTAATTTTAAAACACCTATTCAACGATACCCCACAAAATGGGTTAGGCAAGAGAAAAAAAGCATTCATTTCTATTACTTGTATGAGAGTTACAACATTTTTTGTTAAAATTTGAGAAACTGCTTCGTGGTAAGCACTGCTAACCACAATCAGAACGAGTGCGAGGCAATGTGGTTTATATACATACTCACTCAAATGGAATTACGAAAATTATATACATATATTTTTTAATATACTACCGTACCGTACTGCCTTATAACCTATTTATTATTACAAAACTAGCCTGGTTGAACCAAAATATTATTACAGACATTCGATCCAATCGAAAATAATACCAAACTCGATTATATAACTTAATCCCTACGCAGTACCTAATCAACCTTAGACTTCGTTAAGGCTAAAAACCGGCCAAATGCGAGTCGGACTCGTACACTAAGCGTTCCGTGCCAACTTTTACTGAATTAGAGATCCGATTTGTTGACAGCAAATATAACTTTGTTTTTCATTGTAAAGTGGCTGTGATATACGGACGCACAGACAGACAGACTTGACGAAACTTAAGGGTTCCGTTTTTTGCCATTCGGCTACGGAACTCTAAAAAACGGCCACCTGCATCAAATATTCAGGTGACTCCACTTCATAAACCCATCTTAGGGATACAAAGACCAATCCATCCAAAGAAAATCTTTGATTCAGCAAAAGCCGTATTCTTCGCTTTTTTGTATTGAACGGCTGCAAATATAATAATACTAATAATATAATACATAATAATACCTCTGGCATAATACCGCCCTATTGACTTACACGGTATGTTTATTTGTTATTCACCCTATTACCTTTATCAAACAAAAGTTTCAATAACTCCACACTAACTACACTACAGTTAAACATCCCCTATCTCGATCTGGTACGGTAGTCTCGATATAGTTTCTTTATGTTCACCAAGCGCTCGAAAAATGCTGACACAATTAGTGTTTTGAACACAGGTTTCGGAACTTGCTACCGATACCCACTAAAATTGCGCTTGTCCAGGCTCTATTGTTTCCAATTTTGGATTATGCAGATAGTTATCTTGATCTTAACGAAAATCTCCTAGACAAGCTCGAACGTCTGCAAAATTTCTGTATTCGGATAATTTATGGTCTAGGCAAGTATGATCACGTCTCCGAATACCGCTCTCGGCTCAAGTGGCTCCCAATTAGACTTCGGCGAAATTACCATATTGTATTCCATACTTTTCAATCAAATAATCTTACCTTATCTCAAGGAACACCTTATCAAATAAAGAGTATAATTCAATAATTTACAAAAATGCCATTATAAATAAATACAGACTAACTCACGTATTGACATCAAACCTTAATTACCTCCAAGTTTTTCCTCGCCTTTTAAATATTTATCGTAATTTAAATACCGAAATAAAAACGTAAATCTTACTGGCGTCAACGGTGCGACGTACGTATCCGTAAGTGTTACGGGAAACTAATGTATGTTAAATAGGTTACAGTAATATCCCACGTAAGCCGCAATGAGTTAAGGTGTTTGACGCCAATGTATCGCGTCGAGCTGAGTACACTCTCGGACAAAACTTTTATTGGAGTTACAAATACGACGACGTTTAAGTATTAAACAATTAAGAGGTGAAAATTTTAAGAGAAGTAAAGAATTGATACATTTTGGATTTGACAAACGAACTATTACGTTTTTGTTTGATGTAACAAAACGAAATTGTCACATATTTTTGAAGTGAAAACTTCTTTAGCGGCGTTGAGCACTTTTGTGGGATGGGGGAAAAATGTGAAACAAACGTAAGGACACGTGGGCTGATCGAAAAACCGTAAGACGGTTGGCGAAATTATGGATGTAAGTTGTTTTTTTTGAGAGATAAACTTTTTAATGTAATTTAATATAATATAAATTGTAATGTTTGTGTACGATAGCGCAATAAATAAATATTGTATTCTATAAAAATATTATATTATTATTATTATTATTATTGTATTATTATTATTATTATTATTCTTGTATTCTATCACAAAAATGATAGTACTTTTATATTGATAATACCTATTCCAAAAAATCAAAAATGCACAACGTTGATATTCAAGTTTTCACTTCTGCCGGCACTCCCGGAGTGCTTTCACAGTTTTTTTTTTAAGTTTTATTTTATCACTTTGGCGGGGAGATTCGAATACATATCTACGCGAAATAACAGTTTTCTACAACCTCAGGTCTCTGTGCTGGACTGCGGACAGACAGACGGACATGGAGAAACTATAGGGGTTCCTTGTTGGACTACTGAACCCAAAAAAAAGTATCACCAATAGGTATCATTTTAAGTAAAACTGTTTCCATTACTTAAAAACAGTATTCCATTGTTTTTAAGTAATGTAGGTAACAGTAACAGTGGACGAGTGCATCAAATAAGTTACGCGATTGTATGTGGAATATCACAATGTGCACCACCTTACCTCACAATTGCATACATCATAATGCACTTTATTCTTAGTAGGGTATTTTACTTATTCTGCCTCTAGCCACAGTCTTTTCTAATTAAACTAGGAAAGCACTGCAGTGTTGCCGTATATTTGGTTTTGAATTTAGTTTTTAAACTACATATTTCTTAGTGCTGTAATCAATTGACTTTTTAATTTTTTTTCAGTCTCGGATATTGTTGACCATTTGATTAATCTATCGACCATTTACCATCCATCAGATTTTTTCCTAAACGCACAAAAATAATGTTACATACCTAGCAATTAACGAATATTTACATCGAAAGAAAAACATGATACAGGATTCCTATTAATATTTGATCAAGCTCATACATGTATTTATAGGTAAAATAATGGTATATTTTATGAGACCAAAGAAAATTTTATACTTATTATAAAACTGAAAACTTTGTTTCAATGCGCTAATCTCAGGAACTACTTTTCCGATTTGAAGGTTTCTGTTCGATAGCTTATTTATCGGAGAACGCTATAAAACATAACGTTTCGACGTCGGAAGGGGAGAGAATACATGATCAAAAGGTATAAATGTAGTCACGGGGAAACGACTAGTAAAAAAATCCTAAGAATTTTCTTTGCGTCTGTACCTACCCATGACGCTGTAATGTTGTTTATGCGATTGTTCACCTAAATTCTGAACCCACGCGATATCTCTATGTATTTACTTTTAATTGCAGAAGTAATATATTATGCTTTCCATTAATCCAATGGGATTCGTCAAGGACTTGTTTGTGAGGATTTCATGTCCAATATTTATAGATTTATGTTTATTTTGTATCATATGTATCTTATTTCTGTATCTATTCGACCGAGTCTTTGGTGTTTGCGCTAATGTATACGAATGCGCCCTAGGTATAGATTTAAGTAGTAATCCGAAAAAAGCAGCCATCGAAGTACCTTTTTCGAAACGTTCATAACTTTCTTCTCCTTTTTAAGTAATAATAAAACATTCAAAATGCTGCTTATTACATTTTGAATGTTACAACATTCAACATTAGCTTAACGCAAATAAACGACGTGTATTTTTCATGATCTTTTATGTCATCGTGCTGATTACAATAAAATCACATATACTGTTTCCCCAGAAATAGCTCGGAAAGAAGCACAAAAATGAATGATACCAAAAAATAGCGCAGATTAATGGCAGCGTTGTCATAGGAAAAAAAACACGCTCAAAATCTGCCTCTTGAGCCAAAAATTAATTAGATTTTAATACAACTGTAGCTGCACCACCATAGCCTGCTCAAAACAGATAGTTCATGTTTATACTACAGAAATTCTCAGGAAATAATGAAAAGTAAATGTTGTTGCCGCTTGACACACACGAAACCTAATGTTGATGGCTGGTAAAAAACAAAAAACCGGCCAAGTGCGAGTCGGAATCACGCACTGAGGGTTCCGTGCCAACTTTAACTGAATTTGGGAATCCACTTATTTCCCCTTAGTAAAATCCACTTACTTCTACTTAGTAAAATACCACAATATTTTGTTGACCGCAAATATAACTTTGTTTTTCATAGTGTTTGTATGAAGTACAAAGTTATGTTTGCGGTTGTTGAAAATGTGCTATATCTCAAAAACTTCTCGTTCGATCCTGTCTGAACCAATTTTCGTTGAAAGTATTTGTTAAGATCTATTTTATATATTTTTTTCAAAATTTACACTTGCTTGGTTTAGAAATTAGATGGGGGGGGGGGGGGACGCCCATTTTACCACTTTGGAAGCCTCTAGCTATGAAACGTTAGACTTTAAAAGGAAATGGTTTCAAGAACCTCTATGTCATTTTAAAAGACCTATCTATAGACACCCCACACGCATAGGTTTGACTAATTTTTTTTTTGGTTTTAGTTTCATGTATGGGACCCCCCCCCCCCCCTTAATGTCATTATTTTTTATTTTTTATATGAGAATCGGTAAGCGGTTAACAGGATACATCTTCCTATCAAATTTCAACAGTGTAAAGCTTATAGTTACAGAATAAATGGATATGATATACGGACGAACAGACAGACAGACAGACAGACTTGACGAAACTATAATACAGCTTCCCTCGCGAGCGCCTCTGTTGCCGTTGATAGTATAAAATTATCAGCATCGCGACTGTCGCGCATCGTCACGTTTTTTTACTTTTACAAGTTTAACAACACCTATTTAATCAATCAAGAATTTCATTAATTGTAAGAATGCTCGGATACAGTTTTTTTAACATCAAGAATAAAACCATATGTCTCAAGAACAGGCGACAGGCTGTAAAAGTTCAACAAATTAGAAGCAAGTGATTAACAATGAATCTATTTAACTATTTATTTATGTATTTGTTCAGTTTATAATAGTCTGTTCAGTTAGCGTGCAACCCGACCCCGGATTCAGTTGAACAAATACAATGCAGCTTATCTTTTTAGGTCAATCATTGCAATATTGCACAGTTTCAATTAACTTTAGCTGTTTATATTCATTTGTGTAGGAAAGAATGGATTCACTGTTGTGCAATCACATACATTGCTTTGATCCCAAAGATAGTAGCTAATGCACTTGTGTTATGGAAACCAGACACAAACGGTGGTACCACAGCACCTAGACCCGAAAATATAGAAAATTTTGATTTCAGTATTGACCCGACCGGAATCGGAGCCGGACCCTCGGAGTGGCCACGCCTTGAAACCCAGCTTGCTAAACCACAACACCAAGGTCATCAAAATTCTCCTGTTGTTAACATTTCAAGGCATAAGTATTTTCTAACAAACTAACTCGTGACAGGAGCATATGGTAAGCACAATTAGTAGTGTACACTGTCGGTAAGCATTTAACATTGAATTTTATAATAGACTAGCGGTCCCCCGCGACTTCGTCCGCGCGTTTTGAGTTTGCTCCGTCCCCTCCCGTCGCAGCGTCATGTTTTATATCCTAAAGCCTTTCTCGATAAATAAGCTATCCAACACAGAAATATTTTTTCAAATCGGTCCAGCAGTTTCTGAGATAAGCGCGTTCAAACAAACAAACTCTTCAGCTTCATAATATACTAGCGGTCCCCCGCGACTTCGTCCGCGCGTTTTGAGTTTGCTCCCTCCTCTCCCGTCGCAGCGTCATGTTTTATGCCATCCTAAAGCCTTTCTCGATAAATAAGCTATCCAACACAGAAATATTTTTTCAAATCGGTCCAGCAGTTCCTGAGATAAGCGCGTTCAAACAAACAAACTCTTCAGCTTTATAATATATTAGCGCAAGCGCGCGTTGTGCTTAAGCTGCGAACATTATTTTGGTGCGGAGTTATGTTAAAACTGTGATAGCTCCTAGGATATTTATTGAAATCAAATGATATAAAGGGCAACTTGGTTCTAAATGAAATGCTCGTGATGATGAATGTATTTATTTTGATAAGAATAAATAAATACCTGTGTGTATAATACACCTCTAAAAATAATGCATTATTTTTTTACAAATTTATTAACATAAAAAAGGTTGTAGTAAGTCAACCATAAAAGATAGACATATGTTGTCGCGGACTTTATTATAGAACTCTTAATGCTGAACAATCCTGTCATACATGATTTTTGTGTAACTTAAGCGGTTTCCGCAGCGTATGCAGCGGAAGCTCTGAAAAGGAATATCTTTCTCCCGTTTTCGCAACATTTATCATTTCTGCTGTGATCTTATGAGTCGTATATTTATGTTATATAGCCTAAAGCCTTCCTCGATAAATGGACTATCCAACGTAAAAAAATTTTTTCAAATCGGGCCAGCAGTTTTTGAGATTAGCGCGTTCAAACAAACAAACAAACAAACAAACAAACAAACTCTTCAGCTTTATAATATTAGTATAGATTAGCGCAAGCGCACGTTGTACTTAAGCTGCGAACATTATTTTGGTGCAGAGTTATGTTAAAACTGTGATAGCTCCTAAGATATTTATTGAAATCAAATGATAGACAGGTAAACTTGGTTCTAAATGAAATGCTCGTGATGATGAATGTATTTATTTTGATAAGAATAAATACCTGTGTGTATAATACACCTCTAAAAATAATGCATTATTTTTTTACAAATTTATTAACATAAAAAAGGTTGTAGTAAGTCAACCATAAAAGATAGACATATGTTGTCGCGGACTTTATTATAGAACTTTTAATGCTGAACAATCCTGTCATACATGATTTTTGTGTAACTTAAGCGGTTTCCGCAGCGTATGCAGCGGAAGCTCTCAAAAGGAATATCTTTCTCCCGTTTTCGCAACATTTTTCATTTCTGCTGTGGTCTTATGAGTCGTATCTTTATGTTATATAGCCTAAAGCCTTCCTCGATAAATGGACTATCCAACGTAAAAATATTTTTTCAAATCGGGCCAGTAGTTTTTGAGATTAGCGCGTTCAAACAAACAAACAAACAAACAAACAAACTCTTCAGCTTTATAATATTAGTATAGATTTGCGTTGATTTATTTATCTGAATACTAAAATCTTCGACGTCAATAGTCTAGCACCAAAAAACTATAATAAATAGCCAATCAATTATCGCGTCCTGTATGATGTCCATGAGGTTTGACGGATAAATGGAAAAGCCATTAAAATAAATAGTAAATAGAAACGATCATTTTTATATTGTTTTATTTGACACTAGCGGTCCCCCGCGACTTCGTCCGCGCGTTTTGAGTTTGCTCCCTCCCCTCCCGTCGCAGCGTGATGTTTTATATCTTAAAGCCTTTCTCGATAAATAAGCTATCCAACACAGAAATATTTTTTCAAATCGGTCCAGCAGTTCCTGAGATAAGCGCCTTCAAACAAACAAACTCTTCAGCTTTATAATATTAGTATAGATTAGCGCAAGCGCACGTTGTACTTAAGCTGCGAACATTATTTTGGTGCGGAGTTATGTTAAAACTGTGATAGCTCCTAAGATATTTAAACTTATAACTGCGGGTCTATACGCGACGTATATAATGTAGTAGTATTGTAACTATTTACACCCTCGACGTTTCGACGGTGTTGCAACCGTCGTGGTCACGAGGAGACTGGCGCTCGGCGTCTTCGTCTGCATCGGGCGGCCGGTTCTTCTGCTACCCTTCAACTATCCGATATTTGTTGTGCACGTGAACTAGAGTCAGTAGGTTCAGTGCGACACACAACAGTATCCGGGTTAATGTTTATTGATAAAGGCGACACACACGGTTTGCACTTATTAATCACTGGATTCCAGGCCGATGACAACTTAAACCCGTCTTCCCGATTGAAATTATTATACTTCTTGATTTCAATCGCTTCACGTATTACCCTAGTATGGTAATGGCGATCCGTGGAAAGGATTTTCGGGTCATGTAACTCCATCCAGTGATTAGTCCCCATATTAAGCAGATGTTCTGCCACCGCGGATTTATTGGTCTGCCGATTTTTCACTGCAGCGATGTGTTCCTTGACTCTTTCGGCTATAGTCCGTTTTGTTCTGGCCAATGTACGAACTACCACAGCTGCAGTCTATTTTGTAAACCCCCGGAGTTTGAAAAGGCAATACGTCCTTAGGCGATCGTAGTATTTGTGCTATTTTACGTAACGGAGTATATACAGTCTTAACGGAATATTTACTGAGTACTGATCCAATTTTGTCCGTTACGCCTTTTACATATGGTAAAAATGCTGCTTGACGACTAGCCTCAGAAGCCTTCCCCCTCTCCCTGCGCCCTCTTTTTTCCTTCGGCATCTTGTATCCATTTCGTCGTAGTACCTCCTGAACATGTGCAAGCTCCTTATGTAAATGCTGGAATCCAGTGATTAATAAGTGCAAACCGTGTGTGTCGCCTTTATCAATAAACATTAACCCGGATACTGTTGTGTGTCGCACTGAACCTACTGACTCTAGTTCACGTGCACAACAAATATCGGATAGTTGGAGGGTAGCAGAAGAACCGGCCGCCCGATGCAGACGAAGACGCCGAGCGCCAGTCTCCTCGTGACCACGACGGTTGCAACACCGTCGAAACGTCGAGGGTGTAAGTAGTTCCAATACTACTACATTATATACGTCGCGTATAGACCCGCAGTTATAAGTTATAATGCAACGCGAAAGTTTAAAAAAAAAATATATATCCTAAGATATTTATTGGAATCAAATGATATAAAGGGCAACTTGGTTCTAAATGAAATGCTCGTGATGATGAATGTATTTATTTTGATAAGAATAAATACCTGTGTGTATAATACACCTCTAAAAATAATGCATTTTTTTTTTTACAAATTTATTAACATAAAAAAGGTTGTAGTAAGTCAACCATAAAAGATAGACATATGCTGTTGCGGACTTTATTATAGAACTCTTAATGTTGAACAATCCTGTCATACATGATTTTTGTGTAACTTAAGCGGTTTCCGCAGCGTATGCAGCGGAAGCTCTCAAAAGGAATATCTTTCTCCCGTTTTCGCAACATTTTTCATTTCTGCTGTGGTCTTATGAGTCATATCTTTATGTTATATAGCCTAAAGCCTTCCTCGATAAATGGACTATCCAACGTAAAAATATTTTTTCAAATCGGGCTAGTAGTTTTTGAGATTAGCGCGTTCAAACAAACAAACAAACTCTTCAGCTTTATAATATTAGTATAGATTTATAAGCTTAATAATTCTTCTGTAAGTTTAAGCTGATCAGTTTTGACTGCTGAAGGCTACTTTACTGTCGTCAGAAACAAAGATAACGCCTTATGTGAGCTATTATTACCTAACTGTTAAGCCTTCTGTTAATTAAAAGAGCTTCGTGGAATCTACTTTTTGCATTAAGGTAGAATTAAGGTGTATTAAGCAGCTAATGTAACTTTCTTGAACAGTTTTCGTGGATTTGTGCGATTCTTAGCGGTAATTAGAAAAGTTGCTGGTTGCATATCTTAATGAAAATTATTATGTCGTCTGTGTGGGGTTAGTGAACTGTCTAGACATTTTTATTATTTTGAAAGTTTATTCAAGAAGATGTATTCTGTTAGTAATTTAAACAATAAACAATATATGGTGTGTAGAGTTTTACTTTTATTTTTGTATACGACCGGAATATAACGGTTATTAATATAAAGCATTTTAAAATACATTCTATGCCGCCAATACAGACTCTAACAACTTCAAAGTCTTAAGCCTGGGCAAGCGTTTTAAAGCCACTTTGTATACCTTAAGTTATAATTATGCCTTACACCAGCAGTTTACTTAATACAAAGTCTTGCAATGAATCCCTGATAGTGCCTTTTCATCGCCCATTGTATTCGTAGCCTCTAGAAATACTCGGCTAATGAAGTTTTACACTGCATTAGCTTCAAAGTTTATTAACGTATTCAGTTAACTCCTCCACAAATTGAATTATCTAACTTCGAATTATCGATTCCTCGCTTTGTAATCATTCACTTCGTCCATACTGGAAGCCAATTATTTTAACAACGCGTTATAAGGTTAATTTCGATTACGATACCAAAGGTCAGCAATAAAACCTTAATTTGGAATAAAAACAGTAGGTAATGAAGGCTTTCAATTAAAGGCTTTTTTTCTGTTCAACCCTTTAAAATCATTAATTACAACTTACTCCTTGAATAGTTCTTCAAATAATTCAGGGGTTATTATGATCAGTTAAAAGAAAAAATAAGCCGCTTTCAAATTTTATCAGCGTGATCAAAATGATCACGAATCTCAATATCACTTCTATTGACCTCCCTATCCAATCTGACGGAAATGACGTGCAGTTCATACGGGACATACATAATAATATAGTAGGTAGGTATATGTTATGATAAATATGTCGCGCGGTAACTTGATATTTAAAGGTGAATAATGCAGTGGTGTTAAAGAGGTAAATGTAGATTAGACAGATGCGTAGGAGTCCGTCAAAAGGCTACATTGTTCCATTTAGGGGCGGGGTAGACACGCCTCCTATACAAATTGTTTTATTAGGCCAATCTTTTAGATTGTGGCTCTATTCTGACTTACGTAAGAAAATAAATAGCTGCCAGCCTACTCAGTGACTAATGCTTTATCATTCAATTTTACAATCTAATAAGTGCAATGTTTTTTTTTAAATGTATTTAGTATGAGTTCGCTCTTGACTCCAGACCAAGCCTTGTGCGACTAAGACGGTGTCGAAGATGAAACGAGCTCGCCAAGAAGAAGCCTGTTCACTCGAACTTTGAATAGATTCGCATTGTAATCACTAGGAAACACCGACGCGGACAGCGAGTTTAACTCCTTTGCCGTACGCATTATAAATGTTGATGAGAAAAGCTTAGTACCTACTTAACAGCGGGACATTGACAAGGTAAGGATGGTATCCCACGGTACGCCTAGATGAACAATGGAAAAGGGGGGCTGGTGGGATGAGCTCATGGAGCTCCTTCGCACACCCTCTTACTCTGTTATGTTTATTAGTCTACAATATTGCAATGTATTTATTTTCAATAGCTACCTCTAGATTGCAAATTTCACTCATAAGCACTACCTTCAAGAAATTGTGTTCACACAGCAAAATCAATCTCCAAAATATGATCCAACGATAAACGCACGGTTATCGATATAATAACAAGGAGTTACTGCCCATCGGGCCCTTTTCCCTGAAATCCATACTCTTAGCACCCGACTTTAATAATCATAAATCAGGTCATAACGGCTCTTATTAGATATTTGAGTGTTACCATGCGTTCATTATCTCTGGGTTGAGTTCGTGATAATGTTATGGGACTATTTACGTTCGCATTTTCATTTAATGTTTCCGCTCCCTCTAATATTATTATCGTTGCTTGCTATACTAACAGCGACATATGTGTCGTCAGTAAACCAGAGTGAAGATTTTCTTGGATATTTTATGCAATAAGAATGGGACACTTCCAAGAGGTATTTATAATATTTGGTGTAATACTCAAATGAAGTCTTAATGTATTGACGATCCAAACGTACCTACAACTAATGTATTATATATAACTTATGTATTATATAATCGCCTTCTGTTAGCTGTTTAATAACAACATGATGTTGCTTAAGTAGGTTAACGTGGGATTAATGAACCTACTTTACATTAATCTGCCTACAATGAACCACAAAATTTTGTGTGTATGATGTTTCTTGCAGAACTTACATTGTTAGAATTTTACACGGGTGCTTCTTCAGCCGCTATTATAATTTGACGCCATAATATTCGAGACCCGGAGCGATTTACTCTGTAAACGATGAAGAGCACTTTCAGAAAATCATTACTTAAACGATAAAACACCCATAAAATTCAGCCTTGTTTCATGTCATTTGATTGCTACTCTAAAATAGTAACATTGGGTAAAATGACCGTAGTTTATTAGGCAGGTATTAAAATCTTACAATTTAAACCTTTTCGAAATTATTATTTTTCTTATTGTTAGGGTCTTGTTATTCTTCCTTTATTTACTGCCCCAATTTCGCTGATGATAGCACGCATGGGATTAACCTTTCGAGTTTTTCAATGACTTTTGCAGAACTCAAACAATTTACAACCTTTTTGGTAAAAGAAAAGTTTTTGCAACAAATCCCGCACGCCTCGGGAGATATTATGAAACAAAAAGAATAAAAGCCCCGTTGCAAAAGAACGTTGATTACCCATAAAAATAGCGAATATCTCATTATGAACGTTGACATTTTGAATTTATTTAAGTTACTTCCTGAAGGAAGGTTCCAAAGTTATATTAACGGAGCAGCAAATCACGTTTTACGGTTATCTCAAAAAAAATTTTAGGATTCCACCGAAATTTGACTATTTTGACGACCTCCGTGGTGAAGCTAAGTACGCTCTGAGGTCCTGGGTTCAATTCATCGTTGTATCTGATTTCCATAACACAAGTGCATTAGCTACTTACTTTGGGATCATCATCAGAGCAATGTATTGATTTGTGTCCAATATTTATATTTATTATTTAATTTTCCAACGTTTCCGTAAAAATATTTTTATCAATTTATTGCTAGGCCAATTTTATATAGGTAACACTCGGCACCTAATAAAATATATAATAGCACGCGAATTGCGATCACAACTCATTCGGCCATTAAGGTTAACGATATAAGCATTCGAATGAATCATGGTAATCATTTTAGAAGCATAGTTACGTAAAAAAGCGATCACGGCACGTGTGACGTCACTAGCCGGCGCCAGCTCTGAATAATAGTCCCAATAAATTTGCCAAGTGTCCAGATGTCTTAACCCAAGACCTGAAGGCGCTTCAGACAAATTAATTATCCCAGGAGGTTTCGCTCTAAATTATTTTCAACCAATTTGACCTTTATTGCCGACGCTATAAAAATACCCCTCAAAATATACGACCGCCCGTGATTTGTTAGCTGTAACTAATTTTCTTACTGCGTTGGATGTGTTGACATCGTTTTTATTTGCGCGATCGTTATTTCCACTAAACGCTGGCGATATTTTATCATTTTGTCTTAATGGAACATGTGTCTTTATATTTGCTTTCACGATTACATCAACTACATTATGGGGATGATTAGTAATAAAAAGCTTTTACCGTTTGAAGTTTGTTTTTTAGAAAAGTCTAATGTTGTATACACACCGCCCGGCGACATGTGTCGGCGGCCGTGCCGGGGACCATTGCTCTCATGCCGCAGCGGCATTTTCCATACCTAGTACCGGACAGTAAACTGACGTATGCCGCTAGCAAAGGTGCCGGGCGGTGAGGATACATCCTAATAACTTATTAAAAAATATTTCTTTTTTATCTACAACGAGTACTGAAGATGAGAGTGTTGTGCGGTTTAAAGTCAAATCACTAATTGGTTAACGTGTTGTACCTATTGATTCCTGTTTCATCAAACTATTTGAGTACAGCATCTCTCAAAGCTGAGCTTGAAGTTCATAATGACGTAACATCCTGTAGCCATCGGCCCTTACTTTCTTGGAAGGTTTCAATATCGCTGAAAGACTTATTAGTATTTTTAATAAAAGTGCTTGCCACTGCAAGTTTAAAATTAATATTGCTAAAAACTTAAATTATTACTTGATAGTTTCACGATACCTGCCGTAAACTAAATGCCATCAAAAACAATACTTGTCAAAAAAAACAAGTCTCACAACTCAGTTGTTCTGCGGTAAAAAGTTGTGAGATCCATGTAATACCAAGTCAGTTATTAATTTATTCAGTCTCTACTTAAGCGACTTTCTGTCTTAATACGTCCAGTCTCTAAGACCACGATCGTGGTCCATAACAATTGGAAATCAATTGTGTCTGGAATCTCCGTACTCGAAGCATTAAGTTGTTACGTAATAATTAACAGCATTTTATAGTGACGCATATCAATATTAAAATTCTTTATTGTTTTATATAAATATATTGAGACTTGGCCGTCGCACTAAATAACTGAATAAGAATTGCATTTCATTACTCCCTCAAACGAACGCCTAGCTAGTTTCACTATGACGGGCAATCTTTCCGAGCAAAAAGGCTATTAAAATATACTTTGCATGATGAGAAGCAAGGGGCGGTGGGAACGAAATTCCTTTTGCATTAGTGTCTGCTTCAGATGTTGGATGCCCATTGTGTAGAATAAAGTCTGTCCAAAGAAAGCATGACCTGGAATTTCCTTAAAAGTAAACAACATGTTTAAGATTATAAATTTTGTTTTTGTAGGAACTTGTAATCTTAATCCTTTTTGGTTAATTATTTTATGCGGTTTTGTACGATAAAAATTATATCTTTGTAATTATTAGAGTTTTGATAATCAGCAAGAAATTTGAAGACTCATAATTATCATGAACCTGCCTTCAATTCATTTTGTGTATTAAAAGTCAGCACGTAATGACGTGTATACGAATAATGTGTAATTATACATTAGAATTAATAAATCTACATTTATACGCTCGTATTTTTATCTTACATGGAGACTTTTCTTTTTCAATCGGATAATCGGGTAATGTCCGATTAAAAAAGACAGGTGTTATAAGTGCCTTGTGTGTGTACGAGTCTGTTTGTGTGTCTATCCGTGGCACTAATACTCTTTTAATGGGTGAACCGATTTGGACGCAGTTTTATATATAATTATAGTTATAGGTATTCGTGGAAATGATGTCAATATGTAGTTGGTAGCTTTTTTGTGATTTGCGACGGATTCTTATATATTTTATTATATGTTATAATATAATATAGAATAGAATAGAATATAAATTATTTTATTTGACACATAAGTTACAAGCATAGAACAATAAAAATAGGTTATTATAAATATTATTAGATATGAACATCACTTCAAATAGATATATACTAGTCAAAACAAAATAAGGGCCACAGTAAAATTTAAGTTTTGTGAAAAATGTTTTGGGTTTTGGGGTAATGAATTGATTAAATTAAATTGATTGATAACTTTTTAATGTTAAAATCATAAAACAATAACGAAGTATTGAAAAATTATGAATATATAACATGTTTTCGAAAATATGCAATTTTACCTAAAGAAACAAACTATTTAAAAAAAAAACAAAAAAAAACATAACTTATGGACCATAAATTATGGACTTTTTCAGTATCGCGTGTGTCCTCCCCTTTTCTGAACACATTCTCAAATCCTGGAAGGCATACTTTCTACCAGATGTCGCACAGTCTCTTGTGAAATTTGTTCCCAGCCTGTTTTGAGCACGTTGATGAGCTGTCTCTCATTATGCACGGGTTGATTTGTGTCTCGGACACTTCTTTTTAACAAATCCCACATATGCTCAATGGGATTAAGGTCTGGATTGTTCGCGGGCCACGGCAAGACCTGTATTCCGGCTTCTTCCAGAGCGTCCTTGAGCTCGAGCTTTATGGGCGCGGGCGTTGTCGTGCATCAATTTGAATCCTGTCCCTAATCTTTGTGCAAATGGCACCATATGGGGTCTGATCACGTACTCAATGTGTCGTTGAGCCGTTACAGTGCCTTCATTTAGGATTACGAGCTCAGTTCGGACCGATAGAGAAATTCCCCCCCACACCATAACATTGGGAACCCCGAATCTATCACCTACCCCTATCTCCAAACCCTTATGCGACGATCGTCACTAAAAAAATCACTTTGCATTCAACTGTGAACAATACTGTGCTCCAATCACTCATGTCCCAATCCTGGTGCTCCCTTACAAATGATAATCGGATCGCACGATGCGTTCCTGTCAATGGAATTCGCACTACACGTCTTCTGGAGAATAGCTGGTCTTCATGCAATGGATTTCTAATCGGTTTGGTCACTAACACGGGTACCGGTCACTTGGCGCAAGCGGTTTTGTAAAGAGCGGGCGGTAACAAATCGCTCTCTGCGTGCAGTCAGGCGTATGTAGTGATCTTCCTGTGACGTAGCTGCTCGAACTTTGCCTGATCCTGCTCTTCTGGTTACCCTTCCAGTCTCTTGAAAGCGGTTCTAAGCATTCTGGATTTCTCGTCGTGAAAAACCCAGCTGCAAAGCTACAGAACGCTGCGAATGGCTCTCTTGTATTAATGTAATGGCTCTAGTTGCGGTTTGGAGGTTTTTTTTTTTTTTTTTTTTATTTAGTATGGGTTCGCTCTTGACTCCAGTCCAAGCCTAATGCGACTAGGACGAAGTCGAAGATGAAACGAGCTCGCCCAGAAGAAGCCTGTTCACTCGAATTTTGAAAAGATTCGGATTGTAATCCCTTGGAAACACCGACGCGGGCAGCGAGTTCCACTCCTTTGCCGTGCGCATTATAAATGTTGACGAGAAGCGCTTAGTTCGAAACAGCGGCACATCGACAAGGTAAGGATGGTATCCCGCGGTACGCCTAGACGAACGATGGAAAAAGGGGGCTGGAGGGATGAGCTCATGGAGCTCCTTCGCACACTCGCCAAAGTAAAGTCTGTAAAATACAGCTAAGCTGGCAACCTTGCGGCGATGGGCTAAGCTATGGAGCTTATCATTCACCACTTTGTCGTCACCTATTAATCTTATGGCTCTGCGTTCCACTGAGTCGAGTGCTTCAAGCTGGTACTTGGCGGATCCATCCCAGAGGTGACTGCAATACTCCATGCAGGACCGGACTTGCGCTTTGTAAAGGGTCAAAAGCTGTTCAGGCGTGAAGTATCGCCTCACTCTGTTCAGGATGCCAAGTTTTTTAGCAGCAGTTTGTGCTTTGAGCTCAATGTTGGGGCCAAAATTGAGATCAGCCGACAACTCCATACCCAGCAGCTCTAGATGGTCGGTGACAGCAACAGGCGTACCCCGGAAAGTTGGAGTATGTAGGAAAGGACTCCTCTTTGCCGAAAACAGATATGCTTGAGTCTTTTTGGCGTTGAATTCGACACGATTGTCATCGCCCCACTGCGAGACACGGCTCAGGGTCATATTTGTCCGCTCAACCATGGCTCCCCTCAAACGACGCACTTCATCCCCACTGGTCCCCGCGCTGGACAGGTATCTCTCTGTAACTGTGCTGTCGTCAGCGTATCCAACGATACCTGGCTGAAGCAGGTCGTTGATGTGAAGCAGAAAAAGAGTTGCAGAGAGAACTGACTCCTGAGGAACTCCGGCATTAATAGCCCTAAGGTCAGATGAGCAGCCATCTACGACTACTCTGATCGACCGGTCACTCAGGAAGTCTGATATCCAGCTACAGAAATCAGCAGGGATGCCGAAAGCTGGAAGTTTATTGAGCAAACCTGCATGCCAAACCCTGTCAAAGGCCTTCGAGATATCAAGCGAGACAGCCAATGCTTCGCCGTGTTTCTCGATGGCTTCGCTTCAGCAGTGCGTGACATAGGCAAGTAGATCTCCTGTAGACCGTCCCCGGCGAAAACCATATTGACAGTCACTTAGGAGATCATTGTCTTCTAGGTAGGTCAGCAACTTACTGTTTAAGACCCTCTCCATTACTTTACAAAGTAAGGAGGTTATGGCGATCGGTCGGTAGTTGGCAGGGTCAGCTCGGTTACCTTTTTTAGGTACAGGCTGTACATTGGCGATCTTCCAAGATTTCGGCACTTGTTTCAGTAGGAGAGAGAGGCGAAACAGGCGTGTTAACACGGGAGACAGTTCAGGTGCACAGTGCCTCAGGAGGTCCATATGTCTTCGAATCCTAGGCATTGCTCTTTGTCAATGTTTACCTACACTATAACCCAGCAAAGCTTTATTTTAATTTTATGCAAGTGGTACAGTCACCAATTGCTCGTAAAAAAGCAAGAGAACACACTACAAAAAAGTTTGCCACTTATGATCGCTTCAAAATTATTAATTCGGTCCAAACATAGAAATAACCAAGTGGCCCTTATTTTTTTTTTTACTAGTATATATATAAATAATAGGTACCTGTGTGTCAAAAAGGTCCCCGCTCAGCAGAATTCGTGACAGCGCGAGGTATGTCACGTATACTGCAACTGTAATATAGAGTTTTTTTTAATTTTCTGCGTTTTGTCAAGTCACGCTTTAGTTAGACCTTACCTAATGTGACCATTGTGCAAGGCTCGCTGCAGAGCCTTGTATTATCTCGCGAAATAAGCTTGATAATGGCCATTGAATTTAAATCTTACAAAGTTCCGTTTGTCCGTAGGCTTTAGGCAAAATGAAAGCATTAACAATCACATCCACAGTTCGCACTGCTTTGTGATTGTCATACAAATTAAATAGGTAACGGCTTTTGTGCGGTCACCACGATGTTTTTAAGCGACGTGGTAATGTTTTTGATACTACGATTATAATGCGCTATGTTTGACATTGACATCTTAGTCATTGATGATAAATAGCTAGCATTTAAATAGCTTAGTCCCAATTTCGTCAATAGTATTGGTAAAATCAAAAAGTATTTAAGTATTATATCCGTTGTCTGGCACCCATAACACAAGCTTTGAGTAGCTTACTTTGGGGCTAGATGGCGATGTGTGGGAATGTCCAAAGGATATTTATTATTATTATTATTATTTAATCTCGTTACCAGCGGTTGAATATTGTGTCTGTTTTGAGAAAAAAATACCAGCGGGCGAAGTCTGAAGCATCATTTTTGACATTTCGTGTCGACAATTTCATTTTTATGATTTTCTAATTCATCAAATATCATTTTAACTTACGTAGTAACATCTTTAATAAATGTTAAGAAATATTTGTAGTTTTAAAGCATCATTGAAAAATTCTTTGCAATCAACAAATACACGAAAACACCAATTTTGTCTCGGCATTTTTCAAGCGCCACCTGGTGGTTTTACACGGAACTATGTCGAGACTACCGACACTGAGCCAATTTTGTCATGTCATTAAACTAGTCATTCTGGCATTTGGGTATGGTAAGGTTTTTTCTTCTAAGCACACACAATCGTATACATATTAAACCGATGGTAACATAACTGTAACATTTTTATCGATGCAGAATCTAAATAAATTGTATTAATATTCAAAAAGAAATGATGCTTCGTCAGATTTATTATTTAAATAACGATTTCCGTGTGGTAAAATAGCAACCCATAATGAATTATTACACTTAAGCTTAAATGACTCGATATCGTAATGAAGCTAGGCTGATTTAATAAATAAGTAGTCTAAATTATTACCGTATATTTTAAAAAGTAATCAAAATATGGATTGCTTTACTTCTGCGAATAGGTTATATGGATAGGTACTACTAAGCTATAACATACTAACAGAGGAATTTACTTCAAGTACTTTCATCAAAGATTACTAAAGTATTCAATTGCTCGTTTTAGATAGACCCGTTTCGTTACATCGTGTCTTCAGAGAAGCGCTTTAATTATTCCGAAGCACTCAAGATGACCTATATACATTTTAATATCTGCATAGTCTACTAGTACACAATGTCTTGTGTCACAAACAAGTGCCCAAATCAAGCTTTAATATTATGCTGCTTGTTGGAGCAAAATAATAATGAACATCTTCTTTACAAACGACGAATCCGTTAAAAGGAAAAATACTTGAAATAATAAGTTGAAGGACATCTATTCGCGTGTTTTTGACGGTACGTATTTATCTCAAATGTAGCTCAAATCACAATTCTATAAATATATAAAAAAAAAATAAGATTTAGCGTTTCAAAACTATAACAAAACTTTTTGTATATTGGTCACGTTTAGATAGTTTTATTTTATTTTTTATATCGTAGATACTCATCTGACAAAAAATTGCAAAGAATGCGTTTAGGAATTTGCGTAACCATACCAACGGATCTGCCTTTGAGCTTTTGAATTTCACGTGGAAATTGAATTGCGAGACGGAAATTAAATGTTTTATGAAAAATATAACAATATGCGTTCAACAGTATGAAAAATGATATTCTCAATATTACGAATGTAAATAATGTACTTTTTTACTAATTTATTTTTCTTTGTGACTGGACTTCAATATCATTGCAATTTTTATTGCTTTATTAATCTTATTATATTAATATACTAATACACCTTACTTTAGGGCCATCTATCGCGTCTACGAGACTATCCAACCAAGATAAGAAACGCATCATGACTGTATACAAAATCAAATATTATAAAGTTTTAAGCCCCACAAAAACAGAAAAATATATTGCACATACTAGTAAGTGAAAGATATCAAACTGTGTGTGTATTTGGTTGCTGTATACAATGTATATGCGGAACTGCTTCGGTGGCACAGCGGTAAGGGGGTCGCACTTTAAAGCGACGACTGCGTTAGAGGTCCCGGGTTTGATCCCCGAGTCGGGCCAAAATTAAATACCTGTTCAGAAATTCTTAGGGTAGCCCGGAGTATGGAAGTTGGCGGTGTTTCAGCCCCGTGCCTCGGAAAAGCACGTAAAGCCGTTGGTCCTGTGCCTGAACTCTCCTATCGTGTCAGATTGCTGTCCCATCGGGCTTTGAGAGTGAAAGGAATAGAGAGTGCACCTGTGTTTGCGCACACACTTGTGCACTATAATATGTCCCGCACAGTCGGATAGTCTTTGACTGGCCACCGTAGTCGAAATCGGCTAGGGGGACTATTATTATTACTATAATATATGTATATGTGATCCAATACTCGTGATAGCTCTTCGCCTGCGGTCTATCGCATTGAATGCAAATCATACAACAAACACTTCACACGAATACACACGCTAAATATTAAAATGGATTATGCTGAATTGACCGAATGTAAATCGATAAGCAATTCCATGCGTAAACTGCTGTATTCATACGTTGAAAGCGCTATTTAAAAAAAAAAACCTTGCATATTTTGCAAAGTTATCATGATGCAGAATGCTTAAAAGGATTTAAACTAACTTTGAGGTCTGATTTGGCTTGGAATTACTTAAGCGACTTTGCTTAGACTAGAGACTTGGCCGTCTTGGGCTACTTAAGCGAAATCCCCGCTTTTGTGTCGATTTTATTTCTTATGAAATTAAGGTCGGGAGATTATAAATTGCTTATTAGCCAAAACAAATCTCGCTATTATTAAGAAGAGAGGAAAAAAATGCGAATTTATTGCTACTTTGAATAAATAAGTGATTATTAACAGTCCATTAATTTTTGATTCACCTAAATTCCCGAGTTACGTTTAAAAGACGTTTCGCTCGGAGATTTTTGGCAAATGGAAGATTTTAGGAATTTTACCCGATTATTCTCGCGCTAGTCGGACTCCGAAAAGATAAAATAAGGTTTCCGAGATCCGACAGTGTTAAGGAAAACCTTTGTAGATACTCGTAGTTTTTTGCTCTATGTATAGACCGAACCGCCGAGTTCAAAGAGTCTCGCCTAAAATTTCTTCACGAATCGTTAATTTAAACATTTGTAGTTGATTGCGTTTCACTTTTTGGAAGCAAACAAACCAAGTCTCTACGTTCAACTCTATCTAACTAAAACATTTTTATTTTCAGATCGGATGTGCATCGGCAAAGGAGAAGCGATCGCAGTAGTGGATTCAGTTCTATGAACTAAAAAAGGATGACTGCAAAACGTTTGACTTTGAACAGTGTGTTCTTGTGAAGTGTGGGGACATAGTCGATAGATGCGAAGGCGGGACGCGTAGTGGTGGGGCATGGGACGGAGTAAGAGGGACATAGTGTGGCGTGATGTGGTGTCGGTGAAGTGAGGACACACGGGTGGTCTAGAATGCGGGTAGTGTGACGGCGACCACCGAGCGGATGCGGCGCGGTAGTGTGTACAGTGTGAGCGAAGGCGTGGAGCGGTGCGGGTGTCAAAGGTGATAGAATATTCTTATTTTTTATCCATTACAATGCGTCAAATAAAATTTTCTAGATGTGCCGTATTAAACTTAGACCTAGAACTGTATACGGTAAGAGTTAATACTCTCATTTAAAACTCTAATAAAGATACTCTCTTCTCCGTTGAATCCAGTTAAATTGCCGACTCATTCGGAGCTAAGCTCTAATTATCCGGTATATAAGCGAGTTGTATAGTCATCAGTTGTTCACCCCTAGAACGAGTAAAAAAATACCAGTCATGTCATTCCATACAGTATAAATGTTATGGATACAACATTTTGTAAGAAGCATTACTTTAATGCAGGATTATCCAAACATATGAAACATAAACATCCGTCTCAAATTACAATCTACATTTTATTCTTACGTGTAAAATCAAGCTGAATGATATAATATGGCGAATACCTAGAAGTAAAAAGTATATTTATAAAGTCTTCACATCACTATACTTCGTTCAAAAATGAATGTTCTTTTGTTTCGTCAAAATTCCGTTTGATCTTAGCTGTTATTTTTACCCTATGTCGCATCCGTGCTGATTAGGAATTCATTAAAACAGAAGCGGTTTTTCAATGACGCCCTGCAGCAAATTGTGCCACAGGATAAAGTGACGACGGTAAAAGAACGCTGCCACTGGATTAAAAAGAAATAGAGTCCTTGATAAGAAAGTGCGATTTTCCGCAAGGTTTTATCTTAAAGCGTGGCGTAAAATACTTAAGATTCAGGTCGCGTTCTATCTGGTTGAATTGAATTAGGTTTATTGTTTGTAAAGCTATTCGCACTGCATCAAATTTGTATAGAAATTATCATGTTCATTACTCAATTACGCTTATAGAACCTACTTAAAATTTCAAATAATATAAATATAGGAAATAAAGTACGTAACTCATAGACGTTGTTGTTAGCCCCGCTAATGGCTTATGCGCATGTCTTTTTTAAGATTTGACTTTAACTTATTGATAAAAGAATCAATAAATCAAAAATGTAACTAATTAGATATTTGGGAAGCTTATTTTCAGTTTCAACAGATATTGAGGTTATTAATAAGACATGATTCAATCGCATTAGCAAAGATGTGGCGATTATGTGCCCAAAGGCTTTAATAAACCCTTTCAAATAGTACGAAAAAAAAAGAAATATGAGATACATACCTAAATATTTTTTGTGGTCGCTTAGTTTATGACCCTGACTCGTCTACTGCTTTTTAGGCTTCCGTAGCCGAATGGCAAAAACGGAACCCTTACAGTTTCGTCAAGTCTGTCTGTCTGTCTGTCCGTCCGTATGTCACAGCCACTTTATTCTGTAACTATAAGGATCACACTGTTGAAATTTAGTAGGAAGATGTATCCTGTTAACCGCTTTACGTTTCTTATACAATAAATAAAAAATAGTTTTATTTAAGGGGGGGCTCCCATACATGTGGGGTGTCTATGGATAGGTCTTTTAAAATGACTTAGAGGTTTCTGAAACCATTTTCTTTTAAAGTCTAACGTTTCATAGCTAGATGCTTCCAAAGTGGTAAAATGGGCGTCCCCCCCCCCCCCATCTAACTTCTAAACGAAGCGAGTGTAAATTTTGGAAAAAATGCACAATGTAGATCTTAACAAATACTTTCAACGAAAATAAGTTTGGACGGGATCAAATCTGTACTTTTTGATTTATAGCACATTTTCAACAACCGCAAACATAACTTTGTTCTTGATACAAACACTATGAAAAACAAAGTTATATTTGCTGTCAACAAAATATTGTGGTATTTTACTAAGTGGAAGTAATTGGATTCCCTAATTTAGTTAAAGATGGCACGGAACCCTCAGTGCGCGGGTCCGATTCGAACTTGGCCGGTTTTATGGGTAGTCCGCAAAATTAAGACCTCGCCTGCGGGGCACAGAGGTGCGCGGGGTCAAAGAGCAGGTTGTGTGGGGGATATGCGCGGCGCTGATACACCTGCCCGCGCCCCTCACGCACCGCGCTCTCGCCACCCCCCGCACCCCACAGGCGAAGTCTAAATAATGTGGTTTACCTTGCTTCTAAGCTAGATTCTTTGTAAAGTTACGACCCATTATATAGGTCTCTGTTCCATGTTTCATTCGATTTACACAATACGAGTGCTTAGTGAACAAAGTGCAAAGCTTTCGTTATCCACAGAGTATTTTTTGTAGCCATAGTTTTATACTCGTAACGCCAACATCTTAGGGAAAATTATAATATTCATTCGTAAACTTGTGGTTTTAAATCGAACTCAACTATACAAGTACCTACCTAGATACCTCCTCCCACGCGTCTGAATGGGATCTCCAATTTCGTAATCTCCTAAATCAACACCGACAATCCCCCTTCTGGGCCATTTGGGAAGGTCGTATTTTAAGCCGTAAGGCACGAGACTATTAATCTTTTTTCGTCCAGTGTAAGGAAAAAAGCCAGGAATTAACACGCAACACTTGCTTGAAGAAATAAACATGGCAGTTGTGTTAGGTACCTAGCGAATTAATGGCCAGCAAAATAGAGCAGATTACGCGTATAAATAGGGTGACATTCATCTTCGAAATGATTCTTGCTAGCAATATTGTTACTAGAATTGAACAGATTAGATCATAATTTGACTGAACCTTTGATTTCATTACAAGAATTTGTTGAAATGCTACAAATTAGACGTTTAGGTATTTGACTGTAAATTTAGGTGAATATTATGAATGAATTTAGGTGTACCTATATCTTGAAGTACAAAATCGAGAAACAGTACCTACTGAAGTGAGGTAAGTAGATAAATTAACTTTTAGACCCCTTACACACTGCGACTTTTAGCATCGATGCAGTCGTGCGTTTTGTAAACGTGCTTCAGCATTGCGACTCACGCAATGAAAAGATTTAATTTAACATCAACACTAACGCACGTTAGCATCGCGACTGTATCAATGCTAAAAGTAGCGCAGTGTGTAAAGATTGACATGTTACGACTGCATCGATGCTAACACGTGCGTTAGCGACGGGACTTCATCGCTGCTATAAGTCGCAGTGTGTTAAGGGTCTCAAAGTATAGATACCCGTTAAGTATCTAAAGTAACCAAAACTAATCTTTATGATGAATATACAAAATGAAATTAAAAAGATGTTACTTTTTTACACTAGTTTATATTGCTACAGGTAGCGCGGGCGCGGGTGCGGGTGCGGGTGCGGATGCAGCCATGGCCGGCTGATGGAGCCGGGCTGGTGGTCGCCCTCGCCGTCGGCCTCACCGCCGCCGCCGCCCCGCGCCCCGCCGCCGCGCTGCCGCTGCCGTCATCCGCTCTCCACCAGCTACGACTGCCTGCCGCACTATGGTGAGTGGTCGCCATGGCAACAATAGAGCCGCCGCCGCCCCAGGTCCCGCCGCTGAGCTGCCGCTGCCGTCATCCGCTTTCCACCAGCTACAACTGCCTGTCGCGCTTTGGTGAGTGGTTGCCATGGCAACAGTGGAGCCGCCGCCGCCCCAGGTGCCGCCGCCGCGCTGCCGCTGCCGTCATCCGCTCTCCACCAGCTACAACTGCTTGTCGCGCTATGGTGAGTGGTTGCTATGGCAACAGTGGAGCTGCCGCCGCCCCAGGTCCCACCGCCGCACTGCCGCTGCCGTCATCCGCTCTCTAGCCAAGCCACTGCCCCAGCGAGTAGAAACAGCGAAGCTGAACTGACGGGTTCCCTCGCCGTCAGCCCTGCACCGTTAGTGAGACTGTCCGGGTAGTCGCTTCGTTATTATACTGGCAACGTTGAGTGTAAGCTTCTATTACGATAGAGTTGGTTTCCACCACCAAACACAGCTATCCCACGCCGTTGATTCTACCTAAATTATATCTGCATGAATCACGCAACAAACAAAATCATGTTTTTTATACAAGTAGGCTGTATGAAATATTGTTCTACGACCTTTCACCAAATATATTAAAGCAGATTCAGTAAAAATAGCAAAAAAATATTGCTCTAAACTAGAAGATTTATGAGCCGTGATAAAACACCATGAAAACCAGTCTCTTGAGCTTCATCGCGTATTATGTTTGTGACTTTTTCGGCCTTTTACTGAAGGAACGATTTACCGCCAAAAGTGACGAGCACTTACGCCTAAAAGCGGGCAGTAGTTACAGCAACGAACCTGTGTCGGAAGTCTCGACATACTTCCGTGTAAAACCACCAGGTGGCGCTCGAAAAATGCTGAGACAAAATTGGTGTTTTCGTATATTTATTGATTGAGAAGAATTTTTTAAAGATGCTTAAAAAACTACAAATATTTTTTAAGATTTATTAAAGATATAGCTACGTAAGTTAAAATGATATTTGATGAATTAGAAAATCATAAAATTGAAATTGTCGACGCGTTATGTCAAAAATGATGCATCAGACCACGCCCGCTGGCATTACGATCCTCGTTTGCTTCACAAAAGATTTATGTTTGAGCTAATGTTGCAGAGTCACGAATTAAGAGAATAATGTTACCGTAAAATAGGATGAGCTTTTAAGTTGAACATGAACACAAGTAAAATGTTTTTTTTTAACGGGGAACACAATGCGGCGAAGTCAGAATAGTTGTCTTTAATCTCTGATACCCTTACTTATATAACACAGTTAAGTGTAAAATGTAATAATAAAGTGGTTAATTAATATATTTGTACGTTCTGGCACGGAGGACATGTTTTAGTTTAAAATAAATATATCAAAATGTCCACTTGCTATTAGCTCGCACGATCATGAAATAAACTGTTTGTGCATATTTATTCTTCGTTGTCACGCTTTACGAAAGCTGCATTTTTAAGTATTTCAACAAATTAAAGTATTTATATGCCATTTTATATTTGATTTGGGTTTCATATAGCTCTGCAAAGACTGACCTATTATCATACTGCTAAATCGATTGATACCTAAAATTTCCATATTTAATTGAGATGACTCACCTCTATTCAATCACATCTATCTAACTTCATATAACCTACCGCATAGTTTACCTTGGCTTGCTATTACCAGCTGTATTATATCCTAACAATATCATTCTCCACAGACGGCTGGCCAGACGGTGAAGAGGAGTCAACTGGCGGTGCGCTGCGCGAACGCGAACTGCGCTCGCTGCACCGCACCGTGCCTGCGCTGCGCCGGCGCGAGCTCGACACCAGGGCCATCAAGCACCATTTCTACCCCGAAGGAGGGTGGGGGTAAGAAGAACAACATGATTATTTATACAAGGTGGTCCAAACAATGACGTCCAAAAATTTTTTTTGGAAGCATTACATCCAGGGCTATCCAAATATTACCTATGTATGTTACCCGAATTCTCGTAGTTTTCGAGATATTTTTTTTATGGTGTTATGTCATTTTTTTATTGCAGTATGATCCTTATGATATGTATGATGATACGTCAAGAATTACTTGAACCCCAAGGGAGAGTGGGGGTAAGTAGAAAACTAGAATATGTTTTAAGGAAAATCAAACTGCTTTTCTACTGAAACAAAGATGCATTTGAATACATTCAATCTATCCTATTGGACTCACTTCCACCCAGAATGTGTGGGGTCAATATTATGTAATATTCAATTCTTTAGGTCTATAAATTTATCGATGCTGAAAACCAAGAGATATAAACAATAATAAATAAACAAACAATATAAACAATTATAAATATTATAAACATTTGCGCCCAAAAGCTTAAGAAGCTATTTACAGGTACAATATTACGCTTTCAGACCTCGAACTCATATAGTTCGATGTATCAGCTCAGAAGACATACTACATTACCTACAGACAGTCTCATCAAACCACAAAACGACAAAATAAATGTATTGATTAACTTCACTTTTGTTGTGCGTCATCTTCAAACTATCTATCACATCATTCACATCACGACCTCTTCCTACACGCACGAATATTGACGACGTAAGTTGGCAATACATCACGTGTGATGTGACTTTGGCACACATAACAAAATAATAAAATACATAGGGCCTAAAGATCTATTCATGTTTCCCTTGTTATAAACTGTAACGTTGTATATTTTTGTCTAAGTTCGCGTGAAACGAATAGCTAAAGGGATGTAGGACTCCAGTCCATATTTTGGCATAGATATGATGGATGCTGACACTGACATTTGTCAAGTGTGGCAGCTGCCGTTTTTCCGGTTCCGCACTGTTGGTCGTGCGTCGGAGTGGAACGTTTGTTATAATGTAAAAAAGTAAAAAAAAAAAAAACGGGGCACGCCCCCATTTATTTTGCAGTTTGATAGTTATTCCTGGTAAGTATCTGCTGAAAGGTTTGCGTTGATTTTTGTTTGTTGCGAGACATTTCTTAGAGTCTGAGCACATGGTTCTTTTTATCGTGTCAGACGCCGCCAACGTGTCAATTTGGATGAATTAATTTCGAAAATGATTTTATATAAATGACTGGAAAATGGTAAGTACTTTGGGAAACTCCTTTGGAAATCCTTGTAAAGAAAATGTAGCCTACCTACATCTGGGCATATTGTATTGAGAGTTGTAATTTTTATCATTTCAGGTCTCAAATAGAAAAATTAGCATAAATGTTTAGTAATTAATTCAGAAATTATATGACGAGCCAGCTGTTGCAGGTATTAAATTGGTTTATTAAAGCTTTCATGAATAGGGTGCTGAAATACTCACCCTCATTTAGAAAAAAAAAATGTGGTTAACTAGAACTTTCTTTTATTTCTAAGTTTCGCTTTTGATATGTGTCTGTAAGTTGAACAGTCACAATTTGGTGATCATGTTGTAACCTCAGGTAAATATTTATTGTGAAAAGTTAGTGTTTTTTTTTTACTTTTACTTTGGTTTGTGCGTTGAACTAACATTTTGTAAATTCTTTTCAGTGACCTTACTTAGGCCTTATTTGGATTATTTTTGAAGTCAGATTTTCCTGATGGATCGATTTGCTTCCTGTCTGCTGTTTTGAGGATGGATCGGTATCGGTGAAATTTTGGGGTAACGTTGCAGAGTTGTTTGTAGTTTGATGCAACAAAGATTTGAAATGGTAACCTCCGTTGAAATCCAAGGTTGGTTGTTGTATTTACTTTAACTTTAGTGAAAAGTGGGATAATTTAGCTATTAATTTAAGCATAACTTAGGAATCTTTTTGAGGATAAATCTTGGAATTTATTAGGAAATTAAAAACTTAAATTGGTGGTTTATCTTTATTTAATTAGACATTTCGGAACATAAAGATTTGTAATAGTATAGATATAGATAACTAAATTAGAACCTAACCTAGTCTCTACTGAATTCTGAGCTATTAATTTTTGTATTTGATTTTCTTGAAGGTGTTAAAAGGTAATTGTGAAATAGCAAATTTGAATAAACTTTTGTTGCCAAATGCTATACCCGGATTTCTTTATTTCATTCGAATATTAGTACCTTTAAACACCCTTTGTCCACACTAGCCGGGAGTGACTGAGACAAATGGCGCCCAACTTTAGAATTAGTTATTAGTACAATTTTGAGCACTTTGTTGTTAGGTAGAATTTTTTTGGAATGCTAATTTACCACCATATTACTGAGCTTAGGTTTAATTTTGCCTGTGTTAATAACTGGTTAGGAATTATCCCACAACTTTAGTGTTGCATCAAACAATTTGTATTTACTAACCAAATAAAAGTTATTGTTGCTGTGTAAACCTTATTTTGTGAAATCCGAATTTGTTGTGTTTGATTTTATTTAGCATTTAAAATACTCACAATCTGTTTCAGTATTGTGATATATTTTGAGTTGTTTGGGTTGTAAAATTTTGGACTCACTTTATATCGTTTTGTTTGAAAACTTGTAAAAATATAAACCACCAAATAATAGTTAACATGATTAATTAATGTTACTTAACTGTGATATAACAGTGTAATTTATATCAGTTTGCGTTGCGAATTAGTTGAATTAATTCTGGATTTTAATTATTGCGTTTGTTGTGGTTACATTGATAAGTGAGTTTTATGAGGTAATTGTGGGGTAATTTTGGTTGCGCGTTAGCGTTATTGGAGTTGTTCTGAAAACGAATTAAATTATGTTACTTGCGTCTGTTTTGTGTATAAACCAAGAAATCAGTTACAACTTTCTCGGTGTAACGCATTGTTTTGGTAAATCGACTCTGTTGTTTCCTATTAGGCGTGCTACTGGTACGGATGTTGCAAAAAAGTTTCGAAACCATTTATAGTGATTCATGAGTTACTGAAACCGTGATTGTGGTTAATTGGACACATATTATGGGATCGTGATTCAGGGAGGCACTGGTTTGTTACAACATTCCTTAACATAATTTTACAGGGATACGGGGACGGAGTACACAGTAACTATGCCTAAAGAGTATTTTATTGGTGAGTTCGGTTGTTTAAAGTTTTTTTTTTCAAAAGTTTTTAGTGTCCGTGCTAGACATGCCACAAATTTTGTTGTTTTGGGGCGCAGAAATGCGTTTCGTTTTTGGTTGGTGATGTAGTTTGGAAGTCCAGCTACACTCAGGTGATGCCCAATTTGGCACCAGTTTGTTTGTTTGTTGTTTGGTGTGGGATCACTGAGGTATTTTTCACCATTTTGTTTACAAGTTGGAGGCTATGGATAGTCGTTCACTCGGTTCGTGGCATATTACGGATATTAAGACATAAGTTTTGATTCGACTAGAGTTTCTTTGGTTGTGTTTAAATTGATGAAAATTCTAAACACAAAAGTGAAAGGGTTCAGTTTTATTTAGATTGAGAAATAAAACTGTTTAGTTTTTGTATGATGAAGTATGAAAGGCGAGGTTGACAAGATTGTTTGCTTGTGGAAGAATTAAATTAATTTGTTTGTGGGTATGTTTTAGCGGAAACCCTTAAGTTAAGTCGCTTGAAACTCATGATTTTTAATTGCTGTCTAGCATGAGGTCGTTTTGGAATTATTTGAATGTGATTTTTTTTTGCCCGTTTTTTGACTTAATTAACATTATAAGTAAATTGATAAAAAATAAATTAATTTGATATTGAGAATTTATTATGAGGGCTTTTGGATTATTTTGAACAGAACATTCAATGAAGGTAGTTAATTTGTTTTTTTTGTAAGCTTTTGGATTATTTTGAACGAAACAATCTTTAATGGCGTTGACGTTGAGATCTTTAGGTATTTATGAATGTTTTTAGTTGAAATATCTTTAAACGGTGTTTTTGAGTTTTTTTAAGGTATTTTGGATATTTTGAACAGAAAATCTTAAATAGCTTTGAGTTAAGATTTTTTGAGGTATTGTCGATATTTTGGAATAGAATATTCTTAAATAGCGTTGATTTTGATTTTTTTTGTAGGTCTTTTGAATAAGTTTAGCAGAGCACCCTTAAATAACATAGAATTAGTTTTTTGAGATCCTTTGGGGCATTTTTTTTTGGTATTTAATTTTGGATCTACAGTAAAAGTTTGAATCGTTCTTGTGAAATTGTTTGCCCTTTTAGTTTCAGTTGTGATTGTTGGATAGTGGAAGGAGATTATTTTGATTTTATTTTGGCATTTGGTAACGGTACATATTTTTACAGTTACGGAAGCTGGGGACAGCTTTCGGTTCACTGTAGTGAACCTCTTTTCTTTGGGAGGGGGGTATTGTAATGTTGTATATTTTTGTCTAAGTTCGCGTGAAACGAAAAGCTAAATGGATGTAGGACTCCAGTCCATATTTTGGCAGATAGATATGATGGATGCTGACACTGACATTTGTCAAGTGTGACAGCTGCCGTTTTTCCGGTTCCGCACTGTTGGTCGTGCGTCGGAGTGGAACGTTTGTTATAATGTAAAAAAGTAAAAAAAAAATAACGGGGCACGCCCCCATTTATTTTGCAGTTTGATAGTTATTCCTGGTAAGTATCTGCTGAAAGGTTTGCGTTGATTTTTGTTTGTTGCGAGACATTTCTTAGAGTCTGAGCACATGGTTCTTTTTATCGTGTCAGACGCCGCCAACGTGTCAATTTGGATGAATTAATTTCGAAAATGATTTGATATAAATGACTGGAAAATGGTAAGTACTTTGGGAAACTCCTTTGGAAATCCTTGTAAAGAAAATGTAGCCTACCTACATCTGGGCATATTGTATTGAGAGTTGTAATTTTTATCATTTCAGGTCTCAAATAGAAAAATTAGCATAAATGTTTAGTAATTAATTCAGAAATTATATGACGAGCCAGCTGTTGCAGGTATTAAATTGGTTTATTGAAGCTTTCATGAATAGGGTGATGAAAAGTATACTCACCCTCATTTAGAAAAAAAAATGTGGTTAACTAGAACTTTCTTTTATTTCTAAGTTTCGCTTTTGATATGTGTCTGTAAGTTGAACAGTCACAATTTGGTGGTCATGTTGTAACCTCAGGTAAATATTTATTGTGAAAAGTTAGTGTTTTTTTTTTTTACTTTTACTTTGGTTTGTGCGTTGAACTAACATTTTGTAAATTCTTTTCAGTGACCTTACTTAGGCCTTATTTGGATTATTTTTGAAGTCAGATTTTCCTGATGGATCGATTTGCTTCCTGTCTGCTGTTTTGAGGATGGATCGGTATCGGTAAAATTTTGGGGTAACGTTGCAGAGTTGTTTGTAGTTTGATGCAACAAAGATTTGAAATGGTAACCTCCGTTGAAATCCAAGGTTGGTTGTTGTATTTACTTTAACTTTAGTGAAAAGTGGGATAATTTAGCTATTAATTTAAGCATAACTTAGGAATCTTTTTGAGGATAAATCTTGGAATTTATTAGGAAATTAAAAACTTAAATTGGTGGTTTATCTTTATTTAATTAGACATTTGTGAACATAAAGATTTGTAATAGTATAGAATAGATAACTAAATTAGAACCTAACCTAGTCTCTACTGAATTCTGAGCTATTAAATTTTGTATTTGATTTTCTTGAAGGTGTTAAAAGGTAATTGTGAAATAGCAAATTTGAATAAACTTTTGTTGCCAAATGCTATACCCGGATTTCTTTATTTCATTCGAATATTAGTACCTTTTAAACACCCTTTGTCCACACTAGCCGGGAGTGACTGATACAAAACAACTTTTCACATCTATATGTATAAATAAATAAAAGTCGTGGTAGTTACACTATTTGTAACTCATAAACGGCTAAACCGATTTGGCTGAAAATAAGTGGGCAGATAGCTTATAACTAGGAGAAGGACGTAGAATAATATTTACCCCGTTAGACAGAGCCTGGGTTGGGGTAGAACGAGGCCGGGGCGACACTGTGGGGAGGAAGTTTAGAATCAGGTGAAGTACACAGGATACTTTTAATCCCGTTTGATGGGGCCGGAGCTGGGGCGGGACGGGGCTGGGGCGAAACAATGTTTACTGGGACCGCTTTACTTTTAAAATTACGGGACGGGGCGGGACGGGGCGGGACGGAGCTGAAGGCGAAACAAAGTTCGTTAGGTCCGCTAGTATTGAATTAATAACCTACGCTCTGGTTATGATTAAGGCTTGAAAACTAACCTAGCCCAACAGTTTTTTTAATACATTTTTTTTTGTAACTTATATATGAAAAATGATAAGCTGACATAATACCCCCTATGTACTCTCGCAAATCCCGACGAGATAATAGGATATTTCCAGTAGAGAGCATCCTATTATTTGAGGCCCTTTTCGATTTGTATGAATGTCAGAGTCAGCACACGATGACGAAATTGACAAGGATGGAAACACAGGATTTGCGATAATCATTTGCAAATAGAACGGAATTTGTAATTGATGAATAAATTTTCAAGTTCATATTATTGTTTATCGAACGGTTTCCGCGCAAATATTTGGATTGCTTATCCCGTTTATAATTTCATCCCCTTTTATACCCCTTTAACGATTTCTATGAGATATTATCTATGCTTCGTCCGTCACCATGGTTCCACCATCACATTTAAATTTAATTCATCTACATCTGTTGAGGCACATTTATACGTCAATAGTTTTTTAATCTATATTACTTATAGGAATACGTAATAAGGTTCATAAAGTTACTTGTACTTTTGTTGCATAGTAAAAACTTTCTACGAGATAACACCATTTTCTACACTCTACACCGCGCAGGTGGTTACTAAAACACTATTTCTAAACGAATAGAGTAATTTATATCTCGATTTTGTCTGGTATTTGCTAAAGTTCTCTTTCGTCGTGCATACCTTTTAGCAGCAAACTAGGAAGACCCTTGAGACAAATAGGTGAACAGTTTGAAGAACCCACAAACACAACACAATACAAAAACAGCTTCTCTGAGAATCACTTGAATTTAGAGCTCATTTAAGCGCATTTGGTGGCGGTGTGAGCAAAAGTCAACATGCGGTGGACGCCACAAGCTTATGCTATGCACTCAGAACCAGACGAGAAAAGCATTCACAACTGCAGCGAGCTTTAATCAGATTAAGGTTTAAATGAAAACACTGTTTTAACTAACTACACAATAAATGTATGAATTTCTGAGTCGTGAATGCTTATGTTATAATTTGAAAGCAAACGTTTTACGCTGTGCTCGAGTTGGACGCGTAATTTGATTGCCTCTGTCTGCATTGGGAGCTCGTGCGCTAAATTGCTAAATTGCTGTTTAGACAAATTGCGCCAAAACTAAATTTTGTAACAGCTAATAATAAATGTAACTGATTCCTAGCTCAAGGGTTTTAGCACGGGTATCCAACGCGTCAAGGCAGCCCGTATCATAGCCTCTTTGCCGCAGGAAATGGTTTCATTTTTGAATAGGTAGATTTTAAGTTTTTTTTTTAATTGCTTGTCTTAGTTTATTTTTTTCTTGTTCGTTATTACTTTAAATACTTACTACCAAATAAAAGAAATACAGGACTTCTATCAATTTCAAGTTAAGGACAGTTTTTATGCATGAAAATTTTATAAATTACTCATTGGCTAGTTGGACGCATAGATAATAATCTATCATTGGAATGTCAATAGAGAGTAATAGCTTAACTAAAATGTCTATTTTACAGTATTTTATACAAGGAAATATAACATTTTTCACAGAATATTATTATCGCTTAAGTAGCATCGGAAAAAGAGATAAAAATACTACACTCGATGGTTTATGCTAAAGAAGTAAGTAAATAATGTGCCCTACCTATAATGTCAGTTCCAATTTCCCGGAAAAACTTTTTCTATTCCGACCGTGTGTGTTACCGAGCGTAACGATCACCCTTAAAATACACAAACTGTCTCTCTTGACAGAAGTAATGGTGTGGTGCCTTTATGTTTGTGATTTGGCATCCGGATCCGGCGTCTTCGCAAACGTTTTACCTTCTGCTAAGAGGGCTCCATCATATTTTTGACAGCTAAGCGATTATTTATATTGCAGAAAATATACTTGATATTTTAAGAAAATACTTAAGGCAAAAAAGAACGAGTCACTAAACCACTTACTGTAACCGTACGAGTATATGCCATGAAAATCTAGTACATAACATCAATATCCACATATCCTCGACATATAACCTAGGTAAGTACAGCTAGCTATAATTTGAGTTACCACATAACAAGCATACCAGACATATCGGCGTAGATACTTACCAATCAAACATAGGTTTACGGTAGTGAAATTACTAGTGCTGATTATACCTAATTTACAAAATAAACACTTACATAACGCAAACTAGTTCACTTGACCTAGGGTACAAAATAGACTATCCAGTGAGGTAGATGCAAATTTTATTCAGTTTCAAAAGTTTATAATCGCTAATCATACTTAATTGACGGCAGCGTACAAGTCTAATTAAAAAAAAAAACGCATATCGATATATAGGTTTGCTGTTTGGCACACAGTTTAGAAACTTATCGTGTGTTATATCATATGAAAGGGCTTTTTTGAGGCGCTCCCGAAAATATAGCACATCATTACATTTCAGTCAGTTTTAGGGTTCCTTAGCCGAATGGCAAAAAACGGAACCCTTATAGTTTCGTCATTTCTGTCTGTCTGTCCGTATGTCACAGCGACTTTATTCTGAAACTATTAGTATCACACACTTAAAACTTAGTTAGTAGATGTATCCTGTTAACCGCATACAAAAAAAGCTTGGATGAATTAACCACTGGATATGAAACGCAAGCGTGAATGTTCGAAAACATCATTAGCCAATTTCTGCGGGGCGGGGGGAGCTTGTCGTGTCAATTTTTGACATTTAGTGCATGGAAGTGTCGATATTTTTTTTAATCGATATGTATGGAACGAATGAATGAACGAATCTTTTGTAAAATTATATCACGTAATCGGCATGTAATGCACAAACCATCAAATTAACAATTGAAACATAGGAAGTCGTTTCATATGAACGATCTGGCAAGTATCACTTAGTTAGTGTGAACTTCCTAAGACATTTTGAAACAGCCCGTTAGTACACAATATAGCATTGTACCATTAAAATCCTCCTATGGGATAATTAAGCAGTAGATTTTTTGCGTTGGCATTCAATCACGCTTGGCGTAAATTGGATTCCACATTATCGGTGATGTTTTGTGGGGATCCATTTTGCATTTTGCCTTTCTTTGGACTGCTTCTAACCACTTTATTTTCCTAAATGGATCTACAGGTAATTTGAAAAAATATTGTAAAGATGTATTGTCAAATATAAAGTTTAAAATTTGAAACCAAACTGTTGTATTTTTATGATTACCTTAATCTACTTTCGAGTGAAACATTTTATAGATTTATCATTTTATTTTAAAATAATTTATATTATTTTTTTTATAAATGTTTATCGATATGATTTATCGACAATTGTCAAGCACAATTAAAATTAAACTGACAAGAGAACGAATGATAAACAAATGATAATCCTACCGTATGAAGTATACGGTATCTTGTTGATTTTGTAGTAACTGACCACCACTTTTTTAAATGGCACCTTTACTTTTCTCTTGGAAAAAACATTTCATTATTTTCATAAAAAATAACAACTGTTTTGGGATAAAACGTTACTTACGGATGAAAATAAATATTTTTTGTCTTGCCGCTATAATTTTTACATAAAAATAAGCCACATTTACCATCTTTTTCCGTCAATGTTTCTCACTGAGCTCTATCACCGTACTGACAAGACGTCACCTGTAAGTGAGGCCAAAAAGCCCGCTTCGTGGCTAAGGGGGCACAAGCAAAATTGCCCGTCATTGCGCGTCCAGTGGTTTATTCGTCCAAGAAAAAAAGTAATGATATTTAAGGGCTCCCATACATGAAACTAAAACCTATTTTCTCTAAAAGTCTAACGTTTGAGAGATAGACGCTTCCAAAGTGGTTAAATGGGAACACTTACTTTTAAACTAAGGGGACGCCCATTTTACCACTTTGGGAGCGTCTAGCTATGAAACGTTAGACTTTATAAGAAAATGGTTTTGGAAACCTCCATGTCATTTTTAAAGACCTATCTATAGACATCCCACACGTATAGATACGACAAAAAAAATCGGTTTTAGTTTCATGTATGGGACATAAATATCATTGTTTTATTTTTTTATAAGAATCGTAAAGCGGTTAACAGGATACATCTTCCTACCAAATTTAAACAGTGTGATGCTTATAGTAACAGAATAAAACAGCTGTGACATACAGACGGACAGTCAGACAGACAGACAGGCAGACTTGACGAAACTATAAGGGTTCCAAACTTTCTAAATTTAACAATAATAATAAATTTAACATTAGTCAAATTAAACAGGAGGAGCCCAAACTTGGTATGGTTTGCAAATTATTTTTTTATCCAATTAAAAAATAAGCCGCTCTCAAAAATCCTTAAATAATGCATTCGTCTACTATTTTAGAGAAACAAGATAAATGTAATTAGACTGTTGGTGTCTAATAACACTTAGTTTGACTACTTACTTACTGGCTTGACTCCAAAAGAATTTGTTTCTGCTAAATGGAAGACAAATCTATTATTTTAAGCTTTCTTGTCAGTTTTTGAAGGCTCTATCTCAAATACTACTGCACCGTTATACCTGTAATGTACCAAGTGCTCCAGATTTATAAAAAATATAGCATGTAAATATTGTTATGTAGTGTTTACTTAATCTTTTCTAAAGGTCATGTTTTTTCCAGAAAACTAGGATGGCGTTTGGGTTTGCAAGCAGTGACGGGCATCCTCGTGCTTGCATTCTTCCTCAGCGCGGTCTACCGGAGCGCGTCCCTCTACCATCCTCAACGGAGGGCAATCCTTCATCTCAAGAACCAACGGCGAAAGGTCAGGCGTGAGCTTCTAGATGAAAAGCCTGCTTGAGAAATGTCAAGATTTAGATAGCGTAGGGCGTTCACCGACAAGATGGAAAGACGACTTTGTAAAGATTGCAGGATCAAATTGGACGCAGACCGCTTGTGATCGGTCGCTGAAGAAAACTGTGGGGGAAGCTTATGTTTACCGGTGGACGTCTTTTGGGCTGATAGGCTGATAATGATGATGATGATGACAATATTTTCTAATAATTGCCGATAAGCTACTAGTGCAAATGTAAAATATGAATAAACGTAGTTACCCATAAGCTTTGCACCCCCTGTCCAGGAAGCTTGCGTAAAATGACAGTAGGTATACCTACTAAATCTGACGTAACAAAAGTAATTCATGTCTTACAATTAAACTACCTCATTACACTTTTATTTTATATTATGATCTAATCTTATTAATTACGATGTGTTTCTTAAGGCCGAGCCCTCAATTTAAATAGGTCATTACACATTAGGTCAGTCCATAGTGACCGAACAGATTAATACCTCCCCCTCCTCTTAAATTATACGCTTTGGATTAAAATTACGAAAATAATCACAGCACAAAGGCCCCAAGGCAAATTTAATTGGCGAATTCTCTCTGCACTTGGATCTCGCGATTTTAGAAATCCGTCAAAAGTGGAACCCTATTAGCGGAGCATTAGACCCACGCTTGTGCCGAACTGCCGAAATTACCGACCTGAATTTTAGATAAGACGTCTTTAGGTAAAGATGTGTTTTGTTTACGCGAGGGTAAATTGATTTACCAGCGTTTTGATGAGCAATTAGGATTCTGTTGTCCAACAAGGAGTTGAAGTTTTGTCATTTCTGTCCGTCCACAATTCAGTGCAGAGACCTGAGATGCAAGAAAACTGTAATTTGGCATAAGTGTGAATTCTTATCTTCTTGCCAAATAGGTAAATTCAAATATTTTTCTAATGATTTTTGTGGTACTTCTCGTACAAATTATAACGTGGGAATGTTATTTTTTTTATCTTGCCAAACCGATCGTGTAAGGTATCGTTTAATTAAACTTTTAAAGTGATTATTATTTTCGTAACATATTTTTTCGATAAAGATGCCGGTTTCCGTAACATAAGTGGCTCCCCAAGAAAACGGTTACAAATGTTTTAATAATTTTTTTTTTTTTGTGTTTCGACAAAGATGTACAAAAATTGATTTTCTCTTTAAGTGCCTTTAAATTGCAACTTCTAAAAAAATATGGCCACTTTTTAAATAAAGTGACATTCATATTAAAATAGAGTTAATACGTATCATCATCATTATATCATAAGACAATATTTCAGTCACATGCATGCCGTCGACAATTTGCATAAATTGCCTTCAAGACCCTCCTGTCACGTAAGCGGATCATGTTTCCCGCCCGTAATTGATGAAGGCGCGGGCAGACGGCTCATTTTCCTCCAAATTTGACGTTTACTTATCATTCAATTATATCAGCAGGTGAAAGAAAAGAAAGGCATGAAGAGGCCACCCCTCATCGACCTTAGCCCTCTGAGATCGAGGCCTGCGAGAGTGTTGCTGCTTTCAGCAGGATTAGCTGCCTTCGGACTGTACACTCCTGTGTTCTTTCTGGTGAGTTTAACTTTTTAATAATCAAACGGCAGTGAAAATAAATAATACGTTAATAGTTATAAATCGACTTTTAATTTGATGTTAACTTGAGGCACAAATATTAAGGCACCTTTATAATTTTGCTACGCAACGATGTGCTTCGCTTCAAAAAATATGGTTTTCTACAGGTCTATACATGATGTCCTGAAAATTAAGGATATTCCTGTAGCTGCAAATAGGTCACGTTATGGCCTGTTGTACGCCTATTTTTTAACCGACATCAAAAAAGGAGGAGGTTATCAATTCGACTGTATGTTTTTTTTTTTGTATGTTTGTTACCTTATATCTCAGTCGTTTGTCGACCGAATCGAAAAGTTTTTCGCCTACTTAAAGGGTGTACCTTCTAGTTGGTCCCATTTTTTCCATTTTGGGATCTGATGATGGGATCTTGGTGTAATCGAGGAAAACCCTCAAATTTTAAAGGCACGTATAGTGTTTCTTTACTAGAATCTTAATGTTGACGTGTTGTTACATCTGATAGTCAACATCTTGTAGGGCTAAGCTGATGGTGGAACTCCTTAACGCTTGGGAGTTCAGTAATTATAATGACGGAACTTATGATAGGTAATTTGAAGCTTCTTAAAAAAATAGAATCATAAGGTGCAACTCCCCCCCCCCTCTCTTATGTAATCACTAAAAATTAAGAAATAAAATAAACTTTTAAAAAAGTTAAAACCGACTTCAAACCAAAATACACTATAAAGTTTTAAATAAACTCTTCACCATTGAAAGGAAAGGAATCCGTTTTAGGCAAACAATTTCCTTTTGGAGTCGGTGCCATCACTTTGACCATCAAGCATCAACACACACAGCACCTACTCCAAATAGAAATTGTTTGCCTAAAACGGATTCCTTTCCTTTCAATGGTGAAGAGTTTATTTAAGACTTTTTAGTGTATTTTGGTTTTTTAAGGGAAAGTCTCACTATTTTCTATATACACCCACTTATTATTTTTGTAAATTACGTCATTGTTCAATAGAAATCATTTCATTTCCGCATGGTGTATCAGAGTTGCCCAAAAAGCTGAGCTCACTCATATTTCATAACAATGTTTTGAATTTTCGGGGTATTCCTAAAAATATATATAGAAAAGGCCATTGCTTTAGATGTCTAAATTATTTGTGAGCTTAAATAATAATGAGGTCTTAAAAAGGCACTATTTCTGAAATAGACATGATTTTGAATGAATAAAGACATTATTTAAAAAAAAAAGTGTTGGTATATTGAAAAAGGTTTTATGTTTCTTTATGAAAACCTGTCCACTTAACTTTTGTTCAAAATATGTCATCGCGATGCCTCTTCTTTTATTCTTCATACTTTTCCTTACCTAAAGGTTGGATGGATGAAATTGCTTAAGCAATAAGATCGCCTACTAGCGAATATAGGTATATAAGATTCTATCCTGTGTAATTATTATGTTTATGGTGTGCAATAAAGTATTTTGTTATAATTATGTATTAAAGTGAGACTTTCACTTATAAACATTTTAGGCATATTATTATATATTATTAAATAGGCACATTATGGCCATATTTGCAGTAATAGGATTATCCTCAATCTTTTGGACAGCCTGTAATGAAGTGTATCAGTTATCTATTGCTTATTTTCTTTTTCTGACATAAATATTACTTATCTTGCCAGTGTTCCTTGTTAGGGTCACTGATAAAATCCCGTTCCCTGTGTAGTGAATGCTAAAAGCTCTTTTTACATAATTCAATTCTTCACAAACCTTGATTTAAAATTGGCGACATAATCCAATTATTCGAAATGTTGAACGAAACTTGGATACCTACGCTTCAGCTTTTAAACCTTTTAAAAAAAGGTTTGAAACAAGCTTTTATACAAAGCGATCTCAATTAAGTTCGATCTCAAAGAATTTCACTTAAGCACCATCGTATTTATAAGATATGTCACGCAATTTCATATTCATTCCCTCCCCACCTCTTCCGTCTCATTTTCACGGTGTAATTTTTTGCAGAACCCTCTTTTCTTAATAAGATGGCAACTTTTACAAATCTTTGCTGTACAGGTAATAGTATACATAGTTAGGTCATAGGTTCTGTCACACAATAAAAACTTTTGAATTTAGAATGTTGGCCACTAAAAGTTAATTGAATTCAAATTTCGCATTTTTCATAAAAACAAAAATGTGTACTTTGTAGAATTTTTCTCATTTTTAAATATGAAGTGGACACTTAAAAAAGACCGTGTCGCGGTTATTGCGTTGCATCGTTGCAGTTACGCACCAATTCGGATTTTCGTTTTGCTGAAAATTTTGAATATAACCAAAGGATCGTTTATCGTACCATAAAACGACACAATGAAAACTTTAGTGTAGATGACAGGTCAGGAAGTGGCTGCCTTCGCTTTGTAAGGACTCCAAGAGTGATAAAAGCTGTGAAGGCGCGAATTCAAAGAAATTCTATACGTAAGCAGAACCTGTGTCCTTTCAGATGGGGTTAAGCAGGACCACGATGAAAAGGGTTAATATGTTAAATTAAGACTTAGAGCTTATTGCATATCGAAGAAAAAATAAGACATCGTGTTGACGCCCGTTTAATGGACCTGAGACTAAAAAAAATGCCGCGCTTTGTTGAAGCGCTACGCGGGAAAAAAGCATCGGGAAATTCGTTTTTGGGAGAAAAAAAAATCACCATGGAAGAGAGCTACAACAAACAAAATGATACACACGCGTACACCTTACCCACATATCAGCGAAAAAGCGAGCAAACGTATTCCGCGTGTCCAACGAGGTCATTTTCCATCCCTGCTCATGGTTTGTTTGGGAGTCTCTTATTGCGGCCTAACTGAGGTACATTTTTGTGAGAAAGGCGTTAAAAAGGAATCCAGTTGTGTATCAAAATACAGTCCTCGAACACCTAATGGAATCTGTTTCTTATACCATGTTTAATAACAGGCACTGGGTATTCCAACAAGATTCTGCGCCAGCTCATAAAGCGAAAAGTACACCAGACTGGGCGCATGAAATCATCTTCATCCGGCACGAAGACTGGCCCTCCTCCAGTCCAGTTTTGAGTCGTTAGAATACGAGTTATGGCAACACTTGAAGGAAAAGGCCTGCTCAAAGCCTCATCCTGATTTGGAATCTTTTAAGGCATCCTTGTTTAAGGCAGCCGCCGATACTGACATGGATTGTCCGTGCTGCGATAGACGACTGGCCACGCAGATTGAAGGCCTGTGTTCAAAATAGCGGGGGTCATTTTGAATAAACTTTATTACCATTTCAATCTATGTTTTATTAAGTTCCTTTTGCTATATAAATTTACATAAATAACAAACATGTCTAAATTTCATATAACACATGTGACAGAACTTTTGACCTGACTAGATATAAAAATGCATCCATATTTTCCTTGGTCACGGCTTCACGCGTAAACGGCTGAACGCTTATGTAATCACTAAAAATTAAGAAATAAAATAAACTAAAACCGACTTCAAACCAAAATACACTAAAAAGTCTTAAATAAACTCTTCACCATTGAAAGGAAAGGAATCCGTTTTAGGCAAACAATTTCCTTTTGGAGTCGGTGCCATCACTTTGACCATCAAGCATCAACACACACAGCACCTACTCCAAATAGAAATTGTTTGCCTAAAACGGATTCCTTTCCTTTCAATGGTGAAGAGTTTATTTAAGACTTTTTAGTGTATTTTGGTTTTTTAAGGGAAAGTCTCACTATTTTCTATATACACCCACTTATTATAACTCTGGAAAAGAGCCTTGATAGTTCCAGTCCCAAAAAAGGATATTAAAAAGGAAATCAGCAACTACAGGCCCATCTCAATTCTAAATACCCTTAGTAAGCTTTTGGAAAGAGTAGTTCACAATCAAATGTATCCAGTGATACAGTCTTCAGTTCCACTACAACAGCATGGGTTTATAAAGGGACGCTCCACTAATACTAACTTAGCAGTATTCACAGATGATGTATTTGGAGCCATGGATGGTGGTGGCCAGGTGGACGTTATATATACTGACTTCGAAAAAGCATTTGATCGGGTGGATCATGTTATATTGTTAAATAAACTGCAAGAGCTGGGTATATGTGGTAATCTATTGAGGTGGTTTGAATCATATCTTCGTAACAGGAGTCAGGCTGTGGTTATCGGTGGCTGTAGATCCAACTTCATCACTATACCGTCAGGCGTCCCTCAAGGATCAATTCTCGGCCCTCTTTTGTATGTTATTTACTTATACGATATTGGTGATTGCGTCCAAAATTCTAAATTCCTGATGTATGCGGATGATACAAAGATTTACATGCCGGTTAGTAACACCTCTGATTGCTTGAGATTGCAGGAAGATTTAGACTCTCTTTCTGCTTATTACTTTAAAAATCGTATAGGGGTGAATGTCAATAAGTGTTCAATCGTCAGTTTTACGCGTAAGAAAAAAGTTATTAGGTTTGAATACAAATTGAATGAAAGAAAATTAAAACGAGAATTATTAATACGAGATTTAGGTGTACTTTTAGACTCAAAATTAATGTTTTCCGAACACATTTCAACAATAATTAATAAGGCTTATATGAACTTGGGATTTATACTACGTGTAACCCAACCATTCTCTGATGTCCATTGTGTTAAAATTTTATATTATTCCTACGTACGTAGTATTCTTGAATACTGTAGTAACATATGGTCCCCACAATATATTACGTATAAACAAAATCTAGAAAAAAATCAAGCATTATTCGTCAAACATTTAAATTACCGCTCATTTAAATCATTCGAAAATTATAATGATGCATGCAGTTTTCATGGAATCTCTACCCTTGAGCATAGACGGACGCTTATTGATATGTCTTTCTTGTTTGATATCTGTAATGGGGAGATCGACTCGGTAAGGTTATCAAATTCATTTTTGAAGTTATTTGCTCCAGTCACCCGCACTAGACACGCGGCCTCATCCTTGTTTCATACACCATTTTCACGGACCAACTATGCACGTAACTCTGTAGTATCCCGAACTCTTAATACGTATAATAAGCTTTTCTCCTCGGTGGACGTGTTCCACCTATCGAAGGCAGCGTTCAAAACAAGTGTAATAAGAGTACTTGAGCCACTCTCTCGTTGTGAAAAATAAATTGTAATTCGTGTGTTAAATCTATTAGTTTAAACAGTTGTACTTAACTTTAAATATAATTCATATATAAACAATAAATAAATATATATAAACACATATCTCTATTTAATATAAATATTGAATTTTTGAGTACTATTGGCGGGTCACATTATATCACTTGTAGTTTGTGTCAAGTCAAACCGTGTCAACTTTGATAATTTCTTGCAATATGTATATAAAGTAAATTCATTATTGGCTGTAAGTTTGGAACGTAAGATAAGCTAAGTTTTTGGAATAAGAGCTGTGAATTTTATAACAATAATAAAAAAAAAAAAAAAAAAAATTTTGTAAATTACGTCATTGTTCAATAGAAATCATTTCATTTCCGCATGGTGTATTAGAGTTGCCCAAAAAGCTGAGCTCACTCATATTTCATAACAATGTTTTGAATTTTCGGGGTATTCCTAAAAATATATATAGAAAAGGCCATTGCTTTAGATGTCTAAATTATTTGTGAGCTTAAATAATAATGAGGTCTTAAAAAGGCACTATTTCTGAAATAGACATGATTTTGAATGAATAAAGACATTATTTAAAAAAAAAAGTGTTGGTATATTGAAAAAGGTTTTATGTTTCTTTATGAAAACCTGTCCACTTAACTTTTGTTCAAAATATGTCATCGCGATGCCTCTTCTTTTATTCTTCATACTTTTCCTTACCTAAAGGTTGGATGGATGAAATTGCTTAAGCAATAAGATCGCCTACTAGCGAATATAGGTATATAAGATTCTATCCTGTGTAATTATTATGTTTATGGTGTGCAATAAAGTATTTTGTTATAATTATGTATTAAAGTGAGACTTTCACTTATAAACATTTTAGGCATATTATTATATATTATTAAATAGGCACATTATGGCCATATTTGCAGTAATAGGATTATCCTCAATCTTTTGGACAGCCTGTAATGAAGTGTATCAGTTATCTATTGCTTATTTTCTTTTTCTGACATAAATATTACTTATCTTGCCAGTGTTCCTTGTTAGGGTCACTGATAAAATCCCGTTCCCTGTGTAGTGAATGCTAAAAGCTCTTTTTACATAATTCAATTCTTCACAAACCTTGATTTAAAATTGGCGACATAATCCAATTATTCGAAATGTTGAACGAAACTTGGATACCTACGCTTCAGCTTTTAAACCTTTTAAAAAAAGGTTTGAAACAAGCTTTTATACAAAGCGATCTCAATTAAGTTCGATCTCAAAGAATTTCACTTAAGCGCAAAAAAAAATCACCATGGAAGAGAGCTACAACAAACAAAATGATACACACGCGTACACCTTACCCACATATCAGTGAAAAAGCGAGCAAACGTATTCCGCGTGTCCAACGAGGTCATTTTCCATCCCTGCTCATGGTTTGTTTGGGAGTCTCTTATTGCGGCCTAACTGAGGTACATTTTTGTGAGAAAGGCGTTAAAAAGGAATCCAGTTGTGTATCAAAATACAGTCCTCGAACACCTAATGGAATCTGTTTCTTATACCATGTTTAATAACAGGCACTGGGTATTCCAACAAGATTCTGCGCCAGCTCATAAAGCGAAAAGTACACCAGACTGGGCGCATGAAATCATCTTCATCCGGCACGAAGACTGGCCCTCCTCCAGTCCAGTTTTGAGTCGTTAGAATACGAGTTATGGCAACACTTGAAGGAAAAGGCCTGCTCAAAGCCTCATCCTGATTTGGAATCTTTTAAGGCATCCTTGTTTAAGGCAGCCGCCGATACTGACATGGATTGTCCGTGCTGCGATAGACGACTGGCCACGCAGATTGAAGGCCTGTGTTCAAAATAGCGGGGGTCATTTTGAATAAACTTTATTACCATTTCAATCTATGTTTTATTAAGTTCCTTTTGCTATATCAATTTACATAAATAACAAACATGTCTAAATTTCATATAACACATGTGACAGAACTTTTGACCTGACTAGATATAAAAATGCATCCATATTTTCCTTGGTCACGGCTTCACGCGTAAACGGCTGAACGCTTTCGCTTATTCTCTTTTTGTGGTGTTTGTTTGTTGTTGCCAGGAAAAGGTTTATGTAAAAGAAAAAAAAATGCGCAGACGAATCCGACAAATTAAAAAAAAATGAAATACGGTCCTTTCATGATTTTTACTTTGTCGGATTCGTAACCATAAGGAGTAAAATTATAATGATTAAAATTAAGGGGTCCAGGCGGGACAGAACCGGCCGCTTAACAAAGTTCGCTAGGTCCACTAGTTATATAAACATATCATACTCGTAGTAGTTAAAAGATTGTCGCAATTGATCTTTATTTCTCTTGTAATTAAAAATAATATACTATTTGACAAGAATATGTCAAGAATTCAAATAGCTTTTATACTAATACAAATGGGTAATCTAATATCATGACACAGGGAGACTTTGTATCTGTATAAGTATTTAGCAATATTATTGTTTTGATAACACAAAAACAATCATTCCTTAATTCTTGCCAAACCCGAAAACCTCACGTAGCAGAAGGAAGGATATAAATTGTCTAAAAGGAACTATTTTTCTTCATTATGCAACACAAACGATCGCCAAAGTCCATAGCAGAAAGTGCCAGTAATATTTTCCTTTCACTTTTGCTCAGAAACACAGACTTTACCTTACCATGAGATTAAATAAAGGATTCATAGATTTACGAGCAATAAGGCCATAGCATGAAAATGTATAATGTGTACGTTAAAGAGTCTGGCTGGATACAAACTGCGATTGCCAAAAGTACGCTTTTGTATCGCCTCCGCATATCCGGAGCTTTATAGCATAAACAAGATGTCCACATTGCAATGAATAAAAAAAAAGTAAAACTCTGCATTATCCAGGCACTCCAAGGTTTCCAAGAAGGCTTGGAGGAGAGTGCACTGGTTCTACTGCAGACGTTCCTCGGGTTTGCTGCGGTGCTGGGCTGCGCCGGTTTCGGGCTCGTGCTGGTGCGCCCCTCAGCGCAGTGCCTCGTCTCCAAGCAGTACCTGTGCCAGACCGCCATGCTTGGTATAGGTGAGTCACCGTCTTATACCATTCCAAGTGCTTCTGTATACGACACCACCACTGTGCGACCATCACGACAAAGCAACACTTTATGCACTGTGTATATTTGCCACCAAACCACTACCGTCATGCCATACCATCAACCGTGATACAGAATGATGGAGATACAGTAGCGGCTTTCCCACATCACATATTCCCAGTACCTGTGCCACACCAAACCAAGCTTCATAAAGGTGAGTTGTCATTTCATTGTTCATCTTATCAAACTCAGTACAAGTAGTATTCAGTCCTCAAACACAGACCTAATATATAAGTATTTAACGTGTTGCTTGGAGGCTAGTGCTGGTGCGCCCCGCAGCACAGTGACTCGTCTCAAAGCAGTGTTTACCTGTGCCACACCGCCATGCTTAGCATAGGTGAAAGAGCATGTATTTATCGCCTTATGAAGATCAGTCTATGAAATAGTCAGTACATTCATTTACACATACTAATGTCAAACTAAGAAAATTCTATTTTGAAGCCAGTGAAACAAATATTAATAAAGAAGAAAATAAATAATATTATTATTTTTAAAAATACTTACACTTATTGGTTATTAGTTAAAAGAGGCCTGGTATGAGTTGAGTTAGGCAAAAAAATGCTTGTGTCAGGAAACAACGCTCACAAAGACTTCGATTTGCTTCGTTACCGCAGAAACTCGAACATTTAATTCCTTTCAGAAATTCTACTACAGCTGAAAGCTTTTTTATAAATTCTGCATAATAAAACATCTTGAACAGCAGTTATTGTCTTTTTGTCCGCGCTTCATAAACTTTTTACTTAGTTTTCTACAAAACTTCATAGTTGCAATTATCTGCATAACCTAAAAGGGAATTATTAAAATTAAAAGCGTTTCGACTATATTAAAAAAGGATTTGAATAAAGATTTTAATTTCTTGTTACGAGGCTATGTTTATAAACTTGAAGAACAGATTTTGATGTATTTGTTTTTTCAGGCATATCAATGTTGGCACTAAGCAGCGTGGAGGGCTATCACGGATATGTCCTCTTCGCGTGGATGTATGGCCTCTGTCTAGGAGGGTTCTTGTACTCCATGAAAATGCTTACAATGGAACGTGTTCGTGGGCGACACTTCACGAAGGTTTGGGGTGCGTATAAATCTTACTTACGGCACGAAAAAACTGATTTATGACGCGTCATTTCTTACTCCATCCCTTATATGCTGTTGTTGCAAATCTCAACCTCATATTAAGGATACGTTTCCATAGACGGTCATTTGAAAAGATTTTTTTGTTGTTGACGCGATATGCGTGCTTCCAATTCTTGAGTATGTCATTATTGTTATCATCTCTCATAATAAACATTATTTTGTACAACAGGTTTCGTGCAAGGTGCCGAAGCGATCTTCGTTATAGTGGGCGTTCCAGTCACAGGGTATATTAATCAGCAAGCCCCAAGAGCTGGCTTCTACTTCTCAACGGCGGCGACCTTAGCTGGGGCCGTTTTGTTGTTTTTCGTCGGGTTCTCAAAAAGAGACCCGGAGCCACCGCCGGCACCGGCGCCGACAATAGTGGAGGCTTGTCCTTGTGTGACGCCTCCGCCCAGATGTGAGCCGGCATGGTGCGCTTGCAGTGCAGGTGGCGCAACTGCATACTGTGGTTGGCCTGGACCCACGTGCGGGTCCCGGTTACCCAAATCGTTTTCGTATGCGGCTCCGTTGGACAGGGTATGTTGCTCTGCGGTGCATTGTCCTGACTGCTGGAGACGCACAGTTCCCCTCAGGCCATCTCGGAGCGTGCCTGAGGGTCTGGCACGACGCGGCAGCACGTGGAGCCGTGGCGGATCGTGCCGTCCGGCTTGTCGACGGCGCGAGCACCACCTCATCGAACAAATCACTACATCCGTATGATATCTGTGTTGAACGGTTATTTGGATGATTTTGTTAACGTGAGAGTGTAAATATTTTGTTCTTTGGTAGAGGTTATCGTATCAACGTGATAGATTAGATTTTGCAGCAATAATAGGTGATTGATCAAAGTGATCAGTGATGAGACGTGGACGTGATGCAATATGGCTCGCTGCTCCGTTGCGTAGTATATTCTAAAACACTGAGTGTATAAAAATACAGTTTGATCATGTTTTTGTTTAAATTTGTGCCAAAATCAATAAACGAAGAAAACACTCTAAGGATTTTCAATAAGCATAATTATGAATACAAATGTAGAAGATTGTAATATAATAGGTAAATAAAATTAGACAATTTTTTTCTTAACTTTTCAAGTACTTGTGGGACCTTTATCATTGTAGTTCATCTAACTTTTAATCAAATAGTAAAAGTCCTCTATGTCCTAAATATTTACTTAAAATACAAAATATGTACAGATTCAAAGGAAATACCTAACACTTTTTTTTACTTATCAACTAGTTCATTAGAAGTTTACTTTAAATGAGCCAAAGGAGAGTTCTAGATGATATAATGTTCATATATCAATAGAAATGTTATGACGAGAGTATAATAATATGAAAACAAAGTCAATTTTAGCAGATCATTCGCTATCTTACTTATATTGTAACACGGTAGAATTTGTTTTTGAATGTTTCTGTTTGTTACTGTTACAGATAATTTTATTGGTTGTTGCGTTACATTACATGTTATTAATGTTATGGAATTTGTGGTTTTGTACAAAAGTGCGACAAAAATCTGGTGATGTGATTAAAAAATAATAAATTGTTTAGGACAACACAATCTTTTTCTACAACAAAATAATGTTATATTTCCCTTGCAAAAAAAATCTTTTTTTGGCAATTGAAAATTACTTTATCTCTATTCATGACATGCTTGTTTAAACTTTATTGATCTCGTGAACGTAAGTACCGTTTATTTTTACCGACTTCAACTTTTACTTGTTTAACGAATTACACAAATATACAACCTGATGTAAATTTAACTTTAGTTAAAGTTCGAAAGGGGCTAATGGACGAATTACCTTATTTAGTTTTAGTTTGCTCGAACCTTGAGTCGGTCGTGGTCAGTTTCAGTTTAAACAAGTTTTATAGTTGCTTTTCTATAGATTTGATCAAAAAAAATCTATCTTCTTCTTCTTCTTCTCGAGTCAATGTCAATTAAACTCTTTGCGCCCAAAAAGTGGCAACATCAATGGCCTTCTGGTTGGCGCTGAAAAGGTCCTGTTGCGTGCAGGTGGCAGGAGAGGTAGGGCACGACATTAAGTGTGGCATAGATTGTAAGGCGCCACACTCGCACGTGTCGTCCTCAGTGAAGCCCCATCTTTTCCTAAGTTCATTGCACCTGCCTACACCTGAACGAAGTCTGTTTAACGCTTTCCAAATGGGCCAGGGAAGATTGTGACCCGGCGGCAGCTTCTCAGCAATGGAGATGTATGGGTTGTTGGGGGCGAATTTATCTGACCACAGCTGTTCTCTGGCCTTAGGTGGATCCATGCTAAGTGGCTCGGTGTTACGCATAAAGCTGCGGCGACTCTTTAAGCGTGGGGGTGAAGGTATTGCCGCACGGGGCTCACTTGCCGCACGGGGCTCACTTGCCGCACGGGGCTCACTTGCCGTACGGGGCTCACTCGCCGCTCAGGGCTCCGTCTCATTGGGGGGTTCTGATTGCATCAAGGATGTGACCACCTTCGAGCCGAAGGTGACTGCAGGATGGCCGAGTTGTTAAATGGGAGAATCGACTTAGTACAGCCCTAATTTGAACCGCCGGTGCTGACAACACTATTTGTCAAAATGACAGTAGAGAGTTTGGCGCCGTTTTCTATGATGGAGCATTGTGATTATTGGATTTTGAGTTGTTACCTTTCTTTCTGAAAAATAAATAAGTTTGTGTACTAAAGTAACTTTATTTTTATTAGATCAGAAGTGTAACACAACGAATCTCACGTGCTAACATTGATATGAGAGTTTGGTGTAAAAACAAAACTGGTTTTCAAGTGATGAAGTGAAAAGATTTTAGGGTGGTGAAGTAAACAAATTGAATGCAAACTATTTGATTCAACTGAGTGTTTTGTGTCATGCTACATGCATGTATATAGTGTTATCATAAAACAATGATGAAGGTGGATGTAAACTTTTCTATATTGATATGTGGCTGGGGTTATTTAAAAGGATTAAGTAAAAATTGCTAGCTGCTGAATGTGTTGATGTTGGCCATTTGCTGACAGGCCTAGGATATTGTTGTTGCAGTTATAAGTTTGCATGAAAATCGGGTGAGCTTATTCCATTTTTTGTAAACACTGATGACTTTATAACATTAACAATAGAATCTAAGAGTGAACAGGACTTTACTTATTAAGAAACTTTAACTTCTTGTTGCATAGAAAGTGTTTTTATTGTTGTGGAAAAGAACTTGATTACTGGACTGACTACAAAATCAGTGATGAGCGATAAACATTGCATTTAATAATATGTTATGCTGTGAAATAGTTGGGAATTCAGGTTGGGTTAAATACTAAATGAACTTAAAAAGTTATTGATGATGCACTACAGTTGCAAGAAGTATTCTGCCTTTACTTGCTGACTTTTAGCTAGCTAAATATAAAAAAAGGACTTCTTAACAAGTGTTTTCTTTGTTTGTTAACATAGACTTTGTTAAGAGATACTTATTATTTTGCTGTGTGTGTGCTTATTGTTATCATTACCTTTACTTAGAACAAAATGGGACGTCATAAGAAACGATATAGATCTGTAAGTAGCAGCAGTTCAAGCTCCCGAGAGAAAAGACAGTCAAAAAAGAAGAATGTGTTAGAAGGTATATCAAAAATGCATGGATGGGACGAGCGTACACGCAATTTTGATGTGTTATTGCACATCAAAATTGCGTGACTATGCAAAAAGTTGGTATGAGCAGCAAACAACTTACGACCTCAGATGCAATGAATGGAAGGAAAAACTTATCAAAGCCTTCCCCTTTACAATAAACAAACTTGCACAGATTAGGGAACTTGTTAATAGAGTCAGAGGACGTAAAGAAAACCCCATTGAGTTTTATTATATGAAACTTGGTATTGGAATGTCATGCCAACTGAACGATGATCTTATCACACAGGCAATCATCGGCACTTTAGGGGATAAACTGCTTGAGGTTGGAGCCTTATCAGCTGGTTGTACAGATACAACCACATTACTTAAATATTTAGCGAATTACATGAATTCGGAGTATAGTAGTGAAAAGGGGCAGACCGTGGAAACTGGCAAAGGATTGAAGTGTTTCAGTTGTGGCCTGGGAGGACATAAGGCATATGGCTGTCCAAATAAAACAGTACATGTAAAAGATCGCCTGAAGTGCACATTCTGTAACCAACTAGGACATGTGGAAGAAGATTGCTACAGAAAGGAAAATCAAAAGAAGTTTTGTTCGTTTTGTAAGATACAAGGGCACTCTATTGATGATTGTAGAAAACATGCCAAAAAACAAGAGAAAAAATTGTCAGAACAGTTCAAACTGTTAGCTCTGATTTTTCTGACAGTAAATACTTTAAGACAGTGCATGTGAATGATTCACCAGTCAGTGCGTTCATAGACTTTGGAAGTTCTTGCAACATCATAAAGCAATCAACATGTGAAAATTTGGGTTTGATGATTTCGGCCAATGATTCAGTTGTGATTAAAGGTTATGGCGATGCTTTTACCTTACCAGAAGGATTGACTACAGCATATTTATCTGTTGATGGTGTGAAGAAACATACAAACTTTTATGTTGTGTCTGATGAAGTGCAAGATTTTGATGTTTTAGTTGGTCAACCTTATACAGAAGATACAGATATTGTTGTAGTCAAGACGGCAACACATCTCAATGTTTTTGATAAAGAGTCGACTCTTGGGATTGCAGAGCTATGTGAAAATTTAGATAAAATACGGCTGTATCCTAACACTGCAGTTACAGTAAACCCTGGTATTAATAAAATTGTTGTAAGGACTGGAAGGAGGGTTCTATTGAGTGAGCATAGGCAACCTAGGAACGAAAAGAACATCATAGGTGAAGTTGTCGACAGTGATGATGGCTTAGCGGTTATTAAACTTGTTAATATGACTAGTGAAATAATTCAATTAAAGAATGATGAATGTATTGCACGAGCAAATCTAGTAGAAAAATGTGATGATGTTTTGAAAACGGGGACTCAGCTGTCAAATGAGCAACTAGCATGTCTGCATTCCCTCCTTGATGAATATCAAAGCTGTTTTTCGGGAGACGGCATAGAGCTTGGCAACTGCAAAATTGAAATGAACATTAAATTGACAGAAAACAAAGTTATAACTTACAAACCATATAGAGTTTCATTTCATGAAAGAGAAATTATAAAAGGGATTGTTCACGATTTATTAAAAGCCGGAATAGTAGAAGCATCAACGTCATCGTATGCAAGCCCGGTACTCCTAGTGAAGAAAAAGGAAGGCGGCTATCGGATGTGCGTCGATTACAGAGCACTTAATAAAATAACAGAAAAAGAGAGGAATCCCTTACCCGTAATTCAAGATTTGCTGGACAGATTAGCGGATCAGTCAGTGTTCTGCTGTCTAGATCTCGCCAACGGATACCATCAAATTAAAATAGCAGAATCTTCCAGACCATTAACAGGGTTCATAACACCTGACGGACATTATCAGTATCGAATGATGAGTTTTGGACTGTGTAATGCTCCGGCAGTCTTCCAAAAGGCAATGAATGAAATATTAGCACCTGTCATTCACAACTGTGCTGAAGTATACATTGACGATGTGATTGTGTGGTCTGACAATGTAGATGACTGTCTGAATAACCTAAGGAAGGTTTTAAATTTGATTGATCAGGCAGGTGTCAAATTGAAACGAAAGAAGTGTTCATTTCTCACCAATAATGTGGAATACCTGAGACATCTGATTTCTGGAGGAGAAATACGCCCAGCCCCGCATAAATTAAAAGCGGAAGCAGAATTTAAAACCCCTGAAAATGTTCATGAACTGAGACAGTTCTTGGGATTGGCAAATTATTTCCAAAAATTTATACAAGGATTTGCAACCATAGCTAAACCTCTTACTTCATTGACAAAGAAAGACATTCCCTGGAACTGGAACATCGATCAAAACTCTGCTGTGGAAACTCTGAAACGGATGCTAACATCAGACCCAGTCCTAACAATATATAATCCAAAACGAGAAACGCAACTCCATACGGACGCCTCGAAAATAGGGCTCGGTGGTGTGTTACTGCAACACCAGGAGAGTAGTGAATGGAAAGTCGTTGCTTATGCGAGCAGGCAAACATCACCAACAGAAACCAAATATCACAGTTTTGAGCTTGAAGCTTTAGCAGTAGTCTTCAGTATTCAAAAGTGTAAGGTATATATTTCTGGGATCAAATTTAGTGTTGTTACTGACTGCTCTGCACTTAGACTAGCCTGGGCAAAACGAGATTTGTCACCACGTATTGCGCGTTGGTGGCTGGATCTGCAAGAATTTGACTTTGATGTTGAACACAGACCTGGAACATCAATGACACATGTGGACGCCCTGAGTAGGAACCCGATAATGACACAACACATTGAAGAAAAGGAATTTATTTATGCACTGCAAGATGGTGATGAAGAAATCCAGAGTCTAATTGAAAATTTGAAGTTAGAAAGTGATGCTGATAAAAAGAAACAAGATGGACTGTACAGAAAATTCAAAATGGTCAAAGGACTGCTTTGTCGAATTGATGATGATAATAGAGGAGCGAGACCTGTTTTACCAAAAGGTGTAAGGTGGCACATCATGAAAATTTACCACGACAATAGTGGCCATTTAGGACTAGAGAAATGTGTTGATGCAATTCAAGCTAAATACTGGTTCCCAAAACTAAGAAAACCCATCGGAAAATACGTGGCCAGTTGTATCAGCTGCCAATTTGCAAAGAAACCTACCGGAAAGCAGCCAGGATTGATGCATCCTATCCCTAGAGTACCAGTACCCTTTGACACACTGCACGTGGACCACGTGGGGCCGTTTTGTAAAAGCAACGGCAAATCATACATTTTTGCTATAATAGATGGTTTCACCAAATTTGTATGGCTGGAGGCAGTGATGTAAGTGATAGGGGCACAGCCTTCACAGGAAAAGAATTCAATGAGTTTTGTCAAAATAATGGTATTAAGCATGTCCTAAATGCAGTGGCTTCACCTCGAGCAAATGGACAGGTTGAGCGCCTTAATAGAAATATCTTAAACTCCCTCACGGCATACATGGGCACAGAACAAAAGGGGTGGGAAGTTCATCTCCCTAAGGTTCAACCATTACTCAAGGAACTGGTAAAACACCTTTAGAACTATTGTGTGGATTAAGACCACGTTTGCCTGGTGAACTGCAGGGTTCAATTTATACCAATGATTTAGACAAGCTGAGATGTGATGCTGCCAATAATATCGAACTGAATGCTGCTCGCATGAAGGATCGATTTGATAAGGGTCGACGTCCATCCAAGCCGATGAAGGTGGGTTCTTTAGTTATGGTGGAAAGGAAAATTTTTAGACCCGGATTGACAAGTGGTAAGCTAATACCTCGATTTGCGGGACCGTATAAAATTACAGGAATTCTTCCTAACGATCGATACGAAGTCACCTCAGCGCAAAAAGGCAAGAGAGCTTCCAAAAATTTTGTTGCTCGAGATAAAATTAAAGAGTGGCACCCTAGATATTGCAGCTCATCTGATGATGAGAGTAATGATATAGCTAACGCATAAATAATCGTCCCAGGCCGCTCGGGGCTCACTTGTTGCTCGAGCTCTATCGCCGCTCGGGGCTCACTCGCCGCACGGGGCTCCCAGGCCGCTCGGGGCTCACTTGTTGCTCGAGCTCTGTCGCCGCTCGGGGCTCACTCGCCGCACGGGGTTCCCAGGCCGCTCGGGGCTCACTGGCCGCTCGGGGCTCACTGGCCGCTCTAGGCTCACTTGTTGCTTGAGCTCTGCCGCCGCTCGGGGCTTACTCGCCGCACGGGGCTCACTTGCCGCACGGGGCTCACTCGCCGCACGGGGCTCACTTGCCGCACGGGGCTCACTTGCCGCACGGGGCTCACTTGCCGCACGGGGCTCACTTGCCGTACGGGGCTCACTCGCCGCTCAGGGCTCCGTCTCATTGGGGGGTTCTGATTGCATCAAGGATGTGACCACCTTCGAGCCGAAGGTGACTGCAGGATGGCCGAGTTGTTAAATGGGAGAATCGACTTAGTACAGCCCTAATTTGAACCGCCGGTGCTGACAACACTATTTGTCAAAATGACAGTAGAGAGTTTGGCGCCGTTTTCTATGATGGAGCATTGTGATTATTGGATTTTGAGTTGTTACCTTTCTTTCTGAAAAATAAATAAGTTTGTGTACTAAAGTAACTTTATTTTTATTAGTATATATCCATACAACGGGTGCCTGCTATCTTCTACTTGCTTGAGCCTTTCAATAGAGCATGCAACCTGGCGCCGAACGCACGGGGGAACTATTCCAGCTAGGGTGTAGAGGACGTTTAAAGGCGTAGGTTTTAGCGTTCCCGTAATCACCCTGCAGGTTACATTGAGGGCGACATCCACATGCTTCGCGTGTACTGAGCGCGCCCAAACAGGACAAGCGTATTCGCCGGCCGAGTAGCATAGTGCCAAGCCGCTAGTGCGAAGGACATCGGGAGCTGCACCCCAACGTGTAGTTGTCAAACGCCTTATGATGTTGTTCCGTGCGCTCACTTTATTCCTCACTTTTTGGCAGTTACCCTTGTACGTCAAAGATCTATCTAATACAACTCCTAGGTATTTTGGGTTGTCATTATGGGCAATTTCTACCCCGCGCCAGGTAATGCGTAGATGTCGTGCACTGTCTCGGTTTCGCAGGTGAAATGCACAGGACTCCGTCTTTGCTGGATTAGGTCTCAAGGAGTTGGAACATAGTAGATGTGGATCTGTTCAAGGGCTGCAGTAAGGTGCTTCTCGATTTCCAGAAATGATTTAGCTTGGCAGGTCAAAGCAAGGTCGTCGGCTTAAAGGAATCGTGAAGTATTCGGGTATGTAGGTTGGTCATCTGTATATATATTAAATAAAATGGAAGCAAGTAAACTTCCTTGAGGCAAGCCATTTTTTTGGATGCGCCATCTACTCTTTTCATGATTGAGGAGGACTTGGTAGCGACGATTATGCAGTAATTCAGCAAGAAGAGTGACAAATTTGCGATCTTTTGTGTAGGCAATTACTTTTGTTAGAAGACGCCTTATATTCACGGTATCGTATGCGGCGCTCAGATCCACAAATACGACGCCAGTCACCAGCCCTTGTTCGTATCCATCCTCAATATGTTCAGTCAGATTAAGTACTTGGCTGCAACATGACCTTCCTGGGCGAAAGCCAGCCTGGTCCGGTATTAGCTGTGGGTCAATAGATTTGGTTAGCCGGTTTAAGATCATTCGTTCCAGAAGTTTGTACGTGTGACATAGCAGGGAAATAGGACGATAGTTTTTAGGTTCTTCCGCAGGCTTCTCAGGTTTAAGGAGGGCTACAACTTTAGACTTCCTCCAAATTTTTGGGATTTTAGCTGTATCCATGCACGTGTTGTATAGTTGTAGGAGCCATGAGACCGCTACAGGGCCCAGATGTTTCAGTTGCTCAACTGTGATGTCGTCAATTCCAGCAGCTTTTCCATTTTTCAGAGCACTTACTGCATTTTTCATGTCAGTGATAGTGAAAGCCTGGCTTATTGGACATTCATTGTTGGTCAACTCTGAGTTCTGGTTACGTAGCCTGGATAGCCGATTAGGTGGTTTTCCGTTGAGGAGTAGTTGGTGGGCGACTTGATTTGCAGTAACTGGGCCAGGTCTGGCGGCATCAGGAGGGTCACTTGTGAGTTTTTTAAGCGTCAACCAAGCTTTTTTCGAATTATGCATCAGATCTATGTTTTCCACCAACGTAATCCACTTATTTCGACGGCTCTCAGCAAGCATTTCCATAAGCTCCTCCATAAAAAATCTATACAGAATGACTTTGAAATCATTGGCAATATTTTAAACTAAAAACCTCATTTTGAATTACAATAGCATAAAGCATTGCATTATATGAGTACTTTTTATAGGTCAAATTATTGCTTATGTTTTAACAGTCATCCTGTATATACAGGTTGTCCAGAAAGTCAACGTCAAGCTAAAATCGGGTGAAAGGCTAAGCTGTGACATGAATAAAAATACTAACTTATGTACTTTTCGAGGTATAGACTTAAAAAAAAAAATGACACTTTTTATTGGTTTGTTGGCTACTGTAGCTATAGATATTAAGTTTATTCAGTTTGTTTTCTTGTATTGTAAGCATGAATAGCTGTTTTAGTTTAAAATTTGAACACGGCTACCTCCATTTTTATTCCATGCAACTTTTAAGTCCAACCAAGAATACAAAAAAATATTAAAAGGCCCAACTTTAACTGGCTGTACTGAAAAAAATTTACAGGGGCTACTACAGTATCTTTACAAAAGATGGCGCATTCATTCCAGATTCCAAAATGGTTCCAATTTGTATTTTACACGTACAATAAAAATACATTTTTATTGTATTTTTCTAGTACATGTCAGGGATTAGCTTGTCACTCGGTTTTGGCTTGACCTTGACTTTATGGACATCCTGCATAAGAAAATCATGTTAGTATTACTATTTATAAGTCAAGAACGGTAGAACTGATTTGGTTGAAAATTGGTGGGCAGGTAGCTTAAAACCAGGGAAAAATCATAGAATACTCTTTATCCCGCTAGACAGGACCGGGGCTGGGGTGGAACGGGGCTTGGGCGAAACAGTGGGGAGTTAGATTAGAACTAGGAAAAGGACATAGGATACTTTTTATCCCGTTCAACGGGGCCGGGGCGAAACAATATTCGCTGGGACTTCTTCACTTTTAAAATAATGGGATTGGGAGGGACGAGGCTGGGCGGGACGGTGCTGGTGGCGAAACAAAGTTGGGGTTCGCTAGTGGCAATAAATGAAAAATTAAGTTTATTATTAAACTTCTTTCGAAGTCAATGAATTTTGAACGCTTATCTTGCTAAATTATATTCCAATTAAAACAATGAGTAAAACATCAATAAAGACAATACATGCTATGGAGTACGGATACATAGAAACAGTTTGTTGATCCGCCGATGCTGCACCGCCGCATTTGCATGCGGAATATGTAACAATAACGATAGTTAAGTGCAACGAAATTTCATTTTTGATGTTTTCAAATAAAAAACATTTAAAAAGCTTTGAAAAGGTAGTCCGTTGCAGGCCTCGGGCGTATTTTCACTGCAACCTTTAATTTTTGTCCTATTGTCACGGCGCGCTAGTCGGCTTCGTTGATTTTATTTTCAGCCGTCTGACAGGCGTTGTAATTTCACTTTATATAACCGCACCATTAAATTACTCGAAGCACAATAATAAATATTTAGTATAAGCAAACATTCAATCAAAATTAAATTACAGAAACAACTCAATCACATTACTAGAAAATAAATACTAGTACATTATCCTGAATAAGGGATCCGAACTGGATCTGATTTGCAATAATTAGCACATTATCTAAAACATAAGACCGTTTAGGTGATAATGACGTGAATCGGGAACTCATTGAAACTAATAAATCTCCGTAATACCCTAGGGGAGGTATTGATTCCTCGTTTTCTTGCTTCCGAGTTTAGAAAATACTATCACTGGAATCCGATTCTGTACCCGATTCCATCTTTACTCGGAAAATAGATGAAGCCCGAAAATAAGCTCACGGTTTTATTAAGGTCCAAACTCATAAAGACCGAAATAAGTTCCTTTCATTACTGTGTTGCGTTGTGAAAGCCTGGCTAGCCATTTCATTATAAATAGCTTCAATCATAATAATCATAAACAACATCTCAATACTTATACTCTAGTTAGATTTTCTGTGCTTGGTAAAAGGAATATTCCTCGAATTTCATACAAAACTCCTAATTTGATATGATTCCAATAATTTATTTAATCGGACGTTTTACACTTATTCGGTCGGGTAAGTCATATCTGACGTTATAAAATAGACTTTGAGTGTACATAGTAGGCTACTTATTAAAACACTAGCTGATGTCCGTGTCTTCGTACGCGTGGTATTTTTGTTTTTTCAATAAAATTATCTTTTATTCCTAAAAGAGTAAACCGTAGCCGTAGGGTATTCTTAAAACATCATATAATTGATAAAATATATTTACACAGCGTTATGCCAATCTATAATATTGTATTGCATCACAACTTGGGGAGGTGCAGCTAAAAGTCACATGATTAAATTGGAAAGGGCGCAAAGATTAATCCTCAAAATTTGTCATTGCAAACCGATGTTATATCCAACCTCAACATTGTATCAAGATTGTCAAGTGTTGACTGTACGTCAACTATTTATATTAAATACTATTTTAAAGCAACATAACGTGACTCCATACATAGAACCACAAACTGTTTATAGAAAATGCAGATATAAAAATGTGTGTTCTTATGAAGTGTTAAACACGGCGTTTGCCACTAGGTTTTTCTGTGCTCAAGGACCAAAATTATACAATAAATCTAATGCAAAACTAAATATCTACCCTAAAAATAAACATGTATGTAAAAATATTCTAACCGATTGGCTTAATTCTCTATCATATGATGAAACTGAAGGTCTCATGTTAAGTACTACATAATAACTATACTTAATGTGTACTGAATTTGTATATATATTTTTTTGTCATTTAAGATATAGGTAGTTTATGATATTTTGAGGGTTTTTTTCACTTTCGCCAGAATGTATTACACAACGTCATCCTGTATGTTGCTTTTGTGCAGATAACGCTAACCAGAACTAATTAGGACATTGTAAAGCGAGCTGTTATAATTATTAAGGTATTAACTAAGTTAGTGAATAACAGTAAATTTTTTTCGCATTAGATTTGGGGGTGGAGACCTGGTGGTCTGTAACACAAGTATTTCTTACTTACCATAGGTCACCAGTCTCCACAAACAAGTGATTGTCAACATAAACACGAAATTGATTGTTAACTTTTAAAACCTGCTTGTTTGTGGTGAGAAATAAATACATTATTTATTATTATTTATTAACTCAGCACTTACTTTACGTCTTTAGAGATATTTCAACGAACGACCTCCGTGGTGTAGTGGCTAGGTTCCAGGTTCGATTCCCGGTTGGATGAACAAAGAAATCAAAGTATTTTATATTGTTTCGGGTCTGGGTGTTGTGGCACCACCGTTGTGTCCGATTTCCACAACACAAGTACAGCTACTTACTTTGGAACAATACAATAAAATGTCTGTGATTTGTGGCCAATATATATTTATTCACAAAAAAAAAACAGATGATTTAGAATGTTTTTAATACTCACAGTGTCATATTTTATATTCATAAAGACGAAATAAGAAACCAAAAATTTGCGCACGGGCGGTACTTGAACCAGCAACCTCTTGGCTGACCGGGTCAAACGCTCTACCAGTTGAGCTACCGTGCTGTCAGTCCGACCTTGCGAAATTTGTGGGCTCTTATAGATATTATTTCATCTTTATGATTATAAAAAAAACAGGTTACTAGGTAGGTCTTTAGCGTCGAATACATATTGAATGAACATCCTAGGCGAAGTAGAATAAACTTTTAAATGCCTTGTGCTCCGTACCATTTATTTTCCTTTCAATCGGAGCGGAAGATTTAAACATCAGTTCGGAAATACTTCACTCGAGCGGCACTTGCAGGATTCCCAGCTCTTTAATGGTAAGTTCAATACAAAGACGTTGACGCTAGAACCTCTTAACAACTTATCTAGTTACAGGTTTAAAAAACTTGCAATACGGTAAGCCTTGCTCTTTGATATCGAACGAAGGGCTTGCTAACATTTACGAGAACCTCAAACGTTACATAATTTGTTAACGCCTGAATATGTTTTATTATTGTTAACTTTTACTAAAAACTAAAAGCGCCTGACTGCTGCTTATTTACGGATATATGCAACCATAGGTAATAGAATAAGTTCCAAACTACGTAGCGCTCCAAGTTTGAGGCAAATTTGTACGGTTTGTAACGTTGGCTTGTACCTCGGTTTGCACAAGGCAGGTACAAATTGCTCATAACCTTTGCGTGTGTGGGCTACGTAACGCCACTGTAGACATTTGGTCAGTATCTATCTTTATCTAAGAATTTTACATTAAATTAACACCAACGTTTAATAACAGAAGAAACTACTCGTAAATTACAAATCCTAAGGATTTAACTAAAAAAAAAACAATCAAGGGTGTAGTTAATAGTGACTTCGTATCAGCATAATGCTCGCATCACCAAGTTTGTAGATCTATTCGTCGATGTTTAACTAATCACCGACAAGTAGTTGCGACGACTGAAACTCCGTGATAGCATAACTAGTTTACAGTATGTTCAACCTGAGCCTGCTACAACCCTTTTTGGTGTGCAACGCTCTGCCGCTAATCTCCGAGGCAGCAAACATTACGGGCGTTTTGTATTCCCGACGCGTCCGTCATCCCAGTAATTAAGACGAACGCTCGCATCACGCTCCGACTGTATAAGGATTATGGAAAGCGTCTAGGAAATGCACTCTATCCCAGTTATACACAGATTATGATAATTATGCATACGTTACATTATTCAATTGTGTAGTCACGATCCGCGCGTTTCCAGCTTTGCTCGAAAATGAGTTACCAAAATAGGGGTAGCATAAAGGAATTTTATAATTTTTCACACCACCTGATCCATATTGTTCACGTATTGAGGATATAAAGTGACTCATCTCGGCTCTAGGGCTGAAAATATTAGAAGTTACTAACTTGTTATGGTAACTGCTTAATTATTTGTACATTTACCACCCTATCTTGCTTACATTTTGAGTAAATTTATATATATAAACTGTAACTGTTTTTGTTATGTACTATCAAGAATAACTATCTACCCACACTAAACGTGAACTTGTGATAATTTTCTTGGTTATATGTACTAAGAACTTGGGTTACTTTATTAGAAGTGTCATTTAAATTCATAAAACTAAAATTAACTTATGGTAGTTAGTCTCCTGGCAATTTCCAAGCATGAATAATTCTCGAACATTTTCTAGAACTAACTTACCGTAATTACAACTACAAAGGAACGGTGTTTACTATAAATCCATTGAATAGAGTGGCTGCAGCGTATTCATAAAGTCCCACAAGTAATTAAAATGCTTTTAATATAATAGAAAAACCTTGCGGTGGTGCGAAAACCCTCTAATTTACTTAACCAATTAAAAATTCACAGAGTCCATAATTCCACCGAGATCGTACAAAAACTGTGAAAAGTGGGAAAAACATTGTTGAGTTGACTCTTAGTTTGTGAATCAAGTAATTTTCACTCGAAGTATGTGTGTCTCTGTATTTATTTCAGAGTAAAATATATATACGTTTTATTAAGTTTTCTAAATAAAAATTGGGCATAAACGGATAAACTGTGTACTTTTAAACAGTAGATATAAATAAAAAAATGGCAGTGGCATCCTCTTTAAATTCAAGGTAGGTAGCGTAGATACTCATATTTTTAGCTGCGTTCAAAAGGTACCTACAGAATCTCTATTTTATGTATCAAGTAAAACGTTTTATGACAGGACGTAACTTGCAGGAGTTGAAGCTTTAAACCGTCTTATAAACTGGTTTGTATGCGGAAATATTCAACCAAATACCTGCATTAAAATCGAATCGGTCGCTTCGCGCTCCTGATGGCTCGGCAAACACGTCGATATGGGTGTCCTGGGCGTTAATCACTGCATAAATCCATGTGAAGAGATTTCCATAGGTTCTGCGGCACCTTTTACGGGTTTTCCACGCGCACAATCATTCACGCTGAGATATTTTTCGTTGTCACTAGTAATTTTATAGGAGCAATGTCATTGCGTACGCAGTAAGAGATTTCAACTGTTTATTTTGCGGATGCAGATGGCGCTAAAATGACGGGCGCCTTCCTCAAGTAGCCAATCACCGAGGATTGCTTGGCAAAACGAAACAATCGCAATACAGGAAATGGCTTTCAAATTCCGAAATACAAACACTTTTAATAGTTGATTGTATCTAACAAGTTTCTATTGTCACAGGTATGATCATAAATCATAAAATAAATTAATAAGTTGTTTAACTTGAAAACAAAATGATGGCATCTTATTCCAGTACGAAACATGCCGCTCACCTTAAAATAATGCAATTGTTTTAACTAATTTAAAACCTTAAAACTAAATTTTGTACAAAGCTAATTCCTAGTCCTCGACCTGAATGACTCTAAGTTAACGCAAATCGACTGAAGTTACAATATAGGCATTATATCCTACTATAACGACTCTAAATAATCACAAACCCTACCTAAGCTAAGTGTTTGAGGAGCTAAAAAATTTGGCTTCGTCATTAATAATTACTCCAATGGAAGAGGGCAGATTTTTACAACTGCTCTTTTATATAAATTACTTCCGCTTTGTAAAGTAACAACACGTATTTTTCCGTCAGAGCCAGGATGGAGTGTATGCACGCGAGCTAATTTCCATTGAAGAGGAGGAAGATTATCGTCACATACCACAACAACGGTGCCTTCACGAATAGGCGGGCCCTGATCGCGGTACCATTTAGTACGTTGTTGAATTTCGTGCAAGTACTCACGGTTCCAACGCTTCCAGAAGTGTTGAAGACATTGTTGTACCCAACGCCATCTAATTAAACGACTCGGATTCGAACCTATTAGAGATACGTCTGGAAGTGCCGTCATAGGACCTCCGATTAGAAAATGGGCAGGCGTTAAGGGCAAAGGATCTCTAGCATCTGCACTCAATACGCAGAGAGGTCGCGAGTTTAACACCGCCTCTATTTGACACAGTAAAGTATGCATCTCATCATAAGTTTGAATCTGAGTACCTATCACTCGATGAAAGTGATGTTTGAAACTTTTTACACAACTTTCAAAAATTCCACCGAAGTGAGAAGCCTTCGGAGGCTGAAAGTGCCAAGTAATACCCAGTTGCAAGGTTTGAGAATTCAAAGCACATTGAACAGAGTCATTTTTAAGAAATTGATATAATTCTTTTAATTGATTGTTACATCCCACAAAGTTTGTACCGCAATCCGAATATATATCAGTACATAGGCCACGACGCGACGTAAATCGGCGTAGGGCGGCTAAAAACGCCTCACTTGAAAGTTCGGAAACGAGTTCAAGATGGGTAGCCTTTGTACTCATACATACAAAAACCGAAACATAGCACTTAATCACCTTAGCATTGCGAACTTTATTGGCACGAACGTAAAATGGGCCGGCGTAGTCAACAGCTGTTTTAAGAAATGGGCGCTCGGGACGAACGCGCGCGGCAGGCAGAGGTCCCATCGCCGGTTGTGACTTTACGGGTCGTGCACGGAAACAGCGAATGCAACGGTGAATACGCTGACGAATGATGTCGCGGCTAGACAAAATCCAGTATTTTTGAAAAAGAGTATACTGAACTAATTGAGCCCCAGCATGCAATTGGGTTAAATGAGCGTCATCAATTATCAAATTAGTCAAGTGATGTCTCTTTGGTAAAATAATCTGGTGTTTGGATTGAAACGGTAAAAGGGACTTATGTAGACGTCCGCCAACACGTAAAAAAATATCGTTATCTAAGAATGGATCAAGTCGCTTCAATTGATTCGAGATAATTTTATGCTGCGAAATATTTCGAAATTCTGCAGAAAATGTGGACTGTTGCACTAAATATATCAGTCTATTTAGTGCAAAATTATACTCTGGTACGGAAACGTAAGAGTGGAATGAAAGTTTCACTTTGTTAACCCTACTTTTGAGAAGTTTATAAAAACGAAATATGTAAGATGTCACACGTACTAATTTATTGAGAGATGAGAACTTCTCAATAAAATTATTGTCCTCGACAGACGCCGACACTGCAGGTACGGACGACACGGGACTACTGCGCTTCTCTTCATTTGTGCGTGGGATTTCCTTGCGCACGGGCCAAGTAGATTCATCTTGAGAAAGCCATTCAGGGCCATGAAACCACAAATCGGTGTTTTCTAAAAAGGTTGAAGGCAACAAGCCACGTGATGGGGCGTCAGCCGGATTGTCAGCAGATGGAACATGCCTCCAACGTTCACTAGGTACTAGCGTAAGTATTTCACTCGTACGATTTGAAATGAATGTCTTCCACTCGTACGGAGGTGACCGAAGCCACGCTAGCACAATTGACGAGTCAGACCACGCGTACACGTCATCCTTACTTATCCGGTCACTGTAGGTACGTAATACCTTATCAATGAGTCGTGTTAAAAGCACAGCCGCCATAAGCTCGAGTCTCGGGATCGAAAGACAAGGAGATATGGGGGCGACGCGCGTTTTAGCAAGTAAAAGATAAGTATGAGACGATTCGTTACCGTCCGTAAGACGTAGGTATACACATGCGGCGTAGGCCTTCTCCAACGCGTCTGAAAACCCGTGTAATTGAAAATTACACCCATCGAAAAATACTTGGCGCGGGGTAGAAACACGCGATAAAAGACACAATTCTTGTATAAAAGCACACCAAGAATCAACGATACTAATAGGAGGGCGGTCGTCCCAATCGACACCAGATATCCACAGTAACTGCATTAAATGTTTAGCGTAAATAGTCACGGGTGATAACCATCCCATTGGATCGTAAATTCTAGCTATTTCAGAAAGAATAGTTCGTTTCGTAATTTTATCAGAATTACATTGAACACTAAAGGTAAAATGATCAGATTGAGAGTTCCACTGAAGCCCTAGTACCTTAACTTTGTGATCATTCTCCATTGGTGCGAAGGGCACATTATCGGGCCGCCCACCGTGAACCTCTGGCGTCTGAACTGCAGCGAGTATCGCTGGCGAGTTGCTATGCCACTTACGTAACTCAAAGCCGGCTGTAGCGCAAATATCAATGAGTTCTTGCTGTAAGGTGAGAGCCTTACTTTCATTGCATTCCCCAGTGACCCTCACCGTAATAGGTGCGGCAAACAACACGGGGAGTCGCAGTCACCGGTGATAAGTCGGTGCTAATGGGCGTGTGCGCGGACGCCAGGGGTGACTCCCGACGGTAGGATAGTCCATCGTGACTAACTGACCAGTTACCGCCTGCCCAAGCTGGGCAGCCCCCGGCCAATTAGGTACTGGTCCGCCCCTCATCTTGCGCTCCTATAGGTGTGTGGGGCAGCAGGCACGTAACAGTTCCTGTAACAGGATGAGCATACATCGCACCTGGCAAAATAAGAAAGAACAAAAACAAGAATAACACCAAACCCAACACCACTGCCATCACACGATTTGCAACATGGAACGTGAGAACTATGTTACCCGGAAGCGACAATTTGACCAATACCGACGAAGTCCCAACACTAAGGAAAACAGCGCTAGTAGACAGAGAACTCCTACGTCTCCGCATTGATATAGCCGCACTGCAAGAAACTCGCCTCTCGGATGAAGGCAGTTTGCGTGAACATAACTACACCTTTTTCTGGAAGGGAAAGGAAGCTGGCGTGAGACGTGATCATGGCGTTGGATTCGCAGTTCATAATAGCCTACTAAACTGCACTGAAACACCTACATGTGTATCCGAACGCATAATGGCTATAAGAGTTATGACAGCATCGGGCCCAGTCACGGCTATCTCAGCGTATGCTCCGACTTTGAAAGCTACAGCTGAAATCAAGGACAGGTTCTACGCGGACTTACAGGAACTTATCAGAAAAGTCCGCAAATCAGACAAACTCTTGATACTCGGTGACTTCAATGCCAGAATTGGAAATAACGCTGGAAATTGGCCAACATGCATAGGACCGCATGGAATTGGCAATTTGAACGAAAATGGACAGCGGCTGCTCGAATTCTGTGCAACTCATTCTCTTTGCGTGACAAACACCTTTTTCCGGAACAAGCCTGCTCACAAAGTGTCCTGGAAACATCCGCGTTTAGGCCACTGGCACCAGCTTGATCATATAATCACAAGAAGAAGAGACTTACGCGACATCCTTAACGCTCGAACCTATCATAGCGCAAACTGTGACACAGATCACTCTATGGTAATGGCCAAGACCCGCCTTCTGCCAAAAAAGATCCATTCAGCAAAGAACGCAAGTCGGAAAATAGTACTCAATACCAAGTCTACACTGGATGAGACCCTATATAAACAGTTTGAGGCTGAAATCGAAACGAAGCTCAACGACGCAACTCTCGACGAGGCTAAAAGCGCTGAAGAACTGTGGTTGCTAATTAAAAGCGTTATCTTACAGGTGGCTTTTCGAGTATTCGGCAGAAAGGGTAGATCTGTCAGCGATTGGTTCGCGGATTATGAAAGCGTTCTGCTTCCAGCAGTGGAGATAAAGAGAACGGCATACATAAATTTCTTGAACAACCCAAGAGACACCGCAAAGCAATCAGCCTACAAGGCAGCAAAAGCAGATGTTCAGCGCATTAGTCGTCGCTGCGCGAACGAGTACTGGACCACACTCTGCAAAAACATTCAACACTGCAGGGATATTGGAGACTTTCGAGGAATGTACCATGGAATTAAGTGTGCGACCGGACCGACCAGCAGGAAACGGGCAGCTTTAAAAGACTTGAACGGAAACCCCATCTCTGACAAAAACAATCAATTAGACAGATGGGCACAGCACTATACAACCCTGTACTCCGAAGAGGTAAATATAAGCCCTGAAGCGTTGAACAATCTGCCACATTTTCCTTCAATGTCTGAGCTTGATGATCCACCCACAAGCGATGAATTTCACCATGCACTTAGTGGACTGAAGCTGGGTAAAAGCACGGGCCGTGACAACTTACCGGCGGAAATCATAAAACTCGAATGTGTTTTCTCTCCTCTGTACGCTCTCTTACTGCGCTGTTGGGATGAGGAAACAATCCCACAGGAAATGAGAGATGCCGATATAATTACCTTGTACAAGGGCAAGGGAGACAGAGGTGACTGTAATAATTATAGGGGAATATCTTTGTTGAGTATTGCTGGCAAGGCGTTTGCAAGGGTGGTTTTAAAAAGACTAGAATCTCTAGCCTCAAGAATCTACCCCGAGTCTCAATGCGGATTTCGTGCTGGCCGTTCGACGAACGACATGATTATTCACCCTTCGACAACTACAGGAAAAGTGCCGTGAACATCAAGTGCCTCTGTATATGGCCTTTGTCGATCTCAACAAAGCTTTTGACACTGTGAGCAGGGAAGGTCTATACAAGGTTCTCTGTCGGATTGGTTGTCCATCTAAGCTCCTCTCTCTCATACAATCTTTTCACGACAACATGAGGGGATCGGTCATTTTTGAAGGTGAAACATCTGCAGCCTTTGACGTGAATCGTGGAGTCAGACAGGGCTGCGTATTGGCGCCCACACTCTTCGGGATCTTTTTCTCCGCACTGCTTCTGGTATCGTTTAGAGATTGCGACGTCGGAGTGCACCTGCATACTAGAAAAGACGGAAGACTGTTCAACATAAGTCTTCTCAGGGCTAAGAATAAATGCCAGGATATAATTGCCCGAGAACTTCTGTACGCAGATGACGCTGCACTTGTTGCAAACTCGGAAGGGGAACTCCAGGAGTTGGTTGCGAGATTTGGTCATGCTTGCCAGCTTTTCTCGATGAGCGTCAATACTAAAAAGACTGTGATTATGGTGCAGGGTGTAGACCAACCTCCCATCATTACACTTGACAACACTGCCCTTCAAGTCGTGGATCACTTCTGTTATCTTGGCTCCACAACAACAACCTCGCTATCCAATGACAAGGAAATAGATACCCGGATCGGCAGAGCATCGACTATTTTTGGGAAGCTCCAAGCACGCGTTTGGCGAAATGAGAAGCTAACAATCAATACCAAGGTCCTCGTGTACCAGACTTGCGTCCTCAGTACCTTATTGTACGCATCGGAGACGTGGACTACATATGCCAAACAAGAGCGCAAACTCAATGCTTTTCACATGCGCTGCCTCAGATCGATCCTTGGAGTCACGTGGATGGATAAAGTGAGTAATGAAACTGTGCTATCCAAGACTCGCTGCTCCAGCATCATAGCGATCCTGAAAAGGAGGAGACTGCAATGGTTGGGACATGTCCATAGATTAGACCCAGAGAGACTCCCGTGTCAGGTTCTGATGGGGCAGATTGCGTTTGCAAAGAGACCGGTTGGGCGACCTATGCTAAGATTCAAGGACTCATGCAAACGAGATATGAACAGCTTTGGGATAGATTCTAACAATTGGGAGAATCGTGCTGTAATAAGACCTGAGTGGCGTCGTGATCTAAGAGTTGGAATGTCGAAACATGATGAAGTCTGGCTTGACAACTTAAAGCAGAAAAGACTTCGTGCCACTACGGAACCCTCACCACAAGACTCACGCTTCGTTTGCGATCGATGTGGCAAGATCTGCCGAGCAGCCATTGGGCTACATAGTCACCAGCGGCGATGTGGACAACCCCGGAAATGAACCCTGGGTGCTGAAACAATCATCTGTTAAAGATGCCGTGACCAATGATGATGATGATGACGTCATCAACAAATACCTGGTCTAATAGGACCACCGAAGCTTGACTAAAACGTGTCGCTTCATCGTGTGCTAGTTGCTTAATCGTACGCAGAGCTAAGTACGGGGATGAGCTCACTCCGAAAGTGACAGTTCGTAAGCGGTAATCTTCTATAGGTTTGTCAGGTGACGTCCGCCACAGAATGCGTTGAAAATCCCTATCCGAGGATTGAACTAAAATGTTTCGATACATTTGTTTTATATCGGCTGTAAAAACAACACTGTGTCTAAGAAATTTCAAAATAATATCTACGATATCCTGATGCAATTTAGGACCCGTTAACAAAATATCATTGAGTGACCTTCCGTTAGAAGTTTTACAACTAGCGTCGAACACTACGCGAGTTTTGGTAGTTTCACTCGATTCCTTAACTACACAGTGGTGCGGAATGTAATACGGGTTACCCGACTGCGGGGTTCCCTCGACCGGTTCCATATGCTCGAGGTCAAGGTATTTTTGTAAACAAGCATGGTAATCCTCCTTGAGTTTAGGGTTGTTTTCTAACCGACGCTCTAACTTATGAAACCGAGCGAGGGCGATATCCCTAGATTCCCCAAGGGGCTGAGCGTCAGGCTTGAAGGGAAGTGCTACCACACAGCGACCAGTGTTATCACGAGTGCATGAATTCTCATAAATTTGCTCACAAAGTCGCTCATCAGGTGTAAACGCCTTCACTTCAGGCACAGACTCGAGTTCCCAGAACCTTTTTAAATCGTTGTTGTCATCGTAAAATGAGCTAAAACAAGAATTAACGGGATATGGAGTCGTAGATTCGAATGAAAGTGCACCTAGTAATAGGTACCGAAAAATACTGTTCATCGCAATCGGCGAACCGGAAGAACCAGTAATGACATTGCCTAGTAGTATCTGGGATAGTATATCCGCTCCTACTAGCATTTCAACCTCTTGTGGGCTGTGAAAAGAAGGATCTGCTAATTTAAGATTTTTAATGTGTGGCAACCCTGTATGAGGCAATGGCACACTTGGCATTTTCGGTACCAATTTCGTTAAAATTAATGGCTCTACGGGAATAGTAGGTCGTTCGGAATCGGTAGGAGAAATGAAACATGAAATTATCCCTTTCGGTTGAATCGGTCTACTTTCACCTATACCGTTGACAGGTACATTTACCCGACGTCGTTCCAGTCCCAAGCGTTGAACACAAGACTCTGTTATAAACGACGCCTGACTGCCAGTGTCCACCAAGCATCGAACCGTCGAACGTTTATTCCCGTCTACGTATAAATCGACGCGCGCCGTTGATAACAAGACCGTACGAAGACAAGTATTCCCTAACGCGTTATCATTGTTATCACTTATCGCGTTATTAGTCGACGTCATCACTACGGGAGTAGACGCGTGGTCAGTCGAGGAGTGAGCGACGTCATCGATCCCCTGCGTAGCGGGGGAGGTTAAATACTTCACATATTTTAAAACCATCTTCAATAATTACAGAATCGGATATCAGTTTGGGAGGAGTACAGTTATTTTGATTTTTGTTTGAAGCTAAATAGTTTATTATATTCCATGTTTTCTTGGGTTTTTTTTCACATTCTGTAATTTTTTTATTGTAATATTTTTCTTTGGCATCTTTAATTAAAGTTTTCACTCTGTTTCTTTCTTTTATGAAATTTTCAGTTTTGGTCTTGTCTGTTTTTTGCTGTTTCCAAAAAGAGTTTCTTTTCTGGATTCCTGCTATGATTTCTTTATTTATCCAATCTTCTTTGGGTAGATTTGTTCTCTTTTTTTTACTACTCTGCTTTTTTCAACATTTATCTTTATAAAATTCTCCAGGTTTTTATACTCATGGTTATTATTATTTAAATAAGCTTCTTTTGTATTCTTGTATAGTTCAATAAAGTCGATTGCTGTGTATTCTATATATTTTTTTGGCTCGTGGTATTGCTTTAGAATTTCGACAAAAAACTGTTTGTGGTCCGGCATGTTTGTATCTATTATAGTAAATTTGAAAGGATTTTCATTGAATGTTGAGCAAACATGGTCCAGAATAGATCTTTTTGTAGAAGTTTCACGGGTAGAAAAGTCAGTATAAATTTTGTTCATCACAGTGTATCCGGATTCCTGTAGCAACCTTAGGTATTCTGTTGTGTCCGAGTTTCTGGTCAATAGATCTATATTAAAATCGCCAACAATCATACCTCTTTTCCTTTCTTCCAATTGATTCGAAAGAGTTTTCAGAAAAAGACTTGTATTCTTCTTGTCTGGTTTGTAGAAAGCTCCAACATGAAGGGCAATATTATGAACATAGATGCATAAGTAGTTTATCCCTCCTTCACTCAAAATTTAAAAAGAGCCATTGCAATAGGTATAAATTGATAAAGGTATGTGACTGCTGCTGTGTTTTATATGTATTATGTACTGCAAACTTTTATTCTTTCAACGAAACTATTACAAATTACCCTTTTATAAATTCAGTCATTAATGTCAACATAATAACGCCTTCAGGGCTTTCTTGCGGCTGCCGCGCTTCTGCAGAGCTTCTGCAATGTTTGCGCTGGCAGAAGTAGACATCTTTGAAGCTATCATGCGCTAAAAGACCGACTTCTTTGCTACACCGAATACGCGGCAGCTGCCACAGAGTCCTTAAAGAGATAACCGACAGTGGGGATTGTACTCGCATCCGTCACATGATTGGAGTAACTAGGTCTTTTTACACAATTACTTACTTACATAGTCATTAAGTTATACATTTCAGTTTACCAACGGTCTGGATCGCAGTTGTCTGAAATAAATACTTTTTATTTTATTTACTTTTCACCATAGTCTAATCCATATTTTGTTATCGTATGACTACTCTTCCAACAATACAATTTGACGTTGTAGCACGGTACTACTTTGTACAGTAAAACATTGAAACGAGGTACTTTACAAATATCAACAGAGTCTAGAACAAATATCTATTCCATCTTCAAACAATCCCTTTGAGAAATTTTGAACTCAGTAACCGAACTGAGCTAATTAAATACAAATATCGGATTACAAATTGTTATACTCGTACTAGCTAACTAGCACTTTGGACCGGACACAAAAGGTTGCTGGTTCGAATCCAGCTCGTGCGATTTATTTCACTTCCTCATTTCATTTAACACTGAGTGTTAAATATTCATAAAACCTATCTTATTCAATCCTACTAGAAGTCAGAACGACCGAACCAATCTTCAACGAAGACCACTTGCACACACGACACACATGCACGCCACACTTCTTACAAAGCGCCTAGCGCTAGAGATTCTAACGACTTCGGCTCATAAAGGTGGTAAAGCGACGCTGACCTCGATAACACCTGTACCGTTACCATGAGTTAACAACGATTTTACTCGCTAGCGAGGACGTAAAAAACATCTATGGAAAATTGCACAGCGGGCGCTAGCGGTCACTGACAAAACTAAAATTCTCCATATAAAATACAAAAAGATACGTCCTTTCCTTTCCTTTGGACATTCCCACACATCGCCATCTAGTCCCAAAGTAAGCTACTCAAAGCTTGTGTTATGGGTGCCAGACAACGAATATAATACTTAAATACTTTTTGTTTGTAAATACATACATGATATACATATAAAACACCCAGACCAATACAAACAGACATGTTCATGCACACAAATGTTTGTATTGTGCGGGGATCGAACCCGCAATCCGCTGCGTAGTAGGCGATTTCTCGACCACTGCACCAGACGGGTCGTCAATACGCCATATGTCGTCGCTAGCGAGAAAAAACCGGCCAAGTGCGACTCGGACTCGCGCACTAAGGGTTCCGTGCCAATTGAAACTGAATTAGGGAATCCACTTACTTCCACTTAGCTAAAATACCACAATATTTTGTTGACAGCAAATATAACTTCGTTTTTCATAGTGTTTGTATAAAGAACAAAGTTATGCTTGCGGTTGTTGAAAATGTGCTAAATTATCTCAAAAACTTCTAGTTCGATCTAGTCCAAATCAATTTTCGTTGAAAGTATTTGTTAAGATCTATCTTATATATACAGGGTGACTTTATTATCAGTACCGAAATTTTGTGTAAAGACTCTACTGGTGAATATGAACAACTTTTACCATGGGGGCAATAGGGAAATCGAGAAAAAAATCTGCTATTCCATACATTTTGACCGCGCGCCAATTGAACTTTTGTATATATATATATATATATATATATATATATATATATATATATATATATATATATATATATATATATATATATATATATATATGTAAAAAGAGTTTATAAACCTTTTTAATAATTGAACTGGCCACTATGGCTTTAGCTGTAGATATGATGTCACGTCACTTTTGACAGACACTGAAATATTTCAGATTTTGAGTTTTATTGTGAAAACATAATAATTAATTACGAAATAAGTAAATTGTAGAAAACTGGAAATAGAGGCTTTAAATGTAGTTTCTATAATTCTTTACAGGTAAGATTTTATAAATAGAAAGATGTTATGTATGATTTTATGAGCAGGAAACTGATGTAAATAAATTCTATAATTCTTTACAGAAACGCAATATCGCTTTTATTTCAAGTCTATACTATTATATATATATATATATATATATATATATATATTTAAATTTATACTTGCTTATATTAGAAGTTAAACGCCCTTTTTACCAATTTGGAAGCGTCTATCTATTGAACGTTAGATTTTTAAAAGAAAATCGTTTTTGGAACCTCTATGTCATTTTAAAAGACCTATACATAGACCCATAGGTTTGAAAAAAAAAGGAATTTTCGGTTTTAGTTTCATGTATGGGAGTCCCTCCTTAAATATCTTTATTTTTTATTTTTTGTATAAAAATCGTAAAACCGTTACCAGGGTACATCTTTTTACCAAATGTTCACAGTGTGATGCTTGTAGTTACAGAATAAAGTGGCTGTGACATACGGACGAACAGACGGACAGACTTGACGAAACTAAGGGTTCCGTTTTTTGCCATTCGGCTACGGAACCCTAAAAAGAGGATTTTCAATATTACATCTTTCCTAGAAGGCGTAATGGTTTCGATGGAAGACCTACTGTTTTATTATGTTCTGTCTTGTGTAGTCCGTTTTACTTTCTTGCACAAAAATAGACTTGTCATAAACACATAATCCCGTTGCCTCGACCCCCTAGTTATTTTCAATATATAATCTAAAATAACGTGTCACCATAACCTAAAATAGTGAACAGTGACGTCAAATAATAAATTATTCCCGGAATTTAGTTCACGTAGCTAGGCGTTAACAGCGTGAAAATTGCACGGGCAAAAAATAAATTAAATAAGCGCCCACAATGTCGTTATTGGGATAGATGGATTATTTAACCGTCTGTGATATTCGTATTTTATATATAAGATATTGCTGAATTTAATATTTAGTATCACCTAAATATTAAATTCATTAAATTTATAGATAACAAGAAGCAATATCGCATATTTTTATAATTATACCTTTCAATAAACTAACAAAAACATAATTGCAATCAATTAATATTTCTTTCTTTTTTTTAAGTTTTTTTTTTATTTTAATTCAAAAAATAATAAAAACTTATCTTGAGTTTTTTTACAATAATTACATAGTTAATATTTTTAACAACACAAAACAAATGTTGAAAACAAACAAATAAAAAAACATAGTTTGTTTGTTTATCTTCTGATTCTGTGATTCAGCCTTTCTCAAAATTAAATATCGCATCTAAATATGATGTTTCTAATGTTATTAATAATCTACAACCCTTATCACTTAGGGATACGATAAATAGATAGTAGCCGATTCTCAAACCTACTCAATACGCATATAAAATTTAGTAAGAACCGGTAAAGTCATTTCGGAGGAGTATGGGAATGAACATTGTGACACGAGAATTTTCTATAAAAGAGAAGATATGCATTAGACAACACACCAATTGTCGTGGTTTCGAAGTAAGGAATTTTCTTCCTTTTGTTACGAATACTAGACAACGATTATGACAGGGGCGTCTCCCAAAAATGCTCAAATATATATTAAACATCCTTGTCTCAGGTACAATAATAATATTAATAATAAACGTTTATTTCAGGCAACAGATTATGAAATACAGGCCCATAAAATAAATACCTTACAGACTAACATACGTAATCAAAATAAAATATCATAATTAAATTTACACGCTCTTTGTGTTGTTCGTGGTGTCGCGTAGACTTCCGCGAAATCGCCGGAATACGACACCCTTCGGCCAAAAATCTTCCTTCATGAAGGAAGTCAAAGTTTCAGTTGGAATTCTCAAAAAGGAATTAAAATTTACATTTCGACTAGACTCCAACTTGCAGACCCGACAATGTTCAAGCTCATCAGACAAACATGCCCCTTGCGGGTTTCGAACCGCAACGGCCGGCGTAATAGTCAGGAGCTCTAACCAATACATCAAACGCGTCGTCAAAATTTATTAATATGCGTTATTCCATAAAAGTGGTTTCAGCTGCTTATAAGTATTTTTGTGCAGACCAAAATGTTTTGTCACAGGATTAGTTGGCTCTGGGATCGCTAATTGGAGGTTTACTCGTCCTCTTTTTGAAAACCTGTTTAGTCGTGCATAATTCTAGTCCACCTAGTTTGTACACCAATAAACCTGTCGTATTTCCGCGAAGTTGTGTCGTCAAAGCAATAAGTTTCTAGTGGCCAGCTGGTCAATTTCCGGAAATCCACCACACTATCCGGACACATGCAACTCGACGCCCCGCTTTGTGCGCTATTATCGCTTGAAACTTCGCTTTACTAGTGAGCGTCAAGCGGAACCTGTATGGAAGAAAACCTAATCTGCTCACTCTTGTGTATACACGTTTCATTTATAAGGCTGCGGTAGATTCAGAAACTATTATGGTAATAGGTTATTATGACATACGTTGATACGTGTATCACATACACTACACACCTTACCTTACCTTATTATTTATATGATTTCGATTTCTATAGTTAATTATCAGTAACAGAATATGGACCACGGCTTTCCACAGGGACCGATTGCAAGCGGTTTGCATCGAGTGTGATCCTGCGATTTTTAAAATAATTATTTCTGTTTATTTTGCTCTAGTCCAGTCAAAGGGACCATTGAAGTTCATTTTCGAAATACCTGAGTGGACAGCACAGAGAAGTTAATCACTAGTGAATAGTGGAACAGGCTTACGAGCTCCGCACTACAATAATGCCGATACAATCGATACATGCCGCGCACGGAAATTAATAAAACTGATTTTAATATGCATTGATATTTGATCCCCCTCCATTTAACTCACGCAACGGCGGTGCTCGTAAAAACTTTACAACTCCACAAACAATGCCGTCTCTCCGGATTTCACAGTCAAATGCAATGCACGCCGCGGCGTGTTTTGAACGATACTGTAATAAATAAAATTTCGCCAGATACACTCTTTTATCTCAGCACAGTCAACGTTTTATGCGCGCCGCTTTAAAATTGCCTGCTAATTGCCTTTTTGGTTGTAGCTTTTTTCGTGCTTCCAAAGGATTCGCTGGACATAACTTTATTATTGAGCATGGTAATTGATTAACAAGCACAAAAATTTTATTAATGTTTATTTAACAAACATATTGGCTGACAAATTCTTACTAATGAGCAATTCTTTGTACACGATCATCAATCAAATCACTACCGTCCCGCCTGTCTACGTAGACACCAATAATACATCAATTGGTTTGAAGTGTCAGGATTGCTCAGATAACGTAAACGATTTCGAACATCAAAGAGCGGCTGGTAGAAAAAAAAACACTTTGGTAAACGGGTTAATCGCAGTCTGCAGGTGAGTTCAGGTAGGTTAGGCTTAGGATATACTGTAACTTCAATATTAGCCTACTTGGCTAATATTTCTCTGGGATATATATTTATACATATATCGGACAAAGGAGCTTGAATTAGGCTCGAAATAGGCTCGAATTACTATTATAAAAAATATTCGTATCTAATTAATGACAAATTAAGTGTGCTAATTAATTATGTAAATATCTTCCTTTCTTGGAACCTTCTCACTCAATCTAAATTAAAGTACCTAAAAATCGTCGTAGCTTTGCATGCTATCGGTTAGCTGGAGGTACAAAACTATACAGCACAGTTACAGCGTGTAATATTTTAAACCCTAAATAACATGTTAACTTTGAATAACAAAAGAGCGACATTGCGATCTACACAAGCCTTTGGGCCAATCCTCCAAATATGTACCTGTAAATAAGTGCCTGGGAGCTATCATCAAAAAGCATTTGGACATCCGATTGTTATGTTGGATATTTCATTACATCCACATTATCAACTTTGTCGATGGTGTCCTTTGGCGCATATACCTAGGTACAATCCATATTTTGTGATAATACTTAATACGCTTTTACGGCTGTGTTTAAAGTATACTCCCCCCAAACAGGGTCGGAAGATTGCATTGGAGATTCAATCTATGCTTTCGTTTGACTGGCGTTTTTAGATGACATGAACGGTAACCAACAAGGTTTGAAATAGGTTTCAACAAAACTCATTTATTTTTCAATTTTGTACCCTTGTCTCGTCGAATTTTTCACTCATAAGACTCTACAATTAAAGCAAAGGTGTCCTTCCCGCTTTTGTTCACATTTATTTGCCATCAAAATAACAATTTATTTATTTCTGTAAATGTGACACGAAATGAGCTGAGATACGTAAAATTTTGGTTATTTTCTAAACCACATCGTAGCAGGTACATAGGTAAACGTACGAGCCTTGAAACGGCCAAAAAAAACCAAGCATTGCCTTCACTGCGGTGAACCGAGGCGTGGATAAAATTACGCATTAATTTACGATTATTCAAACAACACGGTTCCTCGGAACATAAGTCTCCGTCCGAGCTTAGACTTACCTTAACTCACACGGTACGAATGTTAACTATGGCGGCAATAAAGCGACCGAATGTGGTCCATGCTATTTTAAATGCAAAAGTAAAGACAATCCTACTGTAAAGTAAATTTCCAGAATTCTGAAAATACTCGTAGGTACGCGGCACTTGTAAGAAAGAAGGTACGCTTTAAAGGTATGTGGATAATTTTTCATGTAGTGCACACTTCACATGTGCAATATGATTTAGCACATTTATGTTACAATTCCGAAGAAAGTAACGTTTCATACATGTGCCATGCTTTTAATATTTTGATAGCTAACTCTGCTTTTCCGTTAACATTAATGGCGTTTCTGTTCTAAAAAGACCAAGAAAATCTTTATTTCTTTGATGGTCACTAAATATTTATTTATCCTGTGAGTGTGTCACTCAATGTAATACTGACTAAGGGGAATTGCGAGATAACTTGTGGAGATCCAATGGGCTCCCTCGGGATAAGAGTGAAGTCATAACAAACTTACAAAAAGCCAACCTGAAGTAAGGGGTAACTTAAAGGTTAAATATTCTGTATTGAAGTGGATTTGTACTAACGGGATAGCAAATATTTTAAAAGAATATTTGCAGATAAGTTACAAAATCAATGTATATTTTTTCAATGGATTCAACTTTTTTTTTATTTGTCAAAATCCTTCCATATTTTTTTTATTTTTATTTTATTTAGTATGAGGTTGGCTCTTGACTCCAGACCAAGTCAAGTGCAACTAAGACGAAGTAAGATGGAACGAGCTCGCCCAGAAGATGCCTCAGGTTCACTCTAACTTTGAATAGATTCCGATTGTAATCACTAGGAAACACCGATACGGGCAGCGAGTTCAACTCTTTTCCGTTAGTTCAGTCAACGAAAGATTGTAGAGGGGTTTTTAAAGAACACGATTTTTGACTCGTAACTTTATTTGACTTGACAATGTGTCGGTGGCCAAGTGGCATAGGCATACGCCCTGATACCGTAAGGTTTGATTCCTCGTCTGACACAGATGCTTTGTTTCAAGTGCGTTTTATAAAATCACAACTTTATTGGGATTAGTTAGGATGTTAACATATCAAAAGTCTCAGGCCGTATCTCTTGAGCCGGGAGGAGGGGGAGGATTTACAGGTATTTTTGAAGTGAAAACTTCTTTAGCGGCGTTGAGCACTTTTGTGGGATGGGGAAAAAATGTAAAACTCGCGTCAGGACACGTGGGCTGATCGAAAAACCGTAAGACGGTTGGCGAAATTATGGATGTAAGTTGATTTTTCTGAGATAAACTTTTTAATGTAATTTAATATAATATAAATTGTAATGTTTGTGTACGATAGCGCAATAAATAAATATTGTGTTCTATAAAAATATATTATTATTATTATTATTATTGTATTCTATCACAAAAATGATAGTACTTTTATATTGATAATAAGAGCAATTCATTCAAAATTATTCCCTAACTATTCCAAAAAATCAAAAATGCACAACGTTGATAATCAAGTTTTCACTTCTGCCGGCACTCCCGGAGTGCAATTTTTTTTAGGTTTTTCGCATAATATATCGGAAACTATGCGTCCTAGCGAGATGAGACCTTCTACAAAAGTACAGCTAATAAGATTTACCGCAAGATGTACTCAGTCCAGTTTTGAAACGACTTCATAAAAAGGAGGTTATCGATTTGCCCTATAATTTTATTGACGTCGTTGGAGTTGGAAAATATTTGAGTGTGACGGTCTATTTAGGCGTCTAAATATGTTGGTTAAATTTTGCAAGTGTATGTTTGTTCGTATGTTTGATATTTGTATAATTGTAAAATTTTGTGTTTGTAAACGAATATATTGGAAACAAGATTTTGTTTCGAGATTATTCTTTATTTGATCTATTCAGTATTATAAATATCATTATTTTTTATTTTTCGTTTACAAATCTTAAAGCGGTTAACAGGAAACATCTTCCTACCAAATTGCAACAATGTAATGCTTATAGTTACAGAATAAAGTAGCTGTGACATACGGACGGACAGACAGACAGGCAGACAGATAGACAGACAGACAGACTTGACGAAACTATAAGGGTTCCATTTTTGCCATTCGGCTACGGAACCCTAAAAATCATCATAGTCAAATATTATCCAATTCAAAAGACGTCATAGAAATATAATTCGAATTGATAACCTCCTTTTTTTGAGGTCGGTTTATAACTTGAACTTGTAGTTAAAATAGTTCAAAAATCGTGAACATTCCAATTCTCTCCACAAGGTTTAACGATAGTTATTGGACTAGTCTAGGTGCGCATTATAAATGTTGATGTAAAGAATAAAAAGAGGACAAAATGTTAAGTAATGACTGTAAATAATTTTTAGCTAATACCTTTGCAAAGTGCAATAGGAGATTAGCATTTTGTTTATAAATACAATAATCCACTGATAAGTTACTTCCTTAACAATTATTAACTTTTTGCAATGTATAACACTCGTTAAAATTACTAGAAAATTTAATGTTCATTTCGGTTCACGATGAAACAAGTAATGTTCTTGAGTTGTTTTAATACAAACTCGTAAGCGTTATTTTCCCTTTTACAGCTCCAAATTTCCACGATTAACAAAACCCATAAACTCATCTAATAAAACCTTCGGAGTGTAATAAAGAGCTTAGTGACCGGACCTGTAAAACTTGTCGGATCAAACGCGTTAGCTTTAAGCACCTTTCTCGGCAACTTTGACACTTTCATTCGCACAAACCTTAAATTCTTACCTTTTAATTAGAAAGTTAAATAGCTTGTCAATTTCAGGGCTGAGTGAATAAAACAGGAGAAAAGAGACTTAACGGACTAACAAATTCTAATCAGAATTAAGTTTGAGCTGTTTCTGATCAAATGAAGATACAGATACCTGTAGAACTTTTTTTTTAGTGTCGTACAACTTTCTGTGTGTCATGTTCATTTGATCAGAGCCAGCTCAAACATTATTCTGCTTAGAATTTGTTAGTCCATTAATAGTCTATTTTCTTCTATTTTATTTACCCAGCCCTGAAATTGATGCTAGATCAGGGATGTAAGAAGGGTGACCCAGGAGATTGACTGGCGTGCTGTCTAGGATGTCCTTCGTTCTGAGCGCGGTGTGTGCAGGCGCATTGTCGTGGTGGAGCAGTAGTCTACGGAGCCCAATGTTTGGTTACTTGTTGCTAAGAACAGAAAAAACTTAGTTGCCCACAACATACATTTGGTAGTATACCATTCATCGTGGATGCTTCTTTCTTTCTTTCTTGCTTGAAGTAGCCAGTCAAATTAAAAAAACTGGCGATCAAAAAGCTCCGAGATTCACCCCGCTCCGAGATCTCTTCACTTTGATTGGCGTTGGTTCATTTTGAAATACTCAAACTGTCGAAATGCACTTGGTTTCTGATATTATTGATAAATCCAGGACTCATCACCTATAACGATGTCATTAACACGTCGAGCGAGCCTGCTTCAAACTTGTTCAACATATCACGGCACCATTCCACCCGGGCCTGCATCTGAGCGTCGGTGAGGTAGTGCGGCACCCAGCGTGATAATATCCTCCTCACGTGAAAATGCCCGTGTAGAATCTTGTGAACGCCTCCAGATCCAATCTTCAATATCTGCTAAATCTCCTGATATGTAATTCGCTCATTATCTTGGATTGAATTTTTCACTGCTAAGACATTTTCTTCCGTAATAGCCGTCAAAGAGTGACCGCTACATTTTTCATCCCCCAAGGTTTGTTGACCACTCTTGAATTCGTTATGCCAACGATACACGGTGACCTTGGTGGGGCTTCCATCTTTATATGCCATTTGAAGTCTATCGATCGTTTCTTCCGGTATATTCTGGCAACACTTGAAATCGTAAAAAAACATAGCTCCAAAATGCTCCTGGCGCAGATTCATTTCTCAGTCAGATACGATACATGGAATTGGCTCGCAAAAAATTTGGAGAGATATTTTGAAAATGGAACACACCTATTTTTACTTATAAATAATAATGTTTTCGAAAACGATTCTAACCGGCTAGTCTCCTATATAAAAACTTTTTTTCGCAATACTTTTTGACTAGCCTGGTATGTGCAAGAGGTAAGCCTTTCAATGAAGTCCTCAATATCATCAATTATTTCTACATAAGTAGTACTTAGCCACTCAATAGCATGCAACTTTCTGCCTTTCAATTTGACCATGTTTTAATATCCCGGAAATTCCCGATATTGCTTATTTAGTAATCATACACCAGTAGGTACATATATGCATGTTACTTTAAAGTGCATTGCACAAACCGAACCACTTAAAAACAAATAAAATAAGCGCGCTGTTCAGAAAACAGATCTGACTCCGACTTCTTCGGCAAAAAAATATCGAATTGTCGAGGCAGATCAGTCTGCACAATGCACACGAATTCAACGCCGTTTCCAATTGAGTTAGAACCTACTGCAGTTCCGGATGACATTGGAACAGCAATTTAACGCTGAATTCGTTACCCTGCGTCCGTCGTTCTATTTCTACGGGAGACGTGTGACTGCGTTGTAATCACACAAATATTTGTCTATTCCATGTACTTAATTTAAATAATTTAATTTAATTACATCTCATTAAAATGGTACACGAATTACGTAGACATACCTACAGACTGTACGTAGTCAATTTTAATCTTAATTATTCTTAATAATGTCGGGCTTCAAACAGAACCAATAACCTGCATACAGTTGGTCGTTAAGCACTAATTATATTTTCGATAAATTGAAACAGATTAAACGCGGCATGTCATTTACCGGCCTAATAACGTTTGTTGCCATGTGACATATTTAGTGGAGTTTATTACGAGCAATTACGAAAATAATGTGTTTGTTAAAATGCTGCTGACCGTGGTTCGCAATCGGCGCCGTTTGGGAGCCACGCAACAACTCATCTGAAAACCCCTATTAATTGACCAATCGGATGTTTGAATGTGGTTGTCTTAAATCGCCCGTTTGGTTTCTCATTTACGAGTGAAATGAACAGATATTGTAACTACAATAGCGGATTAAACGACGTTTATAAGTAACCACAAAACATCAACTTCATCTTCAGATATTGGCTACGAATATCACTTTTAACGTTAGATTGTACTTTTCTACCAGAGATGTGCTATACTACGATGCTTTTGATATTCACCAATCATATTATAATTGGTGCATATAGCTGAAGGTACGGTGGATAATGGTAATGGTGGAAACGGATTCAACTAAGATATGTTTTTTATGAAAGGATGCATGCTATGGATGCGTGCTATAAGATGCCTGCTATGAGCCCTCACCGCGCCGCCCCCGCCTCTTCCTTACTATCGATATTAGCATCATAGCTCGAGATGCGCAACATTCTCGCACAGCTACTTTGCGGCGGCGCATCTTCGTAGCGCATCTTCCTCGCACAGCTACCTAGCGTAGTATTGCTGCAAACTATCACATATTTTCGTAGCGTAGATCTCACATTTTCGCAGCATAGCTGCATAGGAATTCTCTAGCGGTAAAGCACTCTAAACTTTGCACTGATTTACATTGAGTATCACTACATTTGCGCTTTCTCTTATGTCTATCTGCCTTTTCCAAAAGCCTTTTCCTAATAACCAGATACTTTTAGGGCGCCATTGCGAAGTGGTACCGTTTACGACCCTAAAGGAATTAGGTACCAGCGAAAGTCAAAATGCTCGCGACCTGAGCCCTGCTGGTGATTCGCACATTTTACGAGCTCAACGAGGTAATGCCATTTTCAAGCTTCGTTTCCTTCTATTATCTGTGCGAACAGACAGTAAATCTTCGAATACACTGAGAATTTTATCACGTGCGTAAGTGCGGCAAATTTTTATCAGCCAAGGGTTTAAAACACGCTAAATTTAAAGCACTGGAATAGGTTAACATCCGCGGTATGGCGCAACCAGTGATTTCAATTAAACTAACCAAAATATATCGAAGAGATACCTCTTAATATATTCTAACAATTAATTGGATCCATCTTTATTTAATACCATATTCCAGTAAACATGATTTAAAAAATCAAACGGTTACATATTTTAAGATTCTACTTATAATACTTACTACTTATACTTACTTGACCAAATAACTATTAGCAAACAAATTTACTGATGAGTTAAGAAACAAACACGCACTGAATTTGCCTTATCAAATGCAATTATGCTGACGCTTCTAAAATGTATGAATAAGTATTGTTGTAGATTATTTTTAGATGATGGTTTTATTTTGACTTAGATTTATTTTTGAATTCAACAGGTAGCAAAATTATTTGTCAGCGGTAATACGAGAGTCGGCAGGACAAAGCTGAAGCCCTGGTTTACTTTTCATTACAATACCTTAAATATTATTTCTAAGTATAAAATGAGACAAATCTGTGTTACCTAAAATATTAAACCTTATGCAATACCTCTATCTTAGTAAAATAGTTACGTGCCCTCATAATCGACAGTACCGATATAACGAGTCTCAGCTGCCCTTTTGGCCGGGCAATCGACATCTCCGTGAGCGTGCGGCTTGTTGAAGCGCAAGCATGTGGCGCACTTTGGTGGTTCGGCCTTCTTCACGCAGTCTTTCATGGCATGACCCACTTCTCCGCAGTGGCCGCAGGTGCTGGTTTCTTCCCGACAGGTCTTAGCTGCATGTCCATATTGCTGACATTTATAGCATCGTGTAACAAGCGTAAAATCTCTTATAGGGCAAGAAGACCAGTTCACAAAAACTCTATCACTGGTCATCAGGGCTTTGCGGATCAGAGCAGGTACTTGAATGATGTACTTACAATAGTCAGCGTCTTTCTTACCAGATTTATGGCTCAGTTTAGCAACGGACAAAAAAGACTCGAGTGGCATACCTTGTAATTTGTCAACTAAGTTCTGATGGTAAATGTACGTAAACACTTCAGTTTCTTGTAAAGAAGTGGGCACACCGATGACTGTGATCCTAGGCTAAGGTTTTTGTGGCTCATGTACAATAAGGCATTAGTTATTATATTGTTAGTCAGTAGTGGCGAATGCTTCAGCTTCTCGATGTCGTCTTTAGTGTCGGTGCTAATAATTACTCCGCCATTCTTAGTCTTCCGCAAGCCCCTCACGTGCAGTTTCATTAGATCAGGTTTTATAATTTCTTAGACGAGGGTTTTCGTGCCCTCACTCGACTTCATTTTATCATTAGGATAGATGGCAACTGATTTAATGATACTCGGTTTAATCAGTTCATTTGTGCTTTTCTTAACCATGTCGGCGAAGGACACTGATCCTGAGGCTGGCTTCGACGATTCTGCGATGCTCCGTTGGAGATCTTTAAGTCTCTGTGATAGGTCTAGGTTTTCTTTGAGGGAATTGATATGTGACTGAGCTTGCACGGCTTTAGCCTTGACAGATTGGTATTGAACGGCTAGTTGAGATGTTCCATGGCTTATTTTTCTACATAAGTTATTTATTCTGCCTTTCTGGTCTGAGTTCAACTTTCCCTCAGCGGCGATAGTGCAGACTTCATTCAGGTATTTCTCAATAGTGCTCATCCAGTTCTGAATCTCCGGTGTGCTCACTACTTGCAGTGAGTCCTGCTCCTGTGGGACGGGCGTGGACGCCGGGCGCGGCGAGGGCGTCGGTGGGCTGCGAGGCGTTAGAGCACTCCGGTTAAAGGCACTATCTGCCATTATAACTTATTTAAAATGCACTATTCTTCATCACAATGTATGATTTTGTGACACTCTCCATTCCTTTCACTCTCATAGCCCGATGGGACAGCAATCTGACACGACCGGAGAGAGTTCAGGCGCAGGACTAACGGCTTTACGTCCTTTTCCGAGGCACGGGGGTGAAACACCGCCAATTCCCAAACTCAGAAAAACTCAGGTATATTTTTTTTGGCCCGACCCGGGGATCGAACCCGGGACCTCTGGCGCAGCCGTCGCTTTAAAATGCGACCCTCCTACCGCTGCGCCACCGAGGTAGTTAAAGAAACAATAGAGCTGAACCAAGGCTACAAAGTGTTTGCAAGGGACATGTCTATTGCGCAAAGCCTGTTGACGAAGTTTAAGACGAAGAACGGCAGTGTAGCGCCGACGAAAGCAGAGGTTTTGAGGGAGATCGAAAGGTTCTGTTTAGTGGCCAAACCCGTCAATTGCTCGGCCAGAGACCCAAGAGCTTTCCTGATCCGACACTACACCGAAGACATCACGGACGTCAGCCTCTATGAGATTAGGATGGCCCTGAAACAGCTCAAAAACAACAAGGCAGCTGTCGAGGACGGAATCACAGCAGAGCTTCTCAAGGCGGGTTACCGGCACTTAAAGTCCTTCAGAGACTCTTTAATTCCGTTAAACTGTAAATACAGTGCGATAAGGCTCTTCTAGCCCATAGAAGACATTGACAGGGAAGCGCCAGCATTCAATCCTGGAAGCCGATACAAACAATCACCCTTGATTTAGAGACTTCAGAATGTTGTTCAGAAAAGTAATATTTATTTACCCAACCATGGCAAAGTGGAAAATAAGGGTACTTATTAAAACTAGTATAAGCATCTTGGTACAAATTATCTTATAGGTTACACCGATTCAGAACGCAAAACAATTGCCTAAACAATAAAAACCACAGATAGTTATAATTTCATTTCGGGAGTTTAGCTCTACGGTATTTAAAAATAATCATTGTATTTTTAACAAAAAGTGTAACGATAATGAACCATCAGGAAGATATTAGAAAAAATGGGGAAATTTCCCGTAAGATTTGGCTACACTAGATTTAACAACCGTACTTTTGAAGCGGACAGCGCTATAATCGTAGTTTGATCTTCGCGGCTAAAAGATCCATGTCCCACTGTATCTTCTGTAAACTGTTTACCCCAACACTTCACAGAGCTAATTGAATATTTTTTGGAGTTCATAAATGAGGTGATCAATCAAAAAGTTTTCAAATTAGTTTTCGGGATATGAAAGTTGTGGGTCAACCACGATCCGATATTCGTACAACTTAATTACCCTAAACAGCCTGGAATATTTTTGAGTGGAACACGATGTGCTTTTCGTTTAACTTTTGGGTTAAACGGGTAGCATTAAGTTCCAAGGAGTAGAATAGGGTTGTAACTTTATGTAGAACAAAACAAAACAAAACCTGCCCTATTAAGTCAATAGTAAAGTATTTTTTTCTTTCCCTTACTGCTTTGACCACCTTTTTCGTTCGAACACTACGTGTACGGCCAGATCTTTTTCTGTCACAAACAGAGGAGGTCTCATTGCACCTATTGATATCCCGGTACACAAACATTTGACTAATACCAAGCGTAAGGAGAGTTTTAAAATTGCATTTGGCTCCATACCAACTTTGGGTAATGCAATCACAGCGATTCGGTTCTCTTTATCAACCCACTCCGTTTTAATATCGCAAAATATTATAAAATGAGTTGGTGCCAAAATTAGAAAACACAATGAGCAATCGTATAAAAATGACAGATTCTAAATTCAAATGTAATATCTTTCTTATTTTTATTGTAACAGTATTTATGGCCAGACTGTGTCTAGTATTGTTTAGGTTTAGATATTATCTATGAAAATTGAATTGTATTAATTATGCTTAAGTTGTAATCTGACATCCAATTATTCATTTATTATTGAATCAGAATTGATTATTGTTACATTTTTTCGACACTTATTAATGAATTTGTTAATTTTAGACGACGACGTCAAATATTTGCCTACTGAAATATCGATAAAACACGCTGAACCCATTGCAGATAAATTTATACATTCATTCATTAACCTAATCACGTAAAATCTGATGTCTAAACCCACAGAGCAAGGCAGGGTCTTACTGATTACTCCCGTGGGCTTTGAGTGACGTCTAAAGACCACATTATTCAAATTAAAATACGAATATTACGCAGTCTATTTTAGCGGAATTCAAAAAGGGTTTGCAGACGTTACATCGCGATTATCATGCTTTTCTTATTTAAATTTATCCAAAGCTTTAAGTGACAAGGCGATTAATACTTCTGGATAGCACACTAAAGCGAAAGCGTAGCTCCTAAAATATTTCCTTGTGTTTAAAATGTGCTCTTAATATTATGAAGATTCAAGATAATCATACAGTATTTACTCAAAAAGAGCTACGCTACGAGACTTTATTATACAATAGTAAGCGAGCAAGGATGACTTTAATCATAAAAAACATTCTAGATAACAAATGGTTATCTAACTCACAAAAAAGACTCTAACCAAAACAAAGTTATGTATTTTTAAATAATTGTTTATTTTAAACGTCGTTAAGGGTTAACATCTACAAACGAATCATAAGTAGGTACCATACCATGTAGTATCTAAGAGATAAACCCTTGTCGTATTAGCTGTGTGGGCCTGACAATTTTAAAAGCATACGAGTTTTTGCACGGAAGCAGGAACGCAAAAACTGGATTAAACCGAGTTCCGGGACATGTCAAAGTAGGATTTGTGTATGGACAACGAAACATCAAGCTAGACACTACGTAGTCTTATTCAGTTGGTGTAAGGATTATTCTTTATCAAAAATGTATTGTCTGATGGGCCGGCGACTGTACAAATCCGTGGGGAATCCACAGGGATGTGGGTTAACAAATAAATTGCAAAACATAACAACATACTCGTAACTGGTGTATTTTGTTATATATAACATACCTATTTATGTATGTTATGTTATTACTTTATATCAAGAAAAAAACTTAAACCGTTTTGTAGTAAGAAAACTTACGTAATAGGTAGTCTCCAGTTTCCATTTGTATCCGTCAGAAGTTTTATATCTTGGTCTCTATCAGATCAATAACCTTATCGTACGCCTAAGTTATCTTGAAGGAACCATTTGTCTTGATATTACCTACAACCTTAATTTTCTTTTATGTAGAAGGTGCTTGGGGTTCAAAAAATTTTTACAGACACTGTGAGTGTTATTAACCATTGTACAGACAGTCATGTAAATATTAGTCTGTCTAAGCCATTATAATAAATAATAATAAATTTTCCCACACATCGCCATCTAGTCCCAAAGTAAGCTACTCAAAGCTTGTGTTATGGGTGCCAGACAACAAATATAATACTTAAATACTTTTGTTTGTAAATATATACATACATGATATACATAGAAAACACCCAGATCAATACAAACAGACATGTTCAAGCACACAAATGTTTGTATTGTGCGGGGATCGAACCCGCAACCCGCTGCGTAGTAGGCGATTTCTCGACCACTACACCAGACGGGTCGTCAAAATTATCTAAGGTATTCTACATCTATATCTCTTTCTATAGCACACTATTTATAACTCAAAAAAAGCTTAACCGATTTGGCTGAAAATTGGCGGGGAGAAGGACAAAGGATATATTCCGTTAAACAGGGCCTGAGCTGGGGTTGGACAAGGCCGGTCGAAATAATGTTCGCTGGCACCGCTTAACACACACAGCGCAAGACAGCGCCGACGGGACGGGGCTGGGGACGAAACAAAGTACGCTTGGTCCGCTAGTTTAAGAGAATTTAATTATGCTCGTTAAATTTTCCACGACAAAGATTACCTAATTCCGCCAATAATGTCATGAAATGACAACAAGTTCATAACTATGTTAAATATTCAATATAAACAAATGATTATGGTATCTCTGGCCACAGATTTTATTTAAATTATGCTCGATTTCACCGACAAGGATTGGAAGTGACCACGAGACACCTTGTCAATGTCAGAAGCGAATTTAATTAGCAGCCTCCTAAAATATTTGTGCTAAGAAAGAGTGCGAAATTAAAATCTATTCCGACTTTAAGTCAATGCGGCAAGGTCTGGTATTGGCGGTCGGATTTACTTCCTGTATCAGTTTCCTGAAAATTCAGTGTAAGAAAAGCAGTAATCAAAAGAAAATGTAAAGAAGAGGATCTCAAGTACGACAGATTAGCTAAAGTATGAACTAAAAGATGAGAATTGATCATGTTATTAAGACGTAGTAGTAAACCTACTCGCGTTTGCTCAATACTCGTAGACGAATAATTTGAAATTAAGGTGTTTTAGTTACTGTACAATAACGTAAGCACTTATATTTAAAATAGTATCTTCTTTCAGTTTTAAAAGTAAAGTTCTAACAATAGTTAAGTTCTTGTTAAGAATAGGTATATTCATATTCTTGAATCTGTGCAAAAACCTGTATTTTGAAATAATCTTTTGGTGGCTGGGCTAAACTTCCTACAGTTTCGAATACCATATCTAACCCGTCGGAGTTCGTAAATAACTAGGTAGATAGAAACATGTCCAGTAGTTAGGGAGGCGAGGTAGCTAAATGGCGTAATTCAACGGCGCCGTCGAGACCTATCAAAATCGAAAGATAAAATAATTTCGAAAAGAAAAGCTCGTATGATAAAAACCATTTTAGCGGTGGGTTTGGCGTGTACGGTTTTTCAAAAATGTAAAAAAAAAGGTTACTTGGGCATTCTCGAGCGCGTCAGATATTCATACTACGTATGCCCCAAGTGCCTCTGATAACAACGGTATACTAATCTGCCGGTTTGCGTGGTGGAGGTAGGCATATAAAGTAGTCAAAAATGTTAAAAAAAAAAAATTACTCGAGCGCGTCAGATTTTTGGAAGGGGTGTTAAGTAGGCCCCAAGGAAGCTCCCTTAAAAAAAACTGACGATTTTGGCGTGACCATAAGTTACGATGAATTTTTGAAAATGCAAAAAAAAATAGTTTTTTTTTGAAATACTCGAGCGCGTCAGATTTTCATAGGGGAGGTTCATCTCGGTATCCTGAAAGCATATTTTCTTAATCTGACAAAAATGTTGGTGGGTTCTCTTAATCTGACCGGAAAGGTTTTTTGGTTTCTTGTTTTTTCCTTTCTTCTTTCTTTTTAACACTTTTGCAGCGGTGCGATTACTTAACCGCGCCTCCGCGTACGCGGGTGGTTTTTGGCATATTTCAAATAGTCATAGAAGGTAAACTATAATAGATATCTGTTTGATTTATTTTTTATTTTGTTTTTGCTTTCTTGTATATTGTTTATAAAAAATAAAACAATGAAATATTGTAATACTACTTTTAGTTATTTACCAATGAAAATAGTATGTTTCTCGAAAAAAAAAACTCTAACAGAAGACTTACAAACTGAAATTGAAGCTTATAAGTACTATAAAGTGATAAAAACTATGAATTTTACATTGTGTAATCTTTTTATGTATGTTATATATTGAAATATGGAACGTTACATAAAGGGCGTCGCGCACTGGCCGCGGGGCGCTCTTGAACGATCGGCTCTTGTTACTGAATGAACTCACTCACACAGTGAAATTTTGTATCAACGTGTGTGTTATATCAACAAAAGTCTTATTTCGTTCGCGGATACCGCGTACGACAAGTGATTTACGAACAGTAAGTATTAGAATGCATCACTTGCTATGCGCGTGAACCGCGTATGAAATTAAAAGCGCGATCACTTGGTATCCGCGTGAGCCGCTGTGAAAGTGTTAATAATTCTTCACTTCGTTTTGCTGACGGTACGTCCAAAAAACAATTTGAGGATCAACAGGCTATTGAATAATATACATACATGAAACTGTACATGTTAATAATACTTTTGTATACAGATACGCGTAACCTTTTCCAAGTCCACGAAAATTGTCGAGAAGCTTTAGAAAAAAAAAAAATTTGAGATTAAAGTAACATAATTTAATCATCGTTATTTCATATCATTTTTTTAACACCCTCAGTTTTTAAGATATACTCAAAAAACCGGGAGTTTGAGTTTTTATGAAGCTTCAAGTCAAAAAGTTTTAACTTTGGACAAAAATGTAAAGAGACCTTTTTTGTGTAAAATGTATCGTTCGCGACTTATATGCCGCAACGCGTTTTACGGAAGACGAAATGGCTCCTCCACACTCTTGGTCATGCGGAAACCGGCAGATTTTGTATTTTTAGTACGTTTTAGATTATATTCTTCAAAATAAAAAATAAAAAAATCGCGCTCGAGAATGCCGGATTAACGTTTTTTTTTTACAAGTTCGCGACCCTATAACTCGGCGGCGTCAAGGACTTATCGTCAGATTAGTTAAATTTAGTCTTAAAACACTAAAATCAACCCCCAATATCTTAATCTGACGCGCTCGAGTATTACAGACTATCGCTTTTTTTTTACTAATCTGATCGTCTATCCTAGGCGCGCGCCACTACATACAGAGCTAAATACTTTACAAGGTTGTTCTATTAGGTCCAAGGTATCTCTCATATCTTAAACTGCCACGCTCGAGTATTACCGAAAATTCCCCTATTCGCCTCCCTAACTACAGGTAACCTTCTGCCGTTACTTGGACATGTTTCTATCTACCTAGTTGAATAATTTCAAGTTCTATTTCAGGGTTCCGTACTTTTAGAAGAATTAAAATTCTTATAGAAATACGCACGTACTTCGATTTAAATGCATGTCAATGCCTTTTGATCACACAAAAAAGATATCAAATTATAAATAACTAACACATCGGTCTTCAATTACTTTTGACGATCACAACATTTTTACTTTTAAAACGCAAACTTGCGATTTCTAGGCAATTGACCTATTTACTCCCTGTGCACACGGAACCTCTAAATATTCATGAACTAATATTACGTAGAAAACAACATCTGAATTTATCAACGTCTGAACTGTTAACCATTTGGCTGCCTTAAAATTACGAAGAATAACCCAGGCAATGGCAATTTTTACTCGTTATTCATTTTAAAAAATCGTAAAAAAATAATGCGCTTTTATTATTTTAAAAAAACATGCACACTCGGGCCCAAGTGGTCAGCACACAGCGTGTTATTGGCCAAGCACTCGGGTCCAAGTGCTTTATATAAAATGACGTCAAAAAAGGCATTGCCGTAAACACTCGGGCCCGAATGGGCAGCACCGCTTAAATGGTTAATACTAAATGAGTAAAGTGATAAAGTTACCTTAACTTACAGAACCTTAGTCGTTGCTCTAAAAATTGTCCTCTTCGTCTAAGAACGCATTTGTGAGCAGACGTGTGTCACGTTGCTCTAAAAATTGTTATATACCGTTACGCTAAACAAGTAAGTAAAACTAAGTGCATAAACACCAAATTTCCGTAAACAAGAAATAAGTAAAATAAATAGCATCGCATCGGCCACGGCAAGTATCAGCGGGCAGGGGGACCTCATTTACCCCCGCCAGAACGAAACAGCCTGTTATTTTTGATCTCGCTCCAACTACGCAAACATCTAACCGGTGCAACGGTGGACGCTACGAGCTCCGCCCCCTTGCTACGCGCTACGAAACTACGATAAGCTGCTACGACGCGCCTTCGCTTCCGTTATTATCATCGCCTATTCACTGCCTACGAAACAGGTTTTTTAAGTGCGATTAACAAGTGTTCTCGTTCGCTATGCCAAACCGACAAACGGAACACGCAATGAATAAATCAAACTCTGAGACAAATATAACCGGACTTGCGGGCGAGTTCGACTCACCAAACTTTGTAAGCCGGCGTGTGAAAAGGAAAAGTAGTCAAGACCCGGACTGTAAATTAAGTGACTACAAAGAAGAAATCAAAACCATGATCTCGACAATGCTGGCTGCGCAGGGTAACCAACTTCAGAAAATTACCCCAATTTTGGCTGACATTAAGGAAACAAACAACAATATCGAGAAATCGATGGCTTTCCTTACTGCCCAAAACGAAGAACTTAAAAAGAAATTGGACGCGTTCGAGCTTCAAGCCAGGAAAGACAGGGAATACATAACTCTCTTAGAAGACAAAGTTGAGGATTTGCAGAGGGAAAATAGAAAATCAAATATACAAATTAAAAATGCTCCAAAAGTTGCCAGTGAAAGTGAGATAGAATTGAAAGATATGGTGCTGAAGTTATCGGAAAACGTGGGCCATTCCATCACCAATGCAGATATAAAAGATGTATACAGAGTTAGAAACAAGAAAGATGAAAAAAATAGGCCGATTGTAGTAGAATTATCATCCACAGTTTTAAAGAGAAACTTCTTACGAGCCGCCAAGACATTCAATATAAGGCACAAGGAGAAACTCTGTGCCAAGCACTTGGGGCAAACCAATAATGAGTACACGCCTATATACATTTCTGAACAGTTGACAGCCAGAGGTGCCCGACTCCACTTTCTCGCACGAGATCTGATAAAATCGAGTGACTATAAATTCTGCTGGACAGCTCACGGCCGTGTCTATGTCAGAAAGAGCGAAAACTCACCAATAATTCTAGTAAGAAGTGAACAGCAGGTGCAAAACTTATTACAGTCAAAATGACTAAAGTCTCAACCTATCTGGCTGTTATTGTTTTTATCTTTTGTAAGTTATGTTATTTTCTTTACTGTTTGTGCTTACGCACCACTCACGCACAATGATATGTTTCTCTTACTAAATCATTTCAATGAATTAATCCATTACACACTCACATACAAATACACTTATAAACCAATTAAAACACACAACGCCAATAACCAAACAATACGTTTTTACTCTCACTGTTTCAGACCACAAACATCACCAATATCTGTACCAGACTACTCTTATTATATTTGTTTTTTACCACTTACTGCTAACGAATTGAGATTTTTTAAAATTAAATATGAATAAAGTTCTGAATAACATTATTGCAATAGATGATTCTGACACGTATTCTAACTTTAAGTGTAAAATTAGCGACCTAAAGAATATTATTGTAGTACAAAACACAGACTTTACGATAATATCCCAAAATATTCGTGGCATATATGCCAACCTCGATGACTTTCAAGCAAACGTATCCGTTCTTGACTTCAACACTGACCTTTTCATCCTTACTGAATGTAAATTGAACTCAGATAAACGCATCCCTCAGATAGCAGGTTATAATTCTTTTCAAACATCAAAACATCTAAATCAATCAGATGGTGTGGTCGCCTACGTAAAAAACACTCTAGTAGCCAACGTAACTGAAATCAACTTAAGCCATGCGTCATGCCTCCAGATATCTACGCCTCAGCTTACAGTTCTTGGTATTTATCGTTCACCCTCCAATCGTAAGGCCGAGCAATTTATAGATTCATTAGGTATCCACTTGGAACTAATTAAAGGTACAAAAAATGTTGTCATTACCGGAGATATAAACATTAATATTATTCATAGGTATGACGAACAACCTTACGAACGCTCTAATAGACATAATTACCTAGAAATGTTAGCTTCACAGGGTTTTCATCCAGGTCATTCCATTCCAACAAGAGGACCTAGTTGTCTCGATCATTTTATTCTCAAACTCGACCATGCTCGTCAAAACGCCACTATTGCTATACTCGATACCACTATTACTGATCACAGCACTATCTTCTTAAAAATATCTGGCACTAATAAACCTATAACAAATTATAAAACTATAACCAAAATTAATTACGATAAAGCCCTAGATTTTTTAAAAACAGTACAATTATCGGAGTCATTAGTATATACTGACCCAAACGATATAACTGAACTTTTAATTAAAAAACTACAACAAAGCTTAGACATTAATACAACTACTCATTTTATCTCAGCTAACAAAAGGATCTTAAAACCTTGGGTTACTCCTGGTATGCTACGCTGCATCAGGAACCAAAATAATATGCAAAGAAATCTTAAACTTGACCCATATAATAACACTCTAAAAATAACATATAAAAGGTACCGCAACTATTGCAATTGTATTCTCAAAAAGCTTAAAAGAAACTATGAACGCGAACAGCTCACTAAAGCTCAAAATTACCCCAAAAAGCTATGGAATACTATAAACGGAATAACTCAACATAAGTCCCCCAAAACCCAAAACCAGGAATTACTCCATACAACTGCATGTCCACAGGCATCGATAGATATGACTAACACATACTTCGCGAATATTGGAAAAAAACTGGCAGCAAAAATTACCACATTAAATTCACGCCCAGTAAATTGTAGCGCAAGCGTAAATCAAGTTTCATCTTTTGTCCTATACGACACTGACTGTGCAGAAATATGTGACATAGTAAATTCCTTAAAACTAAGTAGTTCTCCGGGATGGGATAATATCCCAACTTCTTTTCTAAGGCTCGCTCTTAGTGATGTAGCGCCAATTATCTCCCATTTGGCTAACTTGTGTTTCGAACAAGGTATCTTTCCAACCGTACTCAAGCAGGCTTTAATAACACCAATACATAAGGATGGCAGCAAATGTGACCCTTGTAACTACCGTCCGATTTCTGTGCTTTCATCTTTATCTAAGATTCTTGAAAAATTAATTAACATTAGGCTCACAAAATTCTTAAAAAAATATAGCATCATAGCAAAAAATCAATTTGGCTTTCAAAGTGGCTTGTCAACTGAAAATGCAGTACAGGCTCTTACAACTCTAGTGGCACAAGAAGTGGATGCGGGAAACAAATGTCTGGGAGTATTGCTCGATCTAAAGAAGGCGTTCGACACAGTTTCGGTACCCATTCTGTTTAATAGACTAGAGGAAGTAGGGGTGAGAGGTATTCCTCTCAAATTATTCAAAGACTACCTTACTAACCGTAAACAGCGTGTTCGAATAGGAAACTACACCAGCCAAGAAGCTACTTTAACTTTCGGTGTCCCACAGGGGAGCGTACTGGGACCAACGCTTTTCTTGGTGTACATAAATAATCTTTGTCGTTTAAAACTAACCAATGGTACTGTATTTTCTTACGCAAATGATACAGCTATCGTGTTTTACGGCAAATCCTGGTGTGAAGTAAAAAAATCTGCAGAAGGAGCTCTAGCAATGATAGCATCCTGGTTAGATACAAGCCTACTTACCTTGAATGCAGCCAAAACACAATATATTTGTTTCAGTAAAAATATCACAACTCAACCCCCCTCAAACTTTGATATAAAAATTCACAAGTGTGGTGATCCTTCTAACACCGACTGTTCATGTACTAGAATTAAGAAAGTTGCTTTTGCTAAATATTTAGGGGTTCTCGTTGATCAGCGCCTTTCTTGGCACTTACACATTGAATTGACCATGAAAAGAATGCGAAAGATGATATGGACTTTCAAAACTTTACGTCACATTGCGAGTAAAAAATTACTTACTCAAATATATGTTGCACTGGCTCAGTCCATACTACTATATTGTATATCAGTATGGGGCTCAGCTGCTAAAACAGCTCTACTATGGCTGGAACGAGCCCAAAGGCTGCTAATAAAAGTTATGTTTCTAAAACCATATAGATACCCCACTGAAAATCTTTATCACGAAGCTAATCTTCTGTCAGTTAGAAAACTATACATATTAGGCATTGTTCTTAAAATGCACAAATCTCTCCCCTTTGATGCTAAATTACTAACCAGGAGAAGGAAAAATAAGGTTGCCTCGCTACCCACCGTAAAATCTGACTTTGCAAGACGTCAATACTATACGCAGTCAGCCGCAATTTATAATAAAATAAATAAATACCTTAACATATACCCCCTTAATAAAAACAAATGTAAAAACACGGTCTTGGAATGGTTAAAATCTTTGAGTTACATGGAGACTGAATTGTTGCTTAAAAACTAACATATCATTATTATTTTTATCTTTTATGTACCTGTAAGTTATTCATTGGTCTTTACGAAAATGAAGGTGAGTTAGGGTTGCAACACATATACGCGCAGGCACGCACACACACACACACACACACACACACATACACACACACACACACACACACACACACACCACAGGTGAGCAGTAAGAAAAATAAAATAAAATTAAACACATTTCATAAAAATTATATTTCTTGCTTGTTTAGAGTTTAACTAAAGTAATTTAGTATGTTATGAACATGATTGTTAAAAGAGCGGTTCTTCCTACCACAGGCGATATATTGCCTAAAAGGAAGTTCCCACAACTAATGCTTATATTAGACTAAGTTACAGAAATAAAATATTTGTATTTGTATTTGTATTTGTATTAGTACAGAACTCTAGATGTAGTAGCCCAATTCGCACTTAGCCCGTTTTCACTCGTCTGTTTGATTTCAGCTGTACCTATCTGTCCCAGCGTTCATTAACGTTCCGTTTCCCCAACACTTGTTCATGCATCGGATCACTCAGTCGGAATTATTTTACACTTTGATGTTTTTATATAATTTTGGTTGAGGGTATGTGTTTAGGATGACACAAGTTTTGCAAATACTTGCAAAGAGTCGTGTAAAAAGGCTATTTGATAATATTAGACAAAAAAATATGAACGAGAATGTTGATACAACTGCGGTGATTGTGCACATTAGTATTGAATAATGACTTGTCTGCAGAAAAAAACTGGCCCATTGCCAAGTAATATCAATTGATAGAACCCTAATATCTCCAAGCCCGATATGGGGTAAATAATGTTTAATTATCTCAAGTTTTGCTATTGAATAGCTAATATAACTATGCAAGTAATGTGTTGGAGTTTTTTTAACTTACCATAAAATTTTCAAATGTAAATAAAAATAGCTTTAGCACAGTATTTAGCAGTAATTGTTACTGAATTGTTTCAATTTGCATTTCAATCATTAAAGAAAATTGAGTTTCGTGGTATAACAAATAATAATACCGATGATGATTATAAACATTATTGACTGAAGTCAACTTAAAATCAACATAATCCAAATCAAACAAGTAAACCATGTACAAGATTACATTAATACAGATACACACGGTACAGGAAAAATTGTTGTCAAAACTATATTATGCGAACTCAAACCGCATACTATGATTACCTTTAAGGCAGCACTTTGCAACACAATTTTCCTAGATAGCACAAGTTACTGTGTTTCAAATAAGATAAACTACTTCAGCAGTGCAGTCATAATGGTTGCGACACCACATTGTTTTATTGAAAAGTAATCCCAGAGGGAGACAATTCCATTTGGCGGGATTGACAGACTTTTAATTAGCAATGAAAAATTTGTGAAAAGTTCGTTACCGGAGACAAACTTCGCGTTTATTTTTTCGCCGCCGTCTCTTAAGTAATGCGAATAAGTATTCGGAGAAGGTTCGGAGTAAGAGTATTTATTATCCGTACAAACCTTTCCATCAGCTACCGATCTTGAAGAATTCACTGGAGAATTCTCCACGGGAAGTTGACAAATCAGTATTGAATCTGTTGCGATAAATTTCGTCGCGAATGAATAAGATAAACGTATATGTCACCGTAATATTGTAAACGATGCAAAAATTTTAATAAAATGCCTTACCGTGCTAAACCTAAACTTTTACCGAGCTTGTTAAAAATCAATGTAGTCTGTCGCTATAACCTCACGTGTTAGCAGATAATTTCGCGGTTTTCACACTATTGCAGTATATTTGGAAGTAGCTAGCCTTCTCGGCACCATGCCGCGATCGCAGGTTCCAGATTTGGAAAATGTTTTTATTTATACATAGTTTCTTCTTTATTTTTATTAAGGTGAACATTTATTTTTCGCTTTCCCTTAGATATAGTTTATATTGTCAATAAGTTTATTTATAAGTATGTTTATAAATTAAGGACTAAGTTACTAGTTGACGAGTTTAGTTAAACTAAAGCCTGATTTTACCAACGTCATATAAGATATAGTCGTCGAATTAAATAAATACGGCTGATTTGAAAACATCACCTTTTTGTCAGCAATCATTTATGTAAATGTCATTTAAAAATCGCTCGTTTTATACTGTGAATCGGATAAATTTTATCTGGCGTATGTAAAACCAGCCCTAAGGGACATATAGAAGGACGCGGAAATTCATAGATTGAATACAATTAATAACACAGTCTGGCCATAAATACTGTTGCAATTAAAAATAAGAAAGAAATTACATTTGAATTTGGAATCTATCATTTTTATACGATTACACATTGAGTTTTCTAATTTTTGGCGCCAATATATTTTATAATATTTTTCGATATTAAAATGGAGTGGGGTGATAAAGAGAACCGAATCGCTGTGATTGCATTACACAAAGTTGGTATGGAGCCAGATATAATTTTTAAAACTCTTCATACGCTTAGTATTAGTCAAATTTTTGTGTACCGGGCTATTAATATGTACAATAAGACCTCCTTTGTTTGTGACAGAAAAAGATCTGGCCGTCCACGTAGTGTTCGTACGAAAAAGGTGGTCAAAGCAGTAAGGGAAAGAATACGCAGAAATCCTGTCCGAAAGCAAAAGATTTTATCTCGGGGGATAAAGGTAGCACCCAGAATCATGTCGCGTATTTTGAAAGATGACTTAGAACTTGCAGCCTATAAGAGACGCACTGTTCATTTTTTAACCGATAATTTAAAACAGAATAGGGTGGTAAAATCGAAAAAACTACTGAAGCGGTACGCAAAAGCAGTTCACAGAAAAAAATTGTTTACGGATGAGAAAATCTTTACAATTGAGCAACATTTTAACAAAAAAATGACTGTATTTATGCTCAAACCTCGCTAGCTTCCCAATTAGTCGGCAGAGTGCAACGTGGGCATTACCCGACTTCAGTGATGGTTTGGTAGGGTGTTAGCTATGAAGGAGTGACTGAGCCATATTTTTGTGAAAAAGGTATCAAAACATCGGCACAAGTGTATCAAGATACCATTCTTGAGAAGGTAGTTAAGCCCCTTAACAACACCATGTTCAATAACCAAGCATGGTCTTTCCAATAAGACTCGGCGCCGAGTCATAAAGCTCGGTTCACGCAGTCTTTTTTAGAAGCGAACGTTTTGGACTTCAACAGAGCTGAAGACTGGCCTTCGTCGAGTCCCGATCTTAATCCGCTGGATTATGATTTCTGGTAAGTTTTAGAGAGTGCGGCATCTAAACGCCATGATAATTTGGAGTCCCTAAAACAATCTATACGATTGGCAGTGAAGAATTTTCCCATGGAAAGAGTGCGTGCTTCTATTGATAACTCGCCTCAACGTTTAAAGGACTGTATGGCAGCAAATGGAGACCACTTCGAATAAGCTTTTTATATTTAAAATTGTTCCATTTTTATGTATAAAACTAACACACTGTAAAAGTAGTAAATATTATTGGATGATCAAACGAACTTACCTTAAGTGAAGTTCGATCCAAATTGTCCTGACTTCGACGAAGAGATTTAATTGACCATGTAGTATGCCCTACTACGCGTCCATTCACTCGCACACAGGTTTAGCGCAAGAAAGAGAAGGTAAATGACCTCACTCCCTCCCACGCCTCACAGCACTGCCAGCCGCCTGTCGCTCATTTATTTCAGAGCAAGGAGACCGATGTATGAGATGTACAACATTGATTCTACTTATTGTAAGGGTGACGATTATTTTTATAAAAAACGTACACGGGAATTGGGAAGGGTGGGACCTTAAATCTCTTCGTCGAAGTCAGGACAATTTGGATCGAACTTCACTTAAGGTAAGTTCGTTTGATCATCCAATTGTCCTGCCTTCGACTCTGAGATTTAATTGACCATGTAGATGTTTGGAGTAAAATCAATGTTGTTACAATAGAATAAGTTGACATCTCTGATGTTAGTAGTGATTGATCATTAAAACGATCATATAAAACAACAATTCATTGTTCATGTCGCTATCTTTGACATATACATGTATCACTATTACTAAAAAACATTAGTTGTATGATAACTATGATAAGTTATAACTTTCTACTAATAAAAATATCTTTATTAGAAAGAAAGAAGATATTTGTTAGTATTTTTTATTAATGATTAACTAAAAATTGATAATTTATTTATTTTAGTAATTTTAAGCTGAAATAAAGCATTTCTGTTTAATTGTGGCATGTTATAAAAATTGCAAACAATACAGAAGACGTATTGTTGGGCTGAGACGGTTTGCGAATAATATAGTTGTACACACTAAATTTGGCACGTAAAACAAATGATAATTTTATTACGAGGAAAGCCACATACAGTAAACACTTTTTAGTTAGCGCCTTATCTTTGGTAAGATAAAGGGCGTGAAGGTAATGTCGTCTGAAAAATCGTTATCTTATTCTTGCAGTATTTAGCATATTTTATAATTATAGTTTTGAAATACGTATGTACATGCTATTCTATTGCTTTTCAGTATGGGATATGAAGGTATTAATGCGACTGTTTGAAAAATATTCGATCGAATACCAAACACATAAATAATATTTTATAAATTAAAATTTCGAATACCTGAGAAAATTTATATACTTAATTTGGTTATAAAATGTGTTTATGATTTGTATAAAAGTAATTGATTAAAAGATTCATTCTTAGGAATGTAATTATTTTAAGATCATGATTATATTCACGGGTGTCTATCAATGATATATGATTATTTGCTGTGTAAGAAAAAGAATACAATAATTCAATGGCTTTGAAATATTATCGTTATCAGAAAGTTTAAGGCATAGGTAGGTAGGTAATGATTTTTTATGTATTATTTATATTTCATTAAGTATATTAGTTTTTTTTTTAAATAAGATTTAAAATCGGCTTCTGGGAGCTTTATAAGGGCAAACGACCGCAAACGATTTCTCCGATATAAGTTTTGGTACCACCCGGCCCCGACCAAATACGTTTGCCTAATATTCGACTAATCGACCAGGAATGTTCGCCGAGTATTCGATAGTCGGCACATGTTCAGATTTATATATATGATGTATATGATAAATTTAATCATAATTTTATTGCCTGGGTAAATGTCTGGATTACTTTTAAGGATTACAATAAATATCAATCCTATGTTTCAGGTTGGTTGCTATGAGTTTTTTATTTATTAAACTTTGTATATATTTTTAAGTTTGACAAATATTTGTAACATATTTGGCTACAGATGAGACTTGTTTCAATATTATGAGCTGTGTCAAAAAAAAAAAACTGATGATGACTTAGAATAAGGGTACCTATTTTGACACGAAATCCAAAAATAAACGGATATCGTATTAAAAGTACCTATGTCATATCGAGATCCCAAGGGTAAACTGGTTTTATACATATTTAAAAACATCTTTACATATGGTTAATAAAAAACATAGATAATTTGGTTTGAAATAATTAATTGATTCAAATTTTAATAAATAGTCGAATCACATGACGTCCTCTGGCGTAAGAATTAAGGAAAAGTCCATTAAAAAAAAAACATTTTCAAAATAAAATACTTTTCCTCAACCATACCACCCGACCTATTTTATTATTAATTTTTAATTGTTCCACCGTATGTAAGTAACTGGTGAATATCAAGACAAAATGTCCTTTGAAAAATTATTAAACACAGTATATCGAATACTATAAACATCATACAATAAAATGCATATAATAAGTACCTATTTTATTGCTTATTAGAGCAACGTTTTCAAGGAACAGTTCCTTAATAACTTAGTGGCTTTCTGGGGAAGATTGTTGGGGAGTGGGTGGATGTAATTGATTACAAAAAACTGATGATTAGAGAATATATTTACTTGATGTACTTTATTCTTAAATCACAGAATAAATAGTAGGAAAATAAATATGGTTCATATTTCCAATAACTCGAATTAGATTATTATAGTGCAATTTGATTCTAATGCTGCATTGCATTTAGGATACGTCAGTTTTTTTTTAAATATATATATATAAATAATAATTTCCTAGCCTTTTGTTAAAAAAATATTGATAGTGATATTTTTGTAATAATGAATATGGCTTGTATTTATTTCACGTCAAACGTAGGTGTGTGTGTAAATGGCAAATAAAAATAACCGAATTATATGAAATATTGTAATAATACTTGAGAAAATAAAATTGTGTCAATTTATATGCTTTGCTTATGCATTTCCATAAAAAGCAAAAAAGGCATTATCTTCATAAAATGAGCTTGTTTCAATTTAATAGCTACCTACTCTTATGGTATATGTAACAATGTGTCGATAAGTTTTGGTTTATGCTATCTGCCGCATACTTCAATACAATAGAACGTTTGATTTGAATTATTCTTAGGTGGTGCTTGAAACAAGGTCATAGAAACAAAGGTCAATTCCAGGTGACCAAAGGTTGTCACAATTTTTACTGGGCGTTGGCTGGCTTTTCCAAAGATAAAGGACACAGATCTTTATTAAGTTTTCTCGACTCGAGATTAAGTACCGAACTTTGCGACGGTTAAAGAACGTATTCATAAAAAAACATATCACTTTCACAGCATATTTCTCGAAAAACGAAATAACCTCTAAAACAATGGAATACAGCGCACCCTAATAAATCTTATATGACGGTAGTACTATATTGATTTCGGGGTTTGATAAGATGTCTCATTGGCATATTTAAAAAAATACGCTTTCCAGGTAGTTGTTATTGCTTCAGTAAATAAAATCTAAGCTTTACCGAATTATTTACTGAGAAGTTGATTTAATCTTAGTTGGATTTAAAATAAATACGGCAAATTTCCTACCATTCAGAATCATACATTTGCCAGGTATTTAGCAAAGCTCATTCTCATTTTTATTATAGCTGTTAAAATTAAAAGCATTTAATGGAGTTTTTAAACGGACTGGTTTTTATATGGACCCAACCATATTTTGGTACGTCCTGGGCAAGCTTACAGCTTCCTTGCTTGCTAGTTATAATCAAAGAGCCAACCACAAGCTAAATAGCTATAGGTATGAGCAGAAAGCAGAATTGTATGTAGAAAAATCTTGCTTTCTTAAAAAGTACATTGTTTTCTTTTTACAAAATCTATTAAATTCAATATTTTAAGTAGTATTATTAAGCAATTTATGTTTACCATAGCATTGTCTAGTTAGACAATTTTATAGCCATTGGCAAGAAATAAGTACAAAAGAGTTGTGATCAATGGATAAGGACCCAAACCACCCATAACTATGTGAGCTATGGTGGGATGCTATGCTACCGTTTTTAGAGCTTTGTGGAAAACATATTAGGAACGTGTACTGCAGGTTGCAGAGTACGTGTATTTATGATTAAGGTCTAAGTTGTTAAAGTGTTTTTGAGTCATGTTTACTCATGTTTACTATTCTGAGTAAAAATTTACAAAATAAATATTAATTTATTCGATTTGAAATAAATCTTCTGCCACTATTATTACTTGGTAAACCATTTTATTGCTATTTTGGTTTGTACGTGTGATAGCTCACATTTTGCTCCATTTTAATATTTGCCTAAATATTGGCTGAGACAAGTGTTCGGTCGTGGTTTTGCCACGAGTGGAATACGGTAGCCCGTAATAAGTACATGTACGTACGGCCTTAAGGTGATATAACAAAGCATTCATAAGAACACATACCTTTTTTGGTCGGATTCTGATTCCGAGTGCGAGACGTTTAAAACACGCTGGAATTGTGAAGGTAGATCACCGTTGCGAAGCAATTCGCGGCGCGTCATGGGCCACACACATCACAGGTATGGCCGGATGAGTGCGGGCGAGGGCCGCTGATTCATACTCAGAGGCCATAGTGGCGCATCGTCAGCGCTGCTTACTATTAATCATGAATGTCTTTGGCTGTAATTTATTATTATAGCATCAAAGAACAATTGGCTGTAACTTCAGCTAACTTGTTTCCCTTTTTTTGCAATGAAAATGAGGGTAGGATATTGGAAGCAACGCATACCAAAAGTCTCAGATAAGATCTAGAATAATCTAGATAATTAGGACTGGCTGACCTCACGTGTCAGCTCTGCCAGTATTTGCTACAGATCAATATCGCGTATTGATTCGGAGCGGAAAATGCGGACTGGCTAGCATCGCGTGCTAGCTCGGCCGCGAAGCGTAAAGCATGCATGGTGCAGCCACGCTGGGTAGTGCGTTTTACTTCACATTCACTTGTTAAATTAATAACAAAAACATTTTGAACTAACATGTCACTATAAGATAAATTTCGTTTAGCACGAAATAAAAACTTAACGGTTATATACTGTGGTTACTGCGTGCGTTGGATCGGCGCGCGCGCACAGACACGAATGAGCGACAGGCGGCTGGCAGTGCTGTGAGGCGTGGGAGGGAGTGAGGTCATTTACCTTCTCTTTCTTGCGCTAAACCTGTGTGCGAGTGAATGGACGCGTAGTAGGGCATACTACATGGTCAATTAAATCTCAGAGTCGAAGGCAGGACAATTTGCATTAAAATGATTTTTTTTTGTGAAAATATTAATGGCAAGACTAGGTAATAATAAAGTAGTAAAAGGTTTAATTTTAAGTGGGGTATCTCATATTTTCTAATTATCTGATCTTTTTTCAAAAAAAGCTATTTTTTAACCAGACCACTTACCACTTCAAGTCTCAAAACACATTTTACTGCATTTAAACAACAATACACGAGACTACGAAGGGCCGATTTTACCAACGTCAGATCAGACTTATCCGAATGAATAAGTATAAACCGATTGATTTTAAAAGGACATTGAAAAATCCTAGCCTATCCTATATTAAACATAATTTTTCATAAAAGTCAAACGCAGTTTCCTCCACATCTCTACTAGACACATGTAGCACGGACTTACACGAAATATATTTTATGGGCAACATCAACTGTTGCTTTACAATTTAGCCGGAATCTAAATCCGTTTGGCGCGGACCACGAACAACGTTCATAAACTTTATGAACCCTTGACTACAGACTTTAATGGCATTTGTGAAATATTTCTTCGTCCGAGCTTATAAATTAATTGGTCACAGAACTGTGTGAAGAAATTAATACGATTGCTTTACACAATTCCACCTCATCAATTATAGGTCCGACTGTCCAATAAATGACAAAATCTTATTTTTTCTATTATGGCAAGCGAACATGACTTATAACTCTCTGTGTGGTATTTTCTGTGTGCGAAGCACGTGCTACCAGAATCTATGACAGCGCTCGTGAACAAAAAATTGACAACGTTGTCATACTTCTGTTACCATTTCTATAGCAATTTTAGTACAACATTTACGTAGCTGGGCATTATATTTTATTTGTAAGTAAAAATAGAAACTATAGGCACTAATCATTTTATCTTTTGTTACTATAGGTTTGCGTAATTGAATAGCATAAATGGATAATACAATATTTTATTGAAATAACTTTAGTTTAATTGCTTTTCCTAATGACAGCCGGCAATTTGTCATTTCAACTTCCGTTAATAGTTTGTGTCGCTTTCGTCGCGCACGGTGGGAGCGTAAAACGTGACTTCTGGACTTCTTGTAATAATGATTTAGAATGTTTTTAACACTCACAGTGTCATATATTATATTCATAAAGATAAAATAAGAAACCAAAAATTTGCGCAAGGGCGGGACTTGAACCAGCAACCTTTTTGGCTAACCGGGCCAAAACTTAAAAACGCTAAAACTTGTCGTTAAAATGTTAATGAATAGTAACCTTATTCATAAATCATCAACATTCAATTTATCCGTAGCAAAACGGAAATCAAACGAACAGTAATTAATAGAGACCTCGGATACTTAATAGAGACCTGGGATACTAATTCATGAACGCTTAATCAGTTAACAAACTAAACTAAGCTAAGAGTGTCTCATATTTAGTGATCTGGGTCACCTCGAAGACGAGAGGCTGCCTCAGCGTATCTTACGAGCCATCGCGCTACGTGTAATATCTTAACGACCTATTACCAGCAGTGGCCAATCTCTAGACTATACAGATACTGATTAACTTAATTAGGTAGTACGTAAAAAGTCCTCATTGCATTATACACAATAGTATAAATACATATTTTACCTTTCAACATCATACCAATTTCATAGATGGGCCATAACGCTTTTTTACAAACTTTAAAAGAAGGAGGTAATCAATTCAATGTGTATGTATGTGATATCGTTGGAATTTCGTAATATTTGAGTAAATTGATCTATTAAGGCTTCCAGACACGTGTGTAAATTTTCGTAAGTGTATGTATGATTGTATATTTGCATGGTTGTATGTTTTTCCACGTGGATATCTCGAAAAAGAGAGGATAAAGCAATATGATTGATTTTAATTTTTTTTAAGTATATTTCAACCTAGAGTACAGTGTAAGTTGTATCAAAATCCGTCTATTAGCTAATGGTAATAACTAAAAATCATGAAATAAAAAATAATGTAAAAATTAAACACTCTTCAAAAATTTGACTAAAAAACTTAAAAAAACGCATGCGAGTTTTTTGAATTAGGTTTTTTTTTAATTTATTTTTTTACTAACTTTTCGTACCAGTAATCTTTGTAAATTAGTAAAGATATGGCAATATAATGCAATGATATATGCCACAAATAAAGAAGAAATAATAAAAACAGTAATAATTACTAAAATAATATGCATAAGCTACGAGTATATTTGAAAATAATAATAGCATTGTTATTCAAGATACTCTTCAACGTTGCTTTCTTTTGAATTCGACAATTCACGAGAAGGACTCAAGAAAATGTGCTTAATGACATCACACAAACAATTATCCTAAAATGAAGATAATTCTGGCCCGTACAATTGTTTTTCTAAGTTAAATGAGATTCCAAGTTATAATACAAGTATGTATATAGCATAACCTACCTATTGTATGATTTTGGACGTTAACAGGCTCTCTTATATAGATGACTTACCAAATATTGTATAAAAATTTCTTATTGCCGAGAAAAATTGAACTAAAACTTCTTACTAACATCGCCAAAATCCGTTTTTATGCAAATAAGCGGCAAAATAAAGTTGCAATCTAAAAACTTTCTGTAGTTCGGCAGTTCCCTCCCTTCCCTAAGTGAAAACTGCTTTGAATTTCATCACGAAGTTGCCAGTTTTCAGGAAAAAATTAACCTCGCAGTGTAAAATGTACTAAGAAGACGGTGTTATGGCTTGGCCAGTATTGAAAACAAGTGTTAAATTGAAAAAAGTATACGTGCACACAAAAGAAAAAAAAAACAATTTCAATATTTTCGTCGGAATGTTAGCAACGATCGTCACGTATGTCTTGTGCACAGGTTTGTCCTTTTTTCGTATTCGCCTCACGTCTTTCGAACGGGGATACCAATAAGAATACGTGGTTTGTTTCTGATGCATAATTCTCTTATATGGCTAAATTAGCTGCTTACACGCATAAACCCTCGATCGGTGTCGGCACGCAACTCTTATATGGTTTTTAATTAATCTGTGAATCAATTTTGGGAGATAGTAAACACACAATGGTTTCTTGTGGCCTATATCTGTTTGCACAAAGCATTGAACCGTCTATTGATAGTTAGTTACCTAAATGAGTTTTCTATTACCTCAGTACAATAACAATCTTATCTCATTTCTATTTTCACTTCTAAAATGTCTTACGTAAACCAAAGTCATTCTAACATAGATAGCTCTGGATGTTTATGCATAATTGTGACGGCAGCGAGTTGCTTTTAGCTAAAACAGAAAAGAAATCGCAATTTCGCTTACCTAAGGATGGAAATACTTTCATTTTGTCAAGTCACTCTTCCCATTACACGCATTACTAAAAACAAAATGAGAACGCTGAATTTGAAGCTGCGACGTTTCGCGAGCTTTGGGATAACCACTCAAATCTGCACAATTCATGTTAATTCCTTTCAAAGTGATGACACGGTAATCTCAGGTATAATGAACCTATTTATCTCGACATTGTGGTGATGGCAACAAAAAAATGTAAATGAATGGGGTTGAGAAGATGACAGTCATCCAATTTTATGACAGATGGGACATGGGAATTAAGCAGGAAATTGTATGGTAAGGAACGTAACGTAGAATTCAAACATTAGGATTTGCAATAAAATGAGCCAAAAGATTGCCTTTTGTTATTTCATACCAAGTATCACTAAGCAACAGACTTGAAGTGATTTAAACCTAGTTGTGTTTGAGTCGTGCAGTGTAATCATCATCATCATCACCATGAGGCCAAAGTTATCCAGTCTTGGTCGTAGGCCTCCTCCATTCTCTGCCGTGATTTGCGGTCTTGTACTCAGGTCACCCAGCTATGTCCTGCGTGACGTTGGATGTCATCTGACCATTGTTAAGGCGGTCGTCCTTTCCATCTGTAGTTGTTCTGTAGTCTGGAGACCAGGACCCTTTTTCGGGCTATTTAACCAGGTCAAATCCATTTCTTCTTCGCGATTTTTGCGACTACATCTCTCAGCCTAGTTTTCTGGTGAATAAACTCGTTGCGGTTCCGGTCTCTGAGAGTGATTCCGAGCATTATTCTCTTCATTTTTCTTTGCACAAGCCGTGCGGACTTATAGTGAGGGACATAGTTTCAGTACGATAATTACAGACCGGTGATATGTTCAGTGTGGCAGTTTGCCTTTAAAGATCCTTCCGTTGGCTCCGAATGCTGACCAGACCTGCGGGATTCTGGGACCAACCTCTACCGTTTCATTAACACATCCCAGAGTAATGTTGTGGTCAAGGTATCTTTTTGGACCAGGTCACTAGGCAATTAGTAGTTAGTAACGTCTGGGAAGTTTGTCATTAGTTTGGTTTTTGAGACATTTATCCCCAGGCCTACACTTGCAGAGTGAACTTTTAGGCTATCAATCAATGTGATCATTTTTCTCAATGTGCTCCGATATCAGGACGATGTCGTTATCATCATCATCATCATTATCAGCCAAAGGACGTCCACTGCTGAACATAAGTCTCCCCCACGGCTTTCCACAGCGACCGATTACTAGCGGTCTGCATCCAGTTTGATCCTGATATCTTTATAAGGTCGTCTGTCCATCTTGTTGGTGGACGTCCTACGCTGAGTCTTTGGTCAAAGGGTCTCCAATCTAGAACTTTCCTGCCCAAACGGCCATCAGTTCTTGCGCTATGTGCCCTGCCCATTGCCACTTGAGCTTACTGATTCTCAAGGCTATGTTCGTTACCTTAGTTCTTCTACGTATCTCCTCATTTCTGATTCGATCACGTAGAGAAACACCCAGCATAGCCCTCTCCATCGCTCGTTGCGTAACTTTGAGCTTCTTTATAAGGCCCATAGTTAGAGACCATGTTTCGAATCCGTATGTCATCACTGGTAACACACACTGGTTGAAGACTTTCGTCTTTAGACACTGAGGTAAATGAGACGAGAAGACACTCTTGCGAAATTTCCCGAACGCTGCCCAGCCGAGTTGGATTCGTCGATTGACCTCTTTCTCGAAGTTGGACCTACCCAATTGGATCACTTGTCCCAGGTAGACGTACTCGACACAACTTCGAGAGTTGAGTTCCCAATGTATACTGGAGTGGGTACAACAAGGGAACTTGACATAATTTTCGTCTTCTCCGTGTTCATTTTAAGACCCACTTGTTGGGAGACTCGGTCAAGGTCTTCGAGCATAGTGCCAAGATCGTCCAGCGTTTTTGCCACAACGACTCTATCATCGGCAAATCGGAGGTGTGTGATGTATTCGCCATTGACATTGATGCCGATTCCTTCCCATTCCAGAAGTTTGAAGGCGTCTTCCAATGCCGCTGTGAACAGTTTCGGAGATATAACATCTCCCTGTCTCACACCTCTCCGCAGTGGAATCGTCCTCGTATTCTGCTCCTGTACTCGGACCGACATGGTGGCGTTATTGCAAAGGCACTTGAACACCTCTATATACCTATAGTCAATGTGGCACCGCTGCAGAGGCTGAAGCACCGCCCAAGTTTCGATCGAATCAAAGGCCTTTTCATAGTCCACACACGCTAACCATAGAGGCATATTATACTCCTCTGACTTCTGTATAATTTGCCTAAGCGTATGGATGTGGTCTATGGTACTGTAGCCTTTTCGGAAACCGGCTTGTTCGGGAGGCTGGAAGTCATCTAACCTACGTGCGAGACGATTCGTGATGACCCTTGAAAACAGCTTGTAGACATGGCTCAGGAGTGAGATGGGTCTGTAGTTCTTCAATAAGGTTTTGTCTCCTTTTTTGTAGAACAACACCACCACACTCCTGTTCCACGCCTCGGGCGTGATGCCCTCTAGCAGCACGGAATTGAAAAGTCTCTGAAGGACTTTATGTTGAGGTTATGTTGTTTCGGAAACTAACGTTTTGTGGTATTTCTCTCGTCCTCGCAGAATACTTGGAGGTCAAAGGAGATGGCGTGGCAGGCGTGATCCAGCAGTAGACTCGGCGCTGAAATCCGTTATTCCAACCCCTTTGAAGGTAAATTTTTCATTTTTATTCTTGCTGGAGGGTAGTTTTTCATTCCCAATTCACTTTATTTAAGATTTCCCATAGCATTATTTAAGTAGATTTACATTTGAAAAGCATAAAATAGGTCTTTTGTCTTCTTTTGTGTGTGTGTGTGTGTGTGTGTGTGTGTGTGTGTGTGTGTGTGTGTGTGTGTGTGTGTGTGTGTGTGTGTGTGTGTGTGTGTGTGTGTATATATATATATATTGCCGGATCCACAAGGTAGTCATTTAACTCTCTCTACATTTGGGTGCAGCAGTCTGGTATTAACGTTTGTATCTCATCAAGGCTTTAATTTTAGTGTGGTTAGGAATGTAAGTGGTATTGAAAACCTTCTTTTTTCAGTTTTAGAGTTTAAAGAGATGGTTGCTTTTACGAGCCTGTGATCGCTCCCTGTCGTAAATTTGTTAGCACATAAACGTTGGTTACTATCGATCATGGTCTTATTTGCGTCCTAACGGGCAGTAAAAGTCGGCGATTAACAGTGTATATTTGCTCTTAACACTACGACGAGATAGGATTACTTTATTTATACTATTGCACAATTTATGCAATAAAATGGAAACCAAATAAATACAATTAATACTTACATAATATAACACATACATAACACAAGCAATAAAATAAATACATCAATATTACATACCAACATATATTACAGACAGTATATACTATATATAATGACGAACGTTGTAGATACATGTTATGGAGATGATTCCGATATATGAAGGAAGTGTGCACGGACGAGTCTCTTAAATGAGGACTTACTGGGAGCTTGTTGAATATTTGCCGGAAGGGCATTCCAAAGACAAATGGCTTGGACAAGAAAAGAGTTTGAGATGAAACCTGTGTGGTGTGAAGGAGTAGCGAGGGAAAGATTATGAGAAGAGCGCAGTGGACGCGTGTGCGTCTCACTGTGGAAGGTGAACTGGGATGTTAAGTAGCTAGGAGAATTAAGATCGTGTAATACCAAGAAAAGCGTGCAGAGGATTCTGATTTTACGTCGAACATGAAGGAGTAGCCATACAAGTTGTGACCGAAAAGAAGAGATGTGATCATATTTACGGAGACAGTATTGGACATTAACCCCGTTGAAGCAGACCGGCGCTACTTAGGCAATTTTAATAGGTGACATTTGCCGCTTACTGCCGATAATTATAATTTTGTTGCATCATGTTTATGTTTGAGTGGAGTTTTCAGGGGTGTTGTTTGAACGAACAAAGCTGTATGTACGGGTACCTTACTGTAAGTTCTACAGAATTTTGCACCTGACTAACAAAGTAGTACATTTTAAGTTCTCGTTTCAATATTCGACATACGAATATAGAGGTAATTAATTTATATATAGAGTGGGATACCTGAATTTAGTCCAAAAAGTTAATTTAAACCGTGCTGCGGTAAAAATACTCATATTATATTTCACGTTCATTTTATCAAGACTTAGTCCAAACCAATCTTCAGGAAGTAATGTATTGTGAATCGGTAAAAGCCCATTAAGAAAGAGTAGGTAAACCACTTTGACAATAATAAAATGAATATATTGATTAACAAGTTCATTATTTAATTTTTTTTTTAAAATCATATATCGCATTTATTTATTTATTTCAGGAAAACATAACAGATTACAATCAATTTCATTACATTAAGATACTTATATAATAGTATTGTACTAGATAGCAATCCCAAACATGTTTCCACGGCAATTACATAGTGGTGTCTCCTAAATTAAACAACATAATTTAAACATAACAATTAAACCAATCATACTATAAGAATGTTAGCAAAATAAAGATAAAGATGAGCAGAAGTAGCACACACACAACTATTCATATATTTTTTTCAAGAGGAATACCCTCAATAATATTCTTGGCGAGTGTCCGGAAACGAACCAAGTTAGAGTTAAAAATATCCAGATCACTGCACTGTTGAGCAAATTCCTCATACTGGCGACAGAATTTAGCCAACGGCTGATGATAAGAGATATTGTTGCGATACAGTTGCGTGGTAAAAGTTTTTGGTCTACGTGGGTTGTGTCTGGTGTTGAAATCGAAGAGAACCAATAAATCAGGGCAATCCAACGCAGAATGTACCAATTTATGCAAACACACCAAATCCGATTCCACGCGGCATTACAAGAGGCCTTGTAGAGCTCAAAAAATAAAAGTTAAGTATATAATTGAAGACCCGTTCATAAATGGCATATTTATTTATTAAGAGAATATGTTTTGAATACGTCTTTTTTCTCTCCACTTGTGCATATAAAGTCGCTGCCGGCAGAAGTAGCAACTATTATTTGGATGTTTGCAAGAAGAGAGCGAATAGGCTGTTGAGAGACATGGTCCATCTAAGGCCGCATTGTCACAAATTAGGTGCAAATACAGACCAATGTCTGGCTAGCCAATAGCCAATAATTTAATAAAAATAACTGCTCGCTCGAAATAAATGGATATGTGTACATTAAATTGTGACCCCGAGAAATCAAAAACTGTTTTATATAACACACAACAAATCAAAGAAAATTCCATCGGTGATATTTTTACGAATGGGAATTGCATGTGAATTAGGGACCTGCAATCTCCTCAACTCCTCGACCTCGAGGATTATCGACAAGCGTCGCGAGCGTCTCGAGAGATCAATTTGTGGTGAATGTGCTCTATTCAAATATGAATTCGCGCTCCATAATACGGAGCACCTGAATCTGAATTCGGAACTTGCATGAAATAAAATTTAATTCAGCCGCAATTTGATCGAAAATTGAACTGAGTAGAATTTTATTTCATTTTGAATTTAATTTTATATTCCACTAGCGGTCTTCTGCGTAAATTTCGCATTTCTCGTAAAATATGTCAACGCATAGCACATATTTTCATAGTAAGTAAGAAGCCAGAAACCCTCAATCATATAGCGGCACGGTAAAGCGGTTAGCGCAAGCGCGCGTTGTACACAAATCAAAAAAAGTTTGTGATCACGAGCATAAGCTAATTTAGGGCCGTTTTTTCAATGTCAGACAATTCATAATAGACTGACTAAGTATACAAAACGGCCAACTTTAAAATGTCATTACCATAAATGATAACTAACAAATAAGTGGCGATTTCAAATAAAGCGTATTGTATTTTATTCGATAAATATTCCTTTTCTAACGTTGGAAAAATCTGGCCTTTATGTTTCAATATGACTGTATCAAGAAAACATATTTGTTTTCACCTGGCTACACCCAGATACTCCACATACCTACCCAATGATACACGAAATTTCAATGTCAACGTGCCGTACATAACGTGGAAAATACAAAATATTTTGAAAAGAGGACAGGGCGTGGCGGTCGGACCGGATGGGACGCAAATGAAGTTTCACATGACGTTTACCATTCCGTCTTTATTTTGTTTTTTGTTTTTTGCGTACTCGCCGGTGCGTTCCACTTCGCTTTGGCTGCCGTGGCCGCTTGCAGCTAAGTAAGCGCTTGCGTTTGTTATTTTATTTTTATTCTTAGTTAATTGTTATTATTATGTTTGTTTTTTGTTATTTTATTATGTTTTATATTGTATTGTTATGTTATATTGTATTGTTTTGTGTTCTATCTATACCCACAAGGCACCCTCTGAAAATCAGTGTCATGGCATGCATCTTGCGGCCAGGATTAATGCTGAGAGGGTGTCTTTTCGACTCATACTCGATGTTAATGTATAAAAAGTGTGTGTGTGTGCGTATCAGTTTATTGTTTAGGTGTTTACATGTAAGTGTTTTTGTATGTGTCTGTTAGTCGAATAAAAGTATTTTCTTTCTTCTTTCTTTTTTTCTTTATGTTTGCTTGAAATATAAAAACCCTGGAATAATATCAGAATAACAACAATATGTATTTAATGATATATCATGTTTTAAAGAAAAAAATAATGTTTCGAAATTATCGCAAATATGTTTGTATTAAGCTGCGAGCATTATTTTGGTGCTGAGTTATTTTAAAACTGTGATAGTTATCAAAAATGTTATTGAATTCAAATGATGTAAAGGGAAATTGTGTTTAAAATAAATGTCCGTGATAGTAAATATGTCCATTTTGATAAAAATAAACTTAGAATTTTTGAAGCGGAACAATACCGTAACACATGATTTATGACCATCTTAACGGTTAAGCTGCGACCGCAAAGGAATCTCTCAAGAGGTTTTTTTCTCCCCGTTTTTGCAATATTGCTATGCTCTCATGAGTTGTATCGTGATGTTTTACAAGTCTTCCTTAATAAATGATCTATCAAACACAATATTTTTTCAAACAAACATGTAATTTCTGAAATAAGCGCGTTCAAACAAACCAACTCTTCGACTTCATAATATTCATCACCACAGCAACTGATCGTTTTCAAATTACATAAAAATCCGTAGTGTAATATAAAAATGGCTGTGAAAGCAATTTGCAATATTACAATGCGGATTCTTTGAAAATAAAATCTTACGGAGAATGCTAATTCGCACTCGCAACAATCGAAAGCAAAATTGTCCCCCGCCTGGAATATAATTGACTAAACAAGTAGCGCAATGTGAAGCAACTGTGTAGATGTGTCAATTTAGCAGGGATCCTCAACAATTGGTTTATCCCTGTCATATCCGATCCCGAATTCCAACTTTATACGGACTCAATAAAAACGTGACTGATATACAAATTCGCCGTTGTAAACCGCACCTACACGCTACCGCATATGAAACTTTTTTGTTGATACTAGCATTGTGTTCTTTGTTGTAAGATGTAGAAAACCTCTGTTCATTTCGTTCGAAACCTTTATGAAATCGGAAATCGTCACTAACGGCCCGAGAAAAGAACGGTCCATAGAAGAAAAGGTTCATTGATTTGTACTTCCTCTAGCTTAAGCAACAAACTGAAACCAGACAGCCTAAGAGTGCGGAAAAATTTAGATAATAATGATTTACATGAGCGTCACAAGTTTTCTTGAAAGATAATCTTGATTAATATCCGATTTTCCAATGAAAATGAGTATAATTGCACGCAGGAGAAATTAAAAAAATAAATTAGAAGAACTAAATTTTGTGAATACTATCGTCAATTTTTCGCGTGATTTCTATTTATATTGAATTCGTTTTCGAACAAAAATCACATGCCGTATTCAAGCAAGTGATTGAAAAATAGGGGCTTAGAGCGTTTAGTTTAAACTCGCGTAGTTAATTCATGTGAATGCGGTTAAAGTAGGTACAATAATGGCGCGGAAACTAATTCATTCAGTTTGAGCATTGGGTAGTGGCAAAGGTAATTTTTTCAGCACCTGCACATCGGTCACGGCGACACGATTCGTCTTCGTTAACGACAAGCCCCACGTATTCGTGCCACGAGCAGGCAACATTCATCAGGAGAAAAAAAAACTTTTGTATCCTACAGCTGTTCATCTATTTCTCCCCATGAATAATGATATAACGAGTAATACCGAGGGTCGCTTCGCAAAAGTGGCAAAATGGAAAATGCCTCTTCTGAAATATTGCTGAGTTTGACAACAGAATAAGGTGCCCCATAACTAACCGTTACCTAAGTGATAGCGATAGAATTGTAGTAAAGTGAATTATAGGCTCTGAACGTGGACCGGCTTACCGTTTTACTAGCGGGATAATGTCTGATGTCCTTTCTATCCTTTAATAGCTACCATTATCTCTCTATCATATACATAGTACCTATCTTTTAGGAAAGATTAAAGCCACATTTCACATCTTGAATCATTTTATCTTGAATCTTTTATCATTATGACTACTTAGGGTTGTCGCTTGAAAGCGCACTATCGTATCAAGCTTTTGCTCAACTATCGATAGGCCTATCATACGAATACATATTGATAGTTGAGCAAAAGCGATTGTATAAGTTGCAAGCAATAGTTTTATCTTAAACCATCAATAAATCGATAGTTTGGCAAAACTAATCGTAACATAATGAGTGAGTACCTAGGTAATCAAGTATACTTAATACGTTATGATTTTGAAATTAATGTGGGTGTCCACTGACAACTTAACAAAATACAAAGGAATAAAATTTAATTCTGTCACCAAGCACTATCTTAGTAATAAACAACATTGTTACTGTAACAATAACTTCTTTTTCAACGTTGTACCCCTTCATAATGAAATTTCTAACTTTCAAATTTATTTCTATTCACGCCCATCGGGGTTCAATTAATTCGCATAAGTACCAAAACATAAATTGGTCTCCCGTTCAAAGCATTAACCCATTTCGTTTACCCAGAAACGTTTACACTTGCTTAGATGGAGTAGGTGATTGATAACTGATATGATTACACAGCGACTCGAAGCAACCCGTTTTTATAAAAACTAGTTTGTTTTGTAACATAAATACTATTTGTACAAACTATGCAGTTATGTTTCTCTGCATTAGATATGTTGTTACATCTATTCTTATATTATAAGGCTGAAGAGTTTGTTTTTTTACACGCGCTAATCTCAGGAACTACTGGAACGATTTAAAAATTGATTGACTTTTGTGTTGGATAGCTTATTCAGCGAGGAAGGATTTAGGCCAAAAAACATCGCGATGCGACGGGAGGGGAGAAAGCACACGCAAAACGACGCAGTCGCGGGGAACCGTTAGTACTAACTAGATAATGTTGCTCTTGTTACATATTAAGATGTTGTTACGTTACCTTGTAAGTCACGTTGTTGCTTTAATGTAATAGCGGTTACAAAAAATATTCAGTACCATCAAAGACATTTTAATATTTGCGAAACGTTTTGACTCACTTTCATTCAAGAAGATTACGACTATGAGGGCAGCTAAAAATACGTGCTCATTTTTAAAGTGCATTATTCATGTAATTAAGATAAATATAACTTTGTTCAAGGCGTTAACAAGAATCTTATATGGTACCTAGCCTAGGTACCCATCCATAATGGTATACAGTGATAATGACAATACTTATTTGCCGAAGATTCCTAAAAAAATAGGAGAGCGCACATTCCAGTTAGAATCTTGCAACTGGCACCGACTCTTTGTGGGGATTGTACACACCTAAAACAATATACGGACTCCGCATACTTAAACTTGAAGTAATTTTCAGCTTAGCTTTAATAGGGTCGTTAATATGAACGAATGTAAATGGTATCTCTTCTAATTTTTGTATTAATTACATTGTACTTTGGTATTATGGTATATGCTACAAAGGTACGTACTATCAACGTCATCACCGCCTAGCCGCCTTAACATCCAAAATCACTTGCGCCTTGCGTCTGTTTTTTTGGGATGTGACGCCCGATTTTGTGTCGTTTGTGAACGCGATTTTCGTTGATAAGTGGTCGGGTGCCATCTCGAAATGTCGCCAGTGTGCAGCAAATATTTCTGTACCAACTTGTAACACACCAGTAGCGCAGAACAAACTATTTCAACTGAAGGTAAGTCACCAGCGAGTTACAAATTTGGCCACACGAACTTACGATAATTTACCTGAAGTTGGCGAGTTCCGAAGCAACAGCTGGCACACAAGTGCTTGCTCCTAAAGTATTCAACGTATCGTGTACCGTTATTAACCTGCTCCGACTTGATAACTTTCTGGCGTAATAATAATCTTGGAATACAAAAATATTTAATTACACGTCAGCCGACTTAAAAAGGATGAGAATTGTAATTTGGCTGTATTGTTTTAATTAAAATTTCTTTCTGTCGCTATAGGAGGAAACGCTTCTGAAAACGAAAAAATGGTTTTCTTATAAATTGGATAAGAGAGTGATAATTATGAATTTTATGACAATAATTCTGTTACAATATTTTCGATGCGCCGCATTGTATTTTAGCGTCAGGAGCGATCGTGGCCAAAAGTCTGGCTATCTGCATAGAAAAAAAATATAAAGTAAACAATGTGTTAGAACAATATTCATAAATCTGGTTGTGTTTCAGTGTTCTCCTCCGCCATGCTGGCATATGTCAGTCACTTCGTGGTCGTGGTATATCTGCCCCGAAGCCATGCATGTACAGTCACTACCAATATTCTTGTTAGCAAACTTGTGCCACAATGGAGGAAGATAATATTTCTATAAGTTTGTATTTATTTGACCAACATATAAAACAAAGACATGCATGGAATCATATTATAAACAAACTTAAAACCTACTCTAAAAACCTTTTCCTTGTGGCTAGGAGGCTATGATGCTGGCTTCGATAGCTATGCTAAGCTAGGAACCAGCCAGCTTTATTATATTTACATACTTTAAAAAGATGAGGTAATCATTGACCGACCTGGAATCATTCCGTGGTTATTACAGGAGCGAGCTCATGGCTTTATACAAGAGATAAACACTAGCGACATCTACTTACATTATCGTGAACTTATTAGTAACTCTAAGCACCACGCCAAACTGATGTTAATCAAGCCATTCAATAATAAGTTAAATAGTTCATAGACAGTTTATTGGATGGCGCTGTTTAACAAGAATTTAACTGCGAAATGTGAAAAGGATCTTCATTAAGGCAGCTCGTCTTGACCACAAATGCTGTTTATTAATATGAAATAATATATTAAGAAAAAATATTATCTGTATAATCATGATGCGTTTTTAACCTATTCCCAAAGCTATCGCTCGTTATTAAACAGATTCGTGCAAATGAAACTGTGACGGTATTTTTTTGTCACACGTACATTTTGTCGATATGAAAACAGAATATGGTAAGATGGTATAGGAGAGCATTCACATTTAGACGACTTTAGCAGCGCGACTGTCACGCGACAGACGCGTTGCTGATAATTTCATGCATAAATTGCAGTAGCGACGCGCGTCAATCGCGCGGCAACAGCGCCGCTGTTTTTTATGTATGGGCATCCGCTGCTGCCGCGTTGCTGTCGCTCTATTGTGAAAGCGCACTAAATAAACCATCCACGAGCGTTTACAATTACATCAACCTTAAGTCAATGGCGCGTTATCATATTATAGTAATTCTTACTAGTATGTTACCTACATGGGCCTTTCATTTATGAACTGTTTCATTTGTAAAACTGAAAAACGTAGGACTTTGATTAATTTTCTAACTAATTAAAATATGCGGCTAACTTCGTATACTTTTTTCCAGATAAGTACGGCCGCAGCGCAGCCCGCGCCTTGCTCGCGCTGACCGAAGCGCGGGACCTGTCCTTCTCGCTGCTGCGCGTGTTTCAAGTCAACGTGTCTTTGCCGTTCAAATTCATTGGCCTTCTCGTCACTTATCTCATCATCATGCTGCAATTTGATAAAGTTATTAACCCACCTTCAACTTAGGTTTGCGACGATGTTAGTTTCAATAAGTTAAGTACTATATTGGGTATTATATTATATTATAGTATATTATTGACCGAAGCACAGTCGACGAAGTCGACTTGACAGACAGTAGGTCCCCTGCTGTCTGTCAAGTCGACTTGTAGTCTTGTAAACATACCTCTTTAACTTTCAAATTCAATGGGTTTTTGGTTATTTATCTCAGCACCATGCTGTAATTTGAGAAATGTATCAGCCTAACCTCAACTGAGGTTCGCGATATTGTTAATTTCAGTGAGTAACTTCTTAGTCTTCTGAAGACTTGTGTGTGTAATTTTGATGTTAGTAAGTCCGCAAAATAATTTACAATACCTAATATATATTTATAAAAAATATGATTCAATGTCGGATGTTTAAAAAAAAACATGATTAATCGATATCGAAAAAACCACTGGTCAAAAAAAATTAAAGGCAGGATATCATAGCAAATGACCCCTACAATTTGAATTTGGCACACGATGTACCAAACACTATGTATATTTAATTATATTATTAATTTTACTGTGAGAATAATATGTACAAAAATATAATAATTTTTAATTGGTTAACTTCATCTTAAACGATTTTTAAATTTGTAAAAATATTTCGTTTGGACATTGTGAGAACAATCCTGCAATATTATATTACACTGCGTCTGTTTATAAAATAGTGGGCCCAAGCAGAGTTATTCTTTACAGAATAAATTCAACTTGGAAATTGATGACGCTTCGCTATCTAATAATATACAATGTTTTTAACACTTACAGTGTCATATTTTATATTCATAAAGATGAAATAAGAAACCAAAACTTTGCGCACGGGCGGGACGAAGCGTCATCAATTTCTAATTTCGCAAGGTCGGACTGACAGCACGGTAGCTCAATTGGTAGAGCTCATGGCCCGGTCAACCAAGAAGAGACACTGTGAGTGTTAAAAACATTCTAAACCAATTATCTATCGTTTTTATATACTAAAAAATATTTCGCACGTGTAAGGAAGCTTAACACGCGATCATACTATGTTAATGGTAGGAAGCCTTAAGAGTCGATTTTACCAATGAATATGCCTAATTGGAAAGTGTATTATATTTGTCATTTTAAACTCGAACGTTTTATACTTATTCGATCGGATAAGTCCTATCTGACGTTGGTAAAGTCGACTCTTACTCGTGTTATAGATCAGCATGTAGGATATATCCGCCAGACAACACACCAATTGTCGTGGTTTCGAAATAATGAATTTTCTTCCTTGTGTTACGAGACAACGGTTATGACGTTCCTTGACGACATCTTTGATTTAGGTACAAATGTTCGTGCTCATCATACAAACATTACCCCCTTACGGGATTCGAACCCGCGACGGCCGGCGAATAGTCAGAAGCGCTAACCAATACACCAAACGCGTCAAAAACATACTTAAATTTTATACAATTCTGACGACGTGACATAGATACAGGTCGGACAATGATAACCTCATCTTTTTAAAGTATGTAAATATAATAAAGCTGGCTGGTTCCTAGCTTAAAGGATTAGCATAGCTATCGAAGCCAGCATCATAGCCTCCTAGCCAAAAGGAAAAGGTTTTTAGAGTAGGTTTTAAGTTTATTTATAATATGATTCCATGCATGTCTTTGTTTTATATGTTGGTCAAATAAATACAAACTTATAGAAATATTATCTTCCTCCATTGTGGCACAAGTTTGCTTACAAGAATATTGGTAGTGACTGTACAGTCAACAGCAAAAGTCGATGATCAAAATCAGATTTTCAATACTTTTGAACGAAGTTGGTGTCAGGACAATGTGACGTATCAGTGATTCAAAAGAATATGATTGTAAATCACACCAAACATTAACTACTATTACAGCTGCTATATATTAGTGATCAGTTTAGACTCCCAAATTCATAAACTTAATTCGCGTCAGAACAAAGAAGTGTTTTCTTTTTCAAAACTAGTGAACACCTTAAATCAAAAATTAAATATTCATGATGCAAATAATTCATCCAATTTCATTATATAAATAACCCAGTAATTTATTTTATTAAGTTTTTCGAAAAAAAAAACCAGATGAATCGATATTTGCTGAATTTCGTCCCATTGACCCCCGGAGAAATATATTCATAAAAAAATATAATTGAAAAACTTGTACTTATGTCAAATGCTCAAAAGTAGATTATGCAATACAGGATCATAATTCGATAAATATTGTAATCTTTGTATTTTGTTAACTTGTGTCAATGTTCAAAACTAGCTGATGCGACACAAAACCATAACTCAATGAATGTATTGTATTTGTAAATTACAGCTATTGAGTGAAATATACAAAAAAAAATAAAGCAACAGCAAATAGTCACTCAATTATAGGTTTAATCTAGACTAGTAGACTAAACTGATAGGTTTAAATTAAAAGTGTCTTCACTTTAATCTAGTCATGAAATGTTAGGAGATATTCCAATAAAGAAGTAATGAATGCTTGCCTACTGTGACACCTACTCTTCTAATGATATGACTTACACTCACCTCATGCAATAATTATACGTCGTTCATGCTCTGCTAAATGGTGCGCCATATTTTAAATCAATTATTTCTTGGTAATAATATTAATGAAATAGATAACAGACGCGCTCAACGCCAACAGTGTGACAAAAGCGCAACCAGTCAACATTAAAAAAAACCCGGCCAAGTGCGAGTCGGACTCGCGCACTGAGGGTTCCGTGCACTTTTACTGAATTAGGGAATCTACTTACTTCCACTTAGTAAAATACCACAGTGTTTTGATGACAGCAAATATAACTTTGTTTTTTATAGTGTTTGCACACATACCAATACCATACATTATACCAATTTGGAAGCGTATATCTCGCAAATGTTAGACTTTTAGAGAAAATGGTTGTAGAAACCTCTATGTCATTTAAAAAAAACTAAACCCCAATGTATAGCATAGGGTTGACTAAAAAAATTTTTTTTTGTTTTAGTTTTACATATGGGAGAACCCCTTAAATGACATTATTTTTATTTTTTGTATAAGAATCGTAAGGCGGTTAACAGGATACATCTTCCTTCCAAATTTTAACAGTGTGATGCTTATAGTTACAGAATAAAATGACTGTGATACGGACGGACAGACAGACAGACAGACTTGACGAAACTATAAATTTATATACAGGGTGTTGATTTCAATCCGAGCGGTATTTATAAAAACAACGTATGATCACATATAGAACAGGTATGAGGAACCAAATATTACAAAATAATTAAACTGAAATTTTAAGCGATTATTTTTTATGAAACCCTTACTGCGTTGTGGCGTCAGACACTGCCTTATGTTTACACTGTAATCGTAGCGGGCGCGAATCGCGTAGCACGCGGCAAGTAGGTACTAACTGGCGGTCAGTGCTGATTTCTCTTTATCTGCCGGGTACGTTATGCCCGAGTGTGTATGTTGCTATTTTTACCGACTTTTAGAATAAGCGATTTCACGTGTTTGGATTAGTTGATTCCAAATTTCCCTTCCTACTTTAATCGGGCTTAGGACCGACAAACATACCTTAAACTCATCTGTAACAAATCAAATTACCTAATCTTGATAAAACTCACTGAAATTGGGCAATCCATCAGAAATTCTGAAACTTTAACCCAAAACACTTAAAATTTAAACAATTAATGGCGCACTGGGTATCTATCGCACAATTTTTATTAATTTGAGCAATCAATCGAAAATCTATCGAACCTCAAACTCTAAATTACTACTACGAATTGAATCTTAATCTAGGCTAACTAAAGTCATCTGTACTGTACTGTAACCTACACACGATTTGAGCCTTTAGGTGGGAATTGAACCTGTAACTTTTTGTATCTTCTTGACCTAGGCTTGGCTAATCTTTTGAAAATCAAAAGAAGTTTTAATTGTTTATGTTTTTTTATTTATTATTACTTAATGAGCAAAAGTCATGCAGGTAGGTATATCATTTTAACTAACTTCGGGAGTTTAAACGGAAATCGAACCCTGAGCTTTTGTCTAGATTTATGCTAAACCTTTTCAAAATAAAAAAGTACCAAGATTATTAAATGACCGGAGTCTAAAGTATTTTTGGCGTAGTTAAAAATTTGGAATCAACTTATTTACATCTATTTATCTTTACATCTAGTTTTTTGTACATTTTTATTTACACTAACCTCAATAAATGTTCGAAGTATCCACCTGACTGAGAAATACACAGTCTGGTACGGCGTCTGGTGTTCCCTTTTAAACTGTTCAACACAAAACGATTTTGTCGAACTAACTCGAATGCACTGACTATTCTTTGTCTTAGGTCATTAACGTTTGTTGATTCTTCGGTATACACAATACGTTCACCAAACATCCTTATAGCTGCACTCAAACTATTGTCAGTTATTGCATACAATCGCACCATTTCAACGAGTTCACCGTTAGAATAATTTTGCGTCATTTTCGCAAAACACGGACAAGTTACCTATGCGATGTTTTTAGCACAACTGAGGTATGAGTGATGGGCGAGAACGAGATAGCGCGGGCTGGGCGATAAAAAGAGATAGCCGCTACTTCACCGCACGGCGCTATGGCGGGCGGCGGCGGGAAGCCTGAGCGGCGCTCACGCGCCAAACACAAAGGATTGCGGTGCCTTTGTGCTTTGTAGGTATCGTTCGTTCGCACGCAAGCCGGCGCGGTGTGGTGTCGGGGGCCTACTCTAAAAATCGCTAGGGTCTACTTTGAAAACCGTCATTATTTAATAAAAATAAAAATATTTTTTCGAACTCATTTTTTTTTGTTATTCATGATCAGAACAAGGTACATAATCACCTCTGAAAATTCCGCTCGTATTGAAATCAACACCCTGTATAAATATACTTTGGACATTTCCACACAACGCCATCTAGTCCCAAAGTAAGCTACTCAAAGCTTGTGTTATGGGTGCCAGACAACGGATATATTACTTAAATACTTTTTTTTTTGTAAATACATACATATTATACATAGAAAACACCCAGACCAATACAAACAGACATGTTCATGCACACAAATGTTTGTATTGTGCGGGGATCGAACCCGCACTATAAGGGTTCCGTTTTTTAACATTCGACTACGGAACCCTAAAAATGACACTTAAAATATGTATCTACCTTCAGGTATCAATATATTGAGGCCGTCTTAGCCTATTTTTTTAAAAAAAATATCATTGTAATGAAGTTTTTAATTATTTATACATTTAAAATTGTACATAATGAAATTTCATAAAAAATATATTTCATGATGTTTTCACCCAATAGCTGTTATTTACAAATATAATACATTTATTGAGTTATGGTTTTGTATCGCATCAGCTAGTTTTGAACATTGACACAAGTTAACAAAATACAAAGATTACAATATTTATCGAATTATGATCCTGTATTGCATAATCTACTTTTAAATATTTGACATAAGTACAAGTTTTTCAATTATTGAATATATGCTTCCTCCGGGGTTCAATGGGACGAAATTCGGCAAATATCAATTCATCTGGTTTTTTTTTCGAAAAACTTAATAAATTAAATTACTGGGATATTTATATATTGAGTTTGGATGAATTATTTGAATCATTATTATTTAATTTTTGATTTAAGGTGTTCACTAGTTTTGAAACAGAAAACACTTCTTAGTTCTAACGTGAACTAAGTTTATGAATTTTGGAGTCTAAACTGATCACTAATATATGGCAGCTGAACTAGTTGTTAATGTTTGGTGTGATTTACAATCACATTCTTTTGAATCACTGATACGTCACATTGTTCTGACACCAACTTCGTTCATTAGTATTAAATGTCTGATTTTGATCATCGACTTTTGCTGTTGACTGTACATGCATGGCTTCGGGGCAGATATACCACGACCACGAAGTGACTGACATATGCCAGCATGGCGGAGGAGAACACTGAAACACAACCAGATTTATGAATATTGTTCTAACACATTTTTGTTTACTTTATATTCATTTTTCTATGTAGATAGCCAGACTTTTGGTCACGATCGCTCCTGACGCTAAAATACAATGCGACCTATCTAAAATATTGTAACAGAACTATATTCATAAAATTCATCATTGTCACTCACTTTTCCAATTTATAACAAAAACACTTTTTCATTTTCAGAAGCGTTTCCTCCTTGAGTGACAGAAAGAAATTTCAATTAAAACAATGCAGCCAAATTAAGATTCTCATCCTTTTTAAGTCGGCTGTGGTGTAACTACATATTTTTGCATTCTAAGATTATTATTACGCTGGGAATTTATCAAGTCGGGGCAGGTTTATTACGGTACACGACACGTTGAATACTTTAGGAGCACTTGTGTGCCAGCTGTTGCTTCGGAACTCGCCAACTTCAGGTAAATTGTCCTAAGTTCGTGTGGCCAAATTTGTAACTCGCTGGTGACTTACCTTCAGTTGAAATAGTTCGTTCTGCGCTACTGGTGTGTTGCAAGTTGGTACAGAAATATTTGCTGCACACTGGCGACATTTCGAGATGGCACCCGACCACTTATCAACGAAAATCGCGTTCACAAACGACACAAAATCGGGCGTCACATCCCAAAAAAACAGACGCAAGGCGCAAGTGATTTTGGATGTTAAGGCGGCTAGGCGGCGATGAAGTTGATAGTACTTACATTTGTAGCATTTATCACTTTTCAATACCAAAGTACAATGTTATTAACACTAAAAATAGAATAGAATGCTATTTAAATTCGTTTATATTAAAGACTCCATTAAAGCTGAGCTGAAAATTACTTAACGTTTAGGTATGCGGAGCCAAAATTCGTATCACGTAGTACATTATTCGTAAAAACATTTCGTGTAATACATGTAAAGTTATAAAATTAAAATGCCACGGTGGCGCCACTGTCGACCTGCGTTAAATGGAATCAAGATTTTGCAAATTGAATGAAAATATGGCTGGGATATGAGACAATTATGCAGAAGCGCATGTGTTTGTCGACTGCAGAACCGCATAATCATAACTAGTTTTAATAACCTGAAATTGCGTAGGTGTCATTGTTTTAGGCGTGTAAAATCCCTATAAAGAGTTGGTGCCAGGTGCAAGATTATAACTGGAATGTGCGGTCTTCTCAGTTTTTAGAAATCTTCGGCAGATAAGTATTGTCATTATCACGGTACTATTATGGATGGGTCCCTAAGTAACTGGTTATAGTAAGGTTGTGCTTGTTTACGCCTTAATAAAAGTTATAGTTATCCTACTTACACTAAGAATGCACTTTGAAAATGAGCACTGTGTTTTTAGCTCCCCTAATAGTCGTAATCTTTTTTAAATAAAAATGAGTCTAAGCGTTTCTTAAATATTTAAATTATGTTTCTAATGGTACTGAATATTTTATGTAACCGAAATTAAATTAAAGCATCAACGTAACTTATATGTAACAACATCTTAATATGTAATAAGAACAACATTATACCTACTAGAGGTACTAGCGGTCCCCCGCGACTGCGTCGTTTTGCGTTTACTCTCCCCTCCCATCGCAGCGCGATGTCTTCTGGCATAAAGCCTTCTTCGCTGAATAAGCTATCCAACACAAAAGTCAAACAATTTTTAAATCGTTCCAGTAGTTCCTGAGATAAGCGCGTGACAAACTCTTCAGCCTTAGAATATAAGAATAGATGTAACAACATATCTAATGCTGTAAAACATAACTGTATAGTTTGTAAAAACAGTATTTATTAAAAAAAAACTAACTAGTATTTGTATAAATGGAGTGCTTCGAGTCGCTATGTAATCATATCAGTTATCAATCACCTACTCCATCTAAGCAAGTGTAAACGTTTCCGGGCAAACGAAATGGGTTAATGCTTTGGACGGGAAGCCAATTTATGCTTCGGTACGAGAATTAATTTAATCCCGATGGTCGTGTTTAGAAATAAATTTGAAAGTTAGAGATTTTGAATTATGAAGGAACAACGTTGAAACCGAAATTATTGTTCCAGTTACAATGTTGTTTATTGCGTACAAAGTGCTTGGTGACGGAGTTAAATTTTTATTTCTTTGTATTCTGTTAAGAAGTCAGTGGTCACCCAGATTAATTTTAAAATTATTACGTATGAAGTATACTACTTACTTAGGTACTCACTCATTATGTTTCGATTAGTTTTGCCGAACTATCGATCTATCGATGGTTTGAGATCGTCAAACTATTGCTTACAACTTATACAATTGCTTTTGCTCAATTATCGATAGATGTCTGTGAACTTAGCAGAGCAAAGTCTGGCAGAGCATAAAAAAATTGGAGTTCTATTCGCATGCACATGAGTTCTATAGTTCCTGATACTTGTTAGAGATAGTTCTACCATTTAAACCCACTAAAAAGTATGTGGTTGAAATGCTCTGCTAACTTCCGGTAGCAGAGCACTTTGTTGAAAAATATAAAATAAATATGCCAGATTAGTTAAAAAAATATAAAAAAGAGTTCCTTATTCTCAAATTAAATAGTTCTGGTGTATAAAAGACACTATTTAAAAAAAACTTCTAATATTTTTTTTTTATAAAATATATATATATTACAATCAAACCGACGAAAATAAAACTAAAAGGAAGGAAAACCATAAAAAATAAAGATAAAATAACATAGCCCTGTGTATGAGCCATCTTAAAAAATTACACCTAGACCTGGAACTCTCACCAGCATATCAGCAGAGCATACAGTAAAAACAGAGGTGTAACAAAAAAACTTTATTTTATTTTAAAAAATCACATCAATACAGGTAAACCATGAGAAAGCTAGAACTCCTCGAAATCAAACAGGATAAAACAAAAGCTATCTAAATGGTATTCATCTAGACCTGGAACTCTCAACAGCATATCAGCAGAGCATAGGTGAAGACAGGTAGGTAGCGAAAAATCTTAATTTTCTTCAAAAAAATCTCATTAATTCAGGTAGACCAAGAGGAAACAAAAACTTCCAGGAATCCAAACGGACAAGATGTGAGCTATCTAAATAGTATCAATCTAGACCTAGAACTCTCAACAGTATGTCAGCAGAGCAGAGGTGAAGACAGGTATGTAGCGAATAATCTTATTTTTCTTCAAAAAACTCTCATTTATGCAAGTAGACAATCAGGAAGCTGGAACTCCAAGAAATCCAACAGATCAAGACGTAAGCTGTCGAGGCATTATCCACCTAGACCTGAAACTCTCAACAGCATATCAGCAGAGCATAGGTGAAGACAGGTAAGTAGCTAAAAATCTTATTTTTAATCAAAAAAACCTCATTTATTCAGGTAGGCCATCAGAACGCGAGCACTCCCCGGAATCCAACAAGTCAAGACGTATGCTATCGAGGTAGTATCCACCTAGACCTGGAACTCTCAACACCATATCAGCAGAGCATAGGTGAAGACAGGTATGCAGCGAAAAAGCTTAATTTTCTTCAAAAAAATCTCATTTATTCAGGTAGACCATCAGGAAGCTGGATCTTGCCGAAATCCAAAAGGTCAAGACATGAGCTATCTAAGTAATATCCATTTAGACCTAGAACTCTCAACAGCATATCAGCAGAGCATAGGTGAAAACAGGTATGTCGCGAAAAATCTTATTTTTCGTCAAAAAAATCTCATTTATTCAGGTAGACCATCAGGACACAAGTCCTCCCCGGAATCCAACAGATTAAGACGTAAGCTATCTAGATGATATGAATTTAGACCTATAAATCTCAACAGCATATCAGCAGAGCGTAGGTGAAGACAGGTTTGTAGCGAAAACTCTTATTTTTCTTCAAAAAAATCTCATTTATTCAGGTAGACCATCAGGAAGCTAGAACTCCACGGAATCCAACAAATCAAAACGTAAACTATTGAGTAAGTAACAATTCAGACCTAGAACTCTCAACAGCATATTAGCAGAGCATAGGTGAAGACAGGTATATGGCAAAAAATCTAATTTTTCGTCAAAAAAATCTGATTTATTCAGGTAGACAATCAAGAAGCTAGAACTCCGCGGAATCCAACAGGTCAAGACACAAACTATCGAGTAAGTAACAATTCAGACCTAGAACTCTCAACAGCATATCAGCAGAGCATAGGTGAAGACAGGTATGTCGCGAAAAATCTTATTTTTCGTCAAAAAACTCTCATTTATTCAGGTAGACCATCAGGACACAAGACCTACCCGGAATCCAACAGATCAAGACGTAAGCTATCAAAATGATATAATTCAGACCTATAAATCTCAACAGCATATCAGCAGAGCGTAGGTGAAGACAGGTTTGTAGCGAAAACTCTTATTTTTCTTCAAAAAAATCTCATTTATTCAGGTAGACCATCAGGAAGCTAGAACTCCACATAATCTAACAGCACAAAATGTAAACTATCGAGTAAGCAACAATTCAGACCTGGAACTCTCAACAGCATATTAGCAGAGCATAGGTGATGACAGGTATGTAGCGAAAAATCTTATTTTCCTTAAAAAATCTCATTTATTCAGGTAGACTATGAGGCCACAAGACCTCCCTGGAATCCAACAGGTCAAGACGTAAGCTATCGAGGTAGTATCCATCTAGACCTGGAACTCTCAACACCATATTAGCAGAGCATAGGTGAAGACAGGTATGCAGCGAAAAAGATTAATTTTCTTCAAAAAAATCTCATTTATTCAGTTAGACCATCAGGAAGACAGAACTCCCCGGAATCCAAAGGGTCAAGACGTAAATTATCGAGTTAGTATCAATTTAGACCTGGAACTCTCAACAGCATATCAGCGAAGCATAGGTGACAACAGGTATGTAACAGCGAAATAACTTATTTTTCGTCAAAAAAATCTCATTTATTCAGATAGACCATAAGGAAGCTATAACTTCCCAGAATGCAACAGGTTAAGACGTAGGCTATCTAGATATTATGCATTTAGACCTATAATTCTCAAAATTATATCAGCAGAGCATACGTGAAGACAGGAAGGTAGCAAAAAATCTTATTTTTATTATAAACAATCTCAGTTATTCAGGTAGACAATAAGGAAGCTTGATTTTGCCGAAATCCAAAAGGTCAAGACATAAGCTATCTAAGTAGTATCTACCTAGACCTAGAACTCTCAACAGCATATCAGCAGAGCATAGGTAAAGACAGGTATGTAGCGAAAAATCTTATTTTTTTTTCAAATAAATCTCATTTATTCAGGTAGACCATCAGGGAGCTAGAACTCCACGAAATCCAACAGGTCAATACGTAAACTATCAAGTAAGTAACAACTCAGACCTGGAACTCTCAACAGCATATTAGCAGAGCATAGGTGAAGGCAGGTATATAGTAAAAAATCTAATTTTTCGTCAAAAAAATCGGATTTATTCAGGTAGTTCATCAGGAAGCTAGAACTCCGCGGAATCCAACAGGTCGAGACACAAAATATCGAGTTAGTATCAATTAAGACCTAGAACTCTCAACAGCATATCAGCAGAGCATAGGTGAAGACAGGTATGTAGCGAAAAATCTTATTTTTCTTCAAAAAAATCTCATTTATTCAGGTAGACTATCAGGAAGCTAGAACTCCGCGGAACCCAATTATTCAAGACGTAAGTTATCGAGAAAGTATCCATATAGACCTGGAACTCTCAACAGCATATCAGCAGAGCATAGGTGAAGACAGGTATGTAGCGAAAAATCTTATTTTTCTTCAAAAAAATCTCATTTATTCAGGTAGACTATCAAAAAGCTGAAACTCCGCGGAACCCAATTATTCAAGACGTTAGTTATCGAGAAAGTATCCATATAGACCTGGAACTCTCAACAGCATATCAGCAGAGCATAGGTGAAGACAGGTATGTAGCGAAAAATCTTATTTTTCGTAGACTATTAGGAAGCTAGAACTTCGCGGAATCCAACAGGTCGAGACAAAAACTATCGAGTAAGTAACAAATCAGACCTGGAACTCTCAACAGCATATCAGCAGAGCATAGGTGAATACAGGTATGTAGCGAAAAATCTTATTTTTCTTCAAAAAAATCTCATCTATTCAGTTAGACTATCAGGAAGCTAGAACTCCGCGAAATCCAGCAGGTCAAAACGTAAGCTATCGAGGTAGTATCCATTTAGACCTGGAACTCTCAACAGCATATCAGCAGAGCATAGGTGAAAACAGGTATGCAGCGAAAAAGATTAATTTTCTTCGAAAAAATCTCATTTATTCTGGTAGACCATCAGGAAGCTTAATCTTACTGAAATCCAAAAGGTCAAAACATAAACTATCTAAGTAGTATCCATCTAGACCTAGAACTCTCAACAGCATATCAGCAGAGCATAGGTGAAGACAGGTATGTAGCGAAAAATCTTATTTTTCTTCAAAAAAATCTCATTTATTCAGGTAGACTATCAGAAAGCTAGAACTCCGCGGAACCCAATTAATCAAGACGTTAGCTATCAAGAAAGTATCCATCTAGACCTGGAACTCTCAACAGCATATCAGCAGAAGATAGGTGAAGACAGGTATGTAGCAAAAAATCTTATTTTTCTTCAAAAAAATCTCATTTATTCGGGTAGACCATCAGGGAGCTTGATCATACCGAAATCCAAAATTGCAAAACATAAGCTATCTAAGTAGTATCCATCTAGACCTAGAACTCTCAACAGCATATCAGCAGAGCATAGGGGAAACAGGTATGTAGCGAGAAATCTTATTTTTCTTCAAAAAAATCTCATTTATTCAGGTAGACCATCAGGAAGCTAGAACTTCGCGGAATCCAACAGGTCAAGACAAAAGCTATCGAGGTAGTATACACTTAGATCTAGAACTCTCAACAGCATATCAGCAGAGCATAGGTGAATACAGGTATGTAGCGAAAAATCTTATTTTTCGTCAAAAAAATCTCATTTATTCAGGTAGACCATCAGGACACAAGTCCTCCCCGGAATCCAACAGATTTAAACGTAAGCTATCAAGATGATATGAATTTAGACCTATAAATCTCAACAGCATATCAGCAGAGCGTAGGTGAAGACAGGTTTGTAGCGAAAACTCTTATTTTTCTTCAAAAAAATCTCATTTATTCAGATAGACCATCAGGAAGCTAGAACTCCACGGAATCCAACAGGTCAAGACGTAAACTATCGAGTAAGTAACAATTCAGACCTGGAACTCTAAACAGCATTATAGCAGAGCATAGGTGAAGACAGGTATATAGCGAAAAATCTTATTTTTCTAAAAAAAAACTTATTTATTCAGGTAGACGATCAGGAAGCTAAAACTCCTCATAATCGAAAAAGTCAATACCCAAACTATCGAATTTGTATCTATATAGACCTTTACCTCTCAAATGCAAATCAGCAGAGCATAGGTGAAGACAGGTATGTAGCAAAAACTCTTATTTTTCTTCAAAAAAATCTCATTTATTCAGGTAGACCATAAGGAAGCTTGATCTTGCCAGAATCCAAAAGGTCAGGACGTGAGCTATCTAAGAATTATCCATCTATACCTAAACTTGTCAACAGCAAATCAGCAGAGCATAGGTAAATACAGGTATATAGCGAAAAATCTAATTTTTCGTCAAAAAAATCTCAATTATTAAGGTAGACCACCAGGAAGCGAGAACTCCGCGAAATCCATCAGGTCAAGACGTAAACTATCGAGTTAGTAGCAATTTAGACCTAGAACACTCAACAGCATATCAGCAGAGCATAGGTGAAGACAGGTATGCAGCGAAAAAGATTAATTTTCTTCAAAAAAATCTCATTTATTCAGTTAGACCATCAGGAAGACAGAACTCCCCGGAATCCAAAGGGTCAAGACGTAAATTATCGAGTAAGTATCAATTTAGACCTGGAACTCTCAACAGCATATCAGCGAAGCATAGGTGACAACAGGTATGTAGCGAAATAACTTATTTTTCGTCAAAAAAATCTCATTTATTCAGATAGACCATAAGGAAGCTATAACTTCCCAGAATACAACAGGTTAAGACGTAGGCTATCTATATAGTATGCATCTAGACCTATAATTCTCAACATTATATCAGCAGAGCATACGTGAAGACAGGAAGGAAGCAAAAAATCTTATTTTTATTCAAAAAAATCTCATTTATTCAGGTAGACCATTAGGAAGCTTGATTTTGCCGAAATCCAAAAGGTCAAGACATAAGCTATCTAAGTAGTATCCACCTAGACCTAGAACTCTCAACAGCATGAAAAATAAAGTTATATTAGCTGTCAACAAAATAGTGTGGTATTTTACTAAGAGACGATTTTTCAATCGTTAGATAAAGCTTAACAGATTATAAAGCGACAGATTTTAAAAAAAATCAGCTACGTATGATTGCTGACAAAGGTGACGTCTTCAAATTAGCCATATAGTATTTTGTTAGACGTATATTTTTATCTGACTTGAAAAAAGCAGCCCTAAGTAGGAGTATGTGGATTCCTTAATTGAGTTAAAGTTGGCACGGAACCCTCAGTGCGCGAGTCCGACTAGCACTTGGCCGGTTTTTTTGTACTACACTTCTCACTTATTATTAATATTCCGCCACTGATTAAACTCTCTGCATTTATACGTGGTTAACTAGTAAAGAATGCCATAGTGCATTAAGTCCGCCAATTGAACAACTTACAGTGCAAAAAAGTTTAAATAAATAAAATATTTTACGTGACTGAATTGTCTTGATTTTTAATATTATACAAAAATAAATTTTCCTATGAATTTTCCTTACACAAAGAATTTGAAGTTAACCTATGTTATATCATGTTGGCATTCGAAAGGAGTTGTCTCAGTCTTGCTCTTGAAAGAAATACTATTTTCAAAAATCAATGTAATACTTACCTCGAGATCATGAAAATGCGATAACGTAGAGTATGTGGGTAAATTTGTTAAAACTAAATAGAGTTGAGAGTCTATGCGCCGAATGGAATAATAGAATTGAAGATGTGTGGGTAATTCCAAAAAAAGGCTCTATTCCGTTTTTTCTATGCTATTATGCTTACCTATTAGGGTCCGAGGAGTAACAGCTTCCTGGTAGTCTACCTGAGTAAGAGTCGATTTACTCTACGTCAAATAAGGAATATTCGTCCAATATTACACCTTTCGTATCCCAAACGCCTAATTTTAAAACGTCACTCTTTTGACAGCAATCATTTATGAAAATAACATTTAAAAATCGATCGATTATCTGACGTCGGTAAAATAAATTCTTAATATTCACGTAAGCTCTGCAGATATACTGCTGGGAGTTCCAGGTATAGATGAATATATTCTAGGTAGCTAACGTCTTCAACTGGTGGATTCCAGCAATTTCAGCTTCCTGATGGTCTACCTGAATAAATGAGATTTTTTTGAAGAAAAATAAGATTTCTCGCTACATACCTGTCTTCACCTATGCTCTGCTGATATGCTAATGAGAGTTTTAGGTCTAGATGGATACAACTTAGATAGCTTATGACTTGAACTTTTGTATTTCGGCAAGATCAAGCTTCCTGATGGTCTACCTGAATAAATGAGATTTTTTCGAAGAAAAATAAGATATTTCGCTATATACCTGTCTTCACCTATGCTCTGCTGATATGTTGTTGAAATTAATAGGTCTAGATTCATACTAACTAGATAGTTTACGTCTTGACCTGTTGGATTCTGAAAAGTTATAGCTTCCTTATGGTCTATCTGAATAAATGAGTTTTTTTTGAAGAAAAATTAGATTTTTCGCTATATACCTGTCTTCACCTATGCTCTGCTGATATGCTGTTGGGAGTTCCAGGTCTAGATGGATACTTTCTCGATAGCGAACGTCTTGATTTATTGGGTTCAGCGGAGTTCTAGCTTCCTGATGGTCTACCTGAATAAATGAGATTTTTTTGACGAAAAATTATATTTTTCGCTATATACCTGTATTCACCTATGCTCTGCCAATATGCTGTTGAGAGTTCCAGGTCTAGGTGAATACTACCTCAATAGCTTACGTCTAGACCTGTTGGATTCCGCGGAGTTCTAGCTTCCTGATAGTCTAACTGAATAAATGAGATTTTTTTGAAAAAAAATAAGATTTTTCGCTACATACCTGTATTCACCTATGTTATGCTGATATGCTTTTGAGAGTTCTAGGTCTGAATTGTAACTAACTCGATAGTTTACGCCTTGACCTGTTGGATTCCGTGGAGTTCTAGCTTCCTGATAGTCTACCTGAATAAATGAGATTTTTTTAAAGAAAAATAAGATTTTTCGCTACATACCTGTATTCACCTATGCTCTGCTGATATGCTGTTGAGAGTTCTAGGTCTAGATGGATACTTTCTCGATAGCTAACGTCTTGATATATTGGTATCCGCGGAGTTCTAGCTTCCTGATGGTCTGCCTGAATAAATGAGTTTTTTTCGAAGAAAATTAATCTTTTTCGCTGCATACCTGTTTTCACCTATGCTCTGCTGATATGCTGTTGAGAGTTCCAGGTCTTATTGTATACTACCTCGATACCATACGTCTTGACCTGCTGGATTCCGCGGAGTTCTAGCTTCCTGATAGTCTACCTGAATAAATGAGATTTTTTTTAAGGAAAAATAAAATTTTTCGCTACATACCTGTATTCACCTATGCTCTGCTGATATGCTGTTGAGAGTTCCAGGTCTGAATTGTTATTAACTCGATAGTTTTCGTCTTAACCCTTTGGATTTCGGGGAGATCTGGCTTCCTGATGGTCTACCTGAATAAATGAGATTTTTTTGAAGAAAAATAAGATTTTTCGCTATATACCTGTCTTCACCTGTGATCTGCTAATATGCTGTTGAGAGTTATAGGTCTGAATTGTTACTTACTCGATAGTTTACGTTTTGTGCTGTTGGATTATGTGGAGTTCTAGCTTCCTGATGGTCTACCTGAATAAATGAGATTTTTTTGAAGAAAAATAAGAGTTTTCGCTAAAAACCTGTCTTCACCTACGCTCTGCTGATATGCTGTTGAGATTTATAGATCTAAATTGATATCACTTAGATAGCTTACGTCTTGATCTGTTGGATTCTGGGGAGGTCTTGTGTCCTGATGGTCTACCTGAATAAATGAGATTTTATTGACGAAAAATAAGATTTTTCGCGACATACCTGTATTCACCTATGCTCTGCTGATATGCTGTTGAGAGTTCCAGGTCTAAGTGTATACAACCTCGATACCATACGTCTTGACCTGCTGGATTCCGCGGAGTTCTAGCTTCCTGATAGTCTACCTGAATAAATGAGATTTTTTTGAAGAAAAATAAGATTTTTCGCTACATACCTGTATTCACCTATGCTCTGCTGATATGCTGTTGAGAGTTCCAGGTCTAGATTGATTTTACTTTGATAGCATATGTTTTGAAATTTTGGATTTCGGTAAGATCAAGCTCCTTTATTGTCTTCCTGAATAAATGAGATTTTTTTGAAGAAAATTAATCTTTTTCGCTACAAACCTGTCTTCACCTACGCTCTGCTGATATGCTGTTGAGATTTATAGGTCTAAATTCATATCATCTAGATAGCTTACGTCTTAATCTGTTGGATTCCGGGGAGGACTTGTGTCCTGATGGTCTACCTGAATAAATGAGATTTTTTTGAAGAAATATAAGATTTCTCGCTACATACCTGTCTTCACCTATGCTCTGCTGATATGCTGTTGAGAGTTCTAGGTCTAGATGGATACTACTAAGATAGCTTATTTTTTGAAATTTTGGATTTCGGTAAGATCAAGCTCCCTGATGGTCTACCTGAATAAATGAGATTTTTTTGAAGAAAAATAAGATTTTTCGCTACATACCTGTCTTCACCTATGCTCTGCTGATATGCTGTTGGGAGTTCTAGGTCTAGATGGATACTTTCTCGATAGCTTACGTCTTGATTTATTGGGTTCCGCGGAGTTCTAGCTTCCTGATAGTCTACCTGAATAAATGAGATTTTTTTTAAGAAAAATAAGATTTTTCGCTACATACCTGTCTTCACCTATGCTCTGCTGATATGCTGTTGAGAGTTCTAGGTCTAGATGGATACAACTTAGATAGTTTATGTTTTGACCTTTTGGATTTTGGTTAGATCAAGCTTCCTGATGGTCTACCTTAATAAATGAGATTTTTTTGAAGAAAATTAATCTTTTTCGCTGCATACCTGTTTTCACCTATGCTCTGCTGATATGCTGATATGCTGTTGAGAGTTCCAGGTCTAAGTGGATACTACCTCGATAGCTTACGTCTTGACCTGCTGGATTTCGCGGAGTTCTAGCTTCCTGATAGTCTACCTGAATAAATGAGATTTTTTTGAAGAAAAATAAGATTTTTCGCTACATACCTGTATTCACCTATGCTCTGCTGATATGCTGTTGAGAGTTCCAGGTCTAGATGGATTTTTCTTAGATAGCTTTTGTTTTGAAATTTTGGATTTCGGTAAGATCAAGCTCCCTGATTGTCTACCTTAATAAATGAGATTTTTTTGAAGAAAATTAATCTTTTTCGCTGCATACCTGTCTTCACCTATGCTCTGCTGATATGCTGTTGAGAGTTCTAGGTCTGAATTGTTACTACCTCGATAGTTTACGTCTTGACTCTTTGGATTTCGGGGAGTTCTGGCTTCCTGATGGTCTACCTGAATAAATGAGATGTTTTTGAAGAAAAATAAGATTTTTCGCTATATACCTGTCTTCACCTATGCTCTGCTAATATGCTGTTGAGAGTTCCAGGTCTGAAATATATCATTTTGATAGCTTACGTCTTGATCTGTTGGATTCCGGGTAGGTCTTGTGTCCTGATGGTCTACCTGAATAAATGAGAGTTTTTTGACAAAAAATAAGATTTTTCGCGACATACCTGTCTTCACCTATGCTCTGCTGATATGCTGTTGAGAGTTCTAGGTCTGAATTGTTACTTACTCGATAGTTTGTGTCTTGACCTGTTGGATTCCGCGGAGTTCTAGCTTCCTGATTGTCTACCTGAATAAATCAGATTTTTTTGACGAAAAATTAGATTTTTTGCCATATACCTGTCTTCACCTATGCTCTGCTAATATGCTGTTTAGAGTTCCAGGTCTGAATTGTTACTTACTCGATAGTTTACATTTTGACTTGTTGGATTCCGTGGAGTTCTAGCTTCCTGATAGTCTACCTGAATAAATGAGATTTTTTTGAAGAAAAATAAGAGTTGTCGCTACAATTCTGTCTTCACCTACGCTCTGCTGATATGCTGTTGAGATTTATAGGTCTAAATTCATATCATCTAGATAGCTTACGTCTTGATCTGTTGGATTCCGGGGAGGTATTGTGCCCTGATGGTCTACCTGAATAAATGAGATTTTTTTGACGAAAAATAAGATTTTTCGCTACATATCTGTCTTCACGCTTTGCTCTGCTGATTTGCTGTTGAGAGTTCTAGGTCTAAATGGAACTACTTAGATAGCTCATGTCTTGACCTTTGGGATTTCGGCAAGATCAAGCTTTCTGATGGTCTACCTGAATAAATGAGATTTTTTTGAAGAAAATTAAGCTTTTTCGCTGCATACCTGTCTTCACCTATGCTCTGCTGATATGGTGTTGAGATTTCCAGGTCTAGGTGGATACTACCTCGATAGCATACGTCTTGACTTGTTGGATTCCGGGGAGTGCTTGCGTTCTGATGGTCTACCTGAATAAATGAGGTTTTTTTGATAAAAATTAAGATTTTTCGCTACTTACCTGTCTTCACCTATGCTCTGCTGATATGCTGTTGAGAGTTCCAGGTCTAGGTGGATAATACCTCGACAGTTTACGTCTTGATCTGTTGGATTCCTTGGAGTTCCAGCTTCCTGATTGTCTACTTGCATAAATGAGAGTTTTTTGAAGAAAAATAAGATTATTTGCTACATACCTGTCTTCACCTATGCTCTGCTGACATACTGTTGAGAGTTCTAGGTCTAGATTGATACTATTTAGATAGCTTACGTCTTGTCCGTTTGGATTTCCGGAAGTTTTTGCTTCCTCTTGGTCTACCTGAATAAATGAGATTTTTTTGAAGAAAATTTAGCTTTTTCGCTGCATACCTGTCTTCACCTATGCTCTGCTGATATGGTGTTGAGATTTCCAGGTCTAGGTGGATACTACCTCGATAGCATACGTCTTGACTTGTTGGATTCCGGGGAGTGCTTGCGTTCTGATGGTCTACCTGAATAAATGAGGTTTTTTTGATAAAAATTAAGATTTTTCGCTACTTACCTGTCTTCACCTATGCTCTGCTGATATGCTGTTGAGAGTTCCAGGTCTAGGTGGATAATACCTCGACAGTTTACGTCTTGATCTGTTTGATTCCTTGGAGTTCCAGCTTCCTGATTGTCTACTTGCATAAATGAGAGTTTTTTGAAGAAAAATAAGATTATTCGCTACATACCTGTCTTCACCTATGCTCTGCTGACATACTGTTGAGAGTTCTAGGTCTAGATTGATACTATTTAGATAGCTTACGTCTTGTCCGTTTGGATTTTCGGAAGTTTTTGCTTCCTCTTGGTCTACCTGAATTAATGAGATTGTTTTGAAGAAAATTAAGATTTTTCGCTACCTACCTGTCTTCACCTATGCTCTGCTGATATGCTGTTGAGAGTTCCAGGTCTAGATGAATACCATTAAGATAGCTTTTGTTTTATCCTGTTTGATTTCGAGGAGTTTTAGCTTTCTTATGGTTTACCTGTATTGATGTGATTTTTTTAAAATAAAATAAAGTTTTTTTTACACCTCTGTTTTAACTGTATGCTCTGCTGATATGCTGGTGAGAGTTCCAGGTCTAGGTGTAATTTTTTAAGATGGCTCATACACAGGGCTATGTTATTTTATCTTTATTTTTTATGGTTTTTCTTCCTTTTAGTTTTATTTTCTTCGGTTTGATTGTAATATATATATTTTTTATCGAAAAAAAAAATTAGAATTTTTTTTTAAATAGTGTCTTTTATACACCAGAACTATTTAATTTGAGAATGAGGAACTCTTTTTTATATTTTTTTAACTAATCTGGCATATTTATTTTATATTTTTCAACAAAGTGCTCTGCTACCGGAAGTTAGCAGAGCATTTCAACCACATACTTTTTAGTGGGTTTAAATGGTAGAACTATCTCTAACAAGTATCAGGAACTATAGAACTCATGTGCATGCGAATAGAACTCAATTTTTTTTATGCTCTGCCAGACTTTGCTTTGCTAAGTTCACAGACATTATCGATAGGCCTAGGTACTCGTATGATTGGCCTATCAATAATTGAGCAAGAGCTTGATACGATAGTGCGCTTTCGAGCGACAACCCGAGTTAGTCATAATGATGAAAGGTTCAAGTGAAAATGAAAAGTGGCTTTGCCAAGATGTGAAATGTAGCTTTTGTTTGATCTTTCCTAGAATATAGGTACTATTTATACGATAGAGACATAATGGTAGCTATAGGCTAGAAAGGACATCAGACATTATCCCGCTAATAAAATGCTCAGCCGGTCCACGTTCAGAGCCTATAATTCACTTTACTCTAATTCCATCACTATGAGTCACTGTCATCTGTCAACTTATAATTTATAGAATAGAATTGAATAGAATATTTATTTGCACTTGAAGAGGGTAGGTACATTTTTGGTCTTATAAATAGTTTTGGTTCACATCTTCAGCTAACAAATGTTGCATGCAAATATATTAATGTATTACAGGTAATTTCATTTATGTCAATTTTAATCAATTATTCAAGTTTATAAATCTATACTAATTTAATAAAGCTGAAGAGTTTGTTTGTTTGTTTGTTTGTTTGTTTGAACGCACTAATCTCAAAAACAACTGGCCCGATTTAAAAAATTATTTTTACGTTGGATAGTCCATTTATCGAGGAAGGCTTTAGGCTATATAACATAAAGATACGACTCATAAGACCACAGCAGAAATAAAAAATGTTGCGAAAACGGGAGAAAGATATTCCTTTTGAGAGCTTCCGCTGCATACGCTGCGGAAACCGCTTAAGTTACACAAAAATCATGTATGACAGGATTGTTCAACATCAAGAGTTCTATAATAAAGTCCGCGACAGCATATGTCTATCTTTTATGGTTGACTTACTACATCCTTTTTTATGTTAATAAATTTGCAAAAAAATAATGCATTATTTTTAGAGGTGTATTATACACACAGGTATTTATTCTTATCAAAATAAATAGATTCATCATCACGAGCATTTCATTTAGAACCAAGTTGCCTTTTATATCATTTGATTTCAATAAATATCTTAGGAGCTATCACAGTTTTAACATAACTCCGCACCAAAATAATGTTCGCAGGTACAACGTGCGCTTGCGCTAATCTATACTAATATTCTAAAGCTGAAGAGTTTGTTTGTTTGTTTGTTTGTTTGTTTGAACGCGCTAATCTCAAAAACTACTGGCCCGATTTGAAAAAATTTTTTTACGTTGGATAGTTCATTTATTGAGGAAGGCTTTAGGCGATATAACATAAAGATACGACTCATAAGACCACAGCAGCAATGAAAAATGTTGCGAAAACGGGAGAAATATATTCCTTTTGAGAGCTTCCGCTGCGTACGCTGCGGAAACCGCTTAAGTTACACAAAAATCATGTATGACAGGATTGTTCAACATTAAGAGTTCTATAATAAAGTCCGCAACATCATATGTCTATCTTTTATGGTTGACTTACTACAACCTTTTTTATGTTAATAAATTTGTAAAAAATAATGCATTATTTTTAGAGGTGTATTATACACACAGGTATTTATTCTTATCAAAATAAATTCATTCATCATCACGAGCATTTCATTTAGAACAAAGTTGTCCTTTATATCATTTGATTTCAATAAATATCTTAGGAGTTATCACAGTTTTAACGTAACTCCGCACCAAAATAATGTTCGCAGCTTAAGTACAACGTGCGCTAGCGGTAATATATTGTAAAGCTGAAGAGTTTGTTGGTTTGAACGCGCTTATCTCAGGAACTGCTGAACCGATTTGAAAAATATTTCTGTGTTAGATAGCTTATTTATTGAGAAAGGCTTTAGGATATAAAACATGACGCTGCGACGGGAGGGGAGGGAGCAAACTCAAAACGCGCGGACGAAGTCGCGGGGGACAGCTAGTATATTATAAAGCTGAAGAGTTTGTTTGTTTGAACGCGCTTATCTCAGGAACTGCTGGACCGATTTGAAAAAATATTTCTGTATTGGATAGATTATTTATCGAGAAAGGCTTTAGGATATAAAACATGACGCTGCGACGGAAGGGGAGGGAGCAAACTCAAAACGCGCGGACGAAGTCGCGGGGGACCGCTAGTAGTGTTATAAAAGAAAATTGATGTCATAAATGTAAACATGTCAAGCTTAATTTAGTCACAAATAATAATAAAAAAGTACTAATGATTACAATTCACTTAAACAGGACAACACCAACAGATACACAGCTATTTTATATTACATGTCAAAATTCTTGTTGTTTGACAGCTAACTAAATACTCTTACTAATCTGTGTAACTAATTGAGTCAATAACAAAATAAGACAGTGTTCTGCTCATAGTTAAGTAAGAAGATGCGTTCAGCTGATTCTTTACAAATAGGTGCACAAATTTGAGGATTTATGTAACTGGTGGCAGCCAAGCCTTACAAGGTACAACAATTGTTATTACAGCTGTGATTCAAATAATCATCTACCTTATAAAATACATGTTTGATTAACCATTTATACAAATGTTCTTGGAACTTTTTACCAGTTAGTTCTTTGATTGTTTCAGGCAATTTGTTATAGACAGTCATACACATCCAAGATACATTTTTTTTAAAGCAAGCACTTTTCGGGACAACTGTTGACACTAACCTATTTCCATTCCTTGTATTTCGTGGATAAACATCTCGTGCCTGTTTGAAGTGCTTTAGATTTTGTTTAACAAACTTGGCGATTTCATATATGTATAAGCATGGGACTGGTAGGATGTTTAATGATTTAAAGAGAGGGGCACACGGTTCATCTGGTGGAGCACCACAGAGTGCTCTGATACACTTTTTTTGCGCAATGAATGCCTTTTTTATATCAGTGCCATTGCCCCATATGATGAGACCATATCGTAGGACTGATTCTACATAGGCATAGTATGCTGTGAGGGCTGTATTTTGTGATGCTACTTTGGTAAGTTTATATATTGCGAATGCAAACCTATTGACTTTGTTACATATTTTTATAACTTGCTGTTTCCAGTCTAATTTGTGGTCAATTTCTACACCTAAGAACTTAGTCACATTTGTACCAATTATAGGTTTACCTTGATAGTTAATATTAAATGTTTCATGAGCAATATTATTGAAATTTATAAAGTTAGTTTTGTAAAAATTTATGATTAGATTGTTGCCTTTAAGACAATTTGTTATTGTATTAATTGTATTATTGATGTCCATAACATGTTCATTTAATGTAAATTTTTTGTCAGTAGTCACTATAATAGCAATATCATCAGCAAATAAGATGCAACGGTGCTTTGTCAAATTTGATAAATTATTAATGTAAACAAGGAAGAGAAGAGGACCTAACACGCTTCCTTGTGGAACTCCAAATCTGTTTTTTTAAAATTTTGACTGATATTTTTGCATCACATTTTTTACATCTGGTTTCACTATTTCTACAGCTTGCATTCTTTTGCTGAGATAACTTTTTGTCCATTTCAAGGCAAGGCCTCTGATCCCACAATTTTCCAACTTTTTTAATAGAAGATTATGCGAGCAAAAATCAAAAGCCTTAGACATATCTAGGAAAAGAGCTGTTGTAAATTGACCTTCATTTACACTATTAATCACATCGTTTACTAAGTTGAATATTGCTTGGGATGTTGATTTGTTCTTTTGGAACCCATATTGATCTTTGTGAAGTATGTCATATTTATCAAAGAACAACATAATTTTAGCATGTAGAACCTTTTTAAAAATCTTTGAAAAGATTGAGATTAGTGTGATTGGCCTGTAGTTATCAATGTTTTTTTTATTGTCTTTTTTAAATAAGGACTTGACTAGTGAAAGCTTCAATTTATCAGGAAAGGTTCCCGAAGACATGGAGGGATTGATTAAATATGTCAAAATGGGGGCAATTTGTTTGTTGCAACACTTGAGAATTTTTGTAGATACTTGATCATTAAGTTGAAATTTATAAAATTATTTTGCTTTAAATTTCCGCGAAGCTACGCCGGCGCAGGCAACTAACTACACGAACCGTCACCGCGTTTAGTATTAGTTCAGGCAAATGCAGGATGCACCACCCGCCCTCCCTCAATACGCATGCGGCACAGCTGATGCAATTAATAGTACCCAACACCAACGTGCAAAAAACCTCGACGCGTTTCGCCACTACACGTGGCATCCTCAGGAGATGTTGTCGCCTCGGCGGAGCACGGACGACTGAACTGTGTCGACTGGCGAACAGGCCTTTTATACTTTCCGTCCACTAATGAGGTGACGTAATCGTTGTCACGGAAATTTGAAAATGAAGTTAATCCGTTGGTAGTTGACGGTTATTATTAATAGATTGTTGATTTGAAAATATATTTAGAAGTGGAGAGGCGGTATAACTGACCTGTTCGTTCAACAATGTAAGCGTATTATCTTTATTATGTTTTATTATTTCTAATTGTTCCAAAACGGATAGTTTCAAGCCTTTTTCACAAGTATGAAGGACAGAAAATGTATGATTATCAGGAATACTATGTCCTGAATCTAAAAGATGTTTGGCGAAATGAGACCTCTCAGGATGGTTGTTTCGGTAAGCGGAAATATGTTCTTTATAACGTGTGTTGAAGCTACGGCCGGTCTGACCTACATAAATGGCGTTACATGCACTACAGTTAAGCCTATAAACACCAGATTTTTGGTGTTTATCAAGCTTATCTTTTCCGTTACAAACTAATCTTAAAGAATTATTAGTTTTAAAAACTACGCGGATATTTTGACGTTTTAATGTTTTAGAAATACGCTCCGACACCTCTCCTAAGTAAATCAAACTAGAATTATACCTGTCTACCCTTTCTTCAGGAACAGAGTATAATAAACTAGTTATGATTTTGTTAGTCTTGTTTTTTATTAAGTTGTCAATAATGCATCTCTTGTATCCGTTTGATATGGCGATATGATACAAAATATTAAGTTCTTTATGGTAATTGTCTTTACTAAGTGGTACAGTGAAGAGACGATGAATATATGAATTGAACGCGGCCATCTTATGTTGCCACGGATGACAAGATGATGCATGAATGACAGTGTCAGTATGTGTTGGTTTTCGATATATTTGAAATTCATGTTTACCCTGCACCCTTGTTATAGTTAAATCTAAAAAGTTAATACTATCGTTTTGTTCTATTTCTAATTTAAATTTAATTTTAGGATGAATGTTGTTAATTTTAGAAAGAAAAATATCTAACTGTCTATTAGTTCCGGTCCAACAAATCAAAATATCGTCAACGTATCTATAATAATAAAGTATTTTTCTTTCTTGAATTAAGTATTTATTTTCAAAATAATCCATAAAAATATCTGCCATTAATGGACTTAAAGGAGAACCCATTGCTAAGCCCTCCTTTTGTCTGTAATATAGATTGTTGAACCGGAAATAATTTTGTTTCATGCATAATAATGTTAATGATATGAGATCTTCTATCTCCCCCGGATGCAATCGCTGTTTTTCTAAGTGATTCTTTAAAATATTAAGGCATTCTTGATAAGGTACGTTGGTAAATAAACTTTCTACGTCTAATGATATCAACTTTGCATTCCGAGGGAGAGAGACAGATTGTATTTTCTTAATTAAATCTAAGCTATTTAATAAAGAATATTTTGGTTTGAATGACGATTTCTCCCTTAATATTGTATTTAGTTGTTTAGCTAATTTATATGCCGGTGCGCCGATGTATGAAACTACAGGACGCATCGGCATATTTTCTTTGTGAATTTTTGGTAACCCGTATAAACATGGACTACGTGGATTCATTTCTAATAATTTGTTATTATGTTTATACGGGCCATCCCGAAACAAAAATTGAGTTGAATTAATTGCTTCCTTTATATCGGACGCGAATGTTTTGGTGGGATCTGATTGTAATAGTAAGAAATCGTCACTCTGAATTATATCTTCTACTTTATGAATATAATTGTTACGTTCCATAACCACCACCGTGTTACCCTTATCAGCTTTGGAGACAATCAAATCGTTTTCAGTAATTTTAACAGACAGTGATTTATAAATATGAAAATCCTGATTAGGTGACCTACGATTTGATTGTCTCAAAGCCGTTCTAATCTGATCAGCTGTTACATTAGTGGCTAAGGATTTAACATGCTGTTCTTGTTTACTACATACAACAGCAATTTCCACGTCAACCGCCAATCTTTCTAAAGTTTTTTGATTAATTGACGGTCTTAAATTATATTTTAAACCTTTACTTAATAATGAAACTTCGTCACTGGACAATTCAACATTAGATAAATTTTTAACGCGAGGGTAGAATGTATGTGATTGCGGCTGTTCGTGGAAACCCCGCTGCATGTTATCAAGAGACTCGCGCTTCAACACACGTATTTTTCTACATTGAATTATGTATTTTTTGTGTGCTTCTTGTGAAGCAAGAAGCCTAGCTTTATGATCTAATAAATCGAATTCAACGTTATGTAAACAATATGATAATTGGGAATGAAGAATTTTGAGGTGTAGTTTTAAATTATCTCTAACCGAAAACCAATGCCGAGACTCCTCATTAAGCCAAAACAGTTGTGCTTTTTTAATAGCTATATTTGCTTGTCGACTATTCGTGTTGGAACGTATATTTATATAATTTGGAATGACATGTTCACGCTTACATTGTTGGTTGAACCAGACATTTTGAACAGCTAAACGATGAAGTTTCGTTAGCTTGATATATAGACGTGCCTGTACAGCTACGCTTGCTGATTTTAGATAATTAATGGAATCAGGCGTTACTTTGCGGAAATCCATTATTAAGTTGAAATTTATAAAATTATTTTGCTTTAAATTTCCGCGAAGCTACGCCGGCGCAGGCAACTAACTACACGAACCGTCACCGCGTTTAGTATTAGTTCAGGCAAATGCAGGATGCACCACCCGCCCTCCCTCAATACGCATGCGGCACAGCTGATGCAATTAATAGTACCCAACACCAACGTGCAAAAAACCTCGACGCGTTTCGCCACTACACGTGGCATCCTCAGGAGATGTTGTCGCCTCGGCGGAGCACGGACGACTGAACTGTGTCGACTGGCGAACAGGCCTTTTATACTTTCCGTCCACTAATGAGGTGACGTAATCGTTGTCACGGAAATTTGAAAATGAAGTTAATCCGTTGGTAGTTGACGGTTATTATTAATAGATTGTTGATTTGAAAATATATTTAGAAGTGGAGAGGCGGTATAACTGACCTGTTCGTTCAACAATGTAAGCGTATTATCTTTATTATGTTTTATTATTTCTAATTGTTCCAAAACGGATAGTTTCAAGCCTTTTTCACAAGTATGAAGGACAGAAAATGTATGATTATCAGGAATACTATGTCCTGAATCTAAAAGATGTTTGGCGAAATGAGACCTCTCAGGATGGTTGTTTCGGTAAGCGGAAATATGTTCTTTATAACGTGTGTTGAAGCTACGGCCGGTCTGACCTACATAAATGGCGTTACATGCACTACAGTTAAGCCTATAAACACCAGATTTTTGGTGTTTATCAAGCTTATCTTTTCCGTTACAAACTAATCTTAAAGAATTATTAGTTTTAAAAGCTACGCGGATATTTTGACGTTTTAATGTTTTAGAAATACGCTCCGACACCTCTCCTAAGTAAATCAAACTAGAATTATACCTGTCTACCCTTTCTTCAGGAACAGAGTATAATAAACTAGTTATGATTTTGTTAGTCTTGTTTTTTATTAAGTTGTCAATAATGCATCTCTTGTATCCGTTTGATATGGCGATATGATACAAAATATTAAGTTCTTTATGGTAATTGTCTTTACTAAGTGGTACAGTGAAGAGACGATGAATATATGAATTGAACGCGGCCATCTTATGTTGCCACGGATGACAAGATGATGCATGAATGACAGTGTCAGTATGTGTTGGTTTTCGATATATTTGAAATTCATGTTTACCCTGCACCCTTGTTATAGTTAAATCTAAAAAGTTAATACTATCGTTTTGTTCTATTTCTAATTTAAATTTAATTTTAGGATGAATGTTGTTAATTTTAGAAAGAAAAATATCTAACTGTCTATTAGTTCCGGTCCAACAAATCAAAATATCGTCAACGTATCTATAATAATAAAGTATTTTTCTTTCTTGAATTAAGTATTTATTTTCAAAATAATCCATAAAAATATCTGCCATTAATGGACTTAAAGGAGAACCCATTGCTAAGCCCTCCTTTTGTCTGTAATATAGATTGTTGAACCGGAAATAATTTTGTTTCATGCATAATAATGTTAATGATATGAGATCTTCTATCTCCCCCGGATGCAATCGCTGTTTTTCTAAGTGATTCTTTAAAATATTAAGGCATTCTTGATAAGGTACGTTGGTAAATAAACTTTCTACGTCTAATGATATCAACTTTGCATTCCGAGGGAGAGAGACAGATTGTATTTTCTTAATTAAATCTAAGCTATTTAATAAAGAATATTTTGGTTTGAATGACGATTTCTCCCTTAATATTGTATTTAGTTGTTTAGCTAATTTATATGCCGGTGCGCCGATGTATGAAACTACAGGACGCATCGGCATATTTTCTTTGTGAATTTTTGGTAACCCGTATAAACATGGACTACGTGGATTCATTTCTAATAATTTGTTATTATGTTTATACGGGCCATCCCGAAACAAAAATTGAGTTGAATTAATTGCTTCCTTTATATCGGACGCGAATGTTTTGGTGGGATCTGATTGTAATAGTAAGAAATCGTCACTCTGAATTATATCTTCTACTTTATGAATATAATTGTTACGTTCCATAACCACCACCGTGTTACCCTTATCAGCTTTGGAGACAATCAAATCGTTTTCAGTAATTTTAACAGACAGTGATTTATAAATATGAAAATCCTGATTAGGTGACCTACGATTTGATTGTCTCAAAGCCGTTCTAATCTGATCAGCTGTTACATTAGTGGCTAAGGATTTAACATGCTGTTCTTGTTTACTACATACAACAGCAATTTCCACGTCAACCGCCAATCTTTCTAAAGTTTTTTGATTAATTGACGGTCTTAAATTATATTTTAAACCTTTACTTAATAATGAAACTTCGTCACTGGACAATTCAACATTAGATAAATTTTTAACGCGAGGGT